>OX276379.1:56674630-57422130 GCA_946251855.1 Alsophila aescularia | reverse complement strand
TAGAATGGAGATAGCTTATACCCTGGAATAAAACATAGGATACTGTTTATCCCGTTTTTTTTTATAAAGAAAAATATTGATTACTCACTGTAAGGAACGGTTATCATCACAGAATGGTCTGTGGTTGCCATGGAAACGAAATAACAAGTATGTCAAAAAACATCAAGAGCATTGGTGCTATACCAACTTTTGCATTGGTTTTTAATATTAAAATTGGATGCTTTTTTCGCGATAAACTGTAGCGCAGACGAAGTCGCGGGCGGGAAAGCTAGTTATCAATAAGTTAGATCATATTGGAAAAACTAGGGCTTTCAAGGAGATAGGGGGCAGTAAGTGCATCCTGCACCTGCACTGATGTCCCGTTTGGGTTTGGGGAAGAAACTGGTCAAATTGTTTGTGCGTCACGAACAAGGCGACGCCTAACTAAGGAACTCCTAATTAAAGCAAAGTCTTAAGCGTAATCTTCTGTTGCCCGTTTTCACTAACCCTAGGAGTCACCTCAATCACTTACCTAAATATTTAGGAGTTGCCTAGGGCTAAAAAAAGTTTCATCAAACTTTAGGTGATAACTAGTGACGTTAGGCGTCGCCTAAAGCTAGTGACTAATTATAGGCAACTCTTAAACTGACAACCCACGCCGCGCTCGCTCACTCATTCATGTAAATAAGTGAGTGAGCGAGCGCGCATAGTTTAGGAGTCAACTATTAAAAATGGATTGGTGCGCTTAAGACTTTGCTTAGGAGCTCCTTAGTTAGGCATCGCCTTGTTCGTGGTTAGTGAAAACGGGCATGTTTCTTCAATTCATTTTTAATAGGTAACTTCTAAGCAAGCGCGGATCCAGGGGGGGGGGGTCATGGGGGTCATGACCCCCCCCCCCTGGGCTTATTCAACCAAATTATTTTTAGTTCCATTTGTTATTTTCGTATGTTTTGTAAACATGTTTATTGCTCCACTAATAGAAATATCTCAAAACTTCCGCGCTCGCTTCGCTCGCGCTTTTGTAATATTATCATATTTTAAACACACTATTACTAGAAATAACTCCAAATTTTCGCGCTCTCTATACTTGCACCCATGTTCTGATATTGAATGAATATTCTATATAATGAATGAAGGATAAGGCGCATCTTGTTCTCCTTCAGTACTAACAAACATTTCAAAAAATAACTTTAAATTATCGCGCTAACTACGTTCGCGCTTTGTTATTATTGGCTTTGTTCATATATCTATCTGCTCAATGGATCCATAGTATTTTTTCTTCTTTTGTCATACGCACGGCCACAAATAATTCAACATTTTTGCGCTAGCTTAGCATGTTTCTCAATCATAGAAGATCGATTATAAACGTTCGTTTTTTTCACATAACTACATAACACAATAAATATATACCTAAGTGGCTTAAATTTTTAGGTTAAAATTGTGTTTGTTTGTATGAGATTATTACAACAAACCTGATTTTGAAAATTGATTCTAAGCTAAACTATTCCCGTGTGGCATACGCTACGCGATTGATACCGCGGGAAACAGCTAGTATTGTATAATTTTGGAACCCTAACAGTGTGACCCCCCCCCCCCCCCTGATCCGATGGCTGGATCCGCCCTTGCTCCTAAGATGGCGCGCTCGCTCACTCACTAATTTATTGAGTGATTGAGCGAGCGCGGTGCAGGCTGTTAGTTTAAGAGTTGCCTATCTCTAAGCATCCCCGAATCGGTGTCGTAACTTTAGGTGACGCCTAACGTCACAAGTTATCACCAAAAGTTCGGTGAAACGTTGTTTTGCCCTAGGCAACTCCTAAATATTTAGACATCTGATTTAGGTGACAACTAAGGTTAGTGAAAACGGGCATAAGTCCCTCAAGAGTGTACCTAAGTCCTCTTTTCCTCTCTCTCTCCCTCTCCCTCTCTATCTCTCTCTCTCTCTCTCTCTCTCTCTCTCTCTCTCTCTCTCTCTCTCTCTCTCCTCTCTCTCTTTCGGTCCTATTCCGAAGAATAATCGAGAAGCCCTGGCTCGATATGATGCAGTATAGAATGGATCCGTATCCATACTACTGTTAGAAAAGTGAGAATATCCCTTTGTCTGTCTGTCTGTTTTTTAAACCTTTTCACGACTTAAAGGCTGCACCGGTATTGATGAAATTGGTAGGATTGAAGATAGTTGTAACCCTGTGAAGGACAAAGGATACTTTTATCGCGGTTTACTGTAGTTCGCATGGACGAAGTCGCGTACATATTATACATTTTTTTGGTACGAGTAAGTATAGTGTCTTACTGGCAAGGACCAAGCTTCTACGTAACGACGCATATTGTTTTACACTAAAACCGAAAGGTTAATTGGTGTCAATGTCGAGAGGCTGAATGAGGGGTCAAGTTTTTATCGAGATACTCGTCTTCATTCATATGGAAATGTCGCTGGATACCTATGTATGAAGGTATAATATGTAGAACCTACATATTATACCTTCATATACATATTATACCTTTTATTGTGATGATAATCTATCTATGTCTATCTATACTTATAATAAAGCATTAAGTTACAAAAAGTCTGTACCTATAAGATAGTAAAAAAATGCCCTATTATGGTAATTAAAATTACACATTTTATTTCAAATCGTTTCTGTTTGTCTCTTCACGCATCACGTTAAAACTACTGGACCGATTGCGATGCGGTTTTTACGGTGGATAGCTTAAGTTATGACTTAAAAACTTGAATTAATCGTCGCAAAGTATCTATTTATTTAGTAAATGTATTGCTATCTCACCTCCTCCCCTAGACCTCTGTACGAGGGGTTATTCCCTTTCTCCCCACCAGGTTTGTCCCACTAGTGGGGAGAAAGGGAAAAATAAAAAATGTATGGCCTTTCTCCCCACTATGGAATATATTATTTGACAGTGGGGAAATAATATATATAAATTATATATTTTATTTTAATAATATATTTGTATCTTTCTCCCCACTACGCAATCCTTGATATCCTTGATATCTCCATAATTGCCCTTAATGAAAAGAATGTTTGCTTCATACCAAGTCTAGTGGGACATTACTATAGTAAATTTGGTTATTCGCTTTCTCCCCACTCCTATGATAGGTATATTTTTTGATTCCATAGTGAGGACAAAGAGAATACATTTTTGATTATTACCTTTCTCCCAACTGTCAAATAATTTATTCCTTAGTGGGGAGAAAGGCCATACATAGAATAATGCTTAGGCTTGGCATTATGCTGAGGCATGACCCTTTCAACACTTAGATTTATGTTAATTTACAACTTTTTTATAAGTGTTGAATAAACGATTTTTCTTCCTTTTTTCTTTATACATTTTTTATTTTTTCCTTTCTCCCCACTAGTGATACAAAGGTGGTGGGGAGAAAGGGAATAACCCTGTACGAGCGATAGAGATAGAGAGTCGATGATTCTGAGTTTTAGTAGTACCTATAGTTTTTCACAGAAATTTGGGGGAAAGCACTTTCCACCCCTAAATTGTGGTGAAATATTTTGTTATAAGTGTCAATCGCTTGAATAGAATATAATCTAAGTACGCATATATAATCTAAGTAATATCTTTTCATTTTGTTAAAGAGAGCTTTTTGTTTGTGTAAAAAAGCACTTTCAATTTGTCATAGCTTCAGGCTTTCAGCGCAAAAACAATATCCTACAAGTCATTGATGGAAGATACGATTACGCGATTGTGAGGGAGTTCATTCGAGTTCAGATCAGATAGTCTCGTTGCAGGCTGTCTGGCCGGGACTCGGGATTTTTCTGGACTGTAATATACTAACATAGATAAATAAGACCTATACTAACAATTTTATGGACATTGTCAGAATATAAATAAATAATAATAATAATAATAATAATAAACCTCCAGGATACTTAGAACTTTAAAATTATTGAAAAATTTAGAACAACATAATGATAAAATATAAATTAGTTAAGAAAACGTGTTGAAATTAAGGTTTCATGCAGTAGCCATACTGCATGAAAGCCACTGCACTGCATGCCTGTTACTGAATTTAGTTTAGAGAGTTTCAAAAGTGAAGCTAAATAGAAGCTTTTAAAAATGCATTGTCATCGGAACTGAACCAACATGTAAAATTTCAACATCGTAGGATAAGAGGAAGTGGTTTTAATTCAGGTTGCAATATTTGAGCTAAACAAACATACATACACACATGCATACCTTTCATCAAGCTTCTTCTTCCCGCATGGCGGTCGGTAGCGCAGTGAAGGGCATCTTGGTGTCCAGATGTTCGGTAACCTGAACAGACCACCTCTTTGACTCCGACCCCTGGATCGTTTTCCTTCCACCTTCCCTGTTAATATGAGGCGTTCTAGGTTATCGCCGGTTTTCGCGCTATGTCCAAAATATTGGAGAAGCCGACGTAGGCACATGGTAGAGAGCCTTTGACTTATTTTAAGTTCGTCCAGTATGGACACATTCGTTCTGTACGCCCCGTCCACGGGTTACGTAGCATACGCCACCAGCACCACATAGACATCGGTTGCCTTGAGGGTCCAGGGCTCAGCACCATACAGAATGATCGGAAAGACTAAGGTCCTGACAATGTATATTTTGGCTCATTGCTGATTTGGTCATGCCAATTCGTCGGTTATCTCTCTGTTGGATATGGTTGAGCCAAGATATATGAAATCCTGCACTATACCATATTGGCTTAGAGCACGACTTTCCTGTCCTGTACCATACTGGCTTAGAGCATGACGATCTAAGTGTTCGTTTTAGCCAGGTTAATCCTGAGTCCAATTTCTTGGCTAACTGAGTCCAAACGTGTAAGTAACATCGCCATTTCGTCCTCTGAAGCAGTTAACAAAGTGGTGTCATTTGCATACCTTGAGTTATTTGCTATGTGATATTTGCATAACCTAAACTCCGATGATCGAGTTATACCGATCCTTACTGACTCGACATACATACGTACAAAACATTGCAAGTTAAATAAAAATATTAAAAAACTGGTAATATTGTTGTATGGACAGTGGCATTATGATACGTCTTCCGCAGAAAAATATCCATGCGGGAAATGCCGCGGGCACAACTAGTGACTAATAATAGTACAACCTACTATCCTTATTTTTATTACTGATTATTCTCCTCTTTTCAGTACACGGCAGAAGATAAGAAACCATCATGGCGGCTATCACTATGCGGTGGCAACGCAGCCTCTGTAGCCGCCAGGGCGGGCACGCGGCTGCTCCCGCCCAAGATCAGGATAGTGTGGAACCCGCCCACATCGCCCTTCCAGCACACGGAAAAGTTAAGATTGGTGGTGACAGCTCTGAATAGCGGTAAGTTAGCCTCCATTCTATAATGGCACCAGAACCAGTGGCCTATCAGATGAAGAGCCGAAGACCAGTCTCAGTAGTGTTTATTGAAAGATTTGCTGTGCCCGCGGCTTAACCCACGTGGTCATGTCTCTGGGTCAAACATATCCTATGTGTTATTCCAGATCCAAAACTAAAATATTATATTAGTTACATTTTAACAAAAAGTTGGCTGTCACACAGTACTATTATTTATTCTGTAGTAATATCGATTGCTCGGCTTCTACTCATCGGATTGATATACAAAGTACACCAGATTTTGCATCTGTGAAAAAGCATTACAATCGGTCCAGTAGATTTTGCGTGATGCGCAAGCAGACAGACAGAAACCATTTAAAATAAAAATAATACAGTTGTTTATTTTATTATCACTTTTTTATTAAATCACTTTCTTGGTTGTCAGTCTGTCTGTCGTTCTGGGTGGAATCTTGCAATTCAAATTTCGAGCACTTTCCAATTAGCTAATCGGCTGAAAATGACAGGGTGACTCACAACTCGACGACAATGAATTATAAAAAAACAATTAAAAAAACTTGGTTTTTAGATTAGTTTTTTAATCTACATTTGCTGCCTGTTTTCAAAATTATCTTTATTGTACAGACTTACTGTTACTGCTTTATTATTACACGACTGCCCAAAAAATGAGTGTAAGGATTCCTGTATGTATTTACGTGTTTTATTTTCTTACAATATGGGTATCAAATTGAATGCCTTGATAAGTAAATTCCAACAGTATATAAATAATTGCCATAAGCTCTTTTTTGGCAGGGCGGGCGTGTTTTTTTAGCTTTTAAGCTAGTTTAGTAAGTATTGTATGTATAATGTGTAAGTAAGTATGGCCTTTGGCCAGCGCGAGTCGAGTATTTGGCGGGCTGATGATGATACTAGGCAAGGACAGTTGTATATGTCCCCTTTAGATTGTAAAAACCGATATATTAGAGGTAGGTAAACGAGATGGTTCTTAGCTATAATGGGGGAGGGGGTTATATACATTTTTATTTTGTGCTTGTAAATAAATATATTAGCTGTAAAGTATCTACAAGCGCCTTTTATTTCTATTTCTCATACAGGGGGATGAAAGTACACTGTATCACTCGGACGCAAAATTATTTTCCCTTGGGCGACGCATATTTAATCCCTCGCTACGTTCAGGATTCTACTCTAGAATCCTTAACTCCGCTCTGGATTTAAAATAGCGTTTTCGGCGGCATAATATTATTTCGCTCAATCTAATATTCTTTCCACTACAGCGAAAACAAACAAAAGCTTGTTCAAAATTTTCACTTTTAAACTCTCGCCAATTCCGTTGCGCTTTTATTTAAAAACATCTTTGTGGCCAGTACATTCTATTTTTAAATCACCATTGGACGAATGCATTTATTCATTATGAAGCTAATGAAACGTTTTCTGTCGCTTCTGCTAAGTTTAATACTATAGACATCGCATCTGCATTGCGAATTTAATGGATTTCCCAAGGAAGTTACATGTATTTACGTACAACTGCAACGATATCTCTCATATAAAAAAGTGGTCTCACCGAAAATTAAAAAGAAAATGCGAGAAAAGGAAGTATAAGGAGGATCGGAAGTCTTTTTCTCTCTCGTAAAAAGTTTCAGAGTTTTCGCACAGCCTAAAATAAACGTGCGAAATAATCATCACAAAGACAACTGTACTAAAGAGGTCACCTATTTAATACATTTACATAGTACCTACATCCTCTTTGGTATCTGATGAGATTTTAAATACTATTCTGAAAATTAAAGAAGTTCTTGTTGTTTTTCGAAGTATTTTCCGTCATCTGAGATGGGCACTATAAATAAGAAAGAGACAACAAGGGCTTCCGCTCACGTCCTCATCTTTTTTTATTTTTAAATCGTTTTCAAGGTCAAATAATCGATACCTCGCTTTTTCTTTGAAGATATCGTTCCAGTTGTACGTAAGTACATATAACTTCCTTGGGATTTCCGTACTAACTTTCTTCCAAGGAGGTTCTGTTATGAAATAACAATAATAGATAGAACCAAAATAGGCTTTATTCAATTTAAATTTTCACATTAGACACTTGACATCTCATACCAGACAAAGAGCGGATATCTTCTTAAACCATAGACATATCAATGAGTAGGTCCTTATGTTTCGAATAAGAAGTTTAGTTTACTACAGGTTCGATACACACTGTACTTATTTAATCTATGCTTTCTGCACTGTTTTTATTTTTTAAGATGAGCTTATAATTTTTCTCTTTGGCATGTACAATGTGCCAACAATGTGCTTTGTTTTTTACATTTTAGGTGAACAATAATTGTGATCTTACTTTGTAGTGGAAAGAAAAATATACTTAACAATTTTCCTTCGCGGTTTCAGGTGCGATCTGCAGCGACGAGTCTCAGTTCAGTTGCGGCTCCACCAGCATGTGCATCGCCTCGTACCTGGTGTGCGACGGCGTGCGGCACTGCCCCGGCGGGGAGGACGAGGACTCCAGCGCCTGCTCCCACAGGCGCGACCCCCCCCTGTTGGAGCTGCTGCGCAGGTTCGCGGCACGGAACCAGGAGCTGCTGGGCTTGGACCAGCCCGATGGGATGACCAAGCCTTCTGTTATAAGTGAGTAGCTTTGTGTCTTTGTTTCTTTGAAACTGTTGAGGATCGAACCTCTTTGTACCTACATTGAAGTTCCAAGTTTGATTTGTGTGAAAAAGAAAGTGTGTGACGTCTGTCGAGAAAATTCATCATAGCAAAATATACGAGTTTAATTTTCTTCGGTTTTCTCTATTTATATCTAGCTCACTGTAACGCACTCTGCAAATACGTATAATACAGTAGATTATACACCTTTAGAAACTTTTTTCGACTTCAACTGGCACTGCTCACAAGAATTAGGTCTTTAGCGTCTGCATTGCGATTACGAAAATCCGATTGCTAATTGAATTCAGACAATTGCTATTATATATTTTCTTAATCGATAAATGACTTTAAATTGCTAACTATCGATCGAAAAGATATGAAAATGGTGCAAGATAAGTTGCGTAATCCCAATATAAAGAAAAGTATAACTAATGTTGATTGCAATTGTAGGTTAGAAGTTACTTGGTCCGGCCGCTGCAGTGCTATTACGCAGTAGCCGTCAAATTCATTAGTGCCTTGCGATAGAGTCGAAATTGCTATGAAAAAGTGACAATCTGATTGAAGCCAAGTTCTGTGGTCGGGCTGCTGTGGCCGTATTACAGAACTTGGTTACAATCGGATTATCACTTTTTTCATAGCAATTTCGACTCTATCGCTAGGCATTAGTGATATCGATACTGACAATCCGATTGAAGCTAAGTTATGTGGTCGAGCCCCTGTGGCCCAATTACAGAACTTGGTTACAATCGGATTATCACTTTTTTCATAGCGATTTCGACTCTATCGCAAGGCATTAATGGTTGCGATATTGAGAATTCGATTGAAGCCAAGTTATGTGGTCGGGCCCCCGGTCTCGCTGGTCGTGTCTCTCGATTGTACTAATAGGTATAGGTATACGGGCAACCAAGCCTTGCAACTTGATTTTCTGGATGCAGTTGATTCACCTGCAGAAATATTTGCTAAATAGTTTGACTATTTTTATTTCGTATTTTTATTATGTATCGACAGTTTATTATCTGCAATTGGTGGTTTTTATATAGTCAAAAACAAAGTTAATTTTAATGAAACACATCATTATAACATCTAAATATTGCAAGTAAATAAGATAATTTTCTTGAGATATGGCGGATTGACTAATTCTGTACAGCGATGCAAATAATGTCTATTGTATTACTTAATAATGTCAATTAGATATTTAGCTATATTGATTGTCTTTTAAGAACTTGAGTCTGTATTATAGTATATTATTACCCCTATTATGGAACTTCTAGTAGAACAAGAGTAGTTATTAGAACTCTTATACAACTGCTTTATATGGCCTACAATTAACTCTTTAATGCAGTTGAGCAGCGTATAACAGTAACAAGAGAAACCCTCCTAAAACTTTCAGTGACAAATGCTCTTCGTAACTCTCTATTAAAGTTGTAAGTGGTAAATTGGTTCTAGAATAAACTATTATAAAGACAAGGGTGGTATTTGGTTCCGATATTGTCACTTTTGGTACATTTTGTACCTAGAGACGTTTGCGGAAGCAGTTATGCAACTTAAAACTGCTTCCTGAAATCTAATGCCGCTATTGTACACCTTAAAGTTACAAAATAGGCTGCAATTTCCACTAGTGTGTTGGTTGGGTAGGTACCGATATCTAGTTTTTTATACAAAGTTATATTCAGCACATTTACACAGGGACCGCGGAAGTACTTCATCACATGGGGGTGCAAACTTCTTTGATTACCATGCCAGAACCCCCCCCCCCCGGATAACCTTATAAAATTATTGTATCATTGTTACTTGATAAGTGTTTGCAGCAGTTTAAATAATGAAGACGCAAATTTAGTTAATATGCATACCAGGTATTGCGCCCGATTTTATAACTGACGACAAAAACAAATTTTGTTGATTTAGTGGCAGTCCAATATTATTTTTCTCTCACAATGATAAAACGTTTCGTCATATAAAGCAGTTGTATAAGAGTTCAAATAACTACTCTTGTTCTACTAGAAGTTCCATAATAGGGGTAATAATATACTATAATACAGACTCAAGTTCTTGAAAGACAATCAATGTAGCTAAAGATCTAATTGAAATTATTAAGCAATACAATAGACATTATTTGCATCGCTGTACAGACTTAGTCAATCCGCCATATCTCAAGAAAATTGTGTTATTTACTTGCAATATTTAGATGTTATAATGATGTGTTTCATTAAAATTAATTTTGTTTTTGACTATATAAAAACAACCAATTGCAGATAATAAACTGTCGATACATAATAAAAATACGAAATAAAAATAGTCAAACTATTTAGCAAATACTTCTTCCATTTTGATGTTATTTCGTAAATTACTGGAAAATCACCATATATATGCACAGTAAATATGAAAGCGTTTTGATCCGCTTGTGTTCAACAAACTAATAAGGCACATATGAATTATTTACTCAACAATAATATTTTAATGATGGCCGATTACAATAATAATTACACTTCACCTTTTTAGACATACAATAAATTCATTCATATTCGTTCACTCGTTCACTTGTGCAGTTGTATTAGAACTATAGGCTACATAAAATTGTGCCCAAAATGGCTCTAGAGCTGCTGCATTAGGCCTCCAGAGCACGCTCTAGCACTTACGTCTTAGAACCTTTGGGCATAATCAGATTGGCTCTAAAGCCGTTATGCAACTAGTTTGTGTTGATTAGGTACTTATTACTGGTAGTACTATTTTTTGCTGATCAATCACAGATTCAACAGTAATCTTTGATGAACTTAGAACTAACTATACTTACTAAACGGCACTCGATTTCTGCTTCCAGTGAAAATCAGTGAGGGCGAGAAGTCGACCAACGCATTTATGGAGTTCGCGGCGGCGCTGAAGCCGTACGGGCCCTGGAGCTACCTCGTGGTCGGCATGCTGGTCTGCGCAACCATTCTCATGTTCTGTCTGGCTTGGGGTGAGATTCTCTTTTTGTTATTCTTTTGTTTTGTTATTAGGCCTCCTTACTTCCGAATAAAGAAACGTAACCTTTATGATCACTCGTATGTATGTCTGTCCGTCTGAAACAGCCAATTTGCTCCGAATCTACTAAACCGATTGTATGTTTAAATTTGTTACACATATGATATTTATGTGACCCAAACACGGACGTTTAACGTAAATAAATGAATTTTGAATACTGCTTTTGGAGGGCAAACAAGAAAACGATAAAAAAGAAGTTTTGCAAACTACCGTGTGACATACAAATGAAAGGGCTTGTTGTGAGGGTCTAAAATATTTTATATAATTTTAAAATAAATATTTTATTAAGTTATCTAAGAAATAAGATGAACAATTACCATATTCCCTCATCATTTGTACCTGTTGTAATCTTAAAACTTGCTCCATTCCAGAATGCTGCTGCAAGCGCTCCAAGCCCTCCGACACTCCGGTCACCATCCCCCCGTCCTGCATCGACCTGTCTCCAACTGTCTCCGTGACAGCCGCCTCACAGCAACTCTTCACACAGCCGCTGCCCTCCCCTCCAGAATACGAGCCACCCCCGTCGTACTCCTCCCTCTTCCCGAGGGCTTTCAAATCGTCCCCCACTCCCGTACCGCACTGCTCTCACCAGGAACCCCCAGATTGAAGGGAGCCTGCGTATTCGTAGCTTGTAGATAGTCTTTTCCAATTTATAGTTAAGTTTGTAAGTTAGTTAAGGTAATGCCAAGTCAGTTAAGGTTCGTACCAAATGATAACCTTACTTCCATCAGATCATCACCTTGCAGCCGTCATCTGTTCTTCTTATAGAAGAACATATTAGAAGAACAGATGATGGCGGCGATTTTCAATAATGCGGTTTAGGTAGCAGAATAGCCGAGATGTTATTATAGTAGGTAGGTAGGTACCATAGACAAGTTTTTTTAGATAGACTATGTTAGCTTGACTGTGTCTCAATGTACATATCCCATTTCTGTGGTAGGTTCTTCTAGCAAGCTTTTGAACCCAATAGCCTAGAATGCTTAATAGTACAGTACAATAGACCACGAAAGTTTTTGATAGTTTTTGTGTAGATCATTCAGTCTTAGCGTATTAAAATCATAGATAATCGTAGACGAATCAGTATACCCTCATTAAATGCTCTTATTTAGGTACGATTGCAAGAGTATATGAGATTTTATCCTGAATTTCCATTGACTAAAAAATTTAATTTAGTCATCTCAGTCTTCAAGTAAATTAAAGTAAAAAAATAAAAAATCACTTATAAAAAAATAACTTATGACGATTAAGGTCACTTTTTAACTTATGATCAATTTCTCTCCACTCTTGACATTCGCATAAAATGACGAAACATTTTGAATATACATATAACTTATAGACAAGACAATCCACAATAACACCGCGGCTCCAAAAAAGTATTAAATCAAAGAGTTTGTGACATCCAAAAGAGTTACTAACCTCGGGTTTCAGAAACGTTTGTTACGTTGACAACAGATTAAGTCTATTGCTGTCTTTGTTATTTGTTGAGTGCCAGACAAAGGCAGCATTAGAATTAATCTGTTGTCAACGTTAACAAACGTTTCAGAAACCCGAGTCTCACATGCATTTTGTGCATAGACAACTGCATATTACTCCGTACTCTAGACAGGCTGTTGACGAGCGTCGCAGTGAGCGCATTTGTTTATCGCTATTTTGGCGCTGACAGCAGTAGTGAGCGTCCACGGAACTAAGATTTTGTGCTACTATTATTCTGTGACTAACGTCAGGAGATGAAACAATGTTAATTTTAGTTCCATGGACGCTCGGTGGGGCGCTTTGAATCAGCACAAAAGAAAGTATCTACGGCACAGCAAATCCAATTTTGTGGTAGTATTGTTTGTTACCTACTTTATAGTTGTTGTGAGTCATGTCTATCTACCTAAATAATAATTGACAGTAGGTAGGTAATATTTTACTACCTATTTGTCAGGAACACTATTCCGAAGATTGTTTCTTATCTTTGTTTGCTACTTTCTTAGATATATCGTTGGTACAGTAGTCGCTGCCAATCTATATGTTTGTGAAGTTAGGCTCTGTGAACGATTGTGCAGGTACTGCTGTGGGGATAAAACAGCATAACCTAAGAGCGAGATAGAATAAGCGAGTGAGCGAGGCAGTTATACAATGCTGTCTTCACCTTCAACATTAGGATTGCGCCTGAAAAATAGCAGTTTGTGCAGCGACTAGCAGACAACTTCCGAGACACATATTTCCGCTTCTTTGTAACTATGTTCACAATACTGAGCAAAGTATTTCATAATACGCACGGATCTTCAAAAAATCTACTAGCGCCTGCCGACGCGGACTGTATGAATTTAGAGTCTGTTTAATTAGAATCTCATTTTTAATACCTAGGTAGGTACGCACTTGGAGTTGTTACCCGAATTCTTGACTAGATTTGGTTATAGGTAGATAGGAATCATGCAAATTTTAAAATGTATGGAAATAGCATAGTCATTTATTTCTACACGCTTTTCCATAGATTTTAAGTGTAAAAATTGAAATTGTTATTTTTAAATTTAAGTACATAATATTAACTATTTAATAATTATTTTTAAATAGTTTTATACTTAGGTGTTTTAAAATGTGTGGGACCAAATACATAACGACAGAAAACACAAACATATTGTACATAGACAAAATCTGAGAAGTCTGTTTCACAAATCTATGATTAACTATCGGGTGAAGAAAATATTGCGTTCTCAAAAATCGTTCCATTCTACTTTCATTCAATTTCTTTCTTTTATAATTCCTGCCTAAAAGTAAGTAATAACGGAACTAAGTGTAATGGCGGAAGTGGACACATACAATTTCGTTTGTACGCACTTGTATTGTAACCTATATATCTATAATGTAACACAGAGAAATCAGACCTAGATTTAAACCTTCTTGACCAACTCAAGCCACAGAATAAATAATAGCTCACGCCTAGCTACAGTCCGACCACCTTATCTGTGAACTGAAAGGTGGCGTGAGTGTTGGTCTGCTGTTTCCAATCAATCAATAAATTGTCAAATTATGGGAATCAAATAAAAAATAATTAAATTATATTTATTAAGAAATAATAATAAACCACAGAGATCTTTTTTATATGCAGAAACTGAGAACCTCACTCGTGGCGCCAGTAGTTTATTTTATTGACATTTCACAGATAATTTGGTCTTACTGTAGATAATATTTAGGCGTGTCGCGCTGGTTCTAATCTGAGCTTACTACCTATATTAATTAACTCAGGAACAATCACAGTTTATCGCTATTAAAGTCGCTAATCAGAGGCGTTCAATGGCTCTGTGTGGTACATAATTAATCACGATGTAGTGCCAGTACCTAAATTAAAACTAATTAATTAATTAGGGCACTAGGAATTAAGTAAAGCAAAGATTAACAACCTATATTTCTCTGGTCAATGGATCGAAGAATTGTGAAACTGTGCTTTAATTTTTAAAAACCCGATTTATTTCAATTTATGCACTTTTCTATTATTGCATTGAGTGTAGACATTGTTTTGATAATAGTGAGTACACCCTATTTTTTATGTTTATTTAATCTCTAAGTTTTTAAATTATGTACTTGTAGGATTTAGTAGTTGTAGGAATATTCTGTAAAATTAACTAGTCTCTGTAATGATTTTATGTATTTCCTACCTACTTACAAAATTATTGTTATAAAATGGGCTGGGATCGCACTATCGTACTTTCTGAACATTGTGTTTTGTAGCATGCTGTCTACTTCACGACGATACAAATAAGAAGAAAACAGCATGCTATAATATTGCCATTTTCAAAACTTTAGTTGGTTGGTACAGTGCCTAAATTGTAATCTAATCATACAAAATCTATGTAACAATGTGCAAAAAATAAAGTGATATGTATTATAGGGATAAAATAAAAGAGTTATATTTATGTATGTCAATTATTGTTTTATTTTTAATCATCTGTATTAACAAAAATAACAACTTTTAAATTACAATTAGCGGCGTTCCGCGGTTTCACCCGCGTCTACAATTTTGAAAATTGATGATGATGATGATGTTGATGTAAAGTAGCCTGTTTTGATGCAGGGTATCTCCATTTCAAATTTCACTCAAGTCCGTTCAGCCGTTTGAGCGTAAAGGAGTAAGAAACGTACACACATACAAACTTTCGCCTCTATAATAATAGTATGATGAGAGCCTGTGCAGACGACAGACTTTTTGTACGCGAAAACTAGTTACTTCTTTCTCACACCTACTAAACAACTGGGATTATTACCGAAATCCCCACCAGAACGTCCCCACCAGTGGGGATTTCGGGAAAAAGCTAAAAAAGTTTTCCCGAAATCCCCACCAGGATAAGCAGTGGGGATTTCGGTAACAAGCAAAAAAATATTTTGTTGGTTGTTCACTCGCACTTGTATTAATCTGTCTGCCACTGACATTGTATGTTTTTTTTCTTATGTCAGCAGAAAATGATATAAATCATACATGAGATAAGATTGAAAGATTTCTATCGATGTTTTTTTTTCCTATATCAGCAGAAATTTAAAAAAAACATATAAGAGAGAGATTTCTATCATGTAGTGAATCCATATTTAAAAGGAGCGGTAGCCTTGCAATTCAAAAGTGCAACTTAGAATCCAACGATACCGGGCTCGGTTCTAGGCTCCACCAATTAGTTTTCGATTAGAGTGCGATTTCCCATCACTCCGTGCTTCGGAGGGCAGGTAAAGCTGTTGGTCCCGGCTGTTATTGATTAATAGCAGGTGTCCGTCACTACAGCCGGTCATTTGTTTGTACGCAGCCCAAATCTTCCCAACTGTGCTCTCAAGTGCTCTGTAGTGCTCAAATATGGCCATTAGTTCTCGATTACTTTACGAGATATTTCAATTCAAAGGGTGGCCTGGCGGGGTGACGCTGCGTTCAGCGCGTCGATGATGACGAGCCGAATCCAGCGAACAGATTTAAATGAAACATAGCTCAGCTTTTAGTTCTCGAAATAATAAGCGAAACTCAGACAAAATTACAATCGAAGTAGTGGTTTATGAGAAAACCATCTTATAAGAGTGGTCAGCCAGGATGACGCTTGCTTCAGCGCGCTAACTCTATAACAACAAAACGAGTGAATCAATATTCTTCAAATTAAGTGGAGCTGCAGTTCTTCTATTTGTGCCCTTTGTGCCCAAAAATCAGTCGTGTAAGTTCAGTACTTTTTGCTCGTTCGAGGCTCGAAAGGTGGCCTGCTGGGGTGACGCTGGCTCTGGCGCGCTACCCTGAAACTCGACAACGGCTGTGCCTACAGCTTTGAGATGTAAACCAACAAATAGTTCCTGGTAAGATGGTCTTTGTGCCCGAGAATTGGACATCTATCTAACGAACTTTACGAGAAAAAAGCTACTGAGCAGGTTCCCGCTGGTACCTGCACTGTATTACAACGGACTGGTTTGCCTTCCCTCCGTGCTTTTGGCTCTATAAAAACACTAGGATAGGGCAGACAAGACCACGTGGAGTCGGGGTTGGCCGATTTGGTTCTGTGATAGTTTGTTCCTGACATTTCGCCTACACCACGGAATAGAAAAAAACAAGTGGAAGTGGTACACTACGCAACGTACATTGGGACCGATGACGCCAAAAACAAATAAAATAAAAGTCCTATACTGCACTACTAACAAGCCTTTCTTGTAATTGGGTGTGTATTATTGAGATGATTTAAACTTATGAATACAATTTGAAAATAATGCGTTAACGACTGTTTCAAGGAGTAAATTTTATTTTTACCTACGAAATATTTGTATGCAAGTTACGATTCCCTGTGTATAACTGTGGCAAACGTCACCCGCACACGTTGCACTTCCACTTGTTTTTCTATTCAGTGGCCTACACAAACGAGGCATCAAGGAGAGATTCCATATTTGTCTATGGTTGGGCTAGGATTACTGCACTGCGATTACGTAATGTTGATCATGACGGTTTCAAGCCGTGAAATTCGATAATGCTTTGCGATAGAGTCGACTTTGCTATGAAAAAAGTGTCAATCTGATTGAAGCCAAGTTCTGTAATTGGGCCACCGGTCGTACAAAACCGTCACGAGGTCATATTTCACATCCAATCTTTAGAAGCCTGTAAATGTATTATTGGCTGTGCAATACTGGCCATGCATTATTGTTAGTACATATATAGATATAGATAGGCACGCGGCTGTGTCCGCACGCCGCAGCTGCGACCATTCAGTCGATTACACCACTATAGTACAAGCGCACGTATTTTATTCTTCGCCCCCTGCGCCCTTAGGGAAGCAACAATTATCAACTCGGACCGTTTTTGTACGGGAAATAATGTGTAGCTATAGGAAAAGCCAGCCAAATATTTCGGCTGTACAATACTGGATATTATTTGGGTCATACATTAATGTCAAGCAAAAGAAGTCGGGATTATGGTTGCCAGATGGGTAGTAGATAGGTCAGAGCATTCTTTATGTACTTTCTGTTGGATTTGGAAAAGTCTCAAATTCGCGTACTCTTACGTATCTTGGGTAACTTTGACATTCAAGGTAAATTTCTCAGGTGGAGCGGAATTTTACGGATCTCATCACGTAGTCGAAAGCGTTTGAAGGAGTTGGATATGACCTCATGCAAGAGATACTAAATGCCATCCAACTGATATTGTTAATGTCATAAATGAAAATAAAATGAAGATATGGGGTTGGGCACCTACGAAATAGATGACGATTTGGAATGGGGTAGTTAAGCAAAGATTTTGACAAAGTTTTCATGTAGAAAAATAATTTGTGTGTTTAAGTTTGAATCAATAATAAAACAGCAATCAGTTGTCTAGTTATTAATATGAATCAGTCTCTCCAAAACAAGTACCCTGATTCAGTGCAATAAAACGCGTTCTTTATTCAAATATACCCTCTATGAACTGTTTGTTCATGAGGATTTATAGTGATGGTAACCAAGAATAAGAATACATTGACCAAAGATACCCAGTCAATAAGAATTAAGCATAAAACGGCATTTTAAAGTAAATGTAATTGTATTTTTATGTTTTTTATAGCAGTTAACGCCTGCTTAGTGTAAATATATATAATAATTTTCTATGGAAAAATGGGTCACGGACGAGATTCGAACTCGTATACTGTGCCTCAGCGCGGCACATGCGTTACCGTCCCCATAAGACGGGAACGTCAAAGAAGCTAGTGGAAAGATTTGGATGACGACGCATAGGTATCGGTGGCCGAATTCGTAAAGGCATGTGCCGCGCTGAGGCACAGTATGCGAGTTCGAATCTCGTCCGTGACCCAAATATTTCCATTACAAAATTATTACATATGTGTAATTGGGTGGCAATGTTACCCGTGTGGGGGTGTAACTTTGACATAGTCTAAATCAGCGATTTTGTGAAAATCTAGGTATAAATTGAATAAAAACCTTCATCATAATACTACTCATGTGACAAGAACACATAAGCCTAAGTTGTATCAGTTGTATCGTAAGAATGATAAATAATAGATAAATAAATAAAAAGCTTTTATTTCCTTCCTTACACAACAAGTTTTGCAAATTAGGTTAAAGTTATATTATAAAAGTATAGTAGCTATTGTTAGTATGTTTTTTAGTTTTGATTTTATATTATGTTAGTTTCTATAAGCTATTGTTAGTACTAATTATCTAATGTGTAAGGACCGCCAGTAGCAGTAAAAGCCTCCTCCAATTGCTTCCACTCCAATCTTTGTCTGGAAACTCTGAACCACAGTTTCCCGGCAACTTTCGCTATGTCATCGCTTCATCTTTTATAGGGTCGGCCGCGGTTACGACTTTTATCTCTCGGGACCCAGTTTGTCACAATCTGGACCCATCTGTCCGCTTCTACTCTCTGAATGTGACCTGTCCATTTCCACTTTAGCTTTAAGATTTTTTCAATAACATCTTTGGCTTTTGTTTTTTTTTCTGATGCTAGTATTTCTTACTCTGTCTTTGAGTTTGAGGTTCATGTAGCTTCGTTCCATTCCTCTTTGGCAGATTCTAAGCCGTTCCATTTGCTTTTTGGTTAGTGGCCAAGTCTGACAGGCGTAGGTAAGACATGGTACTAGGCAGATATTCATTGCTTTAGTTTTTAATTTGATTGGTAAGCTTCCCTTGAAGATTTCCTTCAGTGCCCAATACTTATTCCACGTACTTTTTATTCTTCTACTTATCTCTTTGTCTGTGCATGATTTAAATGATATGATATGGCCGAGGTAGATATAATCTTTCACGTACTCTAGAGGTAATGTGTTGAGTGTGATTGAAATTTCACTTCTGTTTGTAATAACTTTTGTTTTTTTCTTGATTTACCTCTAGACCTATCGCATTACTTTGTTGGCTGAGAGACTCCACCATATACTGCAGTTCTGTGGGCTTTTCAGACAGTAAAACTATGTCGTCTGCAAACCTTAAGTGTGATAGATATTTTCCATCAAGCTTGATTCCCATTTTATTCCAATTTAGCTCTCTGAATAAAAAAGTCTGTACAAAGATAAAAAAAATATGTCTAGGGCATTTAAAATAAGCTTTTGAACATACATAACATTTAAAAATCATGTCTGTCTGTTTCTCCATCTGCTTGTCTGTATGTTTGTTTGTTCGCGTATCACGTAAAAACTACTAGACCGATTAATATACGGTTTTCATATTTGGATAGCTTATGGTTTGACTTAAAAACTGGTGTACTTGGCATCTTAATCCGATTAAAAGAAGCCGAGCAATCGATAAAATCTTTTTGACGGCTGAAGGAATTTTGATCAAATATTGTTATATTGGGATTTTAGGCCTTGGAATAGTACATAGCGTACTTTTAACCTAGATGAATGACCACGCGTGCGAAGCCACGAATATAGCTAGTTTTAAAATATGGTCTACATGCTATAACTATATTTACTTTAAATTTTATACCTTCTATTTTCAATTATTTATTCTAATGGTTCTTTATTTATTCCGAAATCTGTTGCATTTCAATAATGTACCTACTGGTAACATTATAAATTGTACATAGGTCTAGGTGCCCGGGGCCCGGCCGAGTGAAGATTGGAAACGCAGCCACATGTTTTTATGTGTCACTTTACGTGAAATCCATTTTTACATTTGTACATGGAGGTTTTTTGAAAAAAATCAAAATGTTGTGATGTAGAGTTAGATTTTATTCTCAATTTTGTGTATCTTCGAGTGTTAATGTGTAATATTGGTGGAATATTAACCATTAGGTGTTCGTTAACGTGCACAAGTGCGGACAAAAGAATCAAACGCAGAAATAAATGGCATTTTGTGATTTTTCCAAATCTCCCTCGGAAGTTTCAGTAAATGTCCACCATTTTACTGATTCGTGACTTTGACAATAATTGACTGTGACGTGACATTACTTTAAAATATAATACACTTGACATTGGCGAAATTGCTAGTAGGCCAGTGCCTCCGCAGAAGCCATCCAAAAAAAAGAAGAAGTATATTTGTACATCTAATATTAGCCGGCTAAATGTAATATCCGTGCCTAATGCGCTTTCATTCATGCTAATGACAAATACTTCATGTTAGAAAGGAACAGCTGTAGCTTCGAGAACCTTATAATGGAGGTACTTACGATAAGGTGTGCAAAAAGTAATGATAGCTTTTTTCTCGTAAAGTTCGTTAGGTAGATGTCCAATTCTCGGGCACAAAGACCATCTTACCGGGAACTATTTGTAGGTTTACATCTCAAAGCTGTAGGCACAGCCGTTGTCGAGTTCCAGGGTAGTGCGCCAGAGCCAGCGTCACCCCAGCAGGCTATCTTTCGAGCCTCGAACGAGCAAAAACCACTGAACTTACACGTCTGATTTTTGGGCACACATAGAAGAACTGCAGCTCCACTTAATTTAAAGAATATTGATTCACTCGTTTTGTTGTTATAGAGTTAGCGCGCTGAAGCAAGCGTCATCCTGGCTGACCACTCTTATAAGATGGTTTTCTCATAAACCACTACTTCGATTGTAATTTTGTCAGAGTTTCGCTTATTATTTCGAGAACTTAAAGCTGAGCTATGTTTCATTTAAATCTGTTCGCTGGATTCGGATCGTTGACATCGACGCGCTGAATGCAGTATCACCCCGCCAGGCCACCCTTTGAATATCTCATAAAGTAATCGAGAACATTAGTTCTCGATTACCATACTACAGAGCACTTGAGAGCACAGTTTGGGAAGGTTTGGGCTGCGTAGAAACAAATGGCCGGCTGTAGTGACGGACACTAATAGCAGTTGATAAGCCATGTTAGAGGCCCTCGGGCAGCCTGACAAACTGACAATAGAGGCTAGCACTATCGCAAACAAACAAACATACTTATCATAAAGCAGTAAGTATTAATAAGTCTGTACAATGAAGATAATTTAAAAAAAAACATAGTGTACTTAAACCTTCAAGCACCACTCTCTTGATAGTTCACATTAATGTAACGTGCGCCAGCATGAGCAGAGCTTGAAGAATTAAAATAACCTTTCGACCATTGTTCGTTTGCATGTTTAGATGACATACTATTTTTCCCGAAATCCCCACTGGTGGGGACGGTCTGGTGGGGATTTCAGTAATAATCCTTATTTATTATGTGATGATAGTTAAATTCTATAGAGCAGATAAGTCAAAACTACTGTTTATGGTAAAAAACACGAAAAACTTCAAAATCAAAAGAACCATGATTTATTTGTTTTTTTTATATAATAAAACATGATTTTTATCAAAATATTAGAAAGATGATGAACAGGTCTATGAACAACTGATCCAATTTAGAAAATTCCTTTCACTTATACTAAGCTATACTTTCCAGATGGATAGGCATTTTTTCCTGAGGAAAATGCAGTTTCCACGGGATTACAGGAAAACTGTGGGCAGAGCAGCTAGTATTACCGGTACCGGTTGGTCTCGTGGCTAGAGATCCGAGGTACAAAATCGAACGGTTGCGGGTTTGAATCCTGCAAGGTGCAATCATTTGTGTGATGAGCAAAAATGTTTGTTTCCGAGTCATGGATGTAATATTCTTATCTATGTATGTTTATCCGTTATCTAGTGTCCATAGCACAAGGTATCCTAGTTTGGGGCTAGATAATTGGTGTGGAAATGTCCCGAATATATAATATCGTACAAAATGTATGGAAAAAGTTTTTTTTTTTTTTAACCTTTTTAATATGAAAGAGAATAATTCATTTGAGATGAATTCATTTACGTTGTCTTGCTTTGCTTCGTACATTACATTCTTTGGTTTTATTTCTAGGCAATCTTTTTATGTTTATAGTCTTATCAATTTTAGTTGTATGGTCTGTAGAGATATAAACTTCATGTGTTACTCTTAAATGTTTGGTTAAACAATGTCTGCCATAAAATGTTTTTTTGCAGTAGTTACATTTGTGACTTCTATTCGTATGTCGTTTCATGTGCAAGGTCAGTTGGATTTCATTGTCGAAAAACTTGCCGCATTCTTTACAACCAACATTAGCAGGGTTATGCTTTTTTTCATGTTTTACTATTAGATAGCGATCCTTCAGTCCGTAACCACAAATTTTGCAATAGTGTGTTTTTTTCGGTCTCGGGTCATGGTTCTTATTGTGATGGTAGTATAATTCGCTACATGTATAAAATGTACAATCACATTTATTACAGGCGTAACCTTTTACTCCACTGTGCCTTTTTAAATGCATTATTAAGGAAGTTTTAGAGCTAAGGACTTTGTTGCACGTGTCACATTGAACTAGATTGTTTCTGTGCTTCTTCATATGTTTATAAAAATTACTAGTTCCGATTACCTGTCCACAGATGTGACAAGCCCTTTGTCCGAAGTTCTGTTTGTGGACATGCTCTTTGTGGGCCTTCCATGATTGTTTTTTTTTAAATGATTTTGTACAAAGGTCGCATACAAATCGTTTATCGGAGTGTGTAAA
The DNA here is from genome assembly GCA_946251855.1 of Alsophila aescularia. NCBI lineage: Eukaryota > Metazoa > Arthropoda > Insecta > Lepidoptera > Geometridae > Alsophila > Alsophila aescularia. Next base: position 57,399,237 of record OX276379.1, on the reverse strand, counting down.
AAAATGTTGCAGTAGTGACACTCTGGTTTTTGTGCTGAAATTACATTCCTTGCAGTACCATACTTGTGTTTTACCATCACCTTCGATGCGCATCTTAGAAGCATAAATGCAACTTCTGGGCTTGGTCTTCTGGTGAGTTTGCAATCCTCTGTAAGTTCTAAACTGTTTCTTGCAATTGTTACATGAAAAATAATAATGGTGCTTCTTCCAATGCACTCGTAGTTTACATTTACTTTTAAAGAAGGCTCCACAGTCATGGCATTCCAGCTTCACATTTTCTCTGCACTTTATATCTCCACTTTTCATATAAGTTGATTCCGTTTCAGGCTTATTTGTAACTTTGATAATGTTTAGCTGCATATTCTCACTTTTTAATTTAATGTCCTCTATTGGAGGTATATCGGTTTTATCATCGCCACTTAGCTGTATGTTCGACAAGAGTGCATCTTCTTCTGAATAATCATGTTCAAACTCATGACTACCTTCCACTTTTACAGGGACATCTTGATCTTGACAGCCCCTACCATACTTTTCAGCTATTCTCAGGATATCATCGGATTTCTCACATTTCCGCTTGAAGTTATATGCGTCTTCGAGCTCCAGAAGGCAGCTAGAACATATTCTGTTCGGTAGGCCGTCACCTTCACTGATTTCTACTTTGGCCAATGCATGAATTTTTTCTACAATCAAAGTGTCGTCGTAGTTTTTTTCCGGACTCAATATGTCTTCGTATTTTTGAAATATATAATAGCATTTGTCAGTACCTTCGATTTCGTCGATGCAAACACGACATATTGGAGTTTTCTTATCATCTTCCATTTTCTCACCAGGCAGGTACTTCCATACTTACTATCGTGAGTTATTCCATCGATTTTTAGATGAAAATCTCCATCTCCATCAATCTCATGGCCTTTCCTGACCAAAACCAAGAAAATTCTGATTTTCTCCCACTTATATTGATTGCAGGGTGAATTATTTAAGTTTTATTCTCAGAGCATATAATATTGTTTACCTGTATGTAATATGTACACAAAATATTTGCAAAACTTAATTGTAAATATCAAATCAAATCAAATCAACGACATGAAACGTCTGATAGGCGTGGGCGTTATATAGCATAGCTCGTTGTCCCAACGTTTTCAGTGAGCGGCAACGAAAACGTTACGGGCGACTTCCACAACGATCTATTTCTCAAAACGTCTATTTCCTAGTTTGCTAAACAATTGGCGTTGCGAATAGCGGCAGTGTGACCAGATTCAAATGTCAAATTCTGCTAGCCTGAATGACAAAAACTGCTAAAACATGCTAGACATTTTTCATATAATGCTAAATTACTGCTTTCACAGATATTGCTTAAACATTAGAAAATATGAAAAAAATGCCAATTTGAACGATTAGAATGTCATTTTTATTAGGGTTCCGTACCCAAAGAGTGCCAACGGTCAACTATAATATTTTTATGCCTACGCTGTCTGTCTGTTTGTCCGTCCTACCTTTTAACGAGTGTATCTTTGGAGAAAATAGTATCCGAATGGTATCATGTTGCGCTTTACAATCTGACGGATTATGGCCCATTCTCTCTCTCTCAAGGCCCGTGTCCCAGCAGCGTGGACTGATAACGATGATCTTTTGAACTGTAATAGATATTAAAATGTTTATAGAATATGACTGTAATGTTATGGCGGATTAATTAAGAAATAATAACAATAAAAAAGGGGGATCCCTATACAACAAAAGTACTTATTACGTATTTTATCTTTGCTCTAATCGGTGATAAGTACGAGCGTAAAAGTCAAATTTGGCATGATTACACACTCTAAAGTAAAACTATAATAAGAAAAATAAAAGTGGTGTGGTAAGGAACCCTAAGTGCGCGGCCCAACTCGCACTTGGCCAGTTCATTTCTATTTACAACATCACTATCACTGTCCTTAGCAAATCCTTTGTATAACGATGATGAGTTAAGAGATAACGTTAACATATTTTTGTCGGCTCGAAATTCACACACCCATTTTCTCATATATTTCTTTTTTGCCTTTTTGACATGCAAAATTACAGAATCGTCATGTTTATTTTTGAACCGATTTCTAAGCTGGATTTTTATATTGTTAATAAGTGAAATGATTCGTTCACAATAAGTGTGTGGCATTAGTAAAATCATAATAGCCACCCACTCAAGATTCACAATGTTGGGTTTACCAACACCATTACCATTACCATTTAAATTAAATAAAATTAATCGTTTAAATTTGTATTCAGAAATTTTCGGTATCTGTTGGTTTGGCATCAGAGCTGCTTCCAGAAGCCAATAAACTCAAATATAAATTCTTGAGCGTACTGTTTTCACTTTTGGGGCATTTTGAAACGCGTTCAATAAATCCTGCCAGATTATTGCTATTATTGGATGCTATTATTGGATGCATTATTGGATTCTGCTAAATAATGCTAGATTTCAATAAAATGCTAAAAATCCTGCTAGGAGCTAAAATGAGAGTCCAATCCTGCTGAAATCGCAGGAACCTGCTAAATATGGTCACACTGAATAGCGGTCGCACGAGATGCAAGCAATCTGGCAACGCAGCCAACATAAAAATGGAATGAGTTGAATTTGGGAGACGATAATACACGACTAAAATAATATACGACCAGTATTGTACAGCCAATATTACACGGCCAGATATTACGTGTACATGGATTCGTAATATTTGGACGGCTAATACTGGCCGTGTATTATTGCCCGTACAAAAACGGTCCGGGTTGATAATGCACGGCCAGTATTACGCGACCAATATTACGTGTACAACTGGATACGTAATATCAGCCCGTGCCGATTTTGTACGACCAATATTACACGGCCAATAATACGAAGCCAACCATAGACAAAGCTAGAATCACTCCTTGATGCCTCGTTTGTGTAGGCGAGTGTCAAGATGAAAAAAACTGTCACAGAACCGAATCGGCCAACCCCGACTCCACGTGGTCTTGTCTGCCCTACACTAGAGTGTTTTTAAAAAGCCGGAGGCGCGGGCGCGGATGGAGTGCAGCCCCCGTCCGCTTTGTTATGCAAGGGCGGAGGGGCAGCACTTCCCGCAGCGCCGTAGCAATTGCGATTCATAAACTGTGGTAAAAGGAAACTGGAACGTGCAAACGAGGCTTTGACCATTTCTATATTTTAATCTGTGATGTACACGTAATATTGGCTGTACATTATCGGCCGTACAAAAAGTGTATGGCCCATATTACACAGCCAATAATGCACACCCTGTTATTACATGTACATATTTTGGCTTCGTAATCCTGGCTGCGTATATTACGCCAATGCCAATATTACGCAACCAAATAATGTACACCCTGATATTACGACGCCAATCCTTGTAATATTGGTCGCGTATTATTGGCTGTACATTATTTGGTTGCGTAATACTGGCCGTCTAATATAGGGACTCGAATTTGACGTCTAGTAATGGAGTCTTTTGCACGTGCTGCGGGTGCGAAAGAGATGGTTACGGCGTGATCGTAATTTCGATGATGCTTTGTGCATTTTAGTGACCTTTGACATGCTACCGATGATACTATTTACTAGGAAAAAAACAACAAAGTTCTAATAAAAAATGTATTTAAAACCAACCTAAGAAAATGTATATAAAATTAACATTTAAATACGCCTACATAATACCTTTTAATTTGAACTGCTTCTAACTACTACTATCTAAGTAAGTATTACCTACTTTATTAATACAGCCAGTCTAACGCTAGAAAATGGCATGGCAGTTGCCATGAACATAGCAATCGAAAAACGTAACGTTATTCTGAATAGATGTTTGTTAAAAACGTAAACCTCTATCATATAAAAACATTAATCGAAAAACGGACATCGTTTTGACAATAAATCTCTATGAGAGTTAGAAGGTTGTGAAATTGATCGTTATAAAATAGACGGTTTGGAAAACGTTATCGAGACTCGAAACCCGTTTCGTTTTGTTATCTAAAAATCGCCCAACACATGACTAACGTCTAACAAATAATATGATCCCCATGCCGTGACAGCTGTCACCAGTGTTTCCATGTCAAAAATAGAATCAGTGAAAAATCCTAAAAAAACGGTAAATTCTTAAAAATTATGGTAACTACACCTGAAAAAATACGGTGTCCTTATTTTATAACATTACAACCACTTTACCCCACAAATCACTGTTTATTGGAAAAACTAGAATATTTATTTAATTCCAAAGAAAATAAGTTCATATTTTAAATGCAAAGTAACAAGAAGGCTATTAAAATAGGGAGTCTACACCGCCAAACAAAAAAAAAATGTATCGCAAATGAGATCTGCGTATGTGTGCGTGAGTTGATAATTTTTGCTGCTTTGTGGTTAATATACAATTTCATTATAAAAGCTTGCATTGATTTTGATTTTCGGTGAGAACTTGACAGAATTAACACAACTAACGAGGGCAAAATCTTGCTGCAATGTGGCGGCCGATCAGCCTATCATGGTGTGTTGCTTTTTCAAATATTTATGCAATTTTAGTCAAAAATAGGTATGGAGGTGACACCTTTAATTATTTTTTTCTACATATATTCTTACCTCTGCAAATTACGATAGATTTTGTCACTGTGTCATGCTTCGACGGTAGGTGGTAAATTAGTGCTGATTACGGTGCATTTACCGTAATTACGGTGCACAACTGCGTAATTATGGCAGCACTGGCTGTCACCAAAGAGCATATCTATGGGGCCGTTCGTTTTGTAGCAAATAGCGAAAATAACTGTTAAAAACGCTAAATATGATAATATTTGGCGTTCGCATTGGACATTTCTGGGCGAAATAAGCGTTTTGAACGTTATAAATCACCGTTCGTTTTGCATGCTTAGATGACATGTTGACATAGGAAAATCAATTTTTTTCCGTCAGGTATTGGTTCACTTTTCATTCGGTTTAGAATAGTTCGGTAGTGTCAAAAGTTGCAAAAATGCCAATAGTGTTGAAAATGTTCAAAGCGAACGGCTTGTTAACCATGTACATTTCGAAACTGCCCACAATGCCATCTCATCATCTCGAACGCAGGGTATAACGGGGCTGTTTAGTACCTACTACATACATTAAAAAAATAGGGCTCTACAACAACTTTTTTCAATTGCTCGGCTTCTAACTCACCAGATTGAGATACCAATTACACCAGTTTTTAAATCAAACCCTAAGCTATCTAACAATGAAAACCGCATTGCAATCGGTCCAATAGTTTTTACGCGATGCGTGAACAAACAAATATACAGATAAACAGACAGAGCAACATGTTTTATTTTATTTTTATATTCTTGTTCAATACCCTTTTTAAGCACCCAAGAGCATTTTTTTTTATCTTCTTTTTACAGCCTTTTTCGTACCTATTGCTTTATTATAAGTATAGATATTTATATGACTGTGTCAATGTGCATCAAAAAACCCGTCTAGTAGTTTCAGCGTGATACGTGGTCTTTTTAATAACTTTCAAATATTGGGATATTGCGTGGGTCCAAAGTTATGTTAATATTTAAGTATTTTTTTATATTTTTTTGGATATTTCTCTATATTCGATACTGAAGCTCAAACTGTTTTACTTTCTATTTTTGTCTGTCTGTCTGTCTGTTTGTCCGTATCTTGACCGCGCATCGCCCCGAAACTACTGAATGAATTCAAATGAAACGGTATGATTTGAGTTCATACTACGAGGTAGGACATTGCATACTTTTCATCCCGAAAAAAATATTAAAAACACAGACAAATTGAAAACAACATGTAGACATCCATCTTCAATTTATAAAATGTCATTTTTTAGATGCTTGCCATACCTATGGTAAAACTCAGAAGAAACCATTTCGAAGAAAAAACCCCTTTTTAGATACAAATGAAAACAGGAGTAAATTAGGAGTATATACTACAAACTTATTAAATTTTTTTCATCTCCCAACTTATACTCCCAATTTTGAGGGTTGTAAGGGGCCACAATGACCATCTCAGTCGCCCCCAAGCCGACCTCACCTGCTCATGGTGCACCTTGCCTGGGTTGGCTACACTGTAAGGATTACGTTTTGAGTTAAACTCATTTGATGGCTCAGTTTGTACAGACACATTGATTTTTAGGTTTCTTTCACTGTGTACTTGAATATCCTGATCTTTTATTATATAATAAAAGATCAGGATATTTATTTATAACCACATTTACACGCAAATGTGGCGATGAAAGTAGTGGAGATGTATCAATCAAACAATCAATAAGTAGAAGAGGGTCCTCATAGTTACAAAAGAGGTATTTTCTTCAGTATATGCAACCGGAAGCTGCAAAAAATTAATACACAAAAAAGTTACATTGTTTTAATTAAAGAGTATAAAGTTTTTTGTATAATAACATTTTATGAAATAATTCACCCTGATCTTGTATATTTTATCCCTGCATTCGAAGCATCATTCTGGAATCTTCATCAATGGGTTGGGGCATAAACAACGTGGACAAAGGAAATATCGATGGCACGGCATTCTTCTTCAGCCTTCTACGGCGTTCACCTATAAGAATTAATATTTAATATAAGTATCAGTGATGTTATAATCAAACTAGTGTGACGTAACATTAATTGTTAAAACAGAATCAATGACTTATTTAGATTAAAATGGTGGTAGTTAAACAGAACATAGCCATCGACGACACAGGCTCATTTGTCAGTCCGTACTGCTTTGGGCTCCTAGCTACTGAGCTTAGTGTCCCAGGTTCGAATCCTAGTTGGGCAACATTTGTGTGATGAGCATATTTGTTACCGGTTCTTGGATGTTTTGTGTGGATTTTTGTGGCGTTTTGATGTGTGTGTGTCTATATCTCTTGCAACACTTGCAATTATAATGCAGTGGTAGAGTGTATAATAGTAGTTTATGAAACGGTCTCATAATAAGGGGTATTAAAACACGAGAGTGAATTTAGTAGAATAGTATTACTCGAGTGTTTTAATAATTTGGGTGCTGATATTAGAATTATTATAATGAATGCATATTTATATTTTATTTTTACTTATTTTAGAGCGGAAATGTTATTTGCGGAAATGTTATGTTTAGAACACGAGGATTTTCCAAAAATAATACAGTTTTCGAGGCTTTTTCGAATCAAGCAGTTGTAGTTAATAAAATAATTATACACTTAGTATGTGATATTATTTTCACGTATCCTTATTGATAATTTCAATGGCTTTCTAGAACAGTAATTCAAAACATTATAATCGTAAAAGCATTCAGCAGGAAAAAACATAAATAGAGCATGGGAACCCGGTTCAACCCGGATAACTGCATGTTACCGCTATAACCCGTCACACGCGTAGGCTTGAACTTGTAAGGGTATAACAACAACAACAACAAACAAACAACAACTAACAATAGACTCTAGCAGCGCTGATGGCACTTGGAATCGAATATAAGTCAAATGGAAAAAAATGGTCAAACGACTTGGTTTCTCTGCATTTGGCTACCTTTTTTTTTTATCTCTCTGCCCCTCCTTGGCGACGCCCTTGCGTCTCGGCAACATTAGCACAACGTCACGTTTATTTTTTTCTCTTGCACAAAGTTACACTGTCGTTCTGCAGTTGAAATCAATGTACTGAAAGTGGACTCAAATATCAAAATTGTCCAACATGGTAAAGCCAGGAAACGAACAGACTTAAAATCCAGGCAAATTAAAGCGTAAAAAAAGCAGAAATTGTACGTGTACTTTCTACCCTAAAGCTAAAACTTTCGTCACAGTACATATATAGAGTGTGACATATTGCCCTATTACATACCGGGCTGGGGTAATGTACACGGGAAGACGAATAGCGTTAGTTTTACGACTTTTGTCATTTCGAAGTTTTTTCATTCAAGAATTTACATCTAAAAATTCTTAAAAGAACTTTGCACTTCAAACACTAGTAGTACAGAAATAATAGTAATCAGCTGGGAAAAAACGATAATCATCTTGATCTTGAATTGTGCTGACTGATTCTCTTTAAAAAGACAGAGATTTATCGATAGTGTCATACCTACATGCTATTATGGGAAAATGCGTTTGCAGTGGATTTATAGACCTAACAATCTATAAACAAATTATAAAAGTAAACAAGAGAGGCTCATGCCAACGTATCTATTACGTTGTTACGAGTTATATGCACCATATGCGCGTGGTCGTGCGCTTGAATTCGAAATGTTTGCCTCACATTACACTTTATTCCCCAAGAGCCTATAGAGATGTGAGAAGAGTATTTAGTACCTGCCGTCCTCATCCAAAGGATAAAGCACAGGTATCGCAATATCAATGGCGCCACGGGTTCAAGCTTGAGGCTTTTCTAGTTTTAAAATTAAAAACTGGACAGACTGAAAAGCAATATACAAGATTATTGGTAATTCGACGTATTCCCGTAAGGAGTTTTTTTTATTAAAATAAAGTATCAATTTAAATCTCATTTTTGATCTGATTTATAAAAACGATTAAACACTGGTTATTTGTCAATATTAAAAAAAACAATTATCCGTCCAAATCTAAAAGTTGCACAAATTTTGGGGTGTGGATCGTTGCTCCCAAAAGAATGGACCGATTTTGATGCAGTTTTTTATGTTTGAAAACTGATGTGATTGAGATGGTTCTTAGCTATAATGGGGGTGGGAAGTCGGGGGTTACATCAAATTTTAATTTGGGCTTGTTTAAATTGTGTTTTCATTGGTGCAAAAACAAGGGCACCTTCTCTGGATGGATTGGTTCAAACCAAGCTTGAAGTTGAAAGGTTATGGCATAGCCACAGAATAAATAATAGTACAAGGCCTAGCCTAAAACAAAAGTACCCTGACATTGGCAGTCTATCCACAAGGACAAGATCCTTTAGAAAAATGATTTGGATGTGTGAGAAATAATTGTGGGTCTAATTGCAATCCAACGGTTTAACAGTTTGTTGCAGCTCTAAAGACAGATATTATTTCCAAATTGTCTGCACCTAGCTCAACCGCAAATTGTGAAACTGATGAAGTGGAAATTCTACCATACCATTACCATTATACCTTTGGATAATTTAAATTAATTCCCTGCACACAGTTCAGGTCCTAAAACAAATGAGCATGATGATGCAGCATGATGACGTATCCTACGATGACATACATATTGACATTATTGACGAAAATACCGGTGAGATGCAAGCCTAAAGACATTTCTTACTGTCGTTGGATGCAAGCATCTGCCTACGTTGATGGATACATAATTATACACACGGAAATAATTTAACATCCTCAACTGAAAGTACATGCCATCTTTATATCATGTTCAAGGAGTATAATAACAAAAGAAGTCTGCAATATGCAAATGTAGAAATGGTGGAGAAAAGCGCATGTCTTATGTATGTATGATTATTGAAGCAAAAAGTCCAATACAGTTGGAATCAAAGAAGATAATATTAAAAATATGCTGATATGAAATTCTTGGACAAGTGCCTGAACAACAACCAAAGAAAATTTGATACATAACATAATCACTTCTGTATTTTATATATACATATATAAACAGATATTGCCATAGAGATATATATTTGCATTAAAAAATACAGGTTGTTTGCTGATAATGCTACCAGTGCCAGCCTACAAAAGACGCCACAGTGACTGTACAATGTGTAAATTCAACCCAAGGAAGTTCTAAGTACTTACGTACAACTGGCATGAAATCTCTACAAAAGTGGTCTTACTACTCTTACTGAAAACGTTTACGAAGTCTATTTCTCCCTCGTAGAATGTTTCACATTTTTCGCACAGACTTTAAAATAAACTTGGTGGCATTGAATAGCAATAATAATGAGAGAAGGACACACATACCATAAAAACAGTAAGATTGAGCGAGACGAATATGTATATTTTTTATCCTTTTCGCGTATACGCCTGTTTCTGTTGGGAGCCAGTGATACTGGCTCCCAACAAACAAATTAATGTCAGGTAAAATGAAGCCATAACCTTTAATCTACCGATTAAAGGTTATGGCTTCATTTTACCTGTGAGTGAGCATGCTTTCTTAAGTTTTTCGAAGTATTTGCGATAGAAAACGTTCGTATCATTTGTAATTAGTTATTTTAACATATTATTATCATACCATAACTAACATATAAGCTAAATTTGCAGTTGGTTTTCTCGTATTACCCGACTAGAAAAGATAGTCCTAGCTTACCATGTAAGTGCCATATTTTGATGTGTCTCCATAAATTATTTGGGTTTCCATCGTGTTAGGGATACCAGTGCTTAACAAGTTTAGTTTACCCATAAATAAATATTTCTCTGTAGATGGATGAAAACATTTTGAATCCCTTCGCTTTCGCAAGCCAATGCATACGAACTATAAACATATTATATACGCAGCTGATCCATAAAAAATGCCTATGGATCAACTGTATGGATCTCATAGTAAAAGTTGTTCCAAGACTCGATGACAATGATAACTTCAAATATGTTCATCGTCTATCTGACCCATACATACGTTTTACTTAAATAGTACAATCATGTGCACATTAATATGATTGTATTGTATGTAATACGAGTATGTATGTACGTATGTATGTAATCATAAAACAAAATACTTATGATACAATTTGAACCTTAATTTTTATTTTGTACTTTTCTACTTTCCACGATTGAGCAACCTAGTACTATTAAATGAGTGAATTGAAAAAACTGGTATGTTTAAATAATGCCCAAATGAAAATAGAAAATTACAACCAGCCAAACGGCTGGCTAAAGTCGGGGGTTTCTCTTTAATCACACCATGTTTGACGTTTGTATGTATAACCGTTTTTACGGCAGCAACCAAAATAAAAACGTTGACAAACACGTCTTGTATTAATACGAGCGCCCCTTATTTTTACACAACTGCCCAAAAAAGAAGTGTAACGTTTTCTGCATTCATGTATGTTTGTATGTATGTGAGTTTCGTTATTCCACCATAACTTTTAAATGCCTGAACAGATTTTGACGATATCGTTATAATCCTTACAATAGGCTATTTTTTTTTTTTTGAAAATTTTCAATGTTTCGGAAGTATGGTACAATTTTAAAAAACGAAAAAAATATTTCTTCTTTATATTTTACAATTTGGGTATCAAATTGAAGGCCTTGATAAGCACATTCCAACATTATATAATTTATTGGCAAAAACTCTTTGGCAGGGCAGGCGTGTTTTTTTAGCTTTTAAGCTAGTTATTTATATTTTCATTATTTAAAAATATATACGTCACCACCAAATTGAAGTGGTTGTAGCTTCTTCGGTATATTATTTTATTTTTACTCGACTACGGTGAATCAAAAAGGAGGGTTATGATTTAAACCGGAATGTATGTGGGTATGTATGTATGTATGTTCATCTGTTCCGTCATAATTTCTAAACTACTTAAAATAATTTGACAAATGAGGTATCGTTGGAAGTGTCTTCATTGTCCGCTGGTTTTAGGCTATTTGACGTCACATTAAATTTACTATGGATGTAAAGACGTGAACTAAAAAAAAACACCCATTTTGTTACATTTTCTTGTTGCGATAAAATAAAACACTGCAATCCTAGGCTAGATATTATTATCGCCCAGTCCAATCTATCTACAAACTTCATTTCAACTTGTATTTTTTCGATTAAACCGGACGGTACGTTTTCATGAAAAGAAGTAAATCCACACATTGTCCGTGGCATTCTTATATTGATTAAAAGCCTGATAGATCACAACTTGTTTGATTCGTAGAAATCTTTCTTTTCCTAGATATCAAAAACCATTATGAAGTTGATAGTTCCGGAATTAGGTGTCCAGTATCGGGAGTCAGATCTCAAGTTTCAGAATCGAAAACCATTCGATTTTGCATGCCCTAGTGAGGGGCCGACTATGGTGTCAGTCGGATGCAATATTATAGTTTTTAAATCGCACATCGCGAACTAAAATTATTAAAGTTATTTATTTACTTAACTAAGGTGAAGGATGGCGATGTTTGTACTTGTTTTTACTATGTCAGTTCATACTGGTTATCAAACTAAGGCTGGTGATGGTGAACTAAGGGTTGCATTTTTTACCCATTAATATGGGTAAAATATCTCCCTTATCAACTCTTTACGCTACGTCATAAACTAATGCTATCCCTTACATAAACGGTCATAGCAATTTTAGTGGTATAATATTTCTACGGCTACAGTAGCCCTATTACAGAACTTGATTTCAATCAGATTGTCACTTGCGTCATAGAAATTTCGACTATAGCAACGTATTAGTAATAGCGATATTGACAATTGATTGAAACCAAGTTTTGTGGTCGGGCTGCAGCTCAACTTCCTTGTCTCTTTTTCTTTTTAATTCGTTTTCAAGGTTAAATAATCGATTCCCAATTTTACTTTGAAGAAGTCGTTGTACGTATGTTATTACCTACACCAAAGATGATCATCAGCTCGATTCCATAACTTGGCTTCAATCGAATTCTCAGTATCGCAACCACTAATGCCTTACGATAGAATCGAATTTGCTATGAAAAAAGTGATAATCCGATTGTAGTCAAGTTATGGAATTGGGCCACAGAAAGGAAAGATCGCTCACTCCTTATTCCACTCACAGTAGTTTAAAAAATGTTGCTAGATGGCGTTACCTGGCTCGCTAGATCTAAAATTTGTCTGACATCGATGAAATATCGCATTTTACTGTTCTGGTTTATCATATTTATTTATTCTGAGCATAAAATACAAAAATTTCATGACATTAGTAACGAAAATAGAAAATTCATAATCAGGTATTTTTAACAGTTGATTTGTTGAACAAATATCACGATTTAGCTAAAGGAGCATGCAGTTAGTTATACAAAAAACCGGAAGATGGCGCTCATTTGAAAGTGTTTAGATTTTCGCGCGTTTGTCATTTGTCATTGTTTGGATGATTTGGATCTTAGGAGTCGAGCGTTTTATGATTCTTGTTCCGTTGTTTTCTGTTTTGTTTGTGACTGTGATATGACCTATGGTTTCCGAGATTCTGCTAACCTGATTGGTGCCTGTCACTGGATTTTTGAGGATTCCTTTGACTATTGACCCATTCTTGACACCGGATCACGGTAAGAACAAACTAAATTCATAGATTTATATTTTCTTATAATTAAACCACTGACTAGGTAGTTAGCTACCTACGTATTGCATGATTCAAGAATGATGAAAAACTATACTTTGAAGCTTTAATTCATCCCGTAACCTTTATCCACAACAGCTACCTAATACCATAATTTATTATGTGCTAATACCTAGTTTCCTTTTGGTAGGTACATTCGAGATCCAATCTTGTATTTTCATTAGGGAGCTGTGTGTGTAGGTACTTAGGTAATATAATTCTTCTCCAGGCTTTAGGTGTCTCTGTAGTATCTGTTACCTAAATACGAATTTGTACAGTAGTTTAGTATCAAACATACAGATATACAAACTCACTTTATTAACGATAAAAATAATACCTATCAACCTCACTCAATGAAAGATAAGATCTAAATAGTTTAAAAAAACTAAAAAACACGCTTTATATAGAAAACCAAACTAAAAAATAGAAAATAAATTTTAATAGTGTAAATAAGAAAAAAATGTTTTATCTCAAACACACACACACACACACACACACACACACACACACACACACACACACACACATAGTGATACACACCCTAAAACTATAACTGGTCTCGTGGCTAAGTGATCCTAGGTACGTAATCAAACAGTCGCGGGTTCGAATCCTTCAAAGTGCAATCATTTGTGTGATGAGCAGAAATGTTTGTTTCCGAGTCATGGATGTTACAATATTCGTATCTATGTAGGTTTATCCGTTATCTAGTGCCCATAGTACAGGGTATCCTAGTTTGGGGCTAGGTAATTGGTGTGGAATTGTCCCGAATATATTTATTAATTGGGAGCTACGATGTCACAGAAAGACACACACACACACACCACACACACACATAGTGATACACACCCTAAAATTATAACACCAGTCTCTTTGTTCGGGGGTTACTAAACTAACTCACTTTCGCTTTATAATATTAGTAAGATATGATGCTGGCCACATCTTCATCTAATTAGATTCACTCGCTAGTCGACTTACACTCCATCACACCCACTCATATGTTAAGCTATACATACCTTTACATACACTTACAACGAAGTTTTAGTTTGCAATTGTTCGATAGATGGCACTAGGTGTATCACACTTCAGCTAATATAGTAACGCCATCTAATATATTAAGGTAAACTACTAGGTACCGGCGACGATAATAAGTTTTACGTGAGCTTTGTACTAAGGTATGACGTTAGCTATCTTTCCTTTCTGATCATCTTTGATCATCTTTGCTATAGTACAATATACTACATTTCTTCAAAATATGTTCAGCCGTCAAATAGATTTTTATCGATTGCTCGGCATCTAATCATCGGATTAAGATACCAAGTTTTTAACAACCCCAGTTTTTAAGTCTAACCCTTTCTGTAGTGCGATTACGTAATGTTGATCATGACGGTTTCAAGCCGTCAAATTCAATAATGCTTTGCGATAGAGTCGAAATTGCTATGAAAAAAGTGATAATCCGATTGTAACCAAGTTCTGTAATTGGGCCACTGCAGCCCGATTCCATAACTTGGCTTCAATCGAATTCTCAGTATCGCAACCACTAATGCCTTGCGATAGAGTCGAATTTGCTATGAAAAAAGTGATAATCCGATTGTAGCCAAGTTATGGAATTGGGCCACCGATCATTTTTGCCTACACAGAACTTCGTTGATTCAATCTCATTGGTCTACAGAGTCTACGTCATAGAGTAACAGACATTCTTACTGTCATTGGTCTACGTTATACGTATTATTAGGACTCTGTGGTTATACTTAAACAGGTCTAGGTATAGGTCTTAGACTATTTATATATACCTATGTATATGGAAGGACCGCGTGTTCACGCTAGGTGACACACACACAAGTAAATAAATAATGATACTAGAGGAATCACATTGACCTATTTTAGCATATTTTTTATTGATTAATATTTTTTATGATACCGTATATTAAAGATTGGACGGTTACTAAATACAATAGAATGTAATAAGGATTCGCGGACAATAGAATGAGCTTTGATATTATTGGATGACGGGATGCTTGGTGGAATAAAAATAAACCGTCTATTTAAAAAACCGGCCAAATGCGATGTCGACTCGCACACGGGGGGTTCCGTCCTGTTTTTTTGTGGTATAACTTCATATTTACGGTTTATGGATCTTCCTTTTACATTTAAATTGCATTGCTCCTTGCATTTTATGATTCAAGGTCAACGTGAAGTACCCTATAGGTTTTGATTGCCTTGCGAGTTAAAATATGAGGTCTTAACGGCCGTATCTTTTGATTACGTTGACTTATAGGTATGTTTTTTTCACAGCTCTGAGGGATTTTAAACTTAAGTATTTGACATATCTAGTTCATACCTCCACGCGATCTTGCGAAAAAGGGTCTTGACAGACAGATAAACAGACAGACAGAAGGACTACGAAGTGATCCTATACTATAAGGGTTCCTGTTTTTCGATTTTTAGAGTAGAGACTTCTATAATCTATTACTTATTATATTTTGTGGTAGAGAGAGAGCAGCAGGCTTTGGAGAACGGTCTATAGAGTAAGGAATTTTACCATAATTCCTTCGCCATTGGAACGGTCAACAACACAGGTAGGGCAGAAGACAACAAGTAATAATATTATCGGATTTGATTCTGCTCTAATGTTTACTTTTTACAGCCTGTCGCAACTGCATTCCTAAAAAAATATATTGAAACGGGGCAGAACTTTAATGGTGACTCTATTCATTTTACTCTTCTCCACTACCTCTCTCGCTCTTCCATGACATGAAGTCAATCATTCATTGATATGACTTTAGTTTGTTATTGTTGCTGAATGTCGTCAATATTTTTGTAAGTTTTGGTGGAACTTTGTTGAGAATAAGGCCCTTCGCACATAGAGCTACTCAAAAATGACTGAACTAATCAGTAATTACGATTACAAACCAGCAGCCTTATTGTCTAACTCTGGTGATAATGAAACGTTCATTTACATCATTATGAACATGAATCTCCGAATTCGAATTGTCTAACTATCCACCGGTGATCTCCTCGGTGATCTTCACAGAGTCCCCACTATCAGCTGTTTTTAAGCGAAATTAATGAACGAAACATCATATTTTGACATATATTGGTATTGTCTAAATTTTCATCGCCACCGAGACATGTCAAATGAAAAAGGTTGCTCTGTCCTAACCTTTCGTATTAACTGGCTTTGAGTTTGTGACGAAATTATAGTTTTATTGAATTAAAAGTTGACTGTTTGCGTAAGTTCAAAGGGAAGGGGTAATCTAGGTATCATAATTAATTGAGGTTTATTAATTTCAGGCATTAATTCTCCGAAAATTCGACTTCCAAACTTGCAAAAGTCAAAAAGAAAATTCACTGTTTTTTTGTGATATATATAGTTCGATACAAAGAGAATATTTCGATATTTACTTCTACTACCACCTATTTCAGTTTAAAATATCTAATTTATTCGATTACAGGCACTATAAGTACCTAACCTACAAAAACATAAAATGAAGAATATTTTGA
Organism: Alsophila aescularia; assembly: GCA_946251855.1. Lineage (NCBI taxonomy): Eukaryota > Metazoa > Arthropoda > Insecta > Lepidoptera > Geometridae > Alsophila > Alsophila aescularia. The sequence goes on along the minus strand of OX276379.1, from coordinate 57,382,596 downwards.
TGGGCGAAATTGAAGCCAACTGCAGAAAAACAACATCTCCAAACTAATGGACAGGCTCTCAAGCCCCTAATATTGGTGCTGGCCATGTGGCTATTAAAATACCATGGATGTTCAATAACAAATATCAACAAAATAGACCAATAAATTATTATCTCTATGCACTTCAAATCAGAAAAGTTTTGATAACAAGATGGACAGTGGAAACTAAATATTTCCCAAATAACACCCAGGTGGACAAAGGTAAGCTATTGTAAAAAAAAAACTTTCCACGGTTCACCCAGGTGGTCGTAAGAGATGGATTGGCTAGTGCCCTGACTGAGAGTCAACAAATGTATATATTTATAGAATATTTTTGATGATAGAATTTGTAGCCAGCTGCAGAAGAAAAACATCTCCAGAAGGTTTTGAGGAACAATCACAGGCCTATTTACACCCTAGACCATTCATTATGAAAGAATTTGCAAAAATAACAGTCAAAATGTATTAAAAGTATAGACAAAAGATACCAAGTCATATTAACAATTAAAACAAAATAAGTAAATTTCATCGGGAACTGCCTACTTTCAACCCATATCTAATGCACATTTTTTTTATTACATTTTATGCAATTGTTTGACCATGATCTCACCTGATGGAAAGCGATGATGTGGTCGAAAGTGTAGCACCCTTGCCTAGTAGATACCTATTCACTCTTGACTTGAACACACCTGGATTCATTATATTTTACCAAAAACTGACGAGGGCAGGGCATTCCACTCTTTTGCAGATCTTACAATGAATGAAGAAGTGTAACGCTTCGTGCTTGTGTGTGGTATTTCTATCATAAAAAGGTGCCGCATTGCCAATATTCTAGTTTGTACGGTGATAAGGGAATCAGATTGTGCAGTTCATATGCTCACTCTCCATAGTGCAATCTGATAACTTGAATTTTGCACATTGACATATTTGTCGTTCAAAAAGGAGGTGAAATATTCATTTTGTCATTTACATTCAGTGTCACTACATTTGACAACCAGTTGGCCGAGTGGCTAGTGACCCTGACTGAAAGTCAACCAATGGATGCGGGTTCGAATCCCGCAAGGTGCAATCATTTGTGTGATGAGTAGAAGTATTTGTTTCTGAGATATGAATGTAATATTCATATCTTTGTATATTATATATTTAGTGCATTCAGTATATTTATGTCAGCGTACAATACATACAAAGTTTTATAAATTAAACAGAAAATTAAACAAATTTTATTAAATAGCATGTTTATTTTATTGTAAAAACCTTTCTAAAAAAAATGTAACGGGCAAGTGTCTTTATTAAATAAGGACTATACATAAAACATTCTAAAAACTTACAAGCCATTACTGGCTCACTGGTAGCCGACTAATTACAATGTAATTATATAGTAATTCACAACAACAAATTAAATATTTCCAATACACCATTTTATTCAAATGGTATAAAAAAGTGCAGTAACTAGGTATATACCTACATATTATAATACAAATATAACAAGTCGATTTGAGAAGCAGCATCCTTTTGCATTTTATGGACATGCTATGAATCTCTTCCCGCTGCAATCCGACTTGAAATGATCCTGTTTACTGTGATAGACAGGTACTGAACTGAATCTGAAAATAAAGATATAGCTATGATCATTTGTCATTATCTACATAACAAGTACTACATTCGTTTAGGATCCTCTATGTCTTCAGATATTTGTTCAATTTTTGCCTTTCTGGCTTCGAAATAGTCCATGATACCATCATCGACAGTTGCAAATGATTTTCCTTTACGACGCTTAGAGTGGATGTTGGTACTGGAAGCAGTTGGTTTAGATGAAGGGCATAACATGGGAGAGATTGGTTGATGGGATATAGGAGAAGATGCAATTAGAGGGCATGACATGGGTGATGGGATGTTTTCAGATGATGATGGAATGCTTTGCGATGGTGATGGGATGTTACATTGTAATATGGATTGCGACTCATTTGCTTCTTCGTTATCTTCTTGCTCCATCACTTCATTAACTGCTTCTTGAGGAAGACTCCCTGATATGGTATTGTTCAGAGTTTTTATGTATGGGATTGTAAACTGCATCGCATCGGATAAATAATATGGTTTCTTATTTTTTGAAGAAGATCCACTAGGAGCTGGTTTTGTGTGCCGGACAAAAACCGCACGCAAATTTTTCCATTTTTCTTTAGATTGGATTGCTGAAACAAAATTAATAAATTTATTCTTTTTTTATAGGTACTTGGCATGTGGCGATTCGTTTGTGAATATCGGATACTATTTTGCTAGAGGAGACAATACAGTGGGACAGATAATCGCTGAAACTACAGTTATTATTTGGGATGTTCTAAAGGATATTTATATGCCAATCCCGAATGTAGCCCAATGGAAAAATATATCAGAGCGCTATCGTCTGTTGTGGAATTTACCTAACTGCATCGGCTCTTTAGATGGGAAACATATTCGAATAGAGAAATTCCCTAATTCAGGATCAAGTAATTTTAATTACAAATCATTTCATTCTGTCGTCTTGATGGCATGTAGTGATGCTGACGGGCTATTTACGTTAATTGAATGTGGCTACGCTGGGAGAAATAGTGATGGTGGAATATTTCGTGCTTCAGCTATTAAACATTGGCTAGAAAACGCTGCTAATATTCCCGCGCCTTCAAGATTACCTAACGACGACAAAGACTTTCCATATTATTTCGTAGGTGATGAGGCGTTTCCATTATTACGCTATTTGATGAGACCATATCCAAAACGAACTTTAAATAATATAAAAAGAGTGTTTAATTATATAGGCTGAGTCGAGGAAGAAAGACTGTTGAATGTACATTTGGTATGATGGCTGAGAAATTTGGCGTTCTAGATAGACCCATATGTTGTCGTGACCCGCAAAAAGTTACAAATATTGTAAAATCTGCGTGTATATTGCACAATTATGTACGAAGCAGAGAAGGTGTTCAGTACAATCCACAACAATTTGAAACAATTGACTTCACTCCAGAATCAATACCAGCACCACAACATCTTCAAGTAACTCCACTGTCTTCAGCTTATAATCTCAGAGATTATTTAGCAAACTATTTTATTACACCACATGCCGCATTACCGTGGCAATGGAAATATATTTTGTAATAAATAATAAAAAGTATGTACTCACCTGTCAAATTAAAGACTTTTCCCACTGCACTCCAAGCTCTTTCTGTTACATCCTTTCGTGAATATTCTGTTATTTTATAATTATATAAGCATGGGTATTTTTCCACCTCCTTCACAAATTGAATATTTAATGTTTGCTCGTTCATTTTTATCACGCGTCGCGCGTGATCGGTTGCTAACGCGTTACTGACCAGCAGCCTTATTGTCTAACTCTGCAGCCCGATTCCATAACTTGGCTACAATCGGATTATCACTTTTTTCATAGCAAATTCGACTCTATCGCAAGGCATTAGTGGCTGCGATACTGAGAATTCGATTGAAGCCAAGTTATGAAATCGGGCTGCTGGTGGTAATGGCAATCAAATCCATTACCATTACTATTGGCGGTTCCAGCAGCCTTATTGTCTAACTCTGGTGATAATTAAACTGACGTTCATTTACACCATTATGAACATGAATCTCCCAATTCGAATTGTCTAACTATCCACCGGTGATCTCCTCGGTGATCTTCACCGAGTCCCCACTATCAGCTGTTTCTAAGCGAAATGAATGAACGAAACATCATATTTTGGCATATATTGGTATTGTCTAAATTTTCATCGCCACCGAGACATGTCAAATGAAAAAGGTTGCTCTGTCCTAACCTTTCGTATTAACTGGCTTTGAGTTTGTGACGAAATTATAGTTTTATTGAATTAAAAGTTGACTGTTTGCGTAAGTTCAAAGGGAAGGGGTAATCTAGGTATCATAATTAATTGCGGTTTATTAATTTCAGGCATTAATTCTCCGAAAATTCGACTTCCAAACTTGCGAAAGTCAAACAGAAAATTCACTGGTTTTTTGTGATATATATAGTTCGATACAAAGAGAATATTTCGATATTTACTTCTACTACCACTTATTTCAGTTTAACATATCTAATTTATTCTATTACAGGCACTATAAGTACCTAACCTACAAAAACATAAAATGAAGAATATTTTGATGGGCGAATTTGAAGCCAACTGCAGAAAAACAACATCTCCAAACTAATGGATAGGCTCTCAAGCCCCTAATATTGGTGCTGATCATGTGGCTATTAAAATATCTACGGATGTTCAATGTTTAACAACAAATATCAACAAAATAGACCAATAAATTATTATCTCTATGCACTTCAAATCAGAAAAGTTTTGATAACAAGGTGGACAGTGGAAACTAAATATTTCCCAAGTAACACCCAGGTGGACAAAGGTAAGCTATTGTAAAAAAAAAACTTTCCACGGTTTACCCACGTGGTTGTAAGAGTGCAATCATTTGTGTGATGAGCAGAAGTATTTGTTTCCGAGATATGAATGTAATATTCATATTTTTGTATATTATATATTTAGTGCATTCAGTATATTTATGTCAGCGTACAATACATACAAAGTTTTATAAATTTTTCTTATTTGTTCCAGATTGAGTGACATGAATACTACTGGCATTTACTCTGGTTTAGAGATTGCTGTAAACTATAAGACTGCCGATTGTGTTACCGCTACTTCTATATTATATTATGTACAATGTACGATTTACTTCTGTGTATATCCAATAAAGAGTTATCTATCTATGTTTTGTTGTTATTTTTTAACTACAAATTATTATGTAAGTAGAAACATACATTGATACCTATGAAATAGTATGTCACAAGCGACATACCTACCAACTGATTCACAGACAACACACAGCCTAAACCGGTGGACCTAGAGATTTGCAATCTGGGGGAAATATTTCTTTAAATTTCAAACAAGGCTGGCAATGTTTGCACAAGAGCAAAGCCTCGGCATGCAGCTAGTTTTAGCATAAATACAGACTGAGTATGGATAGAGAAACAGAAAATTAAACAAATTTTATTAAATAGCATGTTTATTTTATTGTAAAAACCTATCTAAAAAAAATATAACGGGCAAGTGTCTTTATTAAATAAGGACTATACATAAAACATTCTAAAAACTTACAAGCCATTACTGGCTCACTGGTAGCCCACTAATTACAATGTAATTATATAGTAATTCACAACAACAAAGTAAATATTTCCAACACACCATTTTATTCAAATGGTATAAAAAAAATGCAGTAACTAGGTATATACCTACATATTATAATACAAATATAACAACAACAAGTAGATTTGACAAGCAGCATCCTTTTGCATTTTATGGACATGCTATGAATCTCTTCCCGCTGCAATCCGACTTGAAATGATCCTGTTTACTGTGATAGACAATACTGAACTGAATCTGAAAATAAAGATATAGCTATGATAATTTGTCATTATCTACATAACAAGTACTACATTGTCAATATTGTAATATGCAGTATTACTTTTGTAGAGTTAGATCAAATTTGTAAACAATTCAAAAGAGAGGTTAATTGGTTGTATCTACAGCTACATCAGGCTTTGTGATAGTTAAAAATGTTCATACTTGACACAGGTGCAAGCTGCAGCCCATCTCCTGAACCCCGGCTGGTGCTCAAAGCACACATGGGGTGAGAAGGGATAGACCTATTATTACTCCGGGCCCACAAGGCACCTTACATTAACAGTTTCTTAAGGTGGTGTCTAACTGTGTAGCTAGAGTATTATATAGTCAATTAATTACCTATGTGACTAAATATAGACAGATAGATAACTCTTTATTGTACACCAAAAACATACAATGTCCCGCTTGGGGGGTGTGTATTATGCATTTCTCCCTGCCAGCCTTTACCCAAGCCAGTCAATAATAATTATTAGGTATGTACCTACCTAGTTAATAAATATTATACAAAATATAGGTACCTACTTGCGGGACTACAGAAAGCTTGAGTTCTGTTGATGAAGTTTTCTTCTTTTGGGGAATGTTTTACAGAAGTCAACATTGGTTATGCAGCAGTATCTTATCTGTATATCTCCTTCTTAGTTTGTGCTGTGAAGTAAAATGACACAAAACATAACCGATTATGTATGCATTGAAATGAGGTAAAAATCCATTAAAATATGTATGTTGTTAGGTATATACCTACATATTATAATACAAATATAACAAGTAGATTTGACAAGCAGCATCCTTTTGCATTTTATGGACATGCTATGAATCTCTTCCCGCTGCAATCCGACTTGAAATGATCCTGTTTACTGTGATAGACAGGTACTAAACTGAATCTGAAAATAAAGATATAGCTATGATCATTTGTCATTATCTACATAACAAGTACTACATAGTCAATATTGTAATATGCAGTATTACTTTTGTAGAGTTAGATCAAATTTGTAAACAATTCAAAAGAGAGGTTAATTTGTTGTATGTCTACCTACAGCTACATCAGGCTTTGTGATAGCTGGAAATGTTCATACTGACACAGGTGCAAGCTGCAGCCCATCTCCTGAACCCCGGCTGGTGCTCAAAGTAAACAATCGGTTATGTATGCATTGAAATGAGGTAAAAATCCATTAAAATATGTATGTTGTTGATGAGCATTTGTGAAAATGCATATACCTAGTATATGTCTATGTACCTAGTAGGTAAATTAAACTAGACTCGAATATTCATTAGTCCACCAAAGTTCCTGTATAGCCAAGCCAAAGACTGTTAGAACTTGCGATATATTTGTTCAAAGTTTCGATCTAACTCGATGACCAATTGTAGGTCTACGCAAAGACCACTTTATCATTTTTTTTATTTTTATGACATTCTGAAATACAATATGGTACATAGGTACGTATTTGTTGCTAAATCAAGGCATATTTGTCAATTTTATATCCGAAAACGAACATAACCTCGACATACATTACATCTCACAAAGCAATTCCACTTTTAGTTTATCCACGTTTCGCACAAACTCACACTCTTTATTGTATATATTTAGAATTAAATCGTACATTGTACATAATATAATATAGAAGTAGCGGTAACACAATCGGCAGTCTTATAGCTTACAGCAATCTCCAAACCAGAGTAAATGCCAGTAGTATTCATGTCACTCAATCTGAAACAAATAAGAAAAATTTATAAAACTTTGTATGTATTGTACGCTGACATAAACACACTGAATGCACTAAATATGGGTACTAGACAATAGATATGAGTACACATACAAAGATATGAATATTACATTCATATCTCGGAAACAAATACTTCTGCTCATCACACAAATGATTGCACCTTGCGGGATTCGAACCCGCATCCATTGGTTGACTTTCAGTAAGGGACACTAGCCACTCGGCCAACTGGTTGCCAAATGTAGTGGCACTGAATGTAAATGACAAAATGAATATTTCACCTCCTTTTTGAACGACAAATATGACAATGTGCAACAAGTTATCAGATTGCACTATGGAGAGTGAGCATAAGAACTGCACAATCTGATTAGCTTATCACCGCACAAACTAGAATATTGGCAAAGCGGCACCTTTTTATGATAGAAATACCACACACAAGCACGAAGCGTTACGCTTCTTCATTCATTATAAGATCTGCAAAAGAGTGGAATGCCCTGCCCTCGTCAGTTTCTGGTAAAATATAATGAATCCAGGTGTGTTCAAGTCAAGAGTGAATAGGTATCTACTAGGCAAGGGTGCTACACTTTCGACCACATCATCGCTTTCCATCAGGTGAGATCATCGTCAAACAATTGCATAAAACGTAATAAAAAAAGGTGCATTAGATATGGGTTGAAAGTAGGCAGTTCCCGATGAAATTTTAACTGATTACCTATAAAGGTATACATTTAGGTTTTGTACTTATTTTGTTTTAATTGTTAATATGATATCTTTTGTCGATACTTTTAATACATTTTGACTGTTATTTTTGCAAATTCTTTCATAATGAATGGTCTAGGGTGTAAATAGGCCTGTGATTGTTCCTCAAAACCTGGAGATGTTTTTCTTCTGCAGCTGGCTACAAATTCTCTCATCAAAAATATTCTATAAATAAACATACATAGATATAAACCAATATTACATCAATGACTCGGAAACAATCATTTGTGCTCATCACACAAATGATTGCACCTTGCGAGATTCGAACTTGCAACCATTTGTTGACTCTCAGTCAGGGCACTAGCCAATTCATGATTCATGAATTCAATGAACCGTGTTTTTTTTTTTTTTTACAATTGCTTACCTTTGTCCACCTGGGTGTTACTTGGGAAATATTTAGTTTCCACTGTCCACCTTGTTATCAAAACTTTTCTGATCTGAAGTGCATAGAGATAATAATTTATTGGTCTATTTTGTTGATATTTGTTGTTAAACATTGAACATCCATAGATATTATAATAGCCACATGGTCAGCACCAATATTAGGGGCTTGAGAGCCTGTCCATTAGTTTGGAGATGTTGTTTTTCTGCAGTTTCAAATTCGCCCATCAAAATATTCTTCATTTTATGTTTTTGTAGGTTAGGTACTTATAGTGCCTGTAATCGGATAAATTAGATATGTTAAACTGAATTAGGTGCTAGTAGAAGTAAATATCGAAATATTCTCTTTGTATCGAACTATATATATCACAAAAAACCAGTGAATTTTCTGTTTGACTTTCGCAAGTTTGGAAGTCGAATTTTCGGAGAATTAATGCCTGAAATTAATAAACCGCAATTAATTATGATACCTAGATTACCCCTTCCCTTTGAACTTACGCAAACAGTCAACTTTTAATTCAATAAAACTATAATTTCGTCACAAACTCAAAGCCAGTTGATACGAAAGGTTAGGACAGAGCAACCTTTTTCATTTGACATGTCTCGGTGGCGATGAAAATTTAGACAATACCAATATATGTCAAAATATGATGTTTCGTTCATTAATTTCGCTTAAAAACAGCTGATAGTGGGGACTCTGTGAAGATCACCGAGGAGATCACCGGTGGATAGTTAGACAATTCGAATTCGGAGATTCATGTTCATAATGATGTAAATGAACGTCAGTTTCATTATCACCAGCACAGCAATTCCATAACTTGGCTACAATCGGATTATCACTTTTTTCATAGCAAATTCGACTCTATCGCAAGGCATTAGTGGCTGCGGTACTGAGAATTGGATTGAAGCCAAGTTATGAAATCGGGCTGCAGCAGCCCTATTCCATAACTTGGCTTCAATCGAATTGTCAGTATCGCAGCCACTAACGCCTTGCGATAGAGTCGAATTTGCTATGAAAAAAATTAAAATCCGATTGTAGCCAAGTTATGGAATCGGGCTGCAGAGTTAGACAATAAGGCTGCAGTTAGTAACTAGTCGCGTCGTGTGCGAACCTCCATAGAACATGTATGGGCTGTGACGCTCAGGCAACTCGTTAGTAATTTAAGTTTGTGACTAGTTCTTTTTGAGTAGCTCCATGTGCGAAGGGCCTAAAAGTAAAAAGTGATAAAATTAAATCTATCCTTTATAAATGAAGTAAGAGACAATGAAGTACTTAAAGAAACTGCGAGATGTGTGTGTTAAAAACCGATTGAAAAGATGGACTTAAAAGATTTTTCATGCTAAGAATGATGAATCTTGATATACCTAAGTCATGTAAAATATTCAAAACATAGTTACCTATTAAAATATTTTCTTTGTTCAATAGCACTGAATATGGTTGGAAAATATAGTGCGTCCATTCCAAAAAAAATATATTATCGATATCGATAAAAAAAAACTTATGTGAAGGCAGTGAGTTAAAGTTACCGGAAATAAGGATTTGGCATATACACCAATAGAAAAAGTACATAAAAATAAGTTTGTACGTGGCAAACATTTCAAAAATGACGATTTCAAGATAAAAAGAACTCAGTTGAAAAAGACTTACTGCCCCTCTATACTGCTCGCAGGTCAACCTCTATCACATGAAATTTTTGTCTGTATCAGATCCTGCGTCAAATTCGACGATTAGTGCCCGTCATTTAAAGTATGATTGAACCAAGAAAAGGCTGTTCCTCTGATTCCTGAACCACATATTTTTTGTAACAGGATGTCGTAAAATACTCGATCATAGTCCCGGATTCCAATAAAATGAAACGAGTCATTTTTCCTTCATCTTTTTACTTTTTAATGTTTTTTGTTTGGAGTTTGCGTGAAAAGTTGACGGACAGTAAGCAAACTGGTTTGTTTTAAGATATAGGAACCGGCACTTAGTCATATCCAAAAAGAGCCAAATGGTATATTTTCTGTCGTTCATAAAATTAAATATTTCCTGTACGTCGTAGTAAGCTGCGAGGGTGGTAGAAAAATTTTATCGGGATCCGAAATACTCGTTATTAGTCTACCTTTTTTTTTCTTCATAAATCGTTGTTCTGGATTTGCCATTGCCTTCTCAAATATTTTAGATAGGGCAGGTAGGACAGCAATCGGTCTGCAGTTGCTTGGGTTACCTAAATCACTAGTTTTTTTTAGCATTAGGTCTAATTTTCGCAATCTTCAATTTGTCAGGAAAACTACCTTCATCAAAAGATTTATTAATTAATGCCAAACATATAGATGATAATTATTCGATTGCGCATTTCTTTATTAGTGTATGGGGAATATCGTCCACTCGAAACTTCCTTTATCCATACCAATATATAAAAGTGACACGTTGTCCGTTTGTTTTTTTGTTTGGGGAGCTTTCACGCCAAAACAGCTGAACCGACTTTGATGAAATATTGTAAATAGGTATTAATATAGAGACCAACTTAGGATACTTTTTATCCTAGAAAATGGTAAAATTCGACGGGAAAATTGAAAAATTATGATTAATCGCTGTAAGGAACGGTTGCCGTGGAAACGAAATAATAACAAGTCTGTCAAAAAGCATCAAGAGGGTTGGAGCTATACTTTTAAATAGGTTTTTAATATCCTAGAAGAACATAAGTATGTTTTTTTTGGCGATAAACTGTAGTCCGCGCGGACGATGACGCGGGCGAAAGCTAGTTATTCAACTATGAATGATATTGTAGACTTCACGCTTACCGGTTCTAGGTACACTAAGTTATATTGTATAGGTAAGGTATATTGTAGGTACATATGTATATACTTAGGGGAGGGGTGGGGGATGATCCTCCTCCTGTAAGGGGGGCGGGAGGGGGGGGGGAACCCATAATTTCTAGGAAAAAGCAAATAAAACTTTAATTACCTAACTGGAATTATACAAAGAAAAAATGCATTATTCTATGAATGTTTTGCTAAATATACCTACTTGTAATAACGAAACGCCGCGCCACCACAAACAGCTGTCTACATCTGTCAAAACACGTAGCGAAGAGCAAATTATCCCTACATTTAATTATTCATTTCGTACGTTTTTTCATACGAATACTTAACCTCAATTATTTTTTTGCCTTTTCTCAAAAATTATGTGTCAGTCCCCTTCCTCTCCCCTCCCCTAATGGACACATACCGGTTCTAACGTCGAGCCAAAGTTTGTGTTGGATTGTAGGTATCTATAATCGTTTGGCAGGTGAAGGTGATTTGTATTTGGTAGAGGTTTGATCCCCAATCCCAACAATACCACTTGACACGAATTAAAAAGCTACCTATCGAAACTGCATTTAAAGTTTATGCCAGTCCAAAGGTCTCTTGTTACTTATTGTTTGGTTACCTTAATGAAAGAGACAAAAGGCTCTCTCTATGCTATCTCTCACTTGAATTGTTAATGTAGAAAGAGCAGCACAGCAGGCTTCGTAGAACGGACAAAAATAATATTATCCGACTTGATTTTGATCTAAGGTTTACATTTTTGGTTGGACTCGGTAAAATGGTGGTGAAGTGTGTTGTTAGAGGTTGCAAAAATGAAAGCTACGTGGGGTGTTTAATATCTTTCCACCAGTGAGTATTTATGAAATAACTAGCTGCGCCCCGCGGGTTTACCCGCGTGGATGAGGATGATGATTAGCCTGTGTTAATCTATGATATGCTATTTTGATACCAAATTGCATCCATATCTGTTCAGCTGTTTGATTGAGCGTGAAGGAGTAACAAACATACATACAAACTTTTGTCTTTGTAATATTATGGTGATACCAATCGCTGAAAAAGACGCTTGCAAATTTCTTTCTATGGAGGACGGTGTACTGCAATTATTAGGTATTACCATAATTTTTAGTTTTTCCGGTATAATAAAATCCCTATAGTGAGTCAATTCGGCCTTACATATATCATCTGTGACTCGTCCGCTATTTAAACTCTAAAAAACAGCCGTCCCGCCAGTGTTTTTTTTGCGTATGAGTCTGCGCATATTGCATGCCAGTGCTTTATACGTAAGGACAGATCATCTAAAAAAAAAAAAAAAAAAACCGCTCCACCACACCTACTGAATAGAATTGAAAATGTAACTTAATTACATATATATATATTTTGCTAGGTACGTTCAACTTACACACGCACATACATCTAAAATTATTCCTTTACCTATTATGGATTAGATGAATTGTACTTATTAGAACAAACAGCAACAACGATGCAGTTATATGGTGCAAGTACTTCTAAAGTATATTCTGCATAATAATAATAATAAACACTTTATTGCACCAGAATTAAGGGAAAAAAATATACATGAATTTGTTTTAAACACAGGCACAGTGGTAGTCCACTGCTGAAAATAGGCCTCTCCCAAAACAGGCCACTGAGCCCGATCTTCGGGTCTTCGTTTCTAACCGCCCGCCAGCCATCTTGCTATGTCATCGCTCCACCTAGCCGGAGGGCGTCCTACATTACGTTTGCCGTGTCGCGGTCTCCATTCAAGAACATGTCCTCCCCAACGGTTATCAGTCCTTCGGCAAATATGACCAGCCCAATGCCACTTCAGCCGGCTAGATTTATCGTATTGAAATTACTTATAATAAAGCAATAGGAACGAAATAGAACAAAAATAAAAATGGTCTAGCGTACAACAAGAATAGAAGATGTCTGTTTGTTAGTTGGTTTGTCTGTATGTTTGTTCGCGCATCATATAAAAATTACTAGACAAATTGCGATGCGGTCACTGTTGGATAGCTTAGGGTTTGACTTAAAAACTGGGGTACTTGGTATCTCAATCCGATGAGTAGAAGCCGACCAATCGATAAAAATATTTTTGATGGCTGAAGGAATTTTGATTAAATGTGGTCTTTTAGGTCCTGGAATAGCACATAGAGTACTTTTAACCAAGAGAAATAACCACGCGTGCGAAGCCGCGGGCATCAGCTAGTCTTACATAATACCGCCGCTCACGTAACATACAGGCGTATCTCATAAAAAGTCTAAAATTAGTTTAATACATCAAAATGCTCATCTTTTAATACTTTATATCGTCACAAAGAGGCGTTTCTCTAACTATATTTTTTCTCAAAATAGTCATAAGGCTTATCTCAAAAAGCAGTGAAAAGAGTCGTAACTTATAGGCGTAAATTGAGTAACGCCCATTGACGACTATACTTTTTATAAGATTTGGCGGCACAAACAGCCCTATATTAAGGAAAAAGGACCAGTGCAGCCTTTGCATTGCATTCAAGGAAGGCTCCAATGAAATGAAAGATGAGGTACGAGAGAAATATACCAGCCATATTTTAGAAAAGGATACCGTTAGAAATTTTAAAGAACAAAACCAGAAAAAAGCCTTTACAGATAACAAAATAGTCTGTGCATCTTTCGATCTACAACAAATTATATATTTGCCGAATTCTTATGAAGAAGCTATTTTCTATATAAGACGTGTGTAATTATACTGACTATAATATTTCTTCTCGAAATTGTTTTTGCTTCAGTTGGCCAGACAGAAAGTAAACGTGGCTCTTTAGAAATTGTTTTTGCTTCAGTTGGCCAGAGACAGAAAGTAAACGTGGCTCTTTAGAAATTGTTTTTGCTTCAGTTGGCCAGAGACAGAAAGTAAACGTGGCTCTTTAGAAATTGCCACAGCTCGTAACGATTTTCTCTAATCATTTATCTGTGTTTTATTAAATTATTATAGTGCTCCATTTTTTTTTTATTCAAGTTTTTCTTACAAATGCTTGGGCGTAGCCCTAACATTTTTTTCTATATTATAAAATTGAGACTTAACAGAGGCGTATCTGAAATCAAAGCCTTTTTTTTAGGTATATAGCCTTCTATTATTTAAGTTACTTTGTAATAGTATGAAGCCACCGACTATTAACAACAATTAATTAATTATTATTAAAGGTTGCCTGGAAGAGATCGCTTTTAGCGATAAGGCCGCCCATTGTACACTTTTCTGCTATTGTTCCTTTATTTTTTGTTGATTTTGTTTGTGGTGTGTGCAATAAAGAATTTATCTATCTATCTATTAACACCACGTTTTATGTGCCAACATGGCTTGGTAATCAAAGCAAAAATTAAAAGGTCTATCAATCCGGCAATAAATATGTTTTTTTGGCTCTCCTCAAAAGTGGATGGAAATGAGATACACCTGTATGTAACGTGAGCGGCGATACTATTCAGAGTCGTCAAGTATAAAGGTTTTCAAAATGTTTATTTACTCACATAATAATTGATTCCAGAATGTTTTATTATCCGTATGGCTTCAACACCACTTTACAACACACTGCGGCATATTTTCATAATTATAAAACGCAAAAACAATATTATTAAACATAGTAGAAACTCCCCGCGACATAACCGCAAGATTCGACTGATCAGCATTATGCAACAGCGCGTCGCGCGGTCAAACATTGCAACGCCCACCGAGGCACGGTAATGTTATCATTACCGTGACCGAGGTATAGTTGGCGAGGTTCCGATTTTAGCCGACTTCATTGAGTTTGATTCACTTTTGTTTATTTAATTACTAGCTGTGCCAGCGCGGTCATTTCATTTAAAACTAAAAATGAAAAGAAATGGATTATGAAAGAATTAAGAGATCAAATGAGTATTAGTATGAAAGAGGTCTGGACCTCGTCACAAGCTGTGCCCGAGCTTTGCCCGCGTGGTCATTTCTTTAAAACTAGCCCGTACGTGTTATTCCATGACCAAAAGTACATATAGTACAATATACTACATTTCTTCAAAATATGTTCAGCCGTCAAATAGATTTTTATCGATTGCTCGGCATCTAATCATCGGATTAAGATACCAAGTTTTTAACAACCCCAGTTTTTAACTCTAACCCTAAGCTATCCGCAATCGCATCGCAATCCGTCCAGTAGTTTTTACTTGATGCGCGAACAAACATACAAACAAACAGACAGACGCGATTTTTTAAAATGTTATATTTTAGTTCAGTAGCTTATTTTAAGTACCCTAGACTTTTTTTTTAATTATCTTCTTTGTACAGACTTTTTCGTTCTTATTGCTTTATTATAAGTATAGATAGATTACTCGTAGTTTGAAGCTTATTAAAGTAAATTACAGTATGAAACGATGTTCCTTTTCAGGTTTCCAAAAGATGAGACGTTAAAACAAAGTTGGCTACAAGTCTTAGGAAAAACATCAATTCCTAAACAGGCCAAAATTTGCCATCATCATTTCAGACCAGAACAATTTGATTATGACACTGCACTCAGACGGAAGTTAAAACCGAGTGCAATACCGTCAGTATTTTTGGGTGTAACTGGAACTGATGTAAGTTAATGTTCGCCATATTACTTTATGCAGCAACTGTTTTGTCATGTTTATGGCCATAATAATAATATACCTATAGGCAAGTATTTCTTGCGTAAAGTTTAGCTTGACTCCATAATAACGTTGATTTGCTCCGATAAGGTCAGGCTCCAAGGTAACATTTTCCCACTCCCCTGCCACCTCCCCTACACTCTGCCACCCACTACCCACAATAAGCACTGTAGTGCCTGCGTAACAAGGTTGAATATCGCGAGCGCTGTTTGAACACACAATTTAGCTCGGAACTAAATGACGTATGTCTTAAAAGTTATTTATTTTATTGGCAGGCTAATAATGTAGTTAGGTAAATTTTGTCTTAGCCTTAGATAATAAACTATATTTTCTTGCTGTGAGATTTATTTTAGAGATAAAACTTAAGCGGTTAAGTAGAAAAATGTAAATATTAATGAAAATAACGTAAGTTTGACACTATTATTTATTCTGTGGTTTTGATAAGAAAATTTATCGAATGAAATTTTGTTAATCATGTTTTTGTCTTAGTCTTAGTGAGATAAAGATCTCAAAAACATATATGTTAAGTTTCACATTTATCAGGTTTATGGTTGACTCAGCATATTTATGGAAACAAAAACCTTAGAAAGCAGAGCCTGGTCTTAACAGCGTCAGCGTCAGAGCCTCTTGGGCGGCCTGACACACTCTTACACCAGCATTACTACACCAGAGGCCAGGATATAACTTTTATTTTGTATGTTACAGTAAATATGAGTTTATGTACAGATATGATTTACACGCATCAGCTTGAAGCTGCTAGTGTATCCATATATATAAAAGTAAAAACGTTTGTTTGTTTGGGGAGTTTTAACGCGATAAGCTGGACGGATTTTGATGAAATTTGTAATGGAGATAGCTTTTACCCTGGAATAAAACTTTTTATCCCGGAAAATGGTAAGTTTCCATGGCAAAACTGGAAAATATTGATTACTCGCTGTAAGGAACGGTTGCCATGGAAACTAAATAACAAGTCTGTCAAAAAATATCAAGAGCATTGGTGCTATACCTGCTTTTGCATTGGCTTTTAATATTCTAGAAGAAAATAGGATGCTTTTTTTCGCGATAGTTTATCGTCCGCGCGGGCGAAGTCACGGGCGAAAGCTACTTATATAATAATAATAATAATAATAAGCCCCCAAAATCCTACCTTGACGCCCGTGTCGAACACCAGACCTCGTGGGGGGCGGGCAACGTGTTCAGATGTAACTTACACGGCTAATAAGGTAAAGGTAACCCATCAATATGGAGACACGTCAGAAAAAAATACGTATAGGGCCGCTGCCCAAGGCCGACCGTCGGGGCACGTCTGTTGCTGGCCACGGGCGTGACAGCATGGATGGTGACAGTACGGGAGCCGGGGACGCGGGGGGAGGGGAAATGTCCTCAAGGATTACAGCCGACAACATAGACGTAGAGAATAGGAGCAGTAACTGCAGTAGAGCAGTGACTCCGGCCGAGGATGTTTCACAGGAGGCACACGCCACTCAGCCAGTGACCACCAAAGCTGGCAAACCAAGAGTCCGCATGAAATGGAATGATGAAACAAACCTGTTTATCATGCGTACATACTTATACATCACAAAACTTGAAACAGATAGAACAATGTACTGCAAAAATCTCCACAACCAATTCAGTATCAAATATCCAGTCTTAAAAGTGACCGCACAAAGAATAGCTGATCAAAGAAGAGTCATTATTAGAAATAAGCTGTTGTGTGATGACGTAATTAATAATATAAAATGAGAAATATCAGAACAACTTCAAAGAGAAGAAAGCGAATACTCACCGGCACGAATTTCAAGTCATGTACCATCCACACTGACATCCCAAGTACACAATTGACTTGCCTAGTAATTTATTTATGACTATGCAAAAAGCTGCCATCCTTAACACTTGCCGAGTCGTACGGAAATTTTTGCAGGAAGATTTGTCAAATGAAACTAATTCCCAAAATGAACTTCACTTGGCTTAGGCCCGTGGTGTTCAAATTTATAAACCGAAATTCTTCAAATTTCGAGAATTAAAAACCTTTAAGAATAATAATAAGTATATGTCGCAAACAAATTGTAAAACTACATACATACAACCGGTGTTGTCTGTTTACCTATAACTAGTGGCTCTGTAGATCTCGCATGTCTGTTTGCGTTTATATTTTCATTATTTTCTACCCCTTACACCCCCAACCCGTTGAAGTTTAAGCGTCTTAAGGGTAACAAAAGTATAGTGTTATTTTTGTTTTTTTTTTCAAAATAGCTGAAATTGGTATGTTTTTTTACGTTTTCAACCTAAACTTCAGGCATTTTGAAAAATTTCGAAAAACTGAATCGATTAAAAAAACTTACAATTATCGGACCAGCCCCCCGATTCAGAACCTTTCAATTGCGAACCGAATTGATTCGATTCGATATTGTGACTGAAAAATGTATTGAATTGAACAATTCCAAACTGAATCCACAGAATAAAATAATACCATATCGATCGACAACTGAGCTATCGAAGGGTTCTGAATCGGGGGGATGTTCACAAAATTTCACGAGAATCGGTTGAGAAATGCGACTTGTAGAGAACAGCCGGACATCCACCGGCTGTACATACGAAAGCATTTTTGCCCAAGCTGAAACGGAAACGCTTGCTCGCACTTCACACTCGCTCGATCTAAAAGTCGTTTGTAAACTACTGTTTGACAGAATTGCACCTATAAACGCAGTAGGTTAGTCATGTTGACATAATAAAAGATCGAACTAAAGAAAGAACAACATAATAAGATCGATCTAAATTTAAATAAATACAACGAATCTACAGCACATTAACAGCACCAATTTTGTGTCTATTGGAATTACATTATCACTATAGGACTTTCAAACACAAACCTTTTTTTTAA
The DNA here is from genome assembly GCA_946251855.1 of Alsophila aescularia. Classification (NCBI taxonomy): domain Eukaryota; kingdom Metazoa; phylum Arthropoda; class Insecta; order Lepidoptera; family Geometridae; genus Alsophila; species Alsophila aescularia. Next base: position 57,363,982 of record OX276379.1, on the reverse strand, counting down.
GTCAGCATGTAGAGGTTCGAGGTAAGTCCGTCTAGTGGACTTTATTTAATACATAGTTTTGTGGGTCATATCACAGAATAAATAATTGTACTACGGTTACATAAATGCGATGACATTTTATAGAGGATATGTAATAAAAATTTGTATGACGTTATTGTGAATGTCTATTAATCAAATGCTTACATTAGACGCAAAGGGTTTTTTCTGCGAATGGTCAAATCTGCGAAGGTTTATCCCAACATTTACCACGCTCACACGCAAAGCGCACACATTAAGTAATTATACAGTATATAAGTATACAGCCAGCAGCAGACTGTCTTGCCTCATGGACAGTCATCCCAGAGTTGGCCTTATTTTGTTTATTTTACCTACATTAACCAAGGTGCATTAGTCATTACAGACGTTCCGAATTGGCTGACCTGAGTAACTACCTACTTTGGATACCGACTAATCAGATCACTGCAACATTAGGGAATGTATTACATTATTTATTGTGTTTAGGGCAAGTACATCTGATTGGTCAGTATCCAAAAAAAAAAAGTAGGTCAGCCTAGTCGGAATGTCTGTTATGGGTATATACCCATACTTAATACAGCTAGAAATACAGGCACATTTGGAGACGTTACAATTGCCAACAGCATTCTTTTATAACATTTTTAATAATGCAATTTATGGCTGAATGTGTCATTCAATGATAGTCCTTCAATTTAAATCTTAAAACAAGTATATTTACCCATTCTTTTTTTATTTTTAAGTTACTCCACTTCATTTTCCATGTCTTTCTTTTCACAGTCTCATCCACTTTCACATCAATTGTAGAGATGAAAAGTTTATGTGCTTCTCTTAAATGTTTGTCAAGACCTTTTAGTATATTTGTGAGATCTATTCACATGCAACATTTGAGCCATTATGTTTTTTTCATGGCAGTTCATTTCGAAGGGGTTTGAGGACTTATACCCATAAATTTTGCAAATATTTCTTGTTTTTTCTTATGGTTATGTAACTCAGATGCTGAATAAAATGTACCACTGCAAATATTACAGGTGTAATTCTTTATTTCATTATGTCTTTTTGCTTGCTTATGAGCTTGTTCTTTGTGACATCTTAATGATTGTCGTCGCGTATATGAGCTAGTACAAGGGTCACGTGAACCCTCATTAGAGTGTACTATTAAACGATTCACTATTTTATCACTAATCTTTGAGCTATATTCCTTACTGTTCAATACTTGTGATTTACTCTCGCCTTCAATTCGCATCTTAGAAGCATTTAAACAAGTTTTGGACTTCATTTTCTGGTGATTTTGGAACGCTTTGTAACTTTTGAACTGAAGCTTGCAGTTAGGACATGTAAATATGGTTTTGTGCTCTTTCTTCCAATGATTTATCATTTTACTTTTGCTTCTGAATAAGTTGCCGCAGTCATGGCATTTAAGTTGGTTATTCTTGCTGGCTCCTACAACTTCAGATTTTCCAGTATCTTTATCAGTTGTTTGCTTATTCTTAAATTCTAATTCAGTGCTGTTAATTATTTCAATACCTTTTGTCTTGCTGAAGTCACTCTGCTGTAATTCTGACAATGGGGGCTCATTTTCGTTTACATTATTATCATCGATCTTATTAATCTCATTCTTTGACATGATGTTTTCCATTTGTTGTGAATCTTCACGTTTGATTTCGTCACTTTGTAACTCTGACAAGAAGATTTCATCTTCATCAGAATACTCATGTTCACTTTCCTGTTTAATATGAACTTCATGTTCTTGACTAACAGATTCATACCTGTTGGCTATTCGGAGGATGTCATCGGATTTCTCGCATTTTCGTTTGAATTTGTATGCGTTATCAAGCTCAAGAAAACAACTAGAACATATCCTGTTTGGTAGGCCATCGCCCTCTATTATTTCCACTTTGGTAATTGCAATAATTTTGGATACAATTTTGGTAATATTGTCCTGCTTGTCATCAGGAGACAAAATATCTTCGTACTTTTGAAATAAATTATAGCATTTTTCAGTATCTCTGATGTGGCTAAGGCAAACACGACAGACCGGAGTTTTCTTATCTTCTTCCATTTAGGTTACATACGTTAGAAGCGTAGAAGACCTAAAAACAAATTAATATATTTTTTCGCTATTGCGCAGCGCTCCGCGCCAACTTCACAGCCGCCAGTCTCCGGTATATTCAAACCACAGACTAGGTAGAGATACTACGTATATTCAAACTCAAAGTACTCTGTGGCCGCCACTAACATATTTACATTCTCTTTGCCAATAAGGGCTACGTTCACTTACTACGCTCGAATCATCCGTGCGATTATCGCTCGATCATCTGCGGCCCGATTACATAGCTTGGTTACAATCGGATTATCACTTTTTTTCATAGCAATTTCGACTCTATCGCAAGGTATTAGTGAAATCGATACTGAGAATACGATTGAAGCTAAGTTATGTGGTCGGGCCCCTGCGGCCCGATTACAGAACTTGGCTACAATCGGATTATCACTTTTTTCATAGCAATTTCGACACTATCGCAAGGCATTAGTGATATCGATACTGACAATCCGATTGAAGCTAAGTTATGTGGTCCGCAGTGCGATTACGTAATGTTGATCATGACGGTTTCAAGCAATCAAATTCAATAATGCTTTGCTATAGAGTCGATTTTGCTATGAAAAAGTGACAATCTGATTGAAGCCAAGTTCTGTAATCGGGCTGCGAGCCCCTGCGGCCCCATTAGATAACTTGGTTACAATCGGATTATCACTTTTTTCATTGAATTTTCGACTCTATCGCAAGCCATTCGTGATATCGATACTGACAATCCGATTGAAGCTAAGTTATGTGGTCGGGCCCCGTATTAAAAGAGTGCGTTTACTTACTACGCTCGAATCACCCGTGCGAATTTCGCTCGATCATCCGAAGTTAGGAAACGGCTTTGAACGTCCACATAGAACTGACAACTGTCAAGTGTCAGTTTCATACTATTCCTCCCTTTCCCTACTATTTTTCGGATGACCCAGGCGAACGCCCGACGCCAAATTAATTAATTTAGCTACTTAAAAAAAACTGAAATGGCAATAGAAATTTAAATTAGAAGTAGCGGTATACACATGGCTTATTGAATAACTGACTAATGATAGTTTTATAGCTTCAACTTTAGTAGTTATAAGCCATAAGTTAAAAGTATAAATAAATACAGATTATATCTCTTACGACTCGCATGATTGCAACAATGTATAGAAATAACGAAATATTATGTAAATTGGTTTTAGAAATTAATCGAATTTTGTAGCATTAACAACCCAAATTACGTAGGTGAGTAAAATGAATCCAATTGGCTATTTTCATATGTATCATGAAATCCTCTGAAATTAGATAGGTGTGTCGTGTTTTGGGGATACCAGAATTTGTATAATATTTACCCATGCCTAATACTCAAAATGAAGGTAAAATAGTGATCTATAAAGAAATTACAAAACTGTAAGTGGTTAGTTACTATAGTTTTTTAAAGTAAAATTATGATTTAATGAGTGACTATGGTGTCGATGTTGTTTCGGTGACCTTTGATGGATGCCCAACAAACTTTTTAATGGCGTAACTATAAAGATGCAGTTTAGAGGACAATGAAATAAATCCGGTCTTTAGACATATATATATATATATATATATATATATATATATATATATATATATATATATATAATAACTAATGATAATAATAATAATTAATATATATATATATATATATATATATATAAATTTGCCCATATTTCCTAATCCTTGCCATATGTTTAAATTGGTTAGGAATACTTTGGGGGATAAATTATTATTGAAAATGGAAAATACTTTCCAATTTAAAAAAGAATAAGGTGGCCTTCATTATCCGTCGACATCAGTCGTTAAAAATGTGCGAAATAGCAGAAGAGGTTTTAAAAAAAAAAACTTGTTAGCAAAAAAATACATAATTTAACATGAATAGCAAGCGTGCACAAAAAAATGCACAGGTACATTTATTTTGCGCAAATAACCATTTTTGTGACAATCACCACTATACTTTATGAATTAAAGCAATTTGTAGCAACTACTTAAATGTTCGCTTACATTATTGTACCAAGACTTTAAACAATGAGGAAAATATTAGAAAGTTTTATACTAAGTTAATTTTCTTCAAATGAAAATAAATAACGAATTAAGTGAGAAACACTTTTATATTTTATCACCGTTAGAAATATTTTACATACATATTATAATTGCAAAATTTTGTTTGTATATAGGTATAAGTGTTTGTTACTTCTTCACGCCTCTATGACTGAACGGATTTAGATGAAATTTGGTATAAAGATAGATTACACTATTAGCTTGGCCTGGATGAACACGTAAGCTACTTTTTATTTGCACGGCGGGCAAAGGTATTTAGGAATAAATAATAGCTAATCATCATAGTCTTAAATTAAGACTATTATTTATAATTAAGACTCTTAATTAACCCACTGATTCTGAGACGTTTTTATATAAAAATATGGCTTAAATTTTCTCATCTCTGGTAAGACCGCGTCAATGTACTTTTTTTCTATTCTTTACCGGTGTACGCTTAATGACAACTTTATGAGAAACCAAATACCTACTTTATAATTTGTGATTTAGACTTGACAGTATATCGAACGCAGCGAGATGATCAGATAGCGTTGTGGGCAGTTTCGAAATGAAAATTTCTAACAAGTCGTTAGTATTGAATATTTTCAACACTTTTTACAACTTTTGACACTACCGATCCTTTTCAAACCGAATAAAAAAAGGACCCAATGCTTAACAAAATAAAGTCGATTTTCCTATGTCAACATGTCATCTAAACATTCAAAACGAACGGTGATCGAAAACGGTTCAGAACGCTAATTTCGCTCACTAAACGTCCAAGGCGTACGCCAAATGTGATTATATTTAGCGTTTTTAAATAGTTTTTAATATAATTGATAGATTCAGGCGTTACTTTGCGGAAATCCATATTTAAAATGAATAAAATAAAAATATGTAGCTTACTTCCGCCAAAACTGTAAGTCAGACAAATGATAAATGGTAAAATTAACACAAGTAAAACCCCACGCTAAACAAAACCCTACCCCAGATTGAACTAATGAAAAATATAAATGAAAGAAAAGCTAAGGCCTGGAGGCCAGAAAAAACACTTATATACAAATAATAAATATATATGTAAAAAATAAATAAATATAATATATAAATATGTATGTGTATGAGGTATATGTTTTTTATTGTGTTTTTTTATATTATATGTATATGAATATATAAGTGTTTCGATACTTGTATTTGGGTAGGGTATGTTTAGCTTGGGGGTTTTTTATTGTGTATATATATTTATATATATTATTATTTATTTTCATTTATATTTTTCATTAGTTCAATCTGGGGTAGGGTTTTGTTTAGCGTGGGGTTTTACTTGTGTTAATTTTACCATTTATCATTTGTCTGACTTACAGTTTTGGCGGAAGTAAGCTACATATTTTTATTTTGTTCATTTTTTTTAGTTTTTAATAGTTATTTTAATAATAATTTAATAATAATAACACCCGTCTCTTTGTTCGGGGGTTAATAACTCATAGAATACTAATCATCATCATCATACTTCACTCTCAAACAGCTGAACGGATTTTGATGAAATTTGGAATGTAGATAGTTTACACCCTGGAATAACACATATGATACTTTTCACCATCATCACCATCATATACTTAACTCTCGATCGGCTGGACGGATTTTGATGAAATTTGGAATGGAGATAGCTTATATCCTGGAATAACTCATTGGATACTTTTCTAACCAGTATCATCATCATCATCATCCCTCACGCGGGTGAAACCGTGGGGCACATCTAGTAAGTAATATAGAATAAGATATTAAGTATTAATTTGCTGTACATACCTAATTGCATTTTATAATGCTCTCTTTAATGGAAAAAATAAGCATAATAAAAAATATAAAAAAATATACAGATTCTTTTTTTTTGTTGCTTTGTAATTTTTAAGTTTTAATTATTATTTATTAAATTATTCTTTTTGCCTTTTCACATTTTTCTGTTTTTTATGGCTTTGTCATCGGTTTGTGAGCTACCCTGAAAGTTTCAGCCAGATCTTCGAGCATATATCCAATGGAGATGCTAACGTTTTAATCCGCAAACATTATTTTCTGCCAATTTTTACGGGGGACGAGGTAAACACGCATTGCACACGCGCAAATCAAAATCTTATTCATGTAAACACACACTAAAACAATCTCGCACCCATCATAAAATACGCACACAGTTATAAAATACAGCATAGTTACGCAGTGTTTATTCGCACACTATGATAACCTCTAGTGATGGGCATTCACAAAGACCGGTAAACCTGAACGATAAATGAATGAATGAATGAAATGAATGTGGTTTTACTAAACACTTATGTCTACGTTGCTCTGAAGATATAAAAAGGAAGCTTTTATGTTACCGAGATGAAAATATATAGCTATTTATAATTTGAGTTTATTTGAATATATTTATGTACATTAAGTATTTGTACGGAATTTTCGACAACCTGAGATAAATAAAAAAATAAGGGGTAAGTACTTGCTTTATTAATTCAAGCAATATACCCTAAAATATCTATATTTAAGAGTTTCCTATTTCCAACGAAACTACTTGCTGACTTTATTAATTAATGCAAACCTACACGTGAGTTTCCCTGTCTGATACTCAAGAACTTTTATTCTTCGGCGCTTTTATCCTTGAAATTAATAATAACAAAATAACAGACACGGTAAAGCTATAATTCCAAATCTTTGAGGTCAAGAATAGGACAAAAGACCTAGCGGAAGCTCTAGCAATCTATACCACTATATAAAAGTAACACGTTCTCTGCTTGTTTGTTTGGGAAGTTTTAACGCGATAACGGCTAGATGGATTTTGATGAAATTTTGAATTGAGATAGCTTTTACCCTGGAACAAACATAGAATTCATTTTATCCCCAAAATAGTATTTTTCCACGGGAATACTGGTAAATGTTGATTATTCGCTGTAAGGAATGGTTGCCATAGAAACGAAATAATAACTCTGTCAAAAAGCATTAAGAGCGTTGGTGCCAAAGATAATACAATACGTTGGTGCTATACTTTTGCATTGGTTTTCAATATCCTAGAAGAACGGTGTATTTCCCACTGAATAGAAGAAGGCTCGTATAGTCCCCGTGTTTAAAAAAGGTGAGCTGCTTTTTGTAAAGAATTATAGGCCAATTTCTATTCTTAGTTGTTTTTCCAAATTATTTGAATCACTTATTTATCCCTTAATATACAAACATGTCGACAATATATTAAAAGACTTTCAGCACGGTTTTCGACATGGCCGTTCTACTGAAACAAATCTTGTATCTTTTGTGTCTGATATATCGCAAACTGTTGATAAAGGAGGTCAAGTAGATGCAATTTACTTGGATTTTTCTAGCGCATTTGACAAAGTAGATCATTCTATCTTGCTTAAAAAATTATTATGTTACGGTATTGATGGATTACTACATAAATGGTTCGCATCATATCTTGCCAAAAGGCATCAAGTTGTCACTGTGAATAATATTCAATCGCATTCATATTATGCCGTATCAGGGGTCCTTCAAGGACCACATTTAGGCCCTATTTTATTTTTAATATTCATTAATGATATATACAAACACATAAATCACTGCAAAATATCACTATTCGCTGATGACATTAAAATTTATAATTCAATTGATAGCCCTGCTGATTTCAAATTAATTCAAAGTGATCTTAACTCTATTCTTAATTGGTGCATGTTAAATCGTATGACTCTGAACGCAAACAAATGTTTTTATATTAAATACACCCGAAAAAAATAACCACTTGTCATTACATATAAGCTTGGCTGCGCAAATTTACAGGAAGTTGAGGAAATTCGTGACTTAGGAGTATACATCGATAGTAAAATAAATTTTGTATCGCACATAGATAAAATAGTTACAAAAGGAGCTCAAATGTTAGGATTTATTAAACGTAATACTGTAGGGTTTAAAGCACATACTAAATTAATATTGTATAACGCACTTGTGCGCAGCCATCTAGAATATGCATCTGTCGTCTGGAGTCCTTATTACACCATTCACTCACAACGCGTTGAGAGCTTACAACGTTCTTTTACTAGACATCTTGCATTTCTCATACCCGATTTCTCCCATAGACATCCCTATATATATCCCTATATAGCCAGCGCCTTGTAAAGTTCAATATGATATCACTTCGTGATCGCCGAAAACTAACAGATTTAACCTTTTTACACAAAAAACATAAACAAAATACACAAAATACAATGTAGTCAATTACTTGAACTTTTCTCCCTGTCAGTTCCCTACAACTATCCACGACATCCAATTAACAAAATATTTCACACCCCAGCCGCACGCACAAATCTTGGACTACAAAACCCCTCTTCACGTATCTCAGACGAATACAATGATTTCTCGACAAAAATAGAAGAATTATACATATTTTTTAACTCATTATCAGTTTTCAAACGCAAAATATTTAAATTCATTTTTTCCCAAACACACAGTTCCTCTATCTAACATCTTATTTTTATTTTCTGTTTTAACCTTTCTATATTTCTTTTAAATAATTTTGGTTTCTATTATGTTTACGAGTACATGTGGTCGTTGTTATGCACGCCGAACTTGTCACGCATATCAGCAAAGCATATTGTAAATTATTAGATTTAAGTGCATTAATATGTGTGATGTGGCTGTGCTTATTAAATAAATAAATAAATAAATAAAAAGAACATGGGATGCTTTTACGAAATAAACTGTAGTCCACGTGGACGAAGTCGCTGGCTAAAGCTATGATTTTATAATTTTAAAATACTTGGAAAATAATCTTAAACCGAATAGTTTTAGTTTTGGAAACTCTAAAAAAACTATTCTATTTTTTATTTTTTCTATTAACTTAATACCAAACGTTGAGTTGTGTCCCTAACTTAAATAACATGAACTTTAATAGAAACTCAGGACTGATTTTTCACCCTCTTAATCCGGCTCATTCGTAACTTCCTTTCGTAATTATCGTCTACAGCCTATATGATACTAACAGGCAAAATTCCAGCGTTGTAAGTGTTTAGTGAGTTAATGGCATATTTATTTTTAAATGTAGATTAAAACAATTTTAACCCTAGAGTACTAATATAAATATATTACCACTTAATACTAATGATCGCCTGGTAGGCTACTTTTGGAATAAAACAAAAAACTACTTACCTTTTAATAAAATTTTACAAACTTATATGAAAATAACAGGCAAACCTCTTAGAAATAACTATACAAAATAATAATTATACCTCTAATTCAGTCAAATAATCATCCTTGAATCATTTAAATCATCTAATACTAATGATCGCCTCCCAGGTGATCGCAATGTCTTTTTCTCGGAAACGAAGAGTCTACGCACGACGCGCTTTCTCTCCCCGCCGCGTCATTAGCTAAGTTGGCGTGAACGCACGACTCAATACGTCCCTGCAATTACAAAATAATCGAAAAAGTTACTAACACTCCACATTTAGAGATAATTTAACGTTCATTTCATCATTTAATCAATCAATTTTACTCAACTGTCAACGTGTTGAGTAAAAAAAAAAGACGATGGCGTCATAAAACTGTCGCTAATCTGTCGCAACTGTCTGTCATTTGAATCAAAATTATACAAAATTACAAGCAAAATTCACAAAAATAACCATTACTTGTGATAGGAAATCGCGTTCCCCGTAAGTTTGATGTTGCTGATCGCCTTCTTCTGTACAAAAATACCGCACAATTCACAATTTTCACGGAGCTCTGCTTTGCGACACGAAACGATACCGAATGGCCGCGGTCGTGAGTGAAATAGTTTTATATAACGTGAATAGCCAAGTTGTGCCGTATGGCCAGCAGAGGGGTACGCCTTGCTTTAACATCTCCATTGGATATATGCTCGAAGAGCCAGATAGCTAATCAGGAAGTGCTCGAAATTTGAATTGCAATATTCTAAGACAGACAAAATACATAGATAGATACAAGTGAAGTTAAATAAAAGCTTTTAAAAAGTTATAGACAGACAAACGGACAGACAGACAGAAATGAAAAAAAAAGTTCAGGTATCAAAATATAGACTACGCTCCAAAAATAAATTTCAAGATATCTTCAAAGTACATAATTTGGACACCTATCCTGCAGGAACCCTCTATTTTTCGGGATAAAAGGTATACTCAATTTTCACCCATCATATAAACTATGACTGTGCCAAGTTGCATTAAAATCCGTCCACTTTTAGCATTATACCTGTTCTTGACCGGCACCTTGGTCAGGACTAGCAGGTCGATCGGGAATTGGGGGCCATTTTTTGGTTGTGCCGTTCATTTTGGAGGGTTTGCCCAAAATCGCCACGCTGGGCATGCGGATTGGCGATCGCAGAGCGCAGTTTCTCGCAGAGTGCAGTTTCTCGCACCGGTGACGCTGCTGCCCGTCACCGGCCTGTGTCATTTGTTTTTTGGGATGGTTATACCGCCATCTGTCGGTCGCCAAAGCCTCGTTTGTTATCCAGCAGGGTGACCGCGTGCAGGTGAGGTTGGCTTGGAGCATTGAGATTTGAGCATTGTATCTGTGAAATCCTGTCCTTGAAGAGTGCAGCTGGCGCGCCGGTACGGAGCGACACACGTGTTCTAATAATGTCACTAAATCACTGTTTTATGCAGTATTACAATCACCATTGTTTTTGCGTTCGTTTTATAGTCTTTTTGTTACCCGGATATCCGATTTACATATTTATTTAGCGAAGCGGAGTTATTATTTGGTCATTAGACCGTCAGACTTCTTTGATATATATGCGTCAGGCTGCAGTGTGCAGCGTAACTCGCATTACTCCCGTAACGGTTGGAGCGTCACTGGTTTTGCGTTTTTTTATGCACCTTCACGCGACATATCGCACGCGTGAGACACACATACATCGTACGCGTGCGTGCAAATGGGAAAGGGCGAAGGGAAATGGCATAAAAAGGTATATGGCTGTCAAACTGAACACCTAAATCTCCAGTCATTCTGCGTAGATTATAGCGCGTGTTTTTAAAATAGCGAAGGTATTATACGGTGATAACACCGTGATAGATTTCAATAACTTGTGGTTTCATCCAAGACAGACCGGAAACCAACCCCAGCAGTGGCCAAAGAGATCCCAATGAGTGGACAAAGGTGGCGTTTCTGGATGAACTCATAATATGAAAACGAACGCCTGACATCTTACGCATAGCAAGGCAAAGATTCGTCCATTTGATTGATATCACGTTAGGCGTGCACCCCACGTGTTTCCTAAAACAAAGTTATGGATTGTTTTTAGTTAAATCAATAACAGAACGGTGACATTACACAGGGGAGGGGAGCAGGACAACCTGCCCTCCCAGTTGTTTCGAAAACATTTAGACCTCTAATGAAATTAATTGTCGCTAAAAACATTTAGACCTCTAATGAAATTCATTGTCGCTAAAAACATTTAGACCTCTAATGAAATTCATTGTCGCTATTAATGAAAACATATAAATTAAACAACTTTTCAAAACGGGCTTCTGCATTCACTCACCGACACGGAACTAGGCCAGTCGCACTCCGCAACAAGTACAAATATTATACCTACACTTTGCGGCCGCAATACTGCGGTTAATTCAGTAGAGTGTCAAGCGTGCGCTTGATGAGTCGCGCACCGTGTGCTTATGATAAAGTACCTACTTGCGTAAAGTTTTTGTCAAATTTAATCTTTTCTTAATTATGAGTACCAAGAAGAAACCTAGAATGTACTGCATAGCATTCGGTCTGACAAGTCTCGTAAAATACCTACATACTGTCATTTTATTACGTAGGTAGCCATTTCTTTTTCATTCATTATTAAGCATGGAATTCAGACAGGCACCTTTTATTCATCAAAGTGCAATACCTATTAAGTTATAATCAAATAATGAGGTACTAGGTCTATTCTGATAAGAATGTCATTGTATGTAGTTAGAACTATCAACATTTATAATAATAAGTAAAAAAATAATACATTATTACATAATTGTCTATTCTGTTACAATATCTACGTCATATCATATCACAGAATAATTACTAGTACAAGTACCTAGTTATATCTTGATACAACCCTACCGAGCGAAAAAGTGACAGAACGGTTCTGAAACGGTTAGAGCAATGGAAGCTCTCGCGCGTTTTGATACGGTACATTCTAGCCTGCACACAATGGGTGAGCGCCTTATAGGTAAATATAATTGAAAGATCGCAGCGCTGTACGAGTTAAATTGCACTTTATTGCGTTGTAGCGAGAGTTGCTATGTATTTAAATTACCTTCTGTACTTGTAATATTATTTATTCTGTGACGGAACGAACTTAGATCGAATCGGGAAGACGATAATAATCCAACGTTCATCCCGAAAAACTGGGAACCAGCCCTTGGGAGCCCGTGAATCAGCCAAAATTACGCTTCGTATCGGATCGTCCAGCGTTTATGAACCGCTTTTTTGTTATCTATATTAGGCCTTTTTATAAGGAGAGATTTCGTGTTAAGACATTATTTATTTGTAGTCTAGCAATATAAGTGAAACCCTATTTAGTTTTAAAACTTTTAGTAATACAAACTAGGTTAAATTTGGAGGGGAAGAAAGGCGAGGGGGGAAGACGGACAAGGGCTTGCGCGTGCCCGCGGAGAGGAACAGAATAGATCAGCCACGTCTTTGAACCAAGTGTGTCGCTCGTCCCTAAAATACCAGTAGTGAAACGGCCGCGTGGGCGGCTATTTTGGTGACAAGAGACTGCCGCGAAAGGGAGCCGGAGCTGGCGAGAAGCTGGAAGCGGTGCGATCAGCCCGCAAGCCGACCCGACGCGAGGGAGCAGGGAGCTCTCGGCCGCGAAGACCTCCAGCACGTGGGCAAGCGCTCGCGCTGCCCCTATCAACCAAAATCGTCCCCGTCCAGTGACGTAAGCCAGCCGGCGTAAAGGTACCTAAAAACTATTCTTCCCAGTGCGCGAAAACCAGACGTTCTTCGAATCTCGCGCGTATCCCTAAGCCCCTTTTTCGTGCCCCCTCTCCTTTATTGACCTTTGGACTCAACCAACGCATCTTCGTGCTAGTATTTAAGTCTTGTAGATGAAAACATTGTTGTCGAGTTATTCATTAAACTAACTGTAAGTGCTCCTTATAATACCGTTTTCTTTTCTATGATATCTCCTCACTCTCCTTGGCTGTAGGCGCTAGTAGGTCCCTTTCCATCTGGGGTTGGCCTCTGAGGCCCAACAAGCGTTACGGCCTGGTCATAAGGCCCAAATCGCTCTCCAACTAACACATCATCCAGGCAACCCTTCCCTACAGCAAATCTTGTCGTCCGTCGGTGGCAAACCGAACTTCCACCATCTGCTACGAAGCTGCGGGTGGCCAGTCTCGACGTGATCCTGCCACCCCTGGTTCGCCCGCCAGCCACCCGACGTACACGTAACCTATATATTTACTATATTAAAAAAATAGCACGAGAAGCGTCCCTTATTGGTTCGATTTTGACAAGCGAGTTGTCAATCGATTCGTCCTCAGATATGGAGTGGCATAGGCTATATTTTTTTATCCGACTATGGCAAAGTAAAGCAAGGTTATGTGTACAAACTAATAACTTGGTCCGATTTTATTAGATCAGGTATCAATCAGGAATCAATCGATTAATCTTGATCGCAAGAGTGTCAAGAGGCTAATTTTTATCCGATCTTAGGTCGGGTCTGAATTTTTTGAACTAATGTCTTGTTAGTATAAAGATAATTAAAAATTTTATGGTTATTACAGAATTTATCATCAGTTCAGTCCGAAAGTGATACATGTGACGAAGACCCAGTTCTAACAACGGACTCAGTAAAAGTCAAGGATGAAACGGTAAGTTACAAAACTACCTAACTACAATAAGAGTAGTAAGTCAATAACAAAAAGTCTGAATGATAAAGATAATTTTCAAAATATTGTTCCAGCTGACTAAAATATTGTTACGAGCTGGGGTTCGGATAAAATTAATGTACGCCAATTACACCAAAAATTAACACTTTTATTCGAAAAACCACAAACAGAAATTAATCCAACAAATAAAATTCAAGCACTCTTTTACTCGACTGTACACTCTGATCAATTATCATTGAATACTCGCTTCGAATCACTTTGATCTTTTCGTTCCGAATGCCTTCGTTCCGAATGCCAAGTGAATACTGTCCCAGGAAGCCGATGCGCGCCCTATTTATACCGCGACGGATGTTTCCAGAAGGTACTCATATGTATGTACTAACAGTATTCGGTAGGTATTTGAATTTTCAAGGTCGGCGGCGCTTTTGAGTTGCCGCGCCGCACCCGTAGGTACCTAAGGTCGGCGGCGCCTTTGATGTTGCCGCGCCCAAAGGCATATACCTACTGCGCGCTCTAGAAACTTCTGTAGGTACCTACGTTCTACTAGTGTGTTCCAGAATGTTCCTTTAAATGTGTGTCATTCAGCCACGCTTCCCGAACATTTTGTTACCTACTGTTTTTCTAAGAATCGACCGGCGTAACAATATTCTAGTGATGAACAAGCACAAATAACCCGATATCGAACAATACTAAAAAGAGGCAAAAACTTAAGTGAGAATGGTTGCTAACCAACTGTAAATCGTTATAGATCTTAAAGGTCATTCGAATGAAAAATTATAAGAGAAACCTATTCAATGATACCCAACTTAACATCGTATTTTTTTCTTTTTCACCAAATAGCGTCGGTCACCATATTGAATTTCTTTTTCACCAAATAGCGTCGGTCACCATATTGAATTTCTTTTTCACCAAATAGCGTCGGTCACCATATTGAATTTCTTTTTCACCAAATAGCGTCGGTCACCATATTGAATTTCTTTTTCACCAAATAGCGTCGGTCACCATATTGAATTTGGATTACTATCATGTCTTTAATAGTACTCGCTAGATTTAGACAAATTGATTAACGTAAGAATCATCAAAATCGGTCAACGCATTTGGTCTATATAGTGCCACAAAGGAACAGACATACATACATAGGCTGATAAACACAATAGTAACATACTATTACACTAACTGTGCCACACAGCTTTGCCCACGTGGACAGTTTTTTCGGGATAAACATATTCGAGGTGTTATTATTCCAGGACATTAACGAGGTATAGATACAGTTGCGAACTGGTTCAGGATAAAACAAATGAATACCAATTAAACTAAATATTAACACTTACTTATAATCCTAATGAAATTTCAATGGGAGTTCCTTTGATGACTGTTTCCTAAATTGCAAGAATTTATTCTTTTCATTGACCCTTTCATTCGGTTTTTTTCTCATTAGGCCAGTTTTCAAAAGCCAGAAAGTCGATTTTTAAAAATAATTTGAATTCCTTTTATTTACTTTTAAAAATAAAACTAGTGGCTTTGTGAGCTGTAGATCTCGCGAGCACAATTTTTTTTGCAATCTTGCGTCGCACAGTAGCGCCATCTAGTTACTTTATTGTAAAACTAAGGTTAATAACCAAGGTGCTCCATCGATCCCTACCTAGGTGATTCCACTGGTTGAAACTATGATGTGAGGAAGATGACTTTTGATGCGCTTGAACACGGCAACAATAAATGTGGCTACGTACAGCCACATTTGAGCTTCTCGTCTCGCGAAAGCGTTGATAGCAAACACTGCGCGTATTCATTAAATAATAATGCCGTCCTGTGTTATCCGACGCTGTGGAAATTACACAAGCAAGACTTCGAAAAGCCAAGGGAACACTTACCATAAGTAAGTTTTCTTACTTATTTAATTGATAGATAGATAGATAGATAGATAGATAGATAGATAGATAGATAGATAGATAGATAGATAGAAAGAAAGATAGATAGATAGATAACTCTTTATTGCACTAAATAAACTTAAATTATGGTACATCAACACTGACTTTAAAATAGTACAATCGGCGGCCTTATCACTAAGCAGCAATCTCACTAGAAAGTGAGAACATGAACATTAATGAACGATAGTGTGCATATACAAGTATACATTTACTGAAATGAATAAATTTTAGTTTTTTTTTAGAATCACTGTCACTCACTT
Organism: Alsophila aescularia; assembly: GCA_946251855.1. Classification (NCBI taxonomy): domain Eukaryota; kingdom Metazoa; phylum Arthropoda; class Insecta; order Lepidoptera; family Geometridae; genus Alsophila; species Alsophila aescularia. Next base: position 57,347,802 of record OX276379.1, on the reverse strand, counting down.
CCGTTAACTTTGATTGTTGGCACACTACACTCGTTGTGTCTGGCTCGTGACCCCACATTGTGGTCCCAGTGTCATAAAATTCAGATTTAGCTTCAGTATCGAATAAAGAAGTACCCTCCAAAACAATATTATTTATTACTTCAAATCTAACATAACTTTGGACCACTATCCCGCAGGGACCCTTTATTTTTCCGGGATAAAAAGTAGCCTATGTCCTACTTCGTAGTATGAACTCAAATCATACCAAGTTTCATTTGAGGTCATTCAGTACTTTCGGCGTGATGCGCGGCCAAGATACAGACAGAGAGAATGACAAAAATGAAATAATACAGGTTTGGCTTCAGTATCGAATATAGAGAACTCTCCAAAAAAAAAAAAAAATATCTTCAATGTACAGAATTGGACCCGTTATAGTTTTATTATAAGTATAGATAGATATAGATTGCAAAATGTTCACTAGTCTGTAACATTCGTAGTTATATAGACTGATGAATAAGCTACAACTACCTAATTGTAAGTACCTACTATGATTATGACCCTGTACTGCTAGGGTGTCGCAAACAGATAATAGAAGCAGGAATTATCTTCCTATCTTCTATCTATCTATACTCTATAATAAAGCAGTAACAAAAAGTCTGTACAATGAAGATAATTAAAACAAAAAGGTCTAGGACTTAAATAAAGATACTCAACATTTTTTTTTTTTTAAAATCTTGTCTTTATGTCTGCTTCTCTATTCGCGCATCAAGTATATACTACCAACCGACTGGACCGATTGCGATGCGGTTTTCACTGTTGGATAGCTTAGGGTTTTACTTAAAAACAAATGTACTTGATATCTCATTCCGACGAGTAGAAGCCGAGCAATCGATAAAAAACTATTGGACGGCTGAAATAATTCGGATGTGATTTTACTGTACTGTAGCTAAGTACTTTTCATCCTGGTATAACCGTAGGCAACGAAGGTTGCTTTTAACCTGGAGAAATGAACACGCGGGCAAAGCCGCGGGCACAGCTAGTCGTCAATAATTGGAGTACTTATAGTACGAAGTTACGAACCAAACTTAATGGCGGCTGTGAAGTGCGCTGCTAGCGCGGCATCGCGCATCCCCTCACCCCTCTAACGCCCGCGCATATAGCTAGCGGCACGTAAGTCTAGCGGTGAACGAAACGTGGCGGGGATCTTGGCACAGTCAGTTTTCGGGATAAAAGTATTCAACATTTTAACACACTATAATTATAAACTTTGACTGTGCCAAGATCTCCGCCACGTTGCGTTCACCGCTAGACTTACTTGCTGATAGGTATACCTAATATTTGCTATTGCGCAGCGCTCTGCGCTAATTTCACAGCCGCCATTAATGCTGTGAATTGCTGTGGTTTAAATTGCACCAATGTGCGCTATGTGCTGTGACAGCGCGCATAAAGTCGGATTAAAATGCGCATTTATTCTACACGTTGGACACATGACGTCAGGAGTGACGTCATTTTGGTGTGCACACAACGCTCACAAAAAAGAGGTAGAGCAGCGTATACGGTAACGTCAAATTCAATTGACGTATATCATTCTGTGTTGATATGTTGTTGGATTCTCGCCAGACTGCCAGTACATATAATAATGATTATATTCTTGTAGCAGAAGCAAACGAATTCAACAAAAATAGGAGAGAAATGAGAAAACTAAAAACAAAACAACAGTAGGTAGATTCACGGAACAGCTGACTCAAATGACATAAGCATGCAATCGTCGGTTTAATTTGTTAGCGTGTATATGCTGACCAACAATTTAAACCGATTGTTAGCAGTGTTTGCAGTCTCAGCACTGTAAGTGCAATTTAAACCACACTATAAGTTTGGTTTGTACTATACTTGCCTTTCATGTGGCTAAGACGTGGGGCATCCTGTAGGTAGCACACGCGAGCCGAGCCTGGCTCCGCTCGTGGTTCGCCGCGCCACGCGCTGTGTAAACAACTGCGCTCGGCGCGGCTCGGCAAAGTTCGCACGATCCATCACTTGTCGGTTTTTTCGACACAGATCAAAGGCGCGCGCGCCATTGCGGCTCGGCTTGTGTTAATACGCGCCGTCTAAACAGATGTCACAGACACAGAGCGCGCGACGAAGGAAGACCTATTTTGTTTTTTTAGCGAAGTTTTTAATTGGGGATTGGTTTTGTACGAGATGGAGTGGAGCAACGAGAAGATTCAACTCTTCATTGAATTGTACGAAGAGGAACCGGCCATATGGAACCCAAAATACCCAGGTCACAAAAGCCGCAACAATGTGCACGATGCTTGGACAAAAATAAAAACTAAGTTCTGTGAGGGGACCGGGGAAAGTATATCAGTGGAAGAATTAAAGAAAAAGAAGGAAAATTTAATGGCCACTTACAGAAAATTAAATGCGAAAGTGAAGTCAAGTTCAACAAGCGGGAGTGGTACGGATGACATGTTTAAACCTAATTGGCCATTTTACGAACAAATGGCCAAGTTCCTGCATGGTGTATACAAACCAACAAAAACGAAGAGTTCAGAGGTGACGAAATATCTTTTTAATCATTATTTAAATTTTTTATGTCCGGTTAAGGGCCGGATAGACTGGATACCGAATAGTAATGCCTTGATCACTCGTACCGAGTAGAGTGGCGAGACAGTAAATAAATGTAGGTGTGATTGGGGTCTAACCGAATATTCGGTACATCTCTAGTTTTTACTATTAAAACATGAGTAAATATCAAGACCAATTTAATATTCATTTTGCCAGCTTACTGCGCCATTTGTTGTGAAATATTCAGCAAATTTATCTCGTACAGTTTTAGCCGCTAATGTTGCTCTTCTAGGTATTCTCCTAATCGGTACTAGTGATGTGATTCCGTTTTGATCACTTCGCCACAAACTAGGTTGAACCTCACCGTTAATTTCGGTATCGAAAGTTCCATGGCGTATAATTCTGTTTTGAATTGTTACTCCTCCTCAAAAAGTTATGTAGCAAAACACATGTCATAACTATAATTGACACTTTTTCTGGTGCCAGTAAAATTGGAGACCTAAGTATTCGAAATACAGCAGACATTATTCCAAACACATTTTCGACGATTCTGCGGGCGCGTGGTAGTTGAATACTCTCTCCTTTGTCCCTTTATCATGAATCCCGGGGTACGGTTTCATCATGTTTTCCGTCAATGCAAATGCACTATCTGCTACTATCACGTAGGGCAGAGGATCATTTTTAAGTGGGAGAGGTTTATCCGGCGGGAAATTTAGTGCACGTTCTTCAATTTTTTGGTACATGCTGGAGTTTCGGTAGACTCCACCATCACTTATTCTACCTTGGCACCCTATGTCTACATATGTAAAGTTATAGTTTGCATCTACTAATGCTAATAGCACCACACTAAATGTTCCGTGGAAATTGAAATATTCTGTGCCGCTGTGCGTGGGGCACTGAATTAATATATGTTTTCCATCAAGCGCACCAATGCAATGTAGAAAATTCCGCCTTTTGTCAAATTGCGCTTCTATTTTTAACCATTCATCTGCAGCTCGAGGCAACTGTAACAAATTTTGAAATATTTTATTAATGTCAAATTCACCTTTTTAGGACACCGTTGATCCTGACGTTGAATTAAACGAAGAGGAAGTAGTTATTCGCGAAGGTAACGAAGATAATGTAGTTGATCGAGAAAACGAATCTTCTACTAATACAGACACAGTGAATCCAGTTATTTTCAAAAAGCCGACTAATGCAAGCAATAAAAAGGAAGTAAACAGAAAGCGGAAAATTGAACATCAAATGGAACAAGCGTACGATGTCCTTAAAAAAATAAGTACAGAGCCAGAACCGGTTGAAGACGAATGCACTTTATACACAAAATTATTATGTGCAAAGTTAAAATCCATGGACGTATTGACTCGTGACATCGCCATGCACGAGATTGATAATGTAATGTTTCGCCTAAAACAACAGCAAGCGTTTCCACGATTTCAGAGTCCACCTAATCAACCATATGCAGGACTTCACTTGCCTCAAAATCCATTAGCTCCTAGTTATTATCAAAACATGCAATCGTCAGTGGGTTATCAAACGTCATCTTATCAGCCATCGCCACAGTCCCATTCTCAACACAAAATAAACTTTCAACCATCTCCACAGTCTCGTTCTCAACGGCGACCAATCTTTCAGCCATCTCCACAGTCTCATTCTCAACAATCTGCGTACTTCCAGCCGTCTCCACAGTCACATTCTCAACAATCTGCGTACTTCCAGCCGTCTCCACAGTCACATTCTCAACAATCTGCAGACTTCCAGCCGTCACCGCAGTCACATTCTCAACAATCTGCAGACTTCCAGCCGTCACCACAGTCACATTCTCAAGAATCTGCAGACTTCCAGCCATCTCCACACTCAAATTCGCAACAATCTTCTGATATGGAAGAGTATTCTCATTCTCAACCGTTTCCTGGGTTTGAGTCTCTTTCTAAAGAGCAATCAATTGATCAATTGTATGCAGATGCAGTTTCTAAAATATTTGAAAAATCTGAATAAATTATAAACGCTCACCTTGACTTCTTCTCGCAACTCTTGAATCAAAGCCTGGCAAACTTCCATTATGCATGTAGCTATTGTAGATTTTGTAAACTTGAATAGGTAGGCCAAGCTGCTAAATTTATCACCCGTCGCAAGAAACCTGAGAGTTAGTCAACGTGTTTGTTAGTTAGTTGTCAGTCTTTCTTGAATCGGAATACATTTTCTCATGTTAGTGTCTTGTTTTGCGATGAATGGTCCGATTTTGTTGAGCAGATATTCGAAATCAGCTGCGGACATCCGACAAAAATTTTCGAAATATCCAGAGGGTTCTCGAGTTAGGTCATATAGCAGATCTGTAGCATTGTACCTAAAATATTGAAAATAATATTATATTGTACCTAAGATTATTAGAGTAATTGTTAAGATTTAAAGCAGTAATTGTTAAGATTTTTATGTTTTATGTTTTTATGTTCCTATCTGTCTAATTCTTGAATAAATGATTGAAAAATAATTGTTATGTTCTTTATTCATTTCAAGACTAAAAGGCTAGGTTTGTTTACAATACGTTTATATGTAGGTAACTAGGTATGAGGTATGGAAGTGAGACTTTCTACCGCTATCAGGATCCTGGTCATATATGTAAATATTATAGATTCGGACATCAGATATAATAAATATATACTGACTTTATATAAAAATATAAACTTACGTTTTGCGACTCTTATACAATGACACCATCCACCACCGTCTTTTTCGTCTTTCTTTTGTTTTTAAATATTCACCACCGAGCAAAATAACAGTAGCTGCTGCTGCAGCAAGGCGTTTTCTTTTATCCATATTGAAGAACGAACAAGCGGACAGCTCGGTTCAACAGCGCGATGTGTAGCCGCCACGGACGGCTCGGCTGGCGTAGGATCGTGCTACCCCGCGTCGTTTAAACGAGCAGGCTTGCGTCCGTATTTAGCCGAGCCGCATCTCCACGGACGGCTCGGCTCGCGTAGGATCGGGCTAGCCCGCGTCGTTTATTTGCACCTTAACGTGCTGGAGTTAAAATGTAACCACAAATTACTGAAACTGGAAACTTCTATAATTTTAATTATATGCTGTAGGTACTTTATTCAAATACATTTTTGTTTCAGACTGAATCCGACCCGAGCTGGATAAAAATAATAAAAATAGAATCAACAAGCTCCCCTGTAGGTGCACCTTCAACAAGAGCCCTAGAGAATTCAGATTTCGACGACGACGTAAGCCTTTTTTTATTTAAGTAACCTATATTGCTAGACCTAGGCACAGAATATTCAAAGAACTAACGTTCCTAGGTCTCCCCTAATTCCTTCCATCTATAAGTTCCCTATCTTCTGTAAGTTCAATCCAATTTCACTCGATGGTGAAGCGTCAATACCATACCTTATATTAATTCGCATAACATTACGTTAAAATATAATTAAGAGTCCCTATCAATTTTGCGGTCTAAAAACAGAAAATTCCTACTTTTTCAGCGCTAATTTCTCAATAACCTTAAGATATCTGTTTTTTTTTAAAATGAAAAGTTGTTTATCATCTATTTATCTAGTAAGACTACTAATTTAAATTTTGATAACTACTCAATATAAATTACGAAAAATAAAAATCTAACACTCGTTTTTACTTAAGCACGAAACACATGGTTTTTCAATTGCTTTTTTAGCTTACTGGTAGCAAATAACAATGTGAAAAAAAAACTTAAATACTGGGTACATAGTATATTAGTATGTGTACAAGTTTTTTTTTAAAGTTTAATTAGTAAGTACTTTAAAAAAATGTGTTCCACGCCGAAAAAAAACAATTATCATGTGCAAACCCGTCGTCTACGCGTAAGAATTTATTGAAAATAACAATAAGTGATAAACATTTTAAAATTTGAGGTATTTTATCTTCCAAACTTAATTTTTATATTTCGGTTCCACCCTAGACATAAGAGATGGCGCTAGCTGTCGCGACACAGAAATAAATTCATGCGTCGCGCTCGCCTGTGATTGGCCCAGCAAGGACTTCTTATCTCAAGAGGCTTCTTTCAAAGGCATCATACTATTATTGCTTTCGTGAACTCCGGTATGGCTGGTTACTAGTACCACCCTCGGACATGTATCGAACTACTCGGTGTCTGTATCGAATTTTGAACTTTCTGGAAGTGCTACGTGTTTTTACCATCCCTGGAGGCTGGAAGCCACGACGCTGCCTGTCTTGGAGACGCTTAAAGACGTTTATAGACGTGACTCAAGAGTGAAATAGGTCGGTAGTTCTTTAAAAGGGTTTTATCCCCATTTTTAAAGAAGAGTACTACCAAACTCCTGCTTCACGCCTCTGGAGTTCTCCCACTGTTAAAGACGGTGCTAAATAATTCCTGAAGCTCCTGGAGCAGGTACGGCTTCGGAGCTCCGAAGTTATACCATCCTCACCGGGGTCTTCCCATTCTTAAGTTGTTTAAGCACCATCTCTATCTCGTCTAGGCTGAAGTCGGGCAGTTCATCAGTGTAGAGGCGAGTCAGAAAGTCAGAATTGTGTGGGAATCCTCTGTGCTGGGTTCGGGTCTAGAAGCTGCAAGTAGTACAAAAAATGCCATGTAGCCATGGAAATCTTCGATCTCAGAAAGGATCTCCGGCTTAGAGACGACGGTTGTGCCATAATTGGTCTTGCGCTTCGTCAAATGGGATCTACTCAATTAATGGGCGAAGACTTTTGACCCCCAATTTTGCTCAATTGCTTTTTCTATTCGGTGAGTATTTGAGTATCGGAGGTCACGTCGCACCAGCTTACTGTTTTTTTTTGAGGTCACTTTTCTCTGACGGTGTGGCTTGCTCTTGCTTCCGTCGCTCGTAGCTGACAGAATCTAGTGCCTTCCTCTCTAAGGTTTCTCTCAACTTTTTGGAGTTCCTCGTCCATTCATTTGTGTTTCCCAAGGCAGCGAATCCATTTTCCAATTTGAGTTGGAACTGTTCTGATCCAACAGCGGCCTGGAGCAGGTTGGGTCGGAGCGTAGACTTCACCAGATGGCATCTTTCAAGCTTGTGGTCGATATTCAAGGAGCCTCGGAGAAGTCGGTGGTCACTACCGGTTTAGAACCTTGCGATCACTGAGACATCTCTGAAATATGTGCTTATTGTCTATCGTGATGAAGTCAATCTCATTTTTAGTCACACCATTGGGGCTTTACCAAGTCCACTTCCTCTGGGGCTGCTTTTGAAGAAAAATTTCATCAAAAAGGACCCCTCTTTTTCCAAAAAGTTAACTAGCATTTGCCCCCTGTGATTCCTGTCTCCATAGCCGTGTGGACCCATTTTCGATTCACTGCAGTGGGCCCTTGAGGTGTTATGTAGGGCTGAAGGTATGTCATCAAAAATATCTTCTACCTCATCATCCGAGTGTGCCTAGGTCGGAGCGAGGTCGGAGCACCCCGACCTGATTTTGTTTTTTTTTTTCATCATGGTGTGCATATTTTTTTTTGTATAAATAGACTATGTCATACACACATACAGAAACTACTTGCACCAGATATTAAATCTAGAATATAATAATTATGCATAATTTACGATCGGTTGGCCGAATGTTTAGAGACCCTGCGATGTCAACCAACACGGGTTCGAATCCCGCAAGGTGCAATCATTTGTGTGATGATCAGAAATGTTTGTTTCCGAGTCATGGATTTAATTTTCGTACCTATGTATGTTTATCCGTTGTCTAGTACCCATAGTACAGGGTATCCTAGTTTAGGCATATTATTTATTCTGTGGTTTGGGGCCAAGTAATTAGTGTGAATTGTCCTAAAAATATTTATTTAAAAAAAAAACAGTAATTCGCTCAAAAATTATAAGCTTAGGTACCTTTGCAAAATAATCAGATACATAGTTTTTTACTAAGTGACTAATTGATATCGTTGTGTTTAATTGATATCGTTGTTTAAACATAACTTTTTGCATTGTTATAGGACCCACTTCAACGATGCAATTCCCCATCAGGTCAGTCCGATATCGACTCTTCCGATTTAGAAGGAGCCCTTGACACGCCAGCCATGCTCATTCTGAAGAGAAAACTGCGAGAAAAAGAAGAAAAATTGCAAGAAAAAGAAGAAAAAGTTAGAGAATTGAACGAGCAACTTAGAGAGAAAGAAGAAAAACTGAGGAGCAAAGAAGACATATGCAAAGATCATGTAAAGAAAATAGACTCATTACAAAAGACTAACAAACGTCTAAACGAAAAGAATATAGCCTTAAAGCAGTTACTCGCCAAGATGAAAAGGAAATTAATGATATTGAAACCCAACTTTGCAGTTGGTCTCGGTGATGTAGAATCAAAGCGTTCACAGGAGTCGTAACAGTATTTTTTAAATAAATTCTTTAAGCCTAAAATATGTTTAATAAAAATTCAATATACTTAAATTGTCTTTTTTTCTTATAAATTCTTTGAGACAGAACTTGATTTCTAATGAATATACTTGCGGTTAGATTAAACTGGAATTGAAAGCGGTGGAGACAAGGCCCAAATGCCCGCCATACGCATGGTTGAGTTCGTAGTATTTATATACTCTTTGGTTGAGTTCATCACCCTCCACATTTTTATTTAAACGCCTTTAAAATCACTCCGATACATACCATGACTAAAAAGTGACCGACACGAAAAAGGGTTATATCGTCTCGCTTTTCTAACTTTTATAACTTGTAGTAAGTATTTCATTTTTGATTCAATTTTCTATTATTGTATTTTGTTTCTGTTAACCGTAGCTATTGAGCCGATATTAGTGATGAATTATACGTTTTAATTTCAAGTAATTTTACAAGAATTACATTTAGTTACATTGCAAGAATGTTTAAAAAAGACGGATTCCACATCGCCAAATCGAAAGTGAAGCACCCAATGTATGTCAATCTGCTCGTTTACGCACAAGCGTCACGCACACAATTACACCAAGTTATGCCGATTGGTCGCCAATTCGCAGCAAGGTCTTGCCCTTGTTATATAGTCGTAATAATTCTGTCAATATCTCACGGAAAATCAAAATCAATGCAGTCTTTTGTGATGAAATTGTATATGAACCACAAAACAGAACAAATTATCAACTCACGCATGCATAAGCAGCCGCCATTCGCTATGCTTCACTCGTTTATTTGGCGGTGTAGCCTCAATCTTATATATTTTAAGACTTCTTGTTACATTGCATTAAATATGCATTGCATTTAAAATTAAATGTTTGTTCTAGGTTTTGTAATAAATAGTGATTTGTGCAGTAGAATTGTTGTATTGTTAACAATCAGTACAGCGTATTTTTTCCTGGTGCAGTTTAGTATCAACCGGTTTTTTTTAATGGATTCACTGTCGAACTGATTTTTGACATGGCAACACTGCCTGCCTCCGGATCAAGCGGCCTTGCCAGAATGTTACTTTTGTAACATTTTACATTACTTTTGGCCCCCTCATGTTACACGACTAAAAATGTTACATTTACGTAACATATACGCCAAAAAAATATATATTTAAATTTTATCTAGGAATAAAAAAAAAAGCATGATACGGAACGCACGGGGGTGCCCACGGGATTGAAGAGGGGGGGGGGGTGTACTTCCTCCAAAAAGGGGCAAAAAGAGGGCTACTGAATATCTCCGCCTTATTAGTTTGGATTTCAATGGTTATTTTTTTATGTGAAAGGTAGTAATTATTATTGAACATTAAATTGGTCTCATAAAAATTTGGCGACCTGTAGAGGGGAACAGCTGTACAGGTGGACGGCGCGCTGACAGATGGACATACGAAAGCATTTTTGCCCAACTGTAACGGAGACGCTTCGCGCTCGCTCGGTCAATAAAGTGCCATATTACAGTGTTACAGTCGTTTTCTACATAAAATAAGATATTGTTACTTTTCTCGTGAAAATGTTACTTTTTGAGATGTCTCGTGTTATTTTTGACTATCGGCCACTGGCAACACTGGGATCACTGTTCAGAAAAAGAAAACTAACTTTAGGGGCGCGCTCACTTACTACGTTCGAGGACGCACGGGTCATCCGCGCGATCACTCGAAGTCGTTCACGGCGTCGTCGAGCGTTCGCCTGGATCATCCGAAAAATAGTAGGGGAGTGGAGGAATAGTATGAAACTGACACTTGACAGTTGTCAGTTCTATATGGACGTCCAAAGTCTATAACTCCGGATGATCGAGCGATAATACGAGGGTACGAGATTTCTCGTATGTCTGGCAACGCTGGAGAGAATTCAGAGAATTTAAACACAGCACGCACACAGCAAAGAGTATATAAATTACATACAGTGACCCAGCTTGAAGTTTTGGGGCGCGTCCACTTACTACGTACGGACTACTACGAGGACGCACGGATCACTCGAAATCGTTCACGGCGTCGTCACTTTTTTACGAGATTTTTACAATGTTGACTGCCTGCCTGCATCATGTATAAAATCAAAACATAGGAAGTAAAAATGTAACGGTCCATGCCACAAACGATCGACTTACCGGGAAATCCCAGCTTAGATATATATTTTATTACTGTCCTGTATTCATAAGTGCAATAAGCACTTATGAATATTTTATTTCTTATCTCTCTTGCACTAGCTGAAACATGTGGGGCTAAGTATTTGTATGCCAAAATATTTGAAATTCCAGTGCATTCCGAGATTCTCTTATTATTCAGTCGTTAATTTTACGTAATGAGTACCTAGTGACAGTGAATCTTCATCGACTCTAACTAGAAAAATAACAAAAAGGGAAGATGAAATGCAAAAAAGCAAGTAACACAATTTATTAACATCGTTCGCAAACCTTTCCCAAAGCATTAAAGCATTCAGGTTTTTCTTACTGCAGCCCGATCCTAACCACACATCCCTCACATTAGCGTGATTTAAGGAGTAGTCATTTTTAAACTTTATAGTTTTATGTACGAGATATTTGGTACGAGAAAAAGAATTCGCCACCTAGCAACCCTGATTCTCTCGGTTTAGTCAGTATTTGTATCGTAGACAGACTAGTTATACTTTCTCTAAGATTTGTATACTCTTCAGTGTTGCCAGACGTACGATTTAAATCGTATTCATACGATTTTTCTTCGTTTTACTAGTGTACGATCGAATTTCCGAAATCCGAAAGTTTTCGAGTGTCTGTACTTTATCGAACCAAAAAACCGCTAAATGAATTCTTTTACCCATCACTACTCACCAAGAACCGCCTCAATAGTCAGGGATTACCCTTTTATCATCGAGAAAGTTCATTCAATCAACAGACAGAATTAACAATTATTATCCAACCGCTTTTGGAATCGTGTTTGTTTGAAGTCAGGCATATTATTACGGTATTTTTAATTTAGAAAGGTTAATTGTTTGTTCATATTTTTCTACTCACTGGCTGCCGATAAAAAAGTACCAGTGCGCGAAATAATTTAAATTTATTAAAAAATGTACGGAGACGAATTACATTAGATAGGTGAAACGAGTTATCAAAAGGGCAAAAAGACAAACATAGACCCCAAAAGTGAAAAACTGTAGTTGCTATACCGTAGATTTTGGGGACTGCGCAACTTTTCCTTCAAAGGGAAGTTTCCTACATCAATCAATTAGTCAAGAACAGTAAGTCGCCATCAAACAGGAAGTGGAGCATGAGTTTGATTATGATTATAATTAGGTTATAATTATAATTAGGTCAGACGACCCAACTTCGACAAAGAGGTCAACCGACGAATGCACGGAGGTGGCACAAGATCGCTCGTCATGGCGCTCTTTGGGGGAGGCCTATGTTCAGCAGTGGACTTCTAAAGGCTGACATGATGATGATGATATTACTTGGGAGTTCTGGGTCTTTGGCGATTACACGGGAATAGAAAGTGTTTGAGAAGTTTATCATATCTTAAGGAATATCACGCATGTAAACCCTTCTACGATCAGTCAAGATGACTCAAGTGTCTGTCTGTCCAGCTGTTTCTAGAAAATTACGAAACTACCATCAGAATAGTTTTTAGCATTTAGTTATAAATTTGAAGTAAAAAGTACACCAGATTTTAAGTCAAACATAAGCTATCCAACAGTGGCCGCATTTCAATCGTTTAGCAGTTTTTAAGTGATGTGCGAACAAACCTGACAGACAGACACGAGTTCTTTTAATTATATTTAACACGAGTTCTTTTAATTAGTTTTTTGACTACTCTACTTCTATTGCATTCAGTGTATTCATTATTTTTTTCTATTATTGAAAATGTACGGAAAGCTTTACATTTTTTTTAGTACTGGCAATTTGGCTAACTGTAACAGTTTTTGAACTACCATAAATTGTAAACAAGAAATTCAAAATCTTGAAAATCAACTGAGCTCCGCATAATTAAATTGATATATGTACGTTCTGGAACGATTTTTGTAAATTTTTGATAACTATGATAAACTTGGTGGTAAGGTTCTTGCCAAAAAGGCAATGGTCACATATTTACTACCATAATTTCGCGAGGTTCTTATTATTATTATTTTATTTGTCTTCAATAAAATAATAATAATAAATGTAAAGGCTCGTAATAAATGTATAAATAATACAAACAAAAGTAAATTTTCAATATTTTTTACCCATGCCCTATTAAGGGTTAACTGCCATACTCACAATCGTCAATTAAAGTAAATCAAGCATTAAGTTGTCAATATCCATACAAACAAGCGGTTTAATGCTTGTCAAGCGTTTTGTTTTTATTGTCGTATGAGGCAGTGCTGGCCTCTGGTTTCAGAGTTTGTCAGGCCGCCCGAAGGCCTCTGACATGGCTTAACGACTGCTATTAATCAATAACAGCCGGGACCGACAACTTAACGTGCCCTCCGAAGCACGAAGCGATGGAAAACCGCACATAACTTAGAAAAGTCATTGGTGCGGAGTCTAGAACCGAACCCGTATCGTTGGATTCGAAGTCGCACTAGTAAACCGCTAGACTGCCATCGCTCATGTTTAGCGTTAACTGACGATTGCGGGTGCGGCAGTAAGTCCACACCAATATATAAAAGTGAAAACGTTTGTTTGTTTGGGTAGTTTTAATGCGATAACGGTAGTACTGATTTTGATGAAATTAGGAATAGAGATAGCTTATACCCTGGAATAAAACGTATGATACTTTTTATCCGGAAAATTGTAAGTTTCCATGGGAAAACTGGAAAATGATGATTACTCGCTGTAAGGAACGGTTGCCATGGAAACGAAATAACAAGTTTGTATGTCAAAAAACATCAAGAGCGTTGGTGCTATACCTGCTTTTGCATTGGTTTTTAATATCTAAGAACATGGATGCTTTTTTCTCGAAAAACTGTAGTCCATGCGGACGAAGTCGCTGGCTAAAGCTAAGTACTTAATAAACCTATCTCCTAAGAAAAACTATATAGCGCCTTTGTCCATACAAAAACTATATAGCGCCTTTGTCCATGCAAAAACTATATAGCGCCTTTGTCCATATAAAAACTATATAGCGCCTTTGTCCATGCAAAAACTATATAGCGCCTTTGTCCATATAAAAACTATATAGCGCCTTTGTCCATACAAAAACTATATAGCGCCTTTGTCCATGCAAAAACTATATAGCGCCTTTGTCCATATAAAAACTATATAGCGCCTTTGTCCATGCAAAAACTATATAGCGCCTTTGTCCATGCAAAAACTATATAGCGCCTTTGTCCATATAAAAACTATATAGCGCCTTTGTCCATACAAAAACTATATAGCGCCTTTGTCCATACAAAAAAAAACTTATAACTACCCCTAAATACTACCGATTTCTTTTATATATTTTTTACACGACTGCCCAAAATTTTGTTGTTTTTAGCATTCATGTATGTTTGTATGTATGTGAGTTTCTTTATTCCACCATAACTTTTAAATGCCTGAACAGATTTAGATGTATGGGGTATCGTTAGAATCCTTACATCCCCCCCGAGTAACATAGGCTATATATTTTTTTGGAAACATTCTATATGGCGGCAGTATGGCACCATTTTCAAACTCAAAAAAACTTTGGAATTTACAATATGGATATTAAATTGAAGGTCTTGATAAGCCCATTCCAAAAATTATTTTTTTTTGGCAAGGTAGGCGTGTTTTTTTTGCTTTTAACCTAGTTACTTGCTTAAATTATTTCATTAATTAATTATGCTTTGAAGTCATCGTTTTTCAAATTTTTTCAATAACTAGGTATAGCCATCATAAAAGCTATATTTTTCAATTATTCTAGATAATATTATTTTTAGATAATGCTCTTTTTCAAAAACAAATAGCTTTCTTTAAAAAATGAAACGTTTTAGCGTACATTATATTCTACTCAACGAATCGACATTAATAACAAAAGGTTTTCCACGATTCAGGAGGTGGAAAGTGCTTTCCCCCAAAACACAAATTCTATCAAAAACTGTACTACTAAAACTCTCAACCATCAACTCTCTCTATCGCTCGTATAGAGGGTCGGAGGGAGGATGTGAGATAGCAATACATTTTTTAAATTTCTATATTGCGGAGATTACATCAAGCGACTCTGTGTTAACAAACTCTGACACCAGAGGCCAGCACTACCCTGAACAACAAACAAACAATATTCTGTACCCGCGGCTATGCTCGCGTGGTCATTTCATTTAAAAGTAGTCCATACCTGTTATTCCAGGACCAAAAGTACAGTACAATATACTAAATTTCTTCAAAATTCGTTCAGCCGTCTAATAGCTTTTTATCGATTGCTCGGCATCTAATAATCGGTTTGAGATACTAAGTACCCCAGTTTTTAACTCAAACCCCCTAAGCTACCCAACAGTGAAAACCACATCGCAATCGGTCCATTAGTTTTTAAGTGATGCGTGAACAAACTTTCACACAAAGAAAGATACACGAATTTAAGCCTATTTTAAGTAACCCACACCGTTTTCTTTTAAATTCTCTTTACGGTACAGATTTTTTGGTACTTACTGCTTTATTATAATTATAGATCTTTGAACAATCTTTTGAGACTGTGCTGCCTAGGACCCCCTCGATTTACAGATCCGGCACCTCACATGGAGTGGATATGTCACACTGTCTGCTGCAACGCAGACCACATCCCCCAGACAAGCACTGGTACAGAATATCTAACGATAGAGTACTGCTTATGGCGAGGCAGACATAAGCAGAACTCTATCGTTGAATTGGCAAAGGATACCTAGACATACCTAGGCGTACCTAGATCTGACCTTAGCAGACTGAAGAAGCATTGTATATGTCCTCTGCCCCGACATGGGGTCGTTTTATACAGGATGGGGGAAAATAGTGGGACACCAAGGTACAGTAGTCGCAGTCAATCTATATGTTTGTGAAGTTAGGCCCTGTGAATGATTGTGCAGGTACTGCTGTGGGGATATAACAGCTTTAAGTAAGAGCGAGATAGAATATGCGAAAAACGTAAGCGAGTGAGCGAGGCAGTTATACAGTGCTGTCTTAACCTTCAACATTGGGGTTGCGCCTGAAAAATAGCAGTTTGCGCAGCGACTAGCAGATAACTTCCGAGACACATACTTCCGCTGTGACTACCGTACATATATTTTTCTTTTCATAAGTTTGTGTTCCTTGGGAAACATGAATTCTACATCTATCCTAAAGAATAAAAGAACCACAAAAGAAAACAGGTCTTTCCAAGTTGTTTGATTGTCGTATGAGATAGTACTGGCTTCTGGTGTCAGTTTGCCAGGCCGACTGAGGGCCTCTGACATGGCTTAACGAGTATCAGTTTTCCCAGCTGCCACTACCGTTAACACCCACACCGGTGCAATATTTTTTCTAGAAAAGGTTTAGTCTTGATGCCCTTGATGCTCCATTATTAACACACAAGTATACAGGCTTTCAATTCTTACATAACATTATTTATTTGATACTAGCTTTCTCGTCCGCGCGGACTACTGTTTATCGCGAAAAAAGCATCCTATGTTCTAGGATATTAAAAACCAAAGCAAAAGTAGCACCAATGCTCTTCAAGTTTTATGACAGACTTGTTATTTCGTTTCCATGGTAACCGTTCCTTACAGCGATTAATCAACATTTTCCAGTTTTCCCGTGGAAATTTTCAATTTTCGGGGATAAAAAGTATCCTATGTTTTATTCTAGGGCTATCTCCTTCCTAATTTCATCAAAATCCGCCCAGCCGTTATTGCGTGAAAGCTCCCCCAACAAATAAACAAACAGACGTTTCACTTTTATATATTGGTATGGATTGTTTCACCCGATGATGCAGTTGGATTCTGGAGTGATAAGATCAGTAGGACTGATTAGATTACAAGATGAGGCAACTGAATCTCCTTGTCCTTGAGGTTGGTACTATCCATTGAGCTACCATGAGTAGGTACTTACGCCTCCTACATAATAAAAATGTTTAATTACTTCCTTTATTGGTACCATGGTACTAATAGTCCTTGTTTCAGAGGGCACGTGAAGGTGTTGGTCCCGGCTGTTATTGATTAATAGCAATCATTAAGCCATGTCAGAGGCCCTCGAGCAGCTTGACAATCTCTGACACTAGAGGCCAGCACTACCTCATATGACAAAACAAAAAAAACAGAACAAATTAAGTATTATAGGTAGGTAAGTAATCGTCAGGTTTGTACAAAATTTGGAATGATGTTATAGCCAAAGTCTATTCCTCAAGGCCTATTTATCGAATGCGTTCTACAAATGGTAAAAATTGCAAAGGTATAGTCTAAACTGTGAAGACTTGATTCTAAGAACTAGGAAAGTAGAAATCCCTAAACATTCAGAAAACAAGTTCTAAAAGTCTTCAAATACTGGGCGAGGAAAAACCAGTAAATAATCAATAGACAGATTGGTAGGCTTTATATACATTATTTATTATTATACCTAATCTTAATCTACTACTTTTTAGTTTTTTTTTCTCTCTTCACAGTCTTGTCAATTTTATTTTGGCCGGTAATTGAGATGTAAACTTTGTGCATTTCTCTTAAATGTGTGACAAGACCTCTTCTTCTATAGAAACTATTTTTGCAATATTCACACGTGTGAGGTCTATTCACATGACGATCTCGATGCAAAGACAATTGACTATCACTCTCCATAAATTTCCCACACACCCCACATGCAACGTTAGAGGAATTGTGTTTTTTTTCATGGCACTTAATTTTGGAAGGACGCAATGACTTATACCCACAAATTTTGCAAAAGGAATATTTTTGTTCTCCATGTTTTTTTCTCTTATGGTTATATAACCCAGATGCTGAATAAAACGTACCACTGCAAATATTACACTTGTAACTCTTTATTCCATTGTGTCTTCTTATATGAGCAATTAAGGTTACTTTTGACTTTAGAACTTTGTTGCATATATCACACTGAACTCGTATATGTCTGTGCTTTGCTCTCATGTGTTGCATAAAGTAGTATTTACCTTGAACAACCAATCCGCAGATATGACATGTTGTTTGACCTAGGTACTCTTTATGGATGCGCTCTTTGTGATGCTTCAATCTTTGGGCTCGTGCAAATGATTCATTACAAAGGTCACATGTAAAAGTACAGTCCTTAGAGTGTACAATTAAATGTTGGAATAAACTCTGTCTAATCTTTGAGCTATAATCACAATCCTTGCAGTAAAACACCAGTGATTTACCTTCACCTTCAATACGCATCTTAGAAGCGTATAAGCAGGTTCTGGGCTTGATTTTTAGGTGCTTTTGGAATGCTTTGTAAGTTTTGAGCTGTAGCTTACAGTTAGGACACGTAAATTTTGGTTTGTGCTCTTTCTTCCAATGAACTCGCATTTGACATTTGCTTTTGAATATGTTGCCGCAATCATGGCATTCTAACTTCAAATCTATAGCTTTGCTCTTTCTAACTTGGTTATTCTTAGAGGCTACTTTAGCTTTCGAATTTTGAGAATCTCTGTCAGTTGGCTGCATATTCTCACAATTTTTACCATCATGCTGGTTATTGTCATTCTCTACTTTGATATTTTTAATTTCTCGTGTATTGCTTTCATCATTTTGTTGTAACTCGGACAAGATTTCATCTTCAACCATATTATAATCATAATCAAACTCATGCTCCACTTCCTGTTTGATGGCGACTTCCTGTTCTTGACTAATTGAATCATACCTGTTGGCGATTCGGAAGATGTCATCAGATTTCTCGCATTTCCGTTTGAATTTATAAGCAACATCCAGTTCCAAATAACAATTGGAACATATTCTGTTTGGTAGGCCGTCTCCTTCTATGATTTCTACTTTGGTCAATGCAATAATTTTAGATGCAATCAAAATATTATCCTGTATATCATCCGGAGACAGCATGTCTTCATACATTTGAAATAAATTAAAGCATTTCTCAGTATCTCCGATTTGGTCTAGACAAACACGACATATCGGAGTTTTCTTACATTCTTCCATTTTTGGGAATTTTGGCAAGTAACTAAGTAATGGCACTGGCTATTACAGTTTTGCAGCACAAAACTAATGGTATGTTACCAAGTAAATTGTAATTTTTTGAAGACGTCTGCCAATTGACCACCTCCAAAAATATAAACTTTATTCTACACGTCCTATCTCCTGAAGCACTCTCAAAGAATGAAAGAACTGATGATGAGGCAGTGTCTGCAAAAAAAATGCTTATCACAGTTCAGCCAAACTGTGATAAGCATTTTTTTAGTTCAGCCGAACTGTGATGAAAACACTAAATCGTGGATTACGATGCACTGTGCAAAGAACATAATATAATGAAGGATTCAGTTGGTTTTATTTCTCTGTGATTCTTTAAATAGGTACTGAAAAAAATAAAACATTGGAATAATTAATTTAATTCTAAGAATTTATGACAATAATATAATGTACGGTTCGGGAGACATTAATACACGACCAGTATTGTACAGCCAATATTACACGGCCTGATATTACGTGTACATGGATTCGTAATATTTGGATGGCTAATACTGGCCGTGTATTATTGCCCGTACAAAATCGGTCCATGTTGATAATAAACGGCCAGCATTAGGCAGCCAATAATACGTGTACAACTGGATGCGTAATATCAGCCCATGCCGATTTTGTACGACCAATAATACGAAGCCAACTATAGACAAAGATAGAATAACTCCTTGATGCCTCGTTTGTGTAAAGCGAGTGTCAAGAAGAAAAAAACTGACACAGAACCAAATCGGCCAACCCCGAATCCACTTGGTCTTGTCTGCCCTACACTAGAGTTTTTAAAAAGCCGGAGCAATCGCGTTTCATAATCTGTGGTAAAAGGGTAAGGGAACGTGCAAACGAGGCTTTGACATTTCTATATATTAGTCAGTGATGTACACGTATTATTGGCTGTACATTATCGCCCGTAAAAAGTGTCCGACCCGTATTACACAGCAAATAATACGAGTACATAATTTGGCTTCGTAATCTTGGCTGTAGATTATCGCATGTACAAAAACGGTAGTTTTGATAATGCACGGCCAATTCTGTACAGCCAATAATAAATGTATAGGCTTCAATTATTGGATGTGAAATATCAACTAATGGGCCTGTTCACATAAACGTTCGAGGACGCACGGATCACCCGCGCGTACACTCGAAATCTTTCACGGCGTCGTCCGGGCGTTCGCCTGGGTCATCCGAAAAATAGTAGTGGAGGGGAGGAATGGTATGAAACTGACACTTGACAGTTGTCAGTTGTATGTGGACGTCCAAAGTCGTTCACGATCTCCGGATGATCGAGCGATAATCACACGGATGATTCGAGCGTGTAAGTGAACACAGCCCTTAAGATGTTGAACGACCAATATAGTCCGATCAATGAGGGGTTTGACCATAGACCTAGAATCAGAATGGACGGAGGGAAAGCTAAGGTAGCGTATCCTTTTACGCTGGTGTAATTTCTATGAAAATTTTAAAACCTCAGTTAATTAACACCACGAAAAAGAAATAAGAAATGTCTATGACATGAAATGTCTCATTCATTTTAGTCTTCCACCACCATCAGCGCGTAGTAGGATTCTGCTTCGGGTCATCATTCCCCTTTACCGTCCGTGTCTGGGCGCGCCGGCCAGGTGCAATTGCCTCCGGGATTCGGTTCGAGCGCCGTTTCCTGCCGGCGTTCTGCAGGTGGCTTCTCAGTTGTTCTGGTGTGGTTAGATATGTTAAGTGTAGGAGTGCCTTCTCGTCTCTCTTCGCTATCGTCCAGTTAGATGATCTCGCGACGGAGCGCGCGCCATGACTTAACATCCGGGGGGGCGCGCGTGGAGCGGCGCAATGCACCACGAACTCCCCCACCGACTCTATGACTTCGCGAGTGATAACGTCATTGCGCACGTCTCGACCCGTTCTCGTGCTCATCCGCAGGGTGACGTTTTGGACGACTTGAAGTCGCCTCTGGCTTTCCACGCATAGTGCCGGTGCAGCGTAGGTTAGGCTGGTTCGGATATAGGTCATATACATTCTGATTATATGTACATTTATCACTAGTTCTAAAATATTTCTACGCTACGCTGCGGTACATGTATCTATTTTGATTATAAAACATTTTAATTTCCTACTTGGGTCTGTATTACCCGTTTACCGCTACTTTGAATTCAAATGTTTCGAACAACTGTATCTAGTTTTCAAAGAAACTAATACATTTACGAACCGGAAATAGAGCACCTCATTGTTGAGTGAAACTTTTTTTTTGTAGTAACTAGTTAGAGTAGGAACCAATCTTTATGGCGGCTGTGTAGTTAGGCGCAAGGCGCTGCGCAATAGCTAATTTTAGGTGTAAGCAGGCTTTGGAGAGGTGAGAGGCCGGGGCACACCCTCCCGCTAGCCCACCGCATCCCGCGCGCACCCGCCTTATTTGGGCTTGTGTGCACGCTACATCCGTACGCTGCACACATGCATGCGATTCTGTTCTAGTACAGCAGCCCGATTACAGAACTTGGCTTCAATCAGATTGACACTTTTTTCATAGCAAAATCGACTCTATCGCAAAGCATTATTGAATTTGACGGCTTGAAACCGTCATGATCAACATTACGTAATCGCACTGCAGTCTAGTTAGTTATTTTAAAGTTGTTTGTTACCAACCAATACAATCCACCAACACGATATCAGCATATATTCCGATATTAATATTATTGTGTTGACTTATGTTAAGTGTTAACATAATTTCATGATTGGTTAAAAAATAATGAATTAACCTATTCATTATTTTTTACGCGTTAAGTGTCGGCGCTAATTTAGCTACTAGAAACATAGCTATATGTATATATATTTTTTGTCATTCCATTATTCTGCCCCACTGATTTTTGTTCTGTGGCCGCCAAACTAGTACATAATCCGACGTCTACAAAGAAGCCATTAAGGGCTGTGGCCCAATTACAGAACTTGGCTACAATCGGATTATCACTTTTTTCATAGCAATTTCGACTCTATCGCAAGGCATTAGTGGTTGCGATACTGAGAATTCGATTGAAGCCAAGTTATGTAATTGGGCCACTGCACTGCGATTACGTAATGTTGATCATGACGGTTTCAAGCCGTGAAATTCAATAATGCTTTGCGATAGAGTCGATTTTGCTATGAAAAAAGTGACAATCTGATTGAAGCCAAGTTCTGTAATTGGGCCACTGACGACAACCGTAAGGTTGATATCCAGCAGCCCGATTACAGAACTTGGTTACAATCGGATTATCACTTTTTTCATAGCAATTTCGACTCTATCGCAAGGCATTAGTGATATCGATACTGAGAATCCGATTGAAGCTAAGTTATGTGGTCGGGCCCCTGCAGCCCGATTACATAACTTAGCTTCAATCAGATTGCTATGAAAAAAGTGATAATCCGATTGTAACCAAGTTCTGTAATCGGGCTGCTGGTATCTACACCGTTGGTGTCTCGTGCCTTGTACAAAGATGATTCACAGAGTGTGCCGACCGCAGTGACGGCGGCGCCGGTGATCAGTGGCCCAATTCCATAACTTGGCTACAATCGGATTATCACTTTTTTCATAGCAAATTCGACTCTATCGCAAGGCATTAGTGGTTGCGATACTGAGAATTCGATTGAAGCCAAGTTATGGAATCGGGCTGCAGCTGTGAGCGTAGCGAGAAAGTATTAGCACCATTATCTCCGGTCGATAGCTCAAATATTTCTCGTCAAACAACGCTCATGGTTGAACATGAGTGCAACAAAGGTATTAATTTGTAGCCTAATATGCGACCTTTACCTGAGTTGAATAGACATATAAATAATGAAAAAGAAGATAATGGTGCCTGGCAAACTGTAAATAAACGTAATAGAACAACAAAGTATAGGTATTTGGGCGAAATAGGTAAAGCGGAAGCGTCAAGATCATCTTTTAAAGCTGCCGATAAGAAAATACCTATTTTTATAACAAATGTGCATAGTGATACATTGGAGTATGACATTGTTGATTATATAAAAATTAAAACACAGGAGAGGGTGTTTTTGGAAAAATCAACACGAAAAAAAAATGTGTTAGATCACAAAGCCTACAAATTCTTTGTGCCAGAGGCTAAAGTGTCTTTGTTCTCAGATGAAAAAATATGGCCTGAAGGAATTATTTTTAGACGCTTCGTTCATTATAAACATCGAAAAGCCGACGGAAGGTCCGCAGAAGGACGGGCAGGCGGCCCATTATTGCCATTTAATGGATAGTACGACCTAAAAGTTTGCCAGTTATAATTGTAAGAACGTGAAGAGCGCCGTGAGCGATATTCGACGCTTATGTGACCAGTGTGTACTTATAGCAACTCAGGAAAGTTGGCTACTTCCAGAAGAACTGGCTTATCTAAATAGCATCGATAGCAGATTTAGTTGTAATGGAACATCAGCTGTAGACACGACGGCGGGTTTACTGCGCGGCAGGCCGTATGGTGGTACTGCGCTGCTGTGGAATACAAGTGTGTTTCCGAGTGTTACAGTGGTAATTTGCGATAATCCGCGAGTGTGTGCTATTCGCATAAATATGGGTCCCAGTCCTTTTATAGTGGTGTGTGTTTATATGCCGACAAACAAATCGGAACATCTGACGATGATTACTGACTGCATGGGAACTGTAAGTGCTATTAGTAATGAATATGAAAACGAACCTATTTTCATTCTAGGGGATTATAACGCTCATCCCGGAGAACTATTTTTTAATGAACTAAGTATTTTATGTGAAGAGTTCAAATGGGTACCTATTGATGTAATTAAGTTAGGATTGAGTTCTAACACATTTACCTACATAGATCAAGCCTGTGGGTCTAAGCGTTGGCTAGATCACTGTGTTGTGTCGCAATCAGCGGCTGTCTCTGTGTGCAATGTGTATGTTGATTATGACGTGTTGTGGTCGGATCATTTTCCTCTTATATGTGAGTGTAAGTTGGAGTGTTTGACTCCTGTAAAACATATTTCGAGTGTAGCTGCGAGTACTAAGCAAATTATGTGGGGAGAAAAAAACCGCAGCCGAAATTACACAATATCAATCTGAATGACATAAACGTCTCAAACTTATTGATTTCCCTACTGAGTTTGAAAAGTGTAGTGATCGGTATTGTAATGACCCGGCTCACAGCTTAAATATTGATAAACTGTATTCCGACATTGTGCTTGCACTATCTCAGGCATCTGCAGCCCGATTCCATAACTTGGCTTCAATCGAATTCTCAGTATCGCAACCACTAATGCCTTGCGATAGAGTCGAATTTGCTATGAAAAAAGTGATAATCCGATTGTAGCCAAGTTATGGAATTGGGCCACTGCTGACGGTCGGGGATGCGATCGAGTACACTGTGTACAGAGTAAACTTCGGCTTAGAACCATTATAGGCTTGAATAAACATGTTAGTCACAGTCATGGGGAGGCCAGGGCGAGTTTTCAAGAATGGTTGTCGTGCGGTTGTCCTGCCACTGGTAATATTTATAAAAATATGTGCGAGAATAGAAAAATATTTAAATCACGTTTAAAGTGGTGTCAAAACCATCAAGACCAACTGAAAATGGATATACTTGCCAACAAGCACAGCAGCAAAGATTTTAGTGGTTTCTGGAAAAATACCAATCGTTTGAAGAGTCGGCCTGGCCTTCCAGTGAGTGTGGACGGTACAAATAATTTAAAATGCATAGCTGATAAATTTAAAAATAGTTTTGTTGTTAGGTCACCTTTAGGACCATCACTGTCGCAGAAAACCGGTGGGGTAAGTGGAGAGTATGTTGATACTAGAATAATGGCCAGGGATGTATTAAGGGCGGTGAAATCTATTTCAAAAGGCAAATCCCCGGGCCACGATGGGTTGAGTGTGGAACATGTGCAACACGCTGGGCCTCATGTGTTCAGAGTGTTGGCTATGTTGTACAACTTTTGTTTATCACACTCATACCTACCTACCGACATGATTAGGACTATTGTAGTTCCAGTAGTAAAAAACAAAGCGGGGGATTTGACAGATATAACTAACTATAGACCTATTTCCCTGGCAACAATAATTTCAAAGGTGTTTGACAGCATTCTCAATACTCAATTAAATACATACCTAAAGTTGCATGATAATCAGTTTGGTTTTCGGCCAGGGCTGTCTACAGAAACTGCCATATTGTGTTTTAAGGGTGCTGTTAAATACTATACTGAGAGAAAAACATCTTGTGTACTCTTGCTTCCTCGACCTTTCTAAAGCCTTTGACTTGGTAATTTTTTTTGATAAAATGAGAGTATCCCATTTACTTAATGAACTGATAAACATTTTTAAGTACTGGTACGGGAACCAGGTGAACAGCGTGAAGTGGGCGGGCACCTTGTCGGATCCGTACAGGGTGGAATGTGGGGTGAGGCAGGGGGGGCTGAGCTCTCCCTCCATTTTTAACCTGCACATTAATAACCTTATCGAGGTGCTCAGTACGCACATATCGGTTGTTACATAGATGGTGTCTGTTTCAATAACATTAGCTATGCCGACGATATGGTGCTGCTGAGCGCCTCGGTCTGTGGACTCAGAAAGCTGCTGAGTATTTGTGAGGGCTATGCGGCTGATCACGGTTTTTCAGGGCGGGACAAGAAAAGTAACGGAAATGCCACCCATTAAACTGAATGGCTCACCTTTAGAAAAAGTAGGTATTTTTATATATCTAGGCCATTTAGTTACACCTACCCTGAAGGATGACGTAGACATTGAACGGGAGCGGACGGCGCTGTCGGTCAGAGCGGACGTGGTGATCCGCAGGTTTGCACGGTGCTCAATAGATGTTAAAATAACTCTTATTAGAGCCTACTGCACTTCACTCTACACGTGCAGCTTGTGGACATACTACACGCAAAAATCATACGGCGCCCTTCGCGTCCAGTTTAACAATGCGTTCAGGATAATGTTGGGGCTCCCCCGCTATTGCAGTGCATCAACAATGTTAGCGCGCGCGCGCGTAGATTGTTTTTACGCAACAATGCGCAAGAGAGGCACATCGCTGGTGCGGCGAGTGCGGGGGAGCCCCAACAGCATGCTGGCAGCGCTCGCGGATAGGCTGGACTGTCTCTATATTAATCACTGCTGTAATCTGCACATTGCACACAGTACATAATAATAAGTATGTCTATGATTTTAATATTTGTAATAATTTTTATTTAATTTAATTGTAATTTTAATTTGAATTGTATTTTAAATGTGACTGAATTGTTATTTTAATGTATATTTTCTATTATGGGTGTTATTTACCTGAAATAAATGAATTTAAATTAAATTATTTGTATGTACTTAACACATATATTTTTTCAATCATAAACATTTTTTGCATGTGACATGTAAGTAAGTATGGTTTATGTAGTTTATTAAATATGTATGTAGGTATATTCAATTTTATATTGCATGATTTATTGTATTGTTTTTCACCACCGTCCTTTTTTAATTCGTAATTTCTGTCCATCCAAAGGTTGTCTGGAAGAGATTGCTTTTAGCGGTAAGACCACCCGTATTGCCTATTTTTAAATTAAATTCTGGTATATTTGTTCCATAATTCTGGTGTAATAATCTTATTATTAGCATGTACTTGTAGTACATGCTAATAATAGTAGTAATAGTATAAAAAGTAGGTATTTTTATATATCTAGGCCATTTAGTTACACCTACCCTGAAGGATGACGTAGACATTGAACGGGAGCGGACGGCGCTGTCGGTCAGAGCGGACGTGGTGATCCGCAGGTTTGCACGGTGCTCAATAGATGTTAAAATAACTCTTATTAGAGCCTACTGCACTTCACTCTACACGTGCAGCTTGTGGACAGACTACACGCAAAAATCATACGGCGCCCTTCGCGTCCAGTTTAACAATGCGTTCAGGATAATGTTGGGGCTCCCCCGCTATTGCAGTGCATCAACAATGTTAGCGCGCGCGCGCGTAGATTGTTTTTACGCAACAATGCGCAAGAGAGGCACATCGCTGGTGCGGCGAGTGCGGGGGAGCCCCAACAGCATGCTGGCAGCGCTCGCGGATAGGCTGGACTGTCTCTATATTATTCACTGCTGTAATCTGCACATTGCACACAGTACATAATAATAAGTATGTCTATGATTTTAATATTTGTAATAATTTTTATTTAATTTAATTGTAATTTTAATTTGAATTGTATTTTAAATGTGACTGAATTGTTATTTTAATGTATATTTCCTATTATGGGTGTTATTTACCTGAAATAAATGAATTTAAATTAAATTATTTGTATGTACTTAACACATATATTTTTTCAATCATAAACATTTTTTGCATGTGACATGTAAGTAAGTATGGTTTATGTAGTTTATTAAATATGTATGTAGGTATATTCAATTTTATATTGCATGATTTATTGTATTGTTTTTCACCACCGTCCTTTTTTAATTCGTAATTTCTGTCCATCCAAAGGTTGTCTGGAAGAGATTGCTTTTAGCGGTAAGACCACCCGTATTGCCTATTTTTAAATTAAATTCTGGTATTTTGTTCCATAATTCTAGTGTAATAATCTTATTATTAGCATGTACTACAAGTATGTAGTAAAAAAATACTCTAATAATTGCGAACCTTACTGTACCAGCGCGAGTCACACTCGCAGCGCGGTTCACAGCCGCCATAAAGATTGGTTCCTACTATACTATGTGTCTCGGAAATTGTCTGCTAGACGCTGCGCAAACTACTATTTTTCAGGCGCATTCCCAATGTTGAATGAAGACAGCATTGTATAACTGCCTCGCTCACTCGCTGATGTTTTCCGCATATTCTATCTCTTTCTTACTTTATGCTATTTATCCCCACAATAGTACCTGCGCAATCGTACACAGAGCCTAACTTCACAAACATATAGATTGGTTGCGACTACTATACCTTACATTTAATAAATTACACCAAAATAATTTTAATTTACCTTTTAAATTTACGCTGCGCGCCATCATACACGCGCGTTTATAGCTATTATTGTCTATCGATTAATAGTACATTACTGCCGCGGTCTGTAATGACTGCGTTGCTGGCAGCGATGATGATGGTCGAGAGCGTAGCTAAGTTAAGTTCGAGGCCATCTCAGCGCGGTCAGAATTGCAGCCCTTGATGGCCAAGCTGGAATGCCGAGAACTTAAAAAAAGCAAAGCAAAAAAGCAAAGCTCGAGGCCATCATAGCGTGGCCAGCAGGGCAGTCATTGCGGACCAAGGCTTGTATAGTGCTTTACTCAAACAATGCGAGAAATTTAAATAAAACTAGCAAACTGATGAAAAAATTATATAACCCACTAAAACAACAACAACAACAAAACAACATGAACAATTAAAAATAACAACAACAACAACAAGAACAACAACAAAAACAACAAGGTCAACAACAATAACAACAAAAAAACAACAAAAACAACAAGAACAACGAAAACAACAAGTACAACAATAAAAACAACAAGAAAAATAACAAGAACATCGAAAACAACAAGAACAACTAAAACAACAAGAAAAAAAACAAAAACAACAAGAACAGGAACAGAAACCACAATAACAAAAAAAACAATAAATAAACAACAAAAAAACATACTACAACATAACAACAACAAAATAACAAAAACAATGAAAACTAAAACAACAAAAATACAACAACAAAAACTACAACAACAATAATAATAGCTAAGAACCATCTCGATCATTTCAGTATTCAAACAGAAAAAAAACATCAATATCGGTCCATACGTTTGGGAACTACTACGCCTCTCTTTTCGCGTTCGGTGGTTAACAAAACCACAGAATAAATAATAGTACTAAAACAACACGACAATAATCGATTTTCAAAGGAAATTGCTGGCCGCAAAACACGACAGTAATGAAACTCCATACAACTTTGGTGGCGCCTATTCAAGAAGCGCGGCAAGGTCGACTTTGCCCAAAGAAGGTTGTCGAAATAATGACCACATTACAAGCTTGTTTGAGTAAAAACAATTATTTTGGTGACATTTAAATACTTTGGTTGTTAAATTCTGCAACGATGGAATGATGACATTAAGCCAAAGTGTCGAATTAGGGAAAGCAGCAAATCAACCAAAGTAGGTAGCGAATTAGGGAAAGTATCGACTCGTTGCTGGACCCATCATTAAGTTTGTACTGTTGTATTTTTTAGATACTATTAGTTTACTGTCTCTTGGGTAACTAATGTTAAAAGTACTCTGTGTGCTATTCCAGGACCTAAAATACTCGTACCAACATTTGATCAAAATCATTTCTATCGATTACTCGGCTTCTATTCATCAGATTGAGATACCAAGTACCCCAGTTTTAAGTCAAATCTTAAGCTATCATACAATGAAAACCGCATCGCAATCAGTCCAGTAGTCTTTACTTGATGCGTGAACAAACTATTAGTTTACTGTCTCTTGGGTAACTAATGTTAAAAGTACTCTCTATGCTATTCCAGGACCTAAAATACTCGTACCAACATTTGATCAAAATTCAAAATTATTTCTATCGATTACTCGGCTTCTATTCATCAGATTGAGATACCAAGTATCCCAGTTTTTAAGTCAAATCTTAAGCTATCATACAATGAAAACCGCATCGCAATCAGTCCAGTAGTCTTTACTTGATGCGTGAACAAACTATTAGTTTACTGTCTCTTGGGTTACTAATGTTAAAAGTACTCTCTATGCTATTCCAGGACCTAAAATACTCGTACCAACATTTGATCAAAATTCAAAATTATTTCTATCGATTTTTCGGCTTCTATTCATCAGATTGAGATACCAAGTATCCCAGTTTTTAAGTCAAATCTTAAGCTATCATACAATGAAAACCGCATCGCAATCAGTCCAGTAGTCTTTACTTGATGCGTGAACAAACTATTAGTTTACTGTCTCTTGGGTAACTAATGTTAAAAGTACTCTGTATGCTATTCCAGGACCTAAAATACTCGTACCAACATTTGATCAAAATTCAAAATTATTTCTATCGATTACTCGGCTTCTATTCATCAGATTGAGATACCAAGTATCCCAGTTTTTAAGTCAAATCTTAAGCTATCATACAATGAAAACCGCATCGCAATCAGTCCAGTAGTCTTTACTTGATGCGTGAACAAACTATTAGTTTACTGTCTCTTGGGTAACTAATGTTAAAAGTACTCTGTATGCTATTCCAGGACCTAAAATACTCGTACCAACATTTGATCAAAATTCAAAATTATTTCTATCGATTACTCGGCTTCTATTCATCAGATTGAGATACCAAGTACCCCAGTTTTAAGTCAAATCTTAAGCTATCATACAATGAAAACCGCATCGCAATCAGTCCAGTAGTCTTTACTTGATGCGTGAACAAACTATTAGTTTACTGTCTCTTGGGTAACTAATGTTAAAAGTACTCTCTATGCTATTCCAGGACCTAAAATACTCGTACCAACATTTGATCAAAATTCAAAATTATTTCTATCGATTTTTTGGCTTCTATTCATCAGATTGAGATACCAAGTATCCCAGTTTTAAGTCAAATCTTAAGCTATCATACAATGAAAACCGCATCGCAATCAGTCCAGTAGTCTTTACTTGATGCGTGAACAAACTATTAGTTTACTGTCTCTTGGGTTACTAATGTTAAAAGTACTCTCTATGCTATTCCAGGACCTAAAATACTCGTACCAACATTTGATCAAAATTCAAAATTATTTCTATCGATTTTTCGGCTTCTATTCATCAGATTGAGATACCAAGTATCCCAGTTTTTAAGTCAAATCTTAAGCTATCATACAATGAAGACCGCATCGCAATCAGTCCAGTAGTCTGTACTTGATGCGTGAACAAACTATTAGTTTACTGTCTCTTGGGTAACTAATGTTAAAAGTACTCTGTATGCTATTCCAGGACCTAAAATACTCGTACCAACATTTGATCAAAATTCAAAATTATTTCTATCGATTACTTGGCTTCTATTCATCAGATTGAGATACCAAGTATCCCAGTTTTTAAGTCAAATCTTAAGCTATCATACAATGAAAACCGCATCGCAATCAGTCCAGTAGTCCATAACTTTAAAACTTTATTTTGAAGGTTACGAGTCTTGTGAAAGCTCCAAGTCTTTATCAACAGATTCATCTTTTGCTTTGTGTTTCAATATTAATAAAACCGCATCGCAATCAGTCCAGTAGTCTTTACTTGATGCGCGAACAAACATACAGACAAACAAACACGGAGACACGAAGTTTAAAAATGTTATATTCTTGTCCTGTTGCTTATTTTAAGTACGCTGGACCATTTTTTTATAAATTATCTATTTTGTACAGACTATTTCATTCCTATTGCTTTATTATAAGTATAGAAGATAGATTAAAATAGAGATTTTTCATTGCCTATTTTTAAAGCGCAGCGCGTTAACATTTTATCTTTGTGAAAGGGACATTTCCGATTTGTATAGGAGGCATAGTATGGGTAACCATTATTTTTTAAAGAAAAATATATTTATTTTGTTTTTTTGGTTTTACTGACACTTAAATGTAATACTAGTTTATCTTATTAATAGTTTAAAGAGTTAAATGCGTAAATAATAGTATTTCTTCTTGAGTCGACACTCGCATACCCATTAGGCCAGACTCGGAACAAGAAAAAGTTGATCGACCCAGGTACTCGTACCGTACACTGTCGAGTCATAACTTTAAAACTTTATTTTGAAGGTTACGAGTCTTGTGAAAGCTCCAAGTCTTTATCAACAGATTCATCTTTTGCTTTGTGTTTCAATATTAATAATTTCCTTTTCATCTTGACAAGTAATTCCTTTATAGTTGAGTTCTTCTCTTTTAGACGTTTGTTAGACATTTGTAAAGATTCTATTTTTTCATCTCTTTCTCTAAGTTTTTCGTCTTTGTCTCTGAGTAAGTTGTCTTTTTCTCTCAGTTTTTCCTCATATTCTCTCAGTTTTTTCTTCAGCAATATTACGACTGGTGTGTCAAGCGCGCCTTCTAAATCGGAAGAACCGATATCGGACAGACCTGATGGTGAAGCGCAGCGTGGTATCTGAAGAGGGTCCTACAACAGATAAAAATACATCATCACTCGTGTGTAAGACTTACAAATAAAAAACTGGGTGGGACTGTATTGGGGCGCACGGCCGTTTGTTTGTCGTGAAACATCTACACCACGTACAATTTGATCCGGTCCTGGAACCCTCTCGTTCAATCTACTGGAGTTTAGGGCACTGTTTTGAGCTCCAGAACTTGTTTATAAAAATGTGCCTTATATTTATTTTAGTACGGACTTTCAGGTCACTGCAGTCACTTTTGTGAAATTTACTTTTTAACACCACCATTTTTTAATTTTACTGTCTTCGTAAACTTTTTCATATTTAATCGAATTTTCTCAACGAGATCTTTAACAAATAAAGCTACCCTTTCTAAATCGCAAGTTATACCATATTAAATATCACAAAAAGATCAATTTTCCTGATTTTGATCTGTGCGTGGTACCTTGTCTTTTGACACAAATTCAACGTTACATCGTCGAGCGGATTATTATATATGCTAAAAAACTAGTGGCTCTGTGAGCTGTAGACCTCACGCGTATAAACTTGTTTGCAGACAATCTAGCGGTGCACAGTAGCGCCATCTAGTTACCTTTTTGTAAAACTAACATTATTAACCAAGGTGCTCCATCACCTAGTGGGAAAAGGGCTGATTCCACTGGTAGAAACATAAAAGTGCGAAATTCACTTTCATTCATCAGATTCATCAGATCTTCACCAAATTTTTATGAGACTAACGTAATGTACCTTTAGTAGTACCTTTCAAATAAAAAAAACCCATTGAAATCGGATTTAATATGGCGGAGATATTCAGTAGCCCCCTTTTACCCTTTTATGGGGGAAGTACCCCCCTCCCCTAATCCAAAATCCCGACGATTAAAAAAATCTGAAAATTCGTATAACCTGTATACCAAGTTTCGTCTAGATCGGTTGAGAAATGCGACCTGTAGAGGAAAACAGAGATCCGGACATACGAAAGCATTTTTGCCCAAGCTGAAACGGAAACGCTTCGCGCTCGCTCGGTCAATTACTCCAAAATTAGATCAAAGAAAGCTTATAGTTACAGAGTTATAAAAGCGAATACAATATATACCTTTTCGTTACGGTTCATTTCTGGTACTCGTATGTTACGGTATGATTTTAATGACGTTTCATGTCAAAAAGTGGTAAAGTATGTGTTGGAAATGGGTTCAATAGCCATGCCAACAACAAAATACAATGGAAATCGAATAAATTATGTTATGGCCTTAACTTGCCTTATGACCTTAGCGCCGTAACATAATCCATTAGGTTTGGTATGTTACCGAAATAATTTGAAAACACGCAAAATGTTATTAAATGATTTCAATAACTTACGTCGTTGGATTCTGCATTTTCTTCGTATTTAATTGTAGAAGCACCTCCAGCGTTGCTTGTCGTAGGGGCTTCCTTTATACTGCTTGGGCCGGAAACAGTCTGAAACAAAATTGGTTTTGTGATTACTTAAAACACTTACTTTTTTTCGAAAGGAAGTTATTGGATTACGGACGGGATTCGAATCAGCATCTTCCTTTCTTCTGCTTCTGTGCATCTGCGCGATATATGCTCTTCACCAATTAAGCCACCTTAATCACTTGGTAAGTACATCAACATCAGATTCCAAATTCTTTCTTCAGGTTTTTTCAGTTCGTTATTTCATTATTTATGTTTTCGCTACGCAAGCGTCGCTGCATAAAAATCATAAATGGTAGAAATTGTGCAGGTAGTTGTTAAATGAATAACAGTGATGGTGTATAAAAAAACCAGTCAGATTGATGTCAGAGGAAACTTTATTTCATTATACTTATTTACTTAACTATCGTTTAATTAAACGATCAGCTAAGCTAATAATACATAATATTCTGTGCGCCAAAGTTATCGAATTGGCCAGCAACTTGTGACCACTTGATCAGCAGACTTTACAAGTTTGACCTGGCTGTGGAAATACAGGCTTATTATCAGGAAATTCTGAAGTTATTTGTCTACCTAATTAAATAAATTTGCAGCAAATGCGCTAACCGTGCGAAGCCAAATTGATAAACATACTTTTTCGATGGCACTTAGCTGGGAAAAATAAAACTATTAAAAATTTGATCGTCTATGCCTTGAATAATAAATTCATAAAAAAAAATTGTGCATAAAACAGACTACCTACAATAGTAACTTTCACAATATGAACTTTATAATATTAAGTATGGTATGGATAGTAGATATGAAATTATGGAAGACTGAAATCGATCTGAAAATGTACGATGTTTACCATACTTCATATTAAAAAACACATATTGTGAACGTACCTTCTTATTAACCATGTCTCTCTGTCTGTTTGTTTTACCCTTTCACTTATTAGGTATTATTCGAAGTTACGGCACAGAATAAATAATAGTACAAGGTTAGGGTTAGAAAATATAGTAGGTACCATACAGGCATTAGGTCACAAAAAAAGGCGTAAAAGCACGTATATACTACGCTGTGAGCATAGCGTCACAGAATAAATATTAGTACAAGATAGCGTATGATATGATCACGCTCAGCGACCCACACATCGAAGTAAAGAACTAATGTTGCTAGCGGAATCACATTTACCTAGGATTTACCCAAAAAGTAGGACAATGTCAAACCTATTTTTTATGATACCATAGCTATGGTATAATGGTATGATATGGTATAAGTTCGATATTACTAAATATTTAACGTATTAAGGAAACTAATTGGACAGATAGGTAACAGAAACTTGACGCATGAGTTATTGATTCGCGGACAAAAGAATGAGCTTTGTTATTGAATTGTGGGATGCTTGGTGGAATAAAAATAAATTATCCACCTATTTAAAAAAGCAACATTTTATTAACATACATTTGTTTATTGACCGTGCGAGCGTGAAGCGCAAGCGAAGCATCTCCGTTTCAGCTTGGGCAAAAATGCTTTCATATATGTGTTTCCTTCCGGATGTTATCCTCTACAGGTCGCATTTCGCAACCGATCTAGATGAAACTTGGTAGACATGTGCTAAACAGTGCACTAAAAGTAGATATCATAGGACATATTATCGCTACAAAGTACATATTATCTTATAATATTATCTAATCATATGTACTATAGATCGGATGGCAATGCATAGGCTATATCAAATTATAATATTTAATTTGCTCGTATTATATTATCATTTGCTCCAATCAAACATTAACTAGGTACTGATTCTGGGAGATGCAATTCAGACATGGGTATGTACTATATTTCGCGGGTGGATATTGAAATACAAAACAAAACCAACATTGGGAAATATACGTACTTACGTCGTGCATTATTTTGTTTCGCGCGCGTGTTTAATGGAGGAATAATATTATTAGGTAGGTACTAACTTGTTTTTATTACTATAGTATAGGTAAATATATAATTTCAAATTTTCGTATAGGCACCTAGATAGATTGATAGAAAATTAATTATTTCAAAATTCAAATTGTAGATAGGCGAATTTGATGTTAGAAAGAAAGCATTATTTGCCAGAATTTCCGGTTAAAATCTTCGTTTTATTTTTTCACATGTCACAGATAGCGAACCTTAGTGGCTTTCCATTCATACAGCCGTATAATATATTTTTTATAGTATAAAATAAACATGTTCTGTAAAATGATGTATTGTAGATAGGGCAATCCCAGCTAGTACTGGCAAACTTGCTGTTTAGCCTTTAGAGTAGTAAAAATGCAAGAAAAACGCAACAACACATATTTGCTGTTACATTCACTCTCGTCGTAATATGTATTATCTGTCGCCAAAAGGTAAGTCGAAATACGAAACATCAACAGGCTCTCGGTAGATGTTTGGGAGCATAGTACATGTTTAAATTGCTCGGTGCATGCTAGGCCATGTATTGCCCGTTCGGATAATATGGCTTTTATAATATGTACCGCGGTACATACCCATCTCTAAAACTTGGTATACAACATACGGTTTAACGAATGTTTTAGTCGTCGTGGATTTTTGATTATTGATACTTTCCCCAAACTGGGGCAAAAAGGGGGCTACTGAATATCT
Organism: Alsophila aescularia; assembly: GCA_946251855.1. Classification (NCBI taxonomy): domain Eukaryota; kingdom Metazoa; phylum Arthropoda; class Insecta; order Lepidoptera; family Geometridae; genus Alsophila; species Alsophila aescularia. The sequence goes on along the minus strand of OX276379.1, from coordinate 57,311,751 downwards.
CCACCTTATTAGATCCGATTTCTATGGTTATTTTTTATTTGAAAGGTTTGTGCTCGCGAGGTGCTCATTAAAATACCTAAAATAATAATGAAACAATAAAAATTATTACAGATTTTTTAGAAGCTTGTCTTTTGTTATACTCGTAATCGATAATATTATTATCTTGCTGAAAAGACGAAGATGTCAGCGTCTCGCAAATATTTAGCTTGCTTCTTTGTTTGATACACACTGAAAAATATTGTAAATAGGTCATGAACCCGTCTCCTCACCTAAGTACGTAACCAAGTGTGCCAATTATTATAAGAAGCAAGAACCGCTTAAAAGACTTACCAGTTGTGAAGGCAGCACATTATCGGAGTCACTTATATTATCTTCTCTGTTGTGACTTTCTCTTTCACAAGCAATGTGCAAACCCTAAAACAAGTAGTTTACAAGTAGTATTATAGATGTACATTGTGAAAGTAGATAATAATAAAAATCATGTATGAGTTATTGGAAAATGGCTGTCATTTTTTTGAAGGCATCTTCTGTACATTCATTTGTTCTACGACTTTTCTCAAAACCAAATACACAAATAAAAAAATAAAAATAAAAATTGCTCTGTGTCCCGCCAAAGTGTCAGACATTTTCCAATAACCCTGTATATAGTCTCTTTTTCAAACCTTTGTAGGAATAGCACCCAAACGTAATCGACACAAGCCACTCTTTGTAACATACTTTACATTGTCATTGAAATGTATGGAGCATATTTTGGTGTTTTTACTTGGCTTCCAACAACTTTCGTTTCGATTTAATCTTAGTTTTTCAATCCAACGAGCCGCTTCTGTTGAATCTGAAGGGAAACTAAAAACGAAGAACAACTACACTACCCATATTTGGCTGACAAAGTAACTAACTACTTGGGTACCTATATTTTAACAATATGTAATCCATAAATTTCATAATAAACTAAAACCAACAATACACGGATTATTTGTTTTTCGTAACTTAGCAACATTTATTTTTGTATTAAACAGAAATCAATTCACAATTAACACTTAACAACAAAACCCTACAAAACGGGATAGTTTTTTTCAATACCTAGCAACACGAAACCATTGTGGCGTCAGTCAAAACTAAGATTGATTTTTCTGTAATGTTTTATTAATTACACAAGAAATATAGGTTGTAGTGTTGTACTTACGTATGATAACCGATCTTAGCGTCTTTCTTGTGCTTTGCTGACTGGTTATGACACCCTTTCACTGCACAAACCGTCATTTTAAATGAAAAACTCGCGAGCTCCTCTCTCGCTACTACGATTACCTGCACTGACAAGTCGGCACGATCGCATAGCCTTTTATGGCTATGGCCTTGTAGATTACTAACCCTTATTATTTATTCTAATTTCGTAGCCTTTCGTCTGTCAGTTTGTTGGTGTTCATCTACAGGACGTAAGTATTTTGCAACCGATCTGAACGAAACTTGGTATACAGGTTTGAAGTTTTTTTTTGTCATCGTGGATTTTTGATTGGAGGGAAGGGGTGGGGGGGTACTTCCTCCAAAAAGGGGCAAAAAGGGGCTATTGAATAACTCCGCATTATTAGATCCGATTTCGATGGAAAGGTAGTAGGTTTAGGTCTATCTCATAAAAAATGGTAAAGACCTATCGTGATGAGCAGAATAGCTCCTCAAATTGCAGTACCTAAATTGCTCACTTTTAGGGTTTTAGGTTTCTGCCATTTGGATTGATAAGTTTGATAGAGCACACGGAACTACCACCCAGTGGACTCCTTATGGACATTATTCTCCATGAAAACAATTCCGAAAGTTTTGGCGACGCGCGGAGGGCAGCGACGCTTCACGTTTGGTCCACACAAAGCAATAAATCATAACAAGTGAATAATTAGTGATGTCACGCTTCATTAATCTTGACTGTAATAATCATCGATATTTGCTCTAACTCTGTATGACATTCGATACTACAATGAAATGTTATCCATGTAACTCTTACATATTTGGCTTCCCTAATTGGTTAAATAATAATAAAAATAATATATATAATGCGATTTCAACCGTAGTAGGCATATTTTTATAATAATGCCTACTACGAAATCCTATACTATTTTTGACGATAGTGGTCAAAGGTGACCGCTATCTTACGCATTGGTAAGTGATGAGTATAAGATGATATCAGACTATGAGACTGAACCTAGATTGGTAGAAATGGGGCCCTCAAGCCAGATAGAATACATCGTTAGATGCTTACGACAGATTTTCAAATTGACGGTGGTAGCTAGCTAGGCGAGCATTCGCAAAATGCCCTACCAACATGCTGTGAAGCTCAAATTTGCAGCGGGGTTTGAACCCACGATCTCCGCGCGGACACTCACTTCTACAGAGCTATCATCGCTTCAACGTATCTACACATAACATAATAAAAATGACCTGATTGCCCATTCCAAACCGCTGAGGATAGTTGAAAGGGATTTAAATAGTTTTGCTATCTGCCATTTTCAAAAAAAAAACTCCAAAAGGCGGCCACAGAATAAAGAATGTGAGGATGTGATATGTTATTCCAGGACCTAAAATATCTATATACCAAGTTTAATCAAAATCGGTCACTCAAACAAACTCTCGCATTCATAATATGTCACATATTGTAACAGTAGTGTGACATATTGTGATATCAATATGTCACACTACTATTATGAATGCGTGAAAATAATGTGGCGCAACTATATGTAAACATGTCTGTAACTCCTTTTTGGATAAAACTATTTTGATGAAACATAGATAAAAACCTCCGCAGGGCTCCACGAAATACAGTTCAGAAAACGGCATCAGTAGTATGCAGTGGTTTTTTACGTGATGAAGTCACATACATACACACAGAGTAAGTTTCTATAACATAAAACTCACAAATGGTATTCTTCTAAGATGACAATACAACGTTCAACAATAGCTGAAATGTGAATCTATGGTAAGAAGTTTAAATGAAGGTGTTCTCCAAAAATAAATGACAATTCTTTGAAATTTAACCAATTCTCGTTCTTTTTTATACGTCAACATTGTGTTTGAAAGTTGACTGAAAGTAGACCGATAGTGAATCATACTGAGACTAAGAAAACATGTAACACCCTATACCTAGATATTGTGTAGACGTAAAGCTTTCTCTATAATTACCTAGTATTTATATTGGCCTGAAATAGAAATTGACTAGATTTCATAATATTCTACGTTGTGATAGTCAAGATTTAGTTTATTCCTACATAGTGATCGTCTAAATTTAGTTTATTCCTGCGTTGTGTATTTAAGGATTTTATAATTAATCTAGAATAATAATGCACACATTTGAAATATAGTAACGTTTATTAGATTAACTAAAATGAAGAAAACCGCAATTCATGTATTACATAAGATATTAAAATAAATTATAGCATAACCTTTAGATTGTGATTTTAGACACGCAGACTATATATTTACGGAGACTTGACTAGATGTTGACCAGTTTTTGTGAGCGCGTTTAATTTCTTCATCAAGATGGCTCTGGCAATGACAACTCTCGTTCAAGACATGAAAGCGGGGATAAGATAGATGTTGATGTTGTAATTGTAGAAATGTGTACTTTCGGAGAACTTAAATTAACATATCATGCATAGATAAAATAGATATGAATTTATAGTTTAAGATATCAAATGGACATCCCACACTCATTTGTGGTTTTACGGGATGTTGGTGACGCCCCATCCACCACGTCACCAGATGAGCTGCGGCACCAGACTTCAAGATAGGTCTCTCCCACATGCATTAGTTTTCTGTTTCAAAAAGGCAGACTCTACGGGAGCGTATTCAGAACTATCTTTCCTACCCCAAGAAAAGGCCTTTCATCCTGCTCGAATCGAATTTCCCTACGTGCCCTATTCTAGCTACTTTGGAACCTAGCTATACGTCTATTCTATTTAATGATGATGTTCACTTTAATCATTTTTGTAAATGAATAAAGCCCTTTGTAAAACATGTATCTCTTTGAGTGGGAAGGCAGCACTTTGCAGGTTAAGTCATACACACGAAGCAGGTCTCCCATTCCAAACCATCAAATTCTAGAATGTTCTGAAATCCCGAGATACATATCCTGACATGACCACTATTAAATATCTAAACTAATTTACCTATTTCCTTCTTCTACTCTAAATAAGTTATACCTAACAACTGACTGCCAGCTTATACTAGAGTAGGCTTAATAGTTCAAATGAAACTCCTCCAACTAACTTCAATATCTAAGTTTGAAATTCTTTTCTTAATTATAATAACCTTGATCTATTTGGAGCATGTAAGTGTGGGGAAATTTGTCTTGGCTATGACTATAAATGTCAATTAACCTAACACCTTAATCTCGTGATAATAACAAAGTCATTGTGGTATAACTTCTCAGATCCAAATGTCAACAGCCTGATCTTGATCAAAACAGTGATAAATTGATTTAAAATTTAGTTCATAAAATGATTGCCTGACATGCCGATTTGAAATAACCAGTTACTAAGGGACATTTATACGGAAAACGCCGAAGGAAAAGCGTTATAAACAGTTCAATTCACTAACAAAACTATGCACATAACCCATTGTTTTATGTTCCCTAACGGTAAGAGGTCACAAAATATATATATATATATATATATATATATATATATATATATATATATATATATATACGTAAATAATACGCTTATAACTAACAAATCAAACGTGCCATGCTTTGCAGTACTACAACTCTCCGTTCAGCTGTAAACATAGTGTGATCAATATAATAAAAACAGTATTACATACCCAAGTACAGCATCGTAACTTACACTGACACTCCTAAACCACGGTATAGATAACATTAACGTGCCTAAACACATTCAATTTACATTGTGCAGTAAAGAACCTAGATGACTAAGCTTACGTCATCTTCCTAGCTTGTGACTTACGTTACGCTACCATTTTAGCAATGCTTTCCCGCTTGTGCAAAACCTAATCGATCAGCGCTTGTGTAAATTGCAAAGCCTACTCAATTTCTAAGCTCAATTTGCTTTATAAAATAAATCCCTGCCCAAACTGATCTACCAAAAATCTGTAATCAACCGCTTCCTACAAGTTCTAAAAGGAACTAACCACCCCGCTTCTCGAATCAGATTTACTTTTACTGAAATGCCCACGCGTCTGCTAAGAGACGCTGAAATTCTCCCCTCTCCCCACAGTTCTACCTACCTGCTAACCCGACTACAATTACTACGTTCATATTTTCGAATGTTTGTGATAAGTTTTGCTAGTCATTAAATATAAGGTTTTATTACCAACATGTCTTGCTTCAATTCTTAGAAACTTATTTACAAGTGACCCTTTGTTCAGATAGTTAAACGAATAATGAATTCTATGACGATACAATTTGGCTGTATTTTTAAATGATAAGTGTTGAACACTTTTATCTTGAATTCATCTCATTTCTCCGTAAATCTTCCAAGGCGGAACTTTTAAATATTACTCTAACTGACGAAATATTTATAACGTACTTTAATTTTCGTTAGAATTAAATCAATATGTAACTTTACATACTATAAACGAATATTTTAATTGATATTAATATAATTCGTTACAAACAGAATACCAACATTTAGTTAATTCACAATTCAGTCCCGATTCGGTCAACTATCATTCAATTTATAATATAATTATGAGAATTGGCCTTTATATCCAGACACTCTATCCGAAAAGTTAGACATTTGAGTTGTTTTATTTGCCTTTAAAATGAATCAATTTCTTATATACTTTTTGAATAGTGTGTCTGACTAGCAGATTTTGTTAAAAATGCTAATCTTGTATTTATATATTTTTCCATTACACACCTTCTTAAGTCTATTAAATGGTGAGTATCTTCAGAATCGTATTGATGCAATAAAATGTCAGAAAAAGTCCAGTCCTCTCCAATAAAAGTGTTCATAATATTTGTTACTAAGAACATGAGACGATTGGATCTTTTGATATTTTTAGAGTCATCATACTTTTTTATTATCAATTCGCAGCGCCGGCAAATTTTGACTACTGTATTTGAAGGATATGCTAAACCACCTTTACCTTTATAAAATATCAAACTGTTTTGATGACATTCTCTAGCGGAAATCAAGACACTTCTACAAGTTGTACATTTAACTCTTTTCAGCAACGAACTAGCAACGAAACCAGCAATGTATAGGTATTATTACATTTTCGGAAAATTGTGAGAACTGACATAACTCTAGCAAATTTTCTTCATCATTATTATCACTATCTGCCTCTTCAGTTCGATTGTACCTCAAAATAATTCGATCTATAGCCGAAGAGCAGTCTAAAATAGAAATATTTCCTAAGGGGATGCAATTCCCATTAGACACGCTAATCAGTTCAGTGTGAACCAGTTTTTTTTTATAAATTGACTCAAATAGTCTGGGTGTAGGATTGTCATTACATCCACCATGAGATCGAACGTTACAGAAAAAAAACCTCAATAGTGTAACGTTCTCAAGTATGATCTTGGCTAATTTTATGTAAAAGAATGTAAGCTATTGGACATTCCTTGTTTGCCACAAGGGCATGATGCAATCCCTTAGCACTCTCCATCGCAACACAGAGGCCAACAAACCCAGTAAAACGAGGAGAGTCCACTAGTCTGACTTTAGATGTTTTATTTTTAGTTGCGATGTTTGTGGTCAAAGTTAATAAAAATTGAGGACATTCATCAAACTTTTCAAAAAAAATTAGATGGTTTTCTTCATTCATAGCTCTTTTGAAACCGTAACTGTGAACTTTGAGTCCAATATATCAAATAAGTCGTTCAAGAGCAGTAACATGTGTGAAGTTGGCTGAACATTATTAAAATCTGACAATTGTAACTCTTTATTACAAAATAATAGAGCTTCAGCTACTCTTCGGCTGAATAATTGTGTTGCTAGCTGGCTCATTATGTTGCTTTTAAAATGTAAATGTTTAGATCACAGTTTATTAGCCATAAAAAAAAACGCTTTCCTGAAGGTTATTTAATTTTCCTATAAATTCCCATTTTATTTCGTTTCCATTCATATCTGTAAATATTTTATAGAATTCAAAGGCGTTTCTAACCAGTTTTATCATGTGCACTGGATCCAAAAAAAAAATACATCTTCTTCAGTTAACGGATGTTTGAATGAAGTTTTAGGGTTATTAGCTTTTAAACTACATCCTAATATCTTTGGCATGACTATATGTCCAGGACAACCGTCGAACGTTACGGCTTTTACAGTTACATCGTCGACATGACACAATTGTAATGCTTGATTAACTAAGGTAGCCTTGTTCCCCTTTAGTTCCACTTGTTAAAAAGTAACCGATTGGTACTTTGAATCGACTATTTATCGGTACTACTAAAAATACCAAAGCTTCGGTGCATTCGTCATTACAATCAGTCGTAATGTTAGCTCCAAAATCTACATATCCATATGTTCTTTGGGCAGCGGGATGATACTCGACTTATTTTTCAATTTTATTTCATCAAATACCAAAGTACTAATTAACTTCCCCCCTGAGTGATTCGCCCTCATTTTAAGAGCTTTTAAAGCTTTTAAGAGATTTCTTTAGTGAAACCTGGCTTACCTTCAACACATTTATACCATTTTGTTAAAGTTTTTGGTGATGGTAAACAAGTGCTGAAAGTTTGTCTTACATATTTGTATGCTTTTGCAGAGTAAAAGTGCAATGTGAGAGCAAACGATCAGGGGAATATTTTTTTCTAATCAATTGTCCTTTTTTGCTTTTTTACATTTGTCGTTTTATTAGTTCCCTGTTCTTTACTCCAACACATTCTAATATAGCCTACGAATAAATAATAAGTCAGCAACTCTAATTCAGAACAAATGCCACACAAAAAGTGCACCTACTTCAAACTAAAACGACGTATGTTCAAAATACGAATCACTTCCGAGGTTACAAATAGACATGCTTGGTGATTGGTTTAAATTCAGAACGAAAGCAGGGATTGGTTCACGTGCGTGCTGCAATGTCTGCTATGACAACTGAGTCATGGCGGCGTGGATGATGTTATGCATTATGTGGAGCAGACCAAGTCAGTAATAAAACAATATTATTGTACAACGTATTTTTTTTCGGTTTACTTTTAACATTTCATGAAGTTTTTGTCTAGAAGACATTAAAAGAGAATCTTTCTTCGCAATGTAGTGAAGACGGATTCTGAGAAATTCAACGATTATACATTTTATCAAAAAAATGTAAAGGTCGTTATTTGTCTGGTGACTGTTTTTCAGTGGGCGCAGAATATCTTCATTATCAATTATTTTAGAAAAACACTGTGTTGATATTACTGACAGATTACTCGCTCGAGTAAGTGATTTTCCATTATCATTTAGTTTTATTATCTGTCTTAGTAGTGTCTCTGTGCGTGTGCATATTTTATACAAAACCACAGATGGATACGAGAGTCCACCGAAATCTTTCAAACTAATCAGCTTGTGAAAATACAATTTTTCATTTGCAGGGAGCAACAATAAGCATTCTGGACAGTTAATTTTCACTTGCAGTTTCCGGGTTACAAAGCCGGCTATATAACCTACAATTTGTTCCACGGTTTCTGGCAGTTGAAAGCTAGTATCCAACATGTTTGATAACACCATGCAATTCTCCTCTTCTGTTTTACTGTCACCTGCTGCAGCAGAGTAACTGTCACTGTCTGTATTATTTCTAAAGCCAGGAGTGGTTTTATTGATAACCGAAGAGCAATTGAGTATTGGAATGTCCTCCAATGGTATGCTGTTGCCTGTGAATTTAGAGCTCAGGTTCAAGTTCAGTAAAGTCTTTCTATATATTCCCATAAACTGTCGGGCGTTTGGATTATTGTTGCAACGGCCGTGGTTGCGGATCACTCCAAAAAACAACTCAATATGATCTTGGCTAAATTTATACGGTAAAATAAATTTCAATATTTGTGCCTCTACTAGCCGTGCAAAAAGTAATTTAAAACTTGAAATACATATGAGAAGTCCTAGAAATCCAGTTTTGGACTGAGTTTTGGTCACTGGTTTCAAGGAGTTAGTATATTCTGTTACTCTTTATCCATTTACTGTTCGAGTTTTTTTTGATTGCACATTGATTTGGAGACCTTTAATATATTTTTCGCTTTGATCCAAAACGTCGTATAGTTTTTCTTTTTGTTCCACCGAAAAAGGATGTTTAAACCCGTGTCCAGAAAGTGATCTTGAATTTAGTACGTCAAAAAGGTTGTTAAACGTTTCTAAAAAGCTAACAGTTGCATCTGTGTCTTGAAAATCAGGCATGTTTAATTCTTGCGAACAAAACTTAATCGCATCAGCTACACTTTGACTTAAGGTTTGAGTTGCTAGTTTCACGTTCATGATATTATTTCGGAACTCTATATGCCGATTTGACAACTTATTCCCAAAATGCAATCCAATTTTATCTTGAACATTTTTCAGTTTCTGCAAATGGACCCACTCAATTTTTTTCATGTTTTCATCTACCAATGTATTTTTTGCCTCTAATGTGTTACGCGCAAGTTTCACCATATGATATGGATCTAATATCACAACTACTGAGTCTCCGGTAGAAGGGTGGTCAAAAAACGATTTTAAATTGTTTGTGTCTTCAAAATTGCAACCCAACATCTTAGCCGTGGCGATGTTAGATGCACAGCCATCAAAGGTCAAAGTAACAACCTCGGCTCCCACGCCATGACATCTGTCAAGACACATTTTGAGAACTTTATTAGGTGAACTTTATGATGCTTCGCCCTTCTTTGGACTTTTTCCTTTTAAGGACTAAAACTATATCATCAGAAAATGTTTATTCTCTTTTTTTTTTTAAATTGATTGCTAAAATAATAGTCAAACCTTACCAATTTACGTTTTAGTGCCTTATGCGCTTGAGGGTCTGCAGTATTTATTTTATCAAGCATCTCAGGTAAATCACACACTTCAAAATTTGCAGAAGGTGAATTTTCATTAGCATTGAAAAATTATACGTGCTTTAATTCAACCAAACAATTAACTGTTTTTTTAATGCTATTGTTATTCCCACGAGTCGAAAAAGCCAAACCTACATTACATACCATCTGTAATCGTTTATTATTGTTTATTTTTTCATTTTGCTGAGTATCTCCTAAAGATTTGTTTGTTTCTTCGGTACGAATCATCTGCGTGAAAAATAACAGCTTAATTTCAGATTTGATATAAGAACATAATTATTTTAGTAATAAAATAAAAGGTACTTACTGTACAAACTGGTACTGCAGTTTTGTGTAGCATGGTATATCCTTTTAATGATTTATAAAAATCTCTTTCGCCAAAATGAATGGAGCATACTCTGCTGGTTTTCACAGGCATCCAGTCATAATCTTGCCTTTCTAGCTTAACTGCAGCTATCCACTTATTTTGGCGAATTGGATTGGCAGGGAAACTAAAAGAAAACAAAATAAGCAAAATACATTACTGCTATAAAAATATCTAAATTTTATCGATTAAATTTCAATAATTCATCGAGAAGAAAAAAAACTTTTAAATTAGTTAAAAAATTGACTGACTTCATTTTGCATAGTATTGACCATCTCGGTTTGATAACGTATTTGAACATCTTTGAATATAATTATAATTTTCAAACTACTTACTAGTGAAAAGTTATCCCTGTACATTTTAATCTAGTGTGGCTCCTGCACCACTTCACAACACATGCTGGCATGATGATTCACAGCTGTAGTTCACAATGATAAAAATTAAAACGTACGCGAAGATTAGACGTGTGCTCGCTTGCATGAAATATGTCCGACTGATGACGTGCTGGACACGACTTTTAAGCCCCGCCTACTTGGACACGACTTTCGTTGGGTTATTTTTTTAACGCTGTTATTTATTCGTAGAATATAGCGCTATTTTCAGAAGTTATTAAACTTTGCTTTTCTAAGTCCTTTAAGATAGTTTTTAAAGTGGCAACCTTTTTCGTAAATATCGCGTTTTATCTTGTAAGCGTTTGATTTGATGCTTTTTCGCTGCAAGTTTTATAGACAGTTCGTCTTTTTCGCTGCAACTTTTTTTTACTGGGGTGTTATTTAAGGAAGGTGATACGTAATTTTTAAGTGGACGCTTCCTGCTCGGCGTGGTCGAATTTAAGCTTTGATATGAATCGCTGATTCGTTCAGTTGAAGTAGAGGGTTGTTCCACTAAAGAAGTTAGTGTGTCAGTTTCATTTGTCTGAAATAATAAAGAAGTAATGAAATTCAAGTGAGCTGTGGTTGTGAGTAGCCTACGTCTAGGAGTGGACGGTTGGACGGTCGTCTGGAGCCACCGTTATCTTAACTGAAACAAACTTACCAAATTCGGGAGGTATAGCTTTGGAACAGAACCTTCTAATAATCGTCAACTATTTTTCATCACGTGAAAACAATCGATTGTAAAGTGTCTTGAACATATCACGCTTAGTTTAGCCGGAAACCAGTTTTCTCTTTTGGTTGCTTGAATCCACAATAATTTCACATCTGTATTTTGAGGAAACCTATAAACATAAATATATAAAGCAATTTAAATATAAGTTTACCGTACTAAAAAGATCCCAACTAGATTTTAGAGCTAGATGGTTTTATGAAAGACCAATTAATAGCGCAAGCTATACGAGTAGATATAATATAGCCACTTAAAAACAAAATTTATACATATTTTATTAGATTTTAAACATGGTTTTGTTAAAATATTTGTATCTGTACTTATAATAAAGCAATAGAAATGAAATATCCTGTACAAAGAATATATTAAAAAACAAAACTTGTGTACATAAAATAAGCTTCCGAACAAGTTTTATTTTTAAATCTGTCTGTTTGTTTGTTCGTTTGTTTGTCTGTATGTTTGTTCGAGCATTACGTAAAAAATACTCAACCGATTGCTATGCGGTTTTCACTGTTGCATAGCTTAGGGTTTGACTTAAGAACTGAGGTACATGGTATCTTAATCCGATGATTAGATAACGAGCAATCGATAAACACGGCAGAAGGAATTTTGATCAAATGTTGGTTTATTGGTATTTTAGGTCTTGGAATAGTACATAGAGTACCTAGAGAAATGACCACGCGTGCAAAGCCGCAGGTACAGCTAGTTTATAATACACAAAATAAAAATGAATACACTTCAAAGCTGATCAGCCGAATACGTTTTTTTTTACGAACAGAAAAGGTCGTATTTAAACATGTTTTTGATGCTTGAACAAATTACAGTATTGATTAAATAAATTAAAAATTAATGTACCACTACATATAGCCTGCAATAAAATAATCGTTAAAACCTCAACGATATCACACCGCCATCACTAAGCTTGAGAGCATGCGGCGCCGCGCGAGCGAGACAAAACTATATAAACATAGCGCGCTAGAATGAAACAAACTAAGTGGCGTGTTGCAAATAAGAACCAGCGTATGATACGCTATACAAAAATAATTATGATTTGATAGAACTTCTTAAATTTTACTTACCGATGAAAAGTAATGTTGTCCATTTTGTAATTTGATGACGAGGAATTAATACCACACCATTTAATTGAGCAAGTAGGCATGTTTGCACTTATTTTAATTATATTTTACTTTTATACTGTGACGCGTTCACGCTGCCAGTGATCGGTACTGTGGATCGGTCGGCACTGAGATCGATTTCATGGTCACGCGGGTAAGCTTGCTTCGAGAAGCAAGCGTGTTGATCCTTATTGTTAAACTAACTTTAATAACCAAGGTGCTCTATCAACTTGATAGAGCACCTTGGTTATTAAAGTTAGTTTAACAATAAGGTCACTAGATAGCGCTACTGTGCACTGCTAGATTATTGCAAACATTGATGTATATGTTACTATGTTGCAAATATGTTTGTGCTCGCGAACCCTGGATTAAAACATAGCATACTTTTTATCCCGGAGAATTGTAAGTTTCCACAGGAAAACTGGAAAAATATTGATTACTCGCTGCAAGAAACGGTTGCCATGGAAACGAAATAACAAGTATGTCAAATTGTTTTTGTCATTTATTGTTTGTTTGTTTTATTTAAAGTTAGTAGGTAGGTATTAGGTAAGTTACCTAAAGTAATTTTAGGATCTTAGTTTATAATTTTGTAAAATATGGATTAGTTTCGTTTGTTTAAGAGGTATTTATTTGGGGTTCGTATTCAAGTTTTCCGGTTTATAGTTAGTTCCGAAGTGCACCTAGGGAATATTTCCTTCAAATTTCAAATTTCTAGGTCCACCTGTTTAGGCTGTGCCATAGAATAGAATAAATAATAGTAATCAGAAGAATATCTGAGTGAAGTCATTTAAATAGATAGCGACTCTCCCTACAACGCAATAAAGGGTAAATAAAGTAACCGTTTTAGAATCACTGTCACTTTTTCTCTCGGTAGGATTGTATTAAGATATGACTAGGTACTTGTACTATAAAATGATTCTGTGATATGATAAGACATATATTATATTATTGTAACAGAATAAACAAATAATAATGTATGTTATTACTATAAATTTTGATAGCTCTATTATAATACACTGACATTCTTAACAGAATAGACCTAGTGCCTCATTTGTACTATCCCGTTTTCAGACCTCCGCGCCGATAAGTTTAGTGGAATGTCGTTGGTTGATTATATCATAATAGATATTGCACTTTGATGAATAATGGTGCCTGTCTGAATTTCATGCTTAATAATGAGTGAAAAAGAAATGGCTACCTACGTAATAAAATGTCGGTATGTAAGTACCTATTGAAGGTAGGTAGGTACTTTATTGCTACTTGTACTATTATTTATTCTGTGGCTAAGCTAACAGCACGCGTCTCATCGAAGGCACGCTTGACAGCCTACTGAATTATCCCTGCTGTTTTTTTTTTTTTTTTTTTTTTTCAATTGTTATTATCTTATATTCAATAGGTAGGTAGTTATATATTGCCCTTTTATATTGGGAATTTTTCAAACTGTCCGGGCATATATCTATTTAGGTAAATTCTTAAAATGAAACAGCAAGTAACGAATATAATGTACAAAGAAGACATTAATTAAAAATATTATATGAGCAGGTAGAACAAGCACATAATTTTTTTTAATCGTTTGTTCGCTCATCACGTAAAATCTACTGAACCGATTGCGATACGGTTTTCAATTTTGGATAGCATAAGTTTTGACTTTAAAACTGGTGTACTTTTTATCTCCATCGAATAAGAAGAAGTCGAGCAATAAATAAAAACTATTTGAAGGTTGAACAAATATTGATGAAATGTAGTAAGTATATTGTACTTTATAGGCATTTCTGATACTGGATTTCTTTTTACCCAGTTAAGGCCGGGTGTCAGTGAATTTTATGTCCCTCTCATCCGTGATCAAGTAGAGCGGGAAAGATGATATATCTCATAAAAACGTGACCTGAGTCATAGAATAAATAATAGTACAAGCCTGAGTTAACGTATCATAATGAATTTAGATGCATTGTACAGAAATACAAAAAAAATAATTGCAGTTTGAATAGTATTTGTCATCAAGCTGCGAATTAATTTAGCATGCAACAATTTATAGCTCTCATAGTTTGCAAGTTGAAGTGGCAATGGGCAGGCCATATAGTTCGCAGAAGCGACAACCGCTGGGGAATAAAGGTTCTCGAATAGCGGCCACGAACAAGCAAGCAAAGTGTGGGGAGACCCCCCGACACGATGGACCGACGACTTTGTAGCCATCGCAGGAAGTCGGTGGATGGAGGTGGCACAAGATCGCTCGTCATGGCGCTCTTTGGGGAGGCCTATGTTCAGCAGTGGACTTCTAAGGGTTGACATGTTGATGATGATGATGATGATGAAGCTACTTCAACTCGAGGCAACACTATTATTAGACCGATGGTGGCCTAACGTTAGTTTCCACGGAAAAAGTGGAAAATGACTTGCTGTAAGAAACGGTTGCCATGGAACTAAATAATAACAAGTCTGTCGAAGAGCATCAAGAGCGTTGGTGCCAAAGAGAATACAATACGTTGGTGCTATACTTTTGCATTGGTTTTTAATATCCTGGAAGAACATAAGTTAAGAATATAAGAATTGTTTTTTTGCGATAAACTGTAGTCCGTGAGGGCGAACTCGCGGGCGAAACCTAGTTAGCAATAAGGTTAAGTGGAAATAATATCATATAAATAATTATTTTATGAAATAAAGCTGTTTTTTTTTACAAAAAAATATTTTTTTTTTTATTATCTTTGGAAATAAGTAAATGACTTTTACTTTATAAAAACACTTTTCATTAAAGTTCTTATAGTCTCAGTTTCTCTATAATATTTCCTTCCTAAAATAGGAAAAAAAAAACAATATAAGTATGGATTCATTATAATAATTCTAACATCAGCACCCAACGAACTCGCCGAGCGCGCGCGAGTAGTTATTAGCAGGGTTGATAAAAATCATGATTTCTTTAAAATAATTAAAAAAAAAACGGATTTATTTGATTTAAATCAGTTGTTTTTATGTTTGCATGTTTTTTAATATGGAAGTCAGAAAAAACACAATACAATGTTTATTTATTTAACCCTTCGGTGACCAATGTAATTAATCTATTATATCTATCTATCTATACTTATAATAAAACTGTAACGGGTCCAATTCTGTACATTGAAGATATTTTGAATATTTTTTTGGAACGTACTCTTGATTCGATACTGAAGCCAAAACTGTATTTTTTTTTCATTTTTGTCTGTCTGTCTGTCTGTATCTTGGCTAGGCATCACACCGAAACTACTTAATGAATTTATATGAAACTTGGTATGATTTGAGTTCATACTACGAGGTAGGACATAGGCTTTTTCATCCCGAAAAATGAAAGGGTTCCCGCAGGATTGAGGTTTAAAGTTATTTCAAAAATCACTTGATTAAAATCAGTGATTTAAAATCACTGATTTTAATCAAGTGATTTAAATCATCTCAACCCTGCAAATGACATAATGTTTTAGGTATACCATTTTATTGATAAAACAATAAAAAACCTCGAAAAAATACTAAATATCAAGTCAAGAGTGAATAGGTATCTACTAGGCAAGCGTGATACAACTTCGACCACATCATCGCTTTCCAGCAGGTGAGATCGTGGTCAAACGATTGCCTAGCCAGTAAAAAAAAAAAAACCTAAAGTTATAGTTGTACAATTATTTATTCTGTGGTTATACCTACTCACGAAAACATCTTCCCACCAAAGCGGCACCGCAAGGCATTATTTTTAGATTTTTGCAAAACATTATAACTACTTACATAAAAAAAAATGTTTCAAGTAGTTCTAGACGTAATAACACGAAATACAAGCAAATAGTGTACGTAGAGGTAATAGTGTGCGAGTGTACTGTGTAAAGTTTCACACTTTAGTTTTTACTTCACACAATTCATATCAACTGGCCATGGGCTGGCGACGCCCTTGCGCGAACCACGCGAACATACTTGTACTATTATTTAACCTGTGGTGCCGGGTGATGCGAGTGCCGGGCCGGGACTGTGGCCGGGTGATGGAGTAGCCTTTGTTTATAAAACTGTTTTTAGATGAAGAATTTAAATTATGTTAGTATTTATTACAAACGTATGTATTGTGTAAAAATACGAAATGGGAGTTCACGTGTAAATGTATCATACACTAACAGTGGATTATGTTTTTTTAAGGAATAATTATTGTATAATTATGTACGGACGTGTTTATGAAAGCTTAGGTATTCATTGGTGTGAACCTTAAAGCCTAAAATCTCAATAGAATGGAATTATAAATACATTAAAACAAAAAAAATGTGAATTTTAAAAATGTCCAATATTTTATCTGTTTTTTTTTCGCTGTCGAAACACAGTTTTCTACAGTTTCGTAAGTCGTTTTATGATATATTAGCGTCATCATTTAACTATAAAAACACAATTTTAAAATTATTAAATAAAAAAAACTATACGTTAAAATGCTGAATAAATAAATCCTTCATTACCAGTAATGATGGCACTGCTGTTTTTTGCAGTCTTCTTAAGCCTTTCGTTGTCATGTACATATCCGATTCAGTAAAATGTTCGGAACAAACACGGTTGAATGGTTTTGGATTAAAATATTCCTCTCGTCTCGATTTTGCTATGATATTTCTCCATCGTGAACGTTGTATAAGATCTCGAGGAAAGCTGAAATACATATAAGTAGGTACCTATTAAAATAATTCACACTATTGAAAAAACGTATAAAAAATTAAGACTACGAATAAAAATTATTTATTAACATCAAACAAATAATTAGATGTAGTACATGGATCTTCCACCATAACGGCACAGATAACGGTGGAAAGCGACTCTATAACTTTCTAAATCTTTATCATGGTCATTGTCATGGGTAATCCGAATAAATTTTATTGACGCAGTTGGTCTCTTTCTGCCTACTGCACGTAGCGTGTAAGAAAAGGATAGAATATACTTTTAGCTTATTTGGACTTGTTTTGTGATTTTATTACATATTTTGTTGGAAATACTGGTTCCTACGCCAAATATTAATTTTCAAAATGGTAAAGCAATGTTAAACTTACCGAAAATATGATACACCACTATCTTTTTTCACTTTAGTCGAATAGTTTTTACAAGTTTTCACTACACAGTATACCATTGTTTGCGGTCGCGTTATATGTCTGACGTAGAAACGAAGACTGGTACGATTGATCCTCTTTTTGCGTTTTAATTCTCTTTGAGTGCGGAACTCTCGGTAGAGAGTAGTATATTCCTTGGTTCAGACACTTGAGAGCGCGAATCCGAGTTCCATTTGGTCACAGCATTTGGTAGTCATTCAATGCTTAATATTAACATAGAGTTATATGTAGGTACTACGCATTAATAATAATAGTTTATTAGGATTACGCAACTTATCTTGCCCCAGTTTCTTTCCTTATTTTACCCGACTATGGCGAAGCAATTAGGAGGATTATGATTTTGACTCTGTTCCTTCATAACTTCTAAACTAGTGGCTCTGTGAGCTGCAGACCGCGCGTACAAACTTTTTGAAATAAAACTAGCGGTGCACAGTAGCGCCATCTAGTTACCTTATTGTACATCTAACTTCAATAACCAAGGTGCTCCATCAATCCCTACCTAAGTAGGTAAAGGGCTGATTCCACGGCTACGGGGTCTTGTTCCACTGGTAGAGACCTAAAAGTGAGAAATTTACTGCATTTTGAGGAGCTATTCTGCTCATCACGCCGACGGCCGAAGACCTTCATCAGATCTGCACCAAATTATTTTCAGACTAATTTAAAGTTACTATCTTTCTTTCAAATGAAAAAAGAACCATCAAAATCGGATTTAATATGGCGGACATATTCAATAGCTCCCTTTTTACGTGGGAAGACCCCCCTCCCCCCCATTCAAAAACCCGACGACTAAAAAATTCTAAAAATTCGCTTAACCTGTATACCAAATTTCGTCTAGATTGGTTGAGATATGCGACCTGTAGAGAACAGCCGGAAATTCGGACAGACATCCGGACATACCTACGAAAGATTTTTTGCTGAAGTTAAAACAGAGACGCTTCGCTCGCGCTTCGCGCTCTTTCGGTCAAAAAGAGTGTTTGGTTGTTAATATACATTTGTTTGTTTATATATTCTTGTGATTGAAGTGCTTTTTGTTATACTTTTTTTTTT
This sequence comes from Alsophila aescularia, assembly GCA_946251855.1. Lineage (NCBI taxonomy): Eukaryota > Metazoa > Arthropoda > Insecta > Lepidoptera > Geometridae > Alsophila > Alsophila aescularia. The sequence goes on along the minus strand of OX276379.1, from coordinate 57,293,070 downwards.
GATACACCGTTTTTTTTTAATCCATAAACCATCCCGGGCGTCATGAGCAGACCCTGCCAAAGTTTCGTCACAATCCAATCAATGGTTTAGGAGTGCATCGCGCACAGATAACAAACACATTCATTTTTTTAGAGAAGAAGTTATCTATGTTCATAAACTACAACCTGACTACAGACTAAAAAAGTCACAAACAAGAATATTCAAACGTTTTAGAAATTTAATACTTTAGGGCCTTAGGAGTGCTATATTTTATCAGTATAGGTATATCCAAGTAGTAGTATTTAAGTCAGTTAGTCAAGTTGTTTACTTACCGACTCCAATTACATTGAAACTGATTTGAAACAGTTAACGAACGGAAATTGAAACAAAAATGCCACTTTTATTGTATGTACTGCAGTGCTATTACCTATCTTGGTTTTAATCAGATTGTCACAATCACGTGCATATAATGCGGCGCGTTAGGAGTCGAAAAATATGAAAATCAGTTTGCAACATAGATCGGTAATAGCACTATTGGGGCCCTGCCACTTAAGCTAGTATGACTTGTTGCAAACAGAATTTCAAAGCAATATCGACTCTAACGCGCCGCAGTAAGTGCGAGTGATTATGAAAATCTGATTGAAACAACATTTGAGTTTTTTTCTAAATTATCCGAATTGGAATTATAGTGACCTAATTTGTTGTAACGTTTTGACGGTTTACTTCAGGAAATGACAGGAGCCATAAAAATATCAAGGAAAATGTAATAATAACGCATAAAATATGTAAATGCTTAAAAATATGGAGCAAAACATTATAAGAAGCGCGTGATATCGATCCGCGCACGTCTAGGTTGGAAGGCTGAGATGCTCCCACTGAGCCACACAGCATCGTGGCGAGAAGGTCGAAATTATGATACCGGTATAATGTATTATTTTTATTACATTCAAATTAAAATAACTATGAATACCGATCCCACAGGAACCCTATATTTTTTGGGGATAAAAATAATCCGTAATTTGAATATATAATATGAACTTTGACTGTGCCAAGTTACATCAAACTACGTCCTTTAGTTTCAGCGTGATATGTGTTCTTTTAAATAACTTTCAACTCCTATCCTGCGGGACGTCATGATTTTAATGCAACTTGGCGCATTGTGCCAAGTTGCATCAAAATCCGTCTGGTAGATTCAGCGTGTTCAAAGAGACAAAAAAAAAAGAAGATAATATCCTTTTTGCACTCTATATCGATTTTGAAGTTAATCTCAATTATAATTTTCAAAAAATATTTATTGTACAGATTTAGCCCAGTTACAGTTTTATTATAGTACTAGCTGTGCCCGCGGCGTTGCTCGCGTGGTTGTTTTTCTGGGATATAAGGATCCTATGAGTTATTCCAGTACCAAAAGTACCAATATACGTACCTACATACCTGAGTTAAGAACCTTCAGTAGCGACGCCGTGATAGGTTAGAAGGAGCCTTCGTCGTCTTATCACGACCATGTCGGATCGCCACTGAAGGTTTTTGACAGAAATCTGTGTTACGGTAGCCTTGTGTGGATATGGAGGTAGGTATATTTTCGAAATAAGCTACGTGAAATCCTAAATTCGAAAGTAGGTATACCCGATGTCAGCTCGGAAGTATTATGATTGTAGGACCTCTACACTAGAGAGCATAGTTTCTGTACTTATAATAAAGCATTATGAACAAAAAAAACTGTACAAAGAAGATAATTAAGGTTTAATTTAAAAACTGGGTAACTTGGTATCTTAGGGCCTGGCGCGCACTACCTTGCGGTGGAACGCGGTGCGTTTATTCTACCGTTTATTTCATATTGTATTATATGCGTTTATTTCACCGCAATACGTGCACTTCTATGACACTCCGTACTTCACAGAATATGCGTTATAAAAATGCAAGGCAGTGCGCGCTAGCCTTATGCCGATGTTTAGATGCCAAGCAATCGATAAAAACTATTTGACGGCTGAACGAATTTTGAAGAAATGTAGTATATTCATACGAAGTAAATATATATGTCTATGAGTATATTGTACTTTGTAGGTACTTTTGGTCCTGGAATAACACATGTGGGCTACTTTTAAATGAAATGACCACGCGGGCATAGCCGCGGGCACAGCTAGTACCTAATGTATTAACTGTGCCCCCGTTTTCATCCGCTTGGATTGATGATGATGATGATGATGATGATGATGAAAAGTACCTATTTGTTAATGTGTTATTATTGTTAAAAGTATTTAGGTACTTACTAGATAGATAGATAACACTTTATTGCACCAAATGAAACACAAACATAAATATATAGCACAATTGACGGCCTTATCGCTAAGCAGCGATGAGACTAGGTATGTACTATGTACAAAGTTACATCAAAAACCGTTTCAGCGCTGAGTAAAACAAACAATATAAATTCACACACACTTACATAATAACATAGGTACTAAGCACATCATTTTAATTAGGTACCTATACCTAATAAATATCTCTATTTAGGACTATGCATAGATAGATAGTCTTTATTTTTACCCAACTATGGCGAAGCAAGGGAAGGGTAATGAGTTTCACAGAATATGTATTATATAATTATGTATGTGGTTATGTGGATGTTTCACCATAGCATCGCCCCTATTGGTCCGAGGTGTCAATTCAATCGATTCGTCTTCAGGTATAGTGTCACAGGCTATTTTTGACCCTACTCTAGCGAAGCAAAAGAAGGGTTATGTGTTCAAACTAAAACTTGATCCAATTTTGTCAGCGAGGTATCACTTGATTTGTCTTCATCGCAAGAGTGTCATAGTCATAAGCTATTTTTTACCGGACCGTAGTCGGGTTTTAGTTTTTGAACTTATAACTAGAGATGGGCGTTATCGTTAATTTTTGGCATCGATGCGCATCGTTATTTCTCATACACCAACCGATGCCGGCATCGTTGTTTTCGGCATCGATGCCGTCTGAGACGTGATAAATTTACCCACTGGACGAGGCTCGCGCACCGGAGCCTTTATAAGAGGACGATGCCTGATAATAACATAACTTTGAAGGTACCCATTTACCTAGAGTTTTGTTTATAGTTACGAACAAAAACATATTTAGTTATGTTCCAGTTGAGTCAAGATGAAATGAGAATATGAAAAACTTTTGAATATATAATCAAAAATATGAGTTTTTCTAGTTTGGAGTTGGAAAGGCGCGTCCTTCGTTCATTGAAAATATACCCGGCTTTGGAGAATATTCGTTCACAAGGCACAGAGTTTATAACATATTACGCCTTGTACGATATACTTCAAAGCCGGTATATATTAGAATGACGAAACCACCATCCCGTCGGAAACCTTAAGTTTCTCGTCGTCGACTTATAACTTTTACACTGACGGCAATATTTACAAATTCCGATAGTATCATCTTTTTCATCAAAGTGGTCTCAAAAAGGATTTGCTGCTCTTTGCCGTTTCGACATGATAAAAAACTACAACTGGTTTAAACAAATGAATGCGTGCGTATTGCGTATATATTTTACAAATGATCCGTTACTTGGTCATAAAAAGAACGCTTGAAAACAAATAGTCAATTACAAAGTTCTCTATCCTATTTGTTAACTTTCTAACATGCGAAATCCCTTAGTCGTGAGAATTGGTCACAGTAATTGTAAGGAGCGGTCTCGAAATAGTTGACATCATGAGCAATGTTATTTTACACTCATGCTACCTAAAGAGCTAAATGTTCGTTAACTCCTTAATTAAACCTAGCTCTAATTAAATTAATTAAACTCAAATAGTATATGGGTTTATGTTACAGCTGCATGCATTTGGATTTATTATCTTATTTATTAGAGTTTATACCTATCTTAGGGCGGAAATTACTGTGACCTAATTCGTCCACCCAAGGGGTAATAATACATACCATACATTTATTTACAGGCATCTCCTAATCAGCTCTCAGAATAGAGACACATCGCTCGATGGAGTGTACTTTCATATATTGGCCCTCGGGACCTTGTCATAAACAATAACAATAGTCAGAAAGGCCTTTCATTATTTTATGATCATTATTATGAATTACCCTTTGTATGCCGCAAACAAGCACTCGCGCGCACCGGCTCAATCTAGGTATAAAAGTGCGTTGTTGTTCTCGTTTGTTGTCTTGCTCGCACAGCCACGGGTGCGAACAAGAGCGTGCGAGCAAGACTATATTGTTCAGTTGGTCGGCGCGGTGCGCTTGGTCGCATCTGTGATGTTTTGTGTTCACGTTTCTCTGAATCGGATGTTGAGGGCATCCGTTTTTCATTATATCGGCATCGAATGCCAGCATCATTCACTGGAATCGATGCCCAACAACGATTTTTCAGAAACGGCCATTTCTACTTATAACTTATATCTTTACTAAAAACTCTAAACATATACTTATAATAAAGCAGTAACAAAAAACAGCACAATAAAAAAAAGCCGTTTAAACTCTAAACATCTATATCTATACAATACAATACAATAACACTTTATTGACACACAGTTAAACAAATTACAACATAGAAATAACATAAACAATAGGTACAATGGGCGGTCTTATCGCTCATAGCGATCTCTTCCAGACAACCTTAGGATGGAAAGAAGTTAATTGCTAATAAGGGTCGGTAGTGTGGCAATATTAAATTTATATACAAATTTAATGTAAATAATAAGAAATAAATAAAATATAAAATAAGCTACACAGTAATAGTTACTTAAAAAACTGTAAACTGTGTGTAAGCTGTGTTCTATTTACACTTATAAAATAAAGCTTTTTTTTTTTTTTTTTTTTTTTCTTTTTTTTTAGAAAGGATATGTGCTGTTGGTCTATAACTGACCTCTACAGCGTCACCGGACGGTGGGGCGGGCGTAAAAGCGCTCCGCCGCAATGCGTGACGCAGAAGGCGCACGCCAAAGTTAAGTTTTTGGCCACTTGCTCAAGGGCACCCAGGGGGTACGAACCTCGGCTTGGACAGTTGCCATTGATTACTTGGGGAGTATCGAACTAAACACCCCTCGATCTCTACTGTTAGGTAGTGATCGAGAGGGCCCTCATGAAATGGCTGGAGCCCTTTAAATGAATTGCATAACTGACCACCGATTCGGAATACACCTTCGAGAAGAATCGGCAAGAAACTCGAAGGCGAATAAAGTCGACATTAATTACGGGACCTTCGACCTCGCATCCGGCGAGGTCGGTGTCTGTGTCTAATTGTGAGAAATAAAGCAATATGTATGTAACAATAAGTCTGATACTTGTACTATTATTTATTCTGTGGTCTGATTGTCAATGAACATAATAAGATATTAAATTGGTTTATGGAAACAAAAATAATTTACTGAAACAAGAATAATGCTTTTTTTTTAAATGTTGTGACTGGCTGTGTTCCCGCACCTCATAAAAACTACTGGACAGACTGAAATGCAGTTTTCACTGTTGGAAAGCTTACAATTTGACTTAAATCTAGTGTACTTTGCATCTCAGTTTTTTTTAATCTGTTGCTCACACATCAGATAAAAAAACTATTTGCCTGCTGAACGAATTGTGATGAAATTTAGTATTATATCTAGGGCTGCCACCCCTCATGGTTTGACCCGGAGGAGTCTACGGGTTCAAATGGTGCATATCCGTGCTACGGGTAGACTGGGCAATGACAGCCCAAGTTGAACCAAGTATTTCCTCAGGTCGCACAATCCAATGATTCAACATTGTTGATTTACGATGGGTTCAGTTATTCAAACCTTCAACGAACTGCCGAAAATAATTAGAAAAAATAAACAATCGCAATAAGCAATGCTTTTGGAGTACGCGTTTTTCTTTAACGGGAAATGTGTGCATTTACGAGTGACAAGCGTTACTGCTTGTCATTGGAAATGGTGAAGGCAGAGTTAATTGTAATGATTATTAATTATAATATGGATGGCCCAGATTTTTAAATTTTAGAAAATACCTGAGCAAAGAAAGATGTAAAACAATCCATCCAGAAAAAAAAAGTTTTTAATTGTCAAGCTGGTCTTAGAAACTTTATTTTTAGGCCGGTTCCTATATCTTAAAATGAACCGTTTTCGCTTTCTGTCGGTAGGTTTTTGACATAAACGCCATACAAAAACGACGACTTGTTTAATTTTTATAGGAATGGAGGGTTAAGTCAGCCTAACATAGCTAGGATATTTAAATGTAAAAGAAATGTTACCTATACCTTTATTACCATTAACATGTACGAGTAAGAATGGCGAACTAAAGCAGTAGACCGGAAAAATTGGAAGGAGGGAAGAGAGGCCTTTGCCCAGCAGTGGGACGATATGGGCTGATAATAATTACCTTATACATAATTCATGCTTTAAAAAAACCCCCCTATTTCTGCTTTTTTTGAATGTTGCAGCCCTAATTATATCTGTATGTAGAGCATCATAACTCCCAGACTTAAACACAATCCTTACAGGCCACACTAATTTGTCGCAAGTGTTATTAAAATACCCCTCAAAAAATAATAACCAGATACTTATTGTGTAACCCAGGTACAGGAACATGTTGAAAACTGGCTTTAAGTTCTGGAGGAATAACTTTGAGTTTGGAACCTTGGGTACGTTAACTCCCCGCCATTAATAAATTCATTAAAGATAAAGAATATTTATTTGCATTCAAGTATACATCACAATAATGCACAGATCATAGTAGTCTGTTAAAAGAGCTCATGTTCTGCCGTTCACAGGAACACAAAATTAAAAAAAAAACAGATATTTGTGTAAACAGAGATAAAAATAACATGGAGTAATAAACAAAAAACAATTATCTAACAATACAATGCCATCAACTAAATAATGTTTAACAATTGAATATTATTTGAGAGAAGTGAAATAATGTCAACAATTGGCACTTCTTAGTATTGATTTTCATCAGTCATAGAACATGTCAAAAGAATGAAAAAATAACTGCTACTACTTTTTTCTTTTGTTATAGACACATCAATTTGGATACTTTTTTTCTTTTGTTATAGACACATCAATTTGGATACTTTTTTTCTTTTGTTATAGACACATCAATTTGGATACTTTTTTTCTTTTGTTATAGACACATCAATTTGGATACTTTTCTGCGTGGTTGGACACTTTGTTACTGTTTCTGTTTTAACCTCCCTTTTAATTTCTTTTGAGATGAAATCTTTATGTTTATCTCTTAGGTGGATTTTAAGAGAAATCTTTGAACAGTATGTCTTTTTACAATGAATACATTTGTGAGGTCTATCCTCATGACGTTTCACATGTAAAGCTAGCTGCGTTGCATCCTCCATAAACATACCGCACACCGCACATGCAACGTTACTAGCAGTATGTTTCTTTTCATGTCTATTAATTTTGTAACAATTTGGTGATTTATATCCGCAAATTCTGCAAGAATAAGTTTGTTTCGCTCCATGCACTTTTTTATGATTACTTAATTCAGGAGATGTATAAAATTTACTGGCACAAATTTTGCAGGTATAATGTTTTGTTCCACTGTGTCTTCTCATGTGATTAATTAAGATCGGTTTTGAGCTAAGAAACTTGGCACACACGTCACACTGAACTTGTTTTTGTTTGTGCTTCTTCATATGTTCTACATACTTATAATTACCTAGAATGACCTTCCTACAGATGGGACATGTCCTTTCTCCAATGTATTGCTTATGGGCATGTTCTTTGTGAAACTTCAATGATTGGAGTCGAGTATATGATTTAGTACAAATATCACATGAAAAGGGGCGCTCAGTAGAGTGTATAACGAAATGATTGACCATGTTCTCCCTTTTATTTGTGTTATAATCACATTCTTTGCAGTATAGTACCATTGATTGACCCTCGCCTACAATTCGTGCTTTTGAAGCACTCAAGCAGATTTTAGACTTTACTTTCTCGTGAAGTTTGAATGACTTGTATGATTTAAATTGTCGCTTACAGTTAGGACATGTGAATATTCGTTTGTGCTCCTTCTTCCTATGAAGTTGCAGGTCGCATTTATTTATAAACATGTTGCCGCAATCTTTGCACACTAAATTGTCACTTTTGGTTTTGGTCTTTTTAACTTGATTGTTCTTATGAGCATGTTGCACAAATTCAGACTCAGTAATAATTTTATCAATTAACTTTATATTGTCATTCCTTGTGTACTTAATTGGTAGAGTTTTATCACTTTTTGGTTCAGAACTTTCACTTGAGTTGAAAGAAACACCATCAACATGGAAATAATTGTGATCACGCTCCATCTTCTCTGATTCAGCATTTACAGTCAATGGATCTGAATCAATTTCATCACATTCTGGCAGGCTATCATCACTAGCATCACTTTGTTGAGATTCTGATGAAGAGAATGCACTTTCATCAGTATCAACATACTCACACTCTCCTTCTTTAGAGGGGATTTCTTGGTCCTGGCCGACTAGATAGAGGCCAGAATACCTTTCAGCAATACGCAAGATGTCATCAGATTTCTCGCATTTCCGCTTGAATTTAAAGGAATCTTCAAGCTCCACAAGACAATATGAACATATTCTGTTGGGTAGGCCGTCACCTTCCTTTATATCCACTTTTGCCAAGGCAATAATTTTGTCAGCGATCAAAATATCGTCGTATTCTTTATCCGGAGAGTCTCCATTTTTTGTAAATATATAAGAACATTTATCAGTTACTTCGATATCGTTGATGCAGACCCGACAAATTGTTGTTTCATTGCCGTTGTCCATGTGGCTATTGTATGGTCTTTGACTTAATAGGATACTACGCTAGGAGCACCAACACAGACCAGCCTAAAGAACATACTAGTCGAGAGAGCCACACGATCACAGAAAAAGTTATATGAAATTCATTATGGTGCAAGCAAAGTACTTACAATATGAGGCCGCCGTTATTGATACAACATATATTTTTATACACTTTTTATTATTATTATTATTATTATGTTGTCTTCTGTGTTAGCTCGTGAATAGACAGCTGAGTACCGAGCATTCAAATCAAAACTACATAAATATAAATAATCTGTGGATCACATCACAAACCATACCCGCTCGATTGATTCTATGCGCTACAGTCACATTTTTGTTTTCATTGATCGTCGCAACTAACGCTACAGTCACATTTTTTGTTTTCATCGATCATCGGACCACTCGATAGCGACGTAAATTTTGCCAGTCGATTTTGAACATTATTGACCTCAATAATCATTCAAATCTAAGCGTGTTTATATAATTATTTTGCTTCGAAACCCACAACATAAACACTTGAAATATGTGCCGTACCTATTTAGCTCCATAAATCACCAGTTTGTTTATCTAAGCGCTCAATGAAGTGGTCATAAAAACTGTTTGTTTACGCAAAGTCAGCGCGGCCAGATGTGTCGCGTAGACCTTCTTTTTTTTGTGGGTTAACAATCAGATACCTGTGATCTCGGCACATACCCAATAAATCCTCAGTTTGCGACCAGATGTGTCGCGTCGACCTTCTTTTTTTTGTGGGTTGACCATCAAATACCTGTAGTCTCAACGCATATACAATCAATTACAAGTTTGAGGTTAGATGTGTCGCGTCGGCCATTTTTTATTTGGGTTATCAGTTTGGTCCTGCGGTCTTCAGCACGTGGACAACCGAGCGGATAATATCACATAATATCTATAATCTGTGTCTCAAAGTACTAAACACACAATCCTTCGAATCGAAATTTTATTTACCATTGTCTCATTGTTTATTTATTGTAACTACGCCTCACCTGTTTTCTTGAATCATGCATTGTCTTGTAGGACGTAGGTAAGTACCTAACAGCAATCAGCCAAGCCAACGCAAATAAAATTATCTTTCGTTGTTTGTCGGGATATTATCGACCCTTTTCATAACAACTTCAATTTTCACTAATATTTTGTGTGATTGATTGATTTTCAGATCTTCTGTGATGTTCATTGATGCCTCCAAGATCATAGATTTTCTAGAAAGTGAACAGTGTAAGTCATTATACACTGCACACCACTCGAAGTTTCTTCACAAAACGATTTGTAACATCTTTCCTCCTGCTTTCCTGAAATCTATGGTAGCTAGAGAGGAGTATATTCCATGTATGAGAGTGATTTCGTGAAAACTCTTACAATGTGCTGCGCGCGCTCATTGGTCAACTGTTTACTGAAACAATTGACCAATAAGCGTGCGCAGTGCTAGCCTAAATGATAACACAGCATCGAGCGATGATTAAACATTATATTTTTATTAGTTTCTTAATGCGAATTACCCGTGCACCCACTAGTGGGTGAAGCCGGTGGGTCATTGCCCATAAAACATAGCTTGAACTGATGTTAAACTTCATATGCAACTACTGCGTTTTTTTGTCGTATTGAATTCAATCTCTTACTACCTACACCATTAGCAAATGAGTTCCGTTTGGACCCTACTGGTACGGAACCTAAAAATAAAGGAGAAATGTCACCTGTGTTAGGTTGACTTCAACAACATCAACTTCTTTGTTAATGGCTTGTGTGGGGTTTCCACAATTTCGCCAATGTCACGTGGATAGAGTAGAGAAAACAAACGCTAGAGGTGGCCGGTGAATTTATTGTGATTGTTATTTGTATATAATTTGTATTAAATATAAATAAAACGGCTAAAAACTCACGAAAAAGAAGATAGGAAATACTCCGACCAGTTTCGGACTATTTTGAAGTCCTTCATCTGGGAGTGTTATTGTGTTATGAGAGTGTGTCTCTGGGATTATTCCTTCGGCGTGGAGACCAGTTCTTGATGCGAGTGACACTGGGTCCACAATGTGGGGTCATGAGCCGGACACAACGAGCGCAGTGTGCCAACAATCAAAGTTAACGGAAGTGAGTGACAGTGATAACTCCTCGACAGACAACGAAGTGACTGTGCAGGCCGAACATAGTCGAGCGCCGCAATCGCCGCCCACTGTGCCGCCCGCGCCACGCATGCGTCGTCAGTTGCGTGCTGACGTTCGTAGTGTCGGCATAACACTCCCAAATGAAGGACTTCAAAATAGTCCGAAACTAGTCGGAGTATTTCCGATCTTCTTTTTTGTGAGTTTTTAGCCGTTTTATTTATATTTAATATGAATATCACTCGCGTTAGTTTTCAAAATCAAATAATTTGTATTATTACATTTTCGTTTTCGTTCTACTAAATTGAATCTTTTATTACCATTACCCTAAAAAAGCAAGCAACACCTACAGGATTCCGTTTAGTTTGGACCATATGTGTAATAATAATAAAAAAAAGTCATAAGTTCAAAAACTAAAACCCGACTACAATCGGGTAAAAAATAGCTTATGACACATGCAATGAAGACGATCGATAGATACTTCGCTTGTCAAAATAGGACCAACTTTTTAGTTTGAACACATAACCCTTCCTTTGCTTTGCCATAGTCAGGTAAAAAATATGCCTATGACTAATATATGAGTTGACTGTCACCTCGCTTGTCAAAATCGGACTAATAAGGGCGACGCTATGGTGGAACATCCACATACCCACATAAATATACAGGATGTCCCAGGAAGTAGTGATAAGTGGAGGTCCTGGGGTAAAGCACTCCCAGGGGCACTCGAATAACCCCCCCATGTATTTTCCGCGATTTTTGATATTTTCGGAGTTACTCCAATTTTTATTTTTTTTCACAAAATTCCAGATTTCGACACAAAATTAATAATTTTGACCAAACCAACAAAAGAATACAGTTGTTTTTTTGTATTTTGGTAGTCCAGTAGTAACCCTTGTTTTACTTCCTTTGCTTCGCCGTAATACTGAATATTAAGAGAGGTAGTGTGGGCGAGAATATGAGCGTTTTTCAATCTGGTGACACTGGGTTTGATTCTCGGTCCGATGAGCTTTGTTACTTTTAGTCTGTAGCTGTGTGTTGAGGTGTCACTATAAAATATCAATAGGTACCTACTGTAATGCAAAATAACATTTTGTTTCGGATATCGGGTGGTACGAATCGTAGCTTTCGAACTAATGGACCGAAGGGGGTGAAAATTGTATTTTCAAAACGAATAGACCAATTTAGCTGCGGTTTTTCATGTTACAAAGCTCAGGTAAACGAAATAGTTCTTAGCTATAATTGAGGGGGAAATAGAGGTGACGATCGCAGCTCCCAAAAGATGGAACTATTTTTATGTTTGAAAACTGATGTGATCGAGATGCTTCTTAGCTGTAATGGGAGGTGGGGAGTTGGGGGTTATATAAATTTATAATTTGCGCATGTTATTCATTTAAATAATGTTGATGGCAAGAGAGCCAGATTTTAGCAAAATGTTACTGCTACATACTAAGACATTAAAAGAATAAATGTTTTATCATGCAATCCATGGGATATTTACAAAAAATATACCCACTAGAGCGTTTTATATTTTGGTAACATACGATTTCATTTGGTTTTCCCGCTGAAACTTCCTCCCAAAGTTCTCTACTCTACACAGCCTCTTCTAACAAGGCATAACTACCTGTACTATTATTTATTCTGTGGCATAACGCAGTAAATCATACGCAAAAACGTTAATATTTGCTGCTTTAAAGTACAATATTAAACTCTATCTCCATGGCAAAAGGTTCTATAGCTACATACAAAAATGGTGTAAGTTTGTCCTGCAAAGTTATTTACACAGCCTCGTATAATATAGCTACACAGCACACAAATAACCAAATCTCACGCAAAAACTTTGTTTTGCTGCTATAGAATACAATATTAAACTCTATCTACATGGTAGAAGGTTCAATAACTACATACAAAAAAATGTGTAAGTTTGTGCTGTAAGAATAATGTCAACAAACCATTATAACGTCGAAAATGTGTTAAACACATAGATAAAAATATATACAAAACATGCAAATTAAAAACTCAAACATAGGCATTAATCGCTTACAACCACAGATTCAACAAGTGAGTTATTACTAACGTAGATAACAAATTTACTTCAAATTTAAAGATAGATACGATTACTTATCTATGTTTTCGCCCTAATAATAAAATAGTATGTTAATATTTCAAACCCAGACATTCTAAAGTGTGATTATTTTGCCGTAAAATAAATATGTTTGGGAATGACGCTGGGGGAAAGGCTGAATACACACGATCCTACATGTAAATAAAATATATCTATTCTGTGGGCAATGATAAGTGCAAAGCATAGACAAAAGACCTACAAATTACAGTACCTGTCAAACCGATGAAGTCGTAAAAAAATATGACTTATTAATAGTTTCCACCTTTTGTATACAATAAAAACATTCTGATTCGAAAACATGAACTAACGCGGCATATATTTACCCTGCATTCGAGATGAAGTGGCGTTAAGGGCTGTTTCGATTGGCATTTTTGACACTAATGATCCTTTCCAAACCGAATGAAAAACGACCCTAAAGTTTAACTTATAAAGTCGCTTTTCCGATGTCAAATTTAACTGTCATGTCCAAAGGGAACGCTGATCGAAACATATTTAGTGTTTATAACTGTTATTTTCGATCATATAGCATCAAAACGACCAGCGCCTCAGCATGCATGCCAAAATTTCATTGCAACCATCGAGATCGACCTTTTAAAACAAATGTGAAACATCAACTAAACTTAGGTTAAGAGATAGGATACGGCGATACGGTATAAAAGTTTGAGGGTACTCATAGCACATCTTGATCCGCAAGCACGGAACAATAAGGCTCTGTTCGTACTGCGATATTACACCGTGCGATTTTTATTCTCGCGCTAAGAGAAATTATGACTTCTTTCGTATTAAATTAATTCCGTGATCGGAATTTAGGCACTGGTAATAAAATTTCGAACGATTTTTGACAGTTCGAATTTCGATGCAGTTCCCGGCTGAGAGGAACGTCCTAGACACACACTACTCAGAGATACTATAGATGAATAACAGTTTGTTTTTAATTTACCTGATACTGACCTATCAAGAAAAAATTGCCGCTGGTACAACCTGAAACTGAACGCGATGCGTTCAATATGCGTCAAATCACAGTTTTTGTTCCCACTTGAATTGTTAACCGCCAGTGCGGCTACTCCTCCAAAAGCTATAAGATTCAATGTGTTACAGAATTGCGAGAAAAAAACGTGTGGTGAAATATCGCAGTGCGGGCAGAGCTTTACTTGTAGTGGACAATACTGATATTTCTAGGGTTGGAGTAGTGTACGAGTAGGAATAAAACGATTATCGAACGAGGTTAAAAAAAACATTCATATACCTAGGTTGATCACTTGTTCTTTCTCATAATTGTGACTGTTCTAATACATACATTATCTATGTCTTCTATCTATACATATAATAACATTGTAACAATAGTGAAATCTGTATATGGAAGAGAATTTAGAAAAAACATTTTAATTTGAGTTTAATTAAGAAAGTAGTTTTATTATGAGCCTGTAGTGTCCCACTGCAGGCCTCCCTCCCCTCCTTCCAATTTTCTCGATCTTGGGCTGTAGCTGGCCAATCTTTCAGGTATCTCCGCCATATCCTCCTGGGCCTGGGCCTGCCGCGTCACCGTTTCTTATCTCGTGGGATCCATTCAGTTGTTGATTTGGCCCATAGTTCTTCAGGCATTCGGCTGACTTAGCCTGCCCAGTCCCACAAGCTTTGCAGCTTTCCAGGTTACATTCACTATTTTTGTCCGAGAGCGCAGTATAGTGTCCGGATGCGGTCCGTCAGTTTCACGCCAAGTATACTACTCTCCATAGCACGTTGACATACCTCGAGTGCGGACCTCTGCTGAACTGTCAAACACTGTCAAACATCCTGCCCATACTCACGTAAGGTGCACACGTGAGTATGGGCAGGATGCACGCGTCCAGGAGTTTTCTTTTTAAGGATAGTGGGAGATTTCCCTTCATTAGATCCTTCATGGAACAAAAGCACTTCCAGGCGTTCCCGGTGCGTTTAGCAACTTCTTTGTCTTGCCTCGCCTGGAAGTAGACTGTTTGGCCCAAATATGTGTACTCCTGAACTGAACATATTCTACCTCCACACTCTCTTTTGCGTTTAACGCTGTTAGTCATTAATTTGGTCTTCGACATGTTCATCCGAAGTCCAACCTCGAGGCTTGCCTGAATTAGGTCTTCGAGCATGGTATGTTATCCAGAAGCCGAAAAAGAAAAGGGAACCATGTAATCGGCGAATCGAAGGTTGGTCAACCTCTTTTCTCCGACGATGATGCCCTTGTCTTTCCAACTTGCTGCAAGCTTTCTAAAGACTTCCTCAAGAGTGGCTGTAAAAATCCTAGGAGATAGTGGATCGCCTTGCTTTACTCCTTTTTTAATTCATATTTAAAAAGGTGGAAATATTAAACTATGGTGTTTAGTTTGATTGCTGCAGTGCTATTTCTGTAAATGTTTTGTAAAATTTGAATATATATGTTGTCTATTTCGTGATTTTTTAGTGCATTGAATATGGAATTGTGTGCTATGCTGTCAAACGCTTTAGAGTAATCAACAAATGCTAAGTATAATAGAAGATTGAATTCAACGTGTTTTTCTATAATTTAGTTGATAGCTTGAAGGTGGTCCGTAGTGGAGAGGCCACGGCGGAATCCTGCCTGCTCAGGGGGTTGATGTAAAAAAGTAAAAGTATGATATTGGAAGTAGTAGAATCCAAATATATCGTTTATAGAATTTTTGTCCTTCTGTCTGTCTGTATGTGACTTCATTTCGTAAAAACCACTGGATGGATTTTGATGCCGTTTAAAAACTTCTATCTCAAAAAAAAAACAAAATAATTTGTGAAATACCGCAATTCAGTATTTTTTTCTATAAATACGGCAACCCAGGCTATGATATACGGCAGCTAAGATTTTGACGATAACAACACTGGCACTTGCGATCTCCACATACTACGGAATTCACCCGGTTAGTAACCTTTTTTGGTGAAGCATTTTTCCGGATACGCCGTAGGTATTATATATCACATTCTTCAAAATGTAAAGAACAGACGATACTACGAGTAAATTTTGAGAGCAGCCAGTCTACTTCACTTCTGTTCTCCCTTATAGCTTTAATCCATTTTTCTTTCCATGTTTTTTCAGCTGGAAACCTAAAATATATAAATATTTACACCCATTCTTAGATATGAAAAACTTTTGAAATATTCGGCTAGATTCCTTAATAATAAAAAAAAACACTATCTGACTGCATTTAGCTTATTAAAAACATGGGAACAATGTGAAAAAACAGGAAAAAACATATAAAAATACAGGCATGAAGACGGAAGCAGCAGTTATTTCTGTTCAACTTTTTACTTTTGTCTTCTTTGCATACAGAATGAAGAGAGCCGAAGATAGGGGCTTAGTGGCGTTCACATGTCCAACAGTGGCCGAATACGGGGTGATAATGATAGAAAAACAGCCCCGAACTCAGCGGTACAGTTGTACAGTTGTGCCAAATTTATTAAATTACAAACGGTAACTACATTTAAATTAGGTACCTATCAAAACACTTAATAGGCACATCTACGACTATGACACGATTTCATACGGAACTACAAAACACGTTAAAACGTGACTAATCCCTTTTTTTTGGAAAATAGCTATTTCTATTTAATCTGTGCTTTTACATTTCCACTGCAACATTTCGGTGTGGCCATAAATAGCAAAAAAATGCCATCGCGGGACGCCTGGCAGAAATGCGTAAACATTATAGAATAAAATTCATTTAACTTTATATTAGTAAGATGAAACTAAAACAACGAGCAACGTTTTGTAATGCGAGCTCTCATTGGCCAACTGTGAATCAGCAACTCTTCTATTGATCTATACTTACTTTTCGTCATAATACTGTGTTTCTGGTTGGGAGACCGCTCGGACACCAGTACGAAATACCGGAGTTCAATTCTCACTGAAGTGTTTATATTTTTCACTTTAAAAACAAGTAGTTTTGGGAAATTGTCTCATTATATAATTATCGTGATGGGCAGTGTGGTGGCCAGCATACGATAAGGACCGCCCCTTCCCCCCTCCCTATCCCACCACTCCACGTTGCCAGGACGCTCGATTTATCCACGCCGACAGTCAGAGTTTCCCCCGCACCATTAGATGGTGGGGGAAAGTCAAAGTCAAAGTAATTTATTGTATATAGGCAAAAATAATAGGACTTTTACAAGGCAAAATTAACATCTCATGAACAAGGAGAAATACATAAAATATTATAAAAAGATCAAATTGATAAAAATTCAGGTATGTGGCTATAGGTATGTATTTATAGGATTCCGTCTTATAAACGAGATACGCAGGCTCTCGTTTATAAGACGGTGAGGGAATAAAAGATCGCGTGAGGGGCGGTGCATCGTGCGTAGGCGCAAGCGACGTAGGTTCAGCGTGGGAGCCAGTTGGCGGAACACTGGCCGTGGCCGGCCGTGCCCGCGATGCGAATGCCAGCTGCCCCACGCGTCGCACCTCAGCGTCCCGTTGTCTGGACAGGTTTTCGATGCGCGCGCGACACTTGTAATGCGTGCGCCACAGGTATACTAAGTTCTTTGAGTTTGAAAAGGAAATTTCCCTTTCATGTGCCAACAAAGTTAAATCTCACACTGGAAAAAGAAATACCCTTCTGACTCTATCGGTGCTTCGGAAATACGAATGTGAGGGGAGGGTAGGGTAAAGTGGACTAATGGTGGGGGATGTCAGGGAAGGGTGCGTGAAGTGGGGAAGATGGGGCAGGTGGTGCGATGTGAGGGAAGACAAAGGAAGGGTGGGGGCAGAGTGGAAGTAAGGGTGAAGGGTGGGAAGTAAAGTGGTAAAGGGTGGAGGAAGGTCACAGGGAAATAAGGGAAGGGTAGGAAGAAATGGGGAAGGGTAGGAAAAAATGGGGAAGGGTAGGAAGAAATGGGGAAGGGTGAGGAGAAGTGGGAGAATGGTGGGGGAAGGATGTCAATTTCACTTTACCTCCTCCCTTTCCACTTTCTCCCATTCTGCACCCACCCTTCCTTTCAGTCTTCCCCCACTTTGCACCACCTGCCCCACTTCCCGCACCCTTCCCCGATATTCACCACCATTTAACCACTTCCAACTACCCTCCTCTCACTTTCCCCCAACTTCTCTCACTTCCCCAAACCTTCATCCGTCCACATTTCACTAGTTTTTATTTTTTCTAAGTATGGCCACACTGAAAGGCCTCGCGATCGCGCTGCTGCGATCACGTTGCAGTTTGGTCACGGTCACGGAAACACGGTCGCAAAATTTTGATCTTTGTCGTTTAACCCAATAAATCGATTACTTACTTGTGATAAGTAATGCCGGAAGTTTTTTTTTTAAACTTATAACACCCGTCTCTTTTTTTTTCGGGGGTTAAAAATAGATCCGGTCAAAAAGTGGTACCCCTATTTTGCTATTTTATTTATTTACATGTATTCATCTCATGTACTAAGGTTTCATAAATCAAAAGGAAAAAAACGGTACCCTTATAAATAAGATCATTTAGTTCTCCTTTTGTCAGTCCGTCCGTTTGTCAGGAACGGGTAGAGGTACCAATACAAGTTTAAATTAATATTGGTACTAGGGCTTATGGTCACCACGCATCACCAAGACCTTGGGTACATTCTGGTCTGTACAAAACCCTCAGGGCAAGAGTTCTACACGCACTTGGCCATTTTTTTTATGCTACGGCAGTTTAGTTGTCTATATTTCATACAAACAATTTTCAGTCACTGAAGACGGCAATTCGTGATTTGGCTCTGGCAACACTGATAGGTATGCGCTCTAGTCCGTGGTCAGTGATGCCAAATCAGCTCTTTTAAAGCTAAATTTAGCTCTATTTTCACACCGGCAGCTCTCAAAATAGTATTTAGCTCCTTTTTTACACGACTGCCCAAAAAAAAGAAATGCAATGTTTTTAGGATTCATGTATGTTTATATGTATATGAGTTTCTTTATTCTACTATAACTTTTAAATGCCTGAACACATGTAGACGTATGGGGTATCGTTAGAATCTTTACATCCCCCCGAGCAACACAAACTATATCATTTTTGAAATTTTATTATTTCGTCATTATGGCTCCATTTTCAAATGTGAAAAAAACTTTGGATTGTACAATATGGGTATCAAATTGAAGGCCTTGTTAAGCACATTCCTACAGTACCCATATAATTTAATGGCATAAATTATTTTTTGGCAGGGCAGGCGTGTTTGCTTTGTTTTTTTTAGGATATTGGCTCCTTTCTGTTTCATAACATATATTTGTTTCTCGTGAACGCAGCCATAATATCTGCCAATGGGTAATCTTTCACACCACAGATTATACTTAATCTGTGTTTAGCACAATGCAAACGAAAGGGTTGTGGACAAAATAAGTATGTCTTTGACATTGTCTTAACTTTGACATTGACATCTCATATTAAGATATTTTTGATTGTCTATTGATCTCTATCGAAAAGGGGAAAAAAACTACGGTGTGAAAAAAAATGCTTTCATTACTACGAATTGCCAAATGATGTTCTATGAAAAATTGGTGCTATGACGGCTTACAAAAAAAAAGTGCGTGGAGTCCCTCCGCGCGGAAGAAGTGAAACTTCTTAATGTGGAAATGGAAATAGGAAGGCCTCCATGGTAACGTTAAACGTTTACCGCACCCTTGTTGGAAGTCGCATTAGAAGTTTCACTTCAAAAAGCCTGGTGGCTGGTGAAGCAGAACCAAGTACTGGTAGATTACAGTTGGTGGATCAAATCTCCGACGTCTAAGATCATTGATTTGTTACTAATAATTGAAAATAAAAAAAATAGTGCGTGGAGTCCCTCCGCGCGGAAGAAGTGAAACTTCGTAATGTGGAAATGAAAGTATGAAGGCCTTCATGGTAGCGTTAAACGTATAACGCAACCTTGTTGGAAGTCGCATTATAAGTTTCACTTCAATACAAATAATTTGCTCCTATTTACTGAAAATTTTAGCTCTTTTTTAGCTTTTTTTTTACGACACTTTGGCTCTCTTTGGCAAATCAGTGTTGGCAGCACTGTCTGTGGTAGATATGATTGTGTAATGTGTTCATGTGTTGTGTTCTTTCTTGTGTCTATGTGTTGTTGAGGATTCTAATGTTGTTTTAGTTATATAAATAAACAATATGGAAGAATCTTTATTAACTGACAAGGACGATAAGAAATCTTCTATTTGTCGTGTCTGCCTAAAATATGACCCTAACCATTGCGGTGAAGGGTTATCCCTATTTGAGAAGCAGAATAATGTTTTCATATATGAAAAAATTAATTATATAGCCAGCATTGAGATAAAAAGAGATGATGATTTGCCCCAGGCGATTTGTTCCTCATGCCATTGGGCACTTGAAAGCGCTTGCGATTTCAAACAAAAGTGTGAAAGTTCCGATGCTATTTTGCGTTCAGCATTGCCTCTAGGTGGACCATTGCAAGAACAATTCATAGAAATTCCTATCAAAGAGGAGAACGATGAGTACGAATACGACAATTTGGATGAAAATACGTTTTCGCCTCAAGAGCTACAACAGACTGTCGAGGTAAAACCAAAGTGCAAGGACACTCAACCAAGAGATGCCACATTTAAGAGTAAAGCCTTAGATTTGAAATTGGAATGTCACGACTGCGGCGGCTTCTTTAAAAGTAAATGTAAAATGCGAGTACACTGGAAAAAAGAGCACCTACCGAGACAGCTGACATGCCCATACTGCAAAAAGATTCTTAGATCATACAAGGCTTTTCATAGTCATATGAAGAAGAGATCTAAAGGTTGCATCAATGCATCGAAGTTGCGAATTGAGGGTGAAGGCCGATCTCGCATATTTCACTGTAATCTATGTGACGCTCAGTCAAAACGCTTGCAAACCATAATGACCCATTTAGTTATCCACACAGGTGAACGTCCTTATGCATGCACCTTGTGCAGCAAGACATTTACACAGCACAGTTCATTGATTGCTCATAAAGAAGGTGCCCATAAAATGTATGCCAAGGAAGGGACATGTCACCAATGTGGGAAATATTTCAAAGGTCGCCGTAGTTTATATAGACACATGAAAACGCATATGGATGACCAGTTCCCATGTAAATTGTGCTCTAAAATACTCAGATCTAAGCCAATTCTGCGACAGCACATGAAAAGACATAGCGATGTCAAATCGTTTACTTGTGAAAAGTGCGCTAAAACATTCCACACGTCAAGTGACCTCTGTAACCACAAAAATAAAATGCATGAGAAGAGAAAAATTTACATGTGTGACCGTTGTGAATACAAGACGTGCTTTTCTAGTAGTATGGCGAGGCATCGTCCAAGACATACAGAGAACAATGTTGCATGTGAAGTGTGTGGACAGTTTTTGGATAACCTTCAGCAGTTGGCGATGCACAGAAAACGGCACTTTGAGAAGGACTATCAATGTATCTATTGTAAGAAAATGTTTTACGGTAGAAAGAACCTCTCTGCCCACATCAGGAAGATACATAATATGTATGCAGTAGGCAGAGGCAAGAGTACCCTTGTCAACGGTGCTAAAATTGAAGTTACGGGGAAATCCCAATTAGATATCTAGTTTATATTCTGTCTGTTATTATAATTATTTATATAATATTTTGTCTGTAAATATCTTTGAACTAATTTATAATTTGAAATAAATAAAATATAAGTTGAGACATGTTTATATTAATATTTTTGAAAAACTTATTGTTAGTTAAGATTCTGTGTTGGAACATAAATAAATAAAATTATTGTTACATTACTAGCTGTGCCCACAGCTTTGCCAGTGTGGGCATTTGCATCCTGTGTAGCTAAGACCCAAAAAAATATATATTACAACAATACCAAATTTCAGCTGGTGAGTGGTTTTTATGGATTGCTCGGTTTTTACTCATCATATCCAGACTTTTTATTAGTTTCCAACTCTAGTGCAGTGGGTGGAGGGGTAAATGCGAATTACCCGTGCACCCACTAGTGGGTGAAGCCAGTGGGTGGACGGGTCATTGCCCGTTTCAGTTTCAATCGTTAGCTCTCGTCAAGATCTATCGATTGTGTATATTAAAGTCAAATCCTAAGCTAACCAACAGTGAAAACTGCATTTCTAATAGTAGAAATAAAGTTTGACTAAGTTTTAGTACATTATAGTAACCAACACGCAAAAGTGAAACGTCTATTTGTTTGGGGAGCTTTAACGCCAAAACGGCTGATCCGATTTTGATGAAATTTTGTAAATAGGTACTGTACAATATAGAGACCAACAAAACATACTTTTTTACTGGCTGTAAGGAACGGGTGCCATGGAAACGAAATAATAACAAGTCTGTCAAAAAGCATCAAGAGCATTGGTGCTATATTTTTGACTAATATTTTTTTAATAACCTGGGTGCTTATTTTTCACGATAAACTGTAGTCCGCGCGGATGCAGTCGCGGGCAAAAGCTAGTATATTATATATTTTACACATTATTTTTAATCAACTTCCAAAAGAGGAGTTTCTCATCTTGACTATATTTTTTTATGTATGTTCACTCATCTCTCTGGCATATCTGAACCGATTTGGATGGCTTTATTTTATTTGAGAGAGTAGGCCTTCAATGTGGACTTAATATAAATTTCATCAAAATTGGTTTTGTAGTAAACATAGACAGTATTATCTATGGTAAACATTTATTCAATGTGATCCCATTACCTACTGTCGCCACTGGAGACTTCAAGCGCCACATTGAAATCAACGCCACCTAGTCCAGTATTGGGCGAACTATACAGACCTATCACAGATGGCGCAAATACCAACTACACACAAAACCTGCATCGCGCACTGTCCCTGGCTCAAGCCCGAAGACCACCGTTCTCATTCACTAGAGGCCACTACTCACCAGCGGGATCACATCGCTACATCTACATTTGATCTACATGCGACATGACGATTGACGCGACTCATCGTGGACGGTCTCGGCCACTGCAGACTTCGAGCATTTCTTGCTCTTGAAAGCATCCAACGCAGCTGCTAATACAAATACGGTCTACGGTCACAGAATAAATAAAAGTTCAGCTACAGTATAGAAGGGATGTATGTGTCACTCCTCTGGAACCTCCACTTGACAGTGGTCATAGATAAATAATAGAAGCCAACGTGAATGTTATACACGCCATTTTTACACTTGAATAATAAATTATATATTAAATAAAAAAAAGCTTTCATGGTTTTTTTGTCAGGAAGTGCTCGAAATTAAAATTGCAAGATTCCAGGGCCAAATTTTATTAAATATTGAAACGCGATAACGCAAAACGATCGCAAAAGTGGTAAAAGAGAAAATTTCAGGACTCAGAAATAGATACATTCATACAATTGAAGTTACTTAAAAGCTTTTAACTTTTAAAATTGCTGCCATTAATAGGTGGTGATGTGCAGTGTATCCCTCTCTTTTATTTTTTCATCAATTAAATTAAGAGGGTATTCCTTGCACATGACAGACACTGATTAGATATTTGCCCTCTATGGATATTTGACTGCGCTGCGCTAGTTGTGTGCGCCGTCACGCACACATCAGCAAGTCCTCTCGGAGCGGTTACTAGTGAAAAAGGTAACTCAACAATTTTAATAAATTGAGAGTCGAAATCGCTAGCGCTTTGTTTTCATTATTTTCTCATGATTTGGTGTTCTGTTTTGTTATATTTACTTGTTTTGTTCTTTTTTTGACTTAAATATTCATAAATAGCTCAGAATGTTTTGATCATTTGCAATGCAAGAGTTTATTTGAATTATTGCGCTTGCTCCGCTCGCGCTGTTTTCTTATTTCACTGATTGTTTTATATGATTTGGAAATATCATTTAACTTCGGCATCGATAGAAATAGCAAAAAAAATACTTTATTTTTTCGTTTTCTATATTGACAGAACAGTTCAATGTTCTAACAATCGCTACTCTCGTAACTTTTAATAATTCCAATGCATACTTTTACATGTTTTGGAATGATTATTTAATTTAATAGTAGTACTAACTTAACACAAATAAGTAGCTAAAAAATACAGTAAGTTTGGATTCTGCTGCTTATTTAAATAGCGAACAAAAGTTGCTTCTAAAGTTGCTATATCTTCATAAAAATCAACTTTTTATTTTCATATATTACATTAGGGAAAGAGAAGATCAAAATGTTGATTTTCCTGAAGTTATAGCAACTTTAGAAAATGTTTGTGTCCACACAACTTTTTGTTTATCATAAATCATTGTGGCGTACTACGTATTCCACACTTACACGGGGACTCAAGATAACTCCTCTAACGAGTTGGGCCCACCGCGTACAATGCGATTTAATCGCGACCTCTTATGACCATGGGCCACCTCCTTGGATTACTGGTTTTGCCTACGCGAAGGTACTAACTAGTATAAAGTCTGTGTCTCTGCATCGCAGCCGGCCCGCGCCCGGCACGCTCACAGACGGCGATAGACCACGGCCGCGCTTTGTTTACTTTTATATATTGTCGTAATTCTATCGTTCCTTGTACATAACTATAATTTCTTGTTGCTTACTTAATTAAAACAGTTTAATATCCTTAGTAAAACATTCATTTCTTTCGGCCTAACTTCTTCTTCCTTTAAATATAAAACTTTCGATCCACATCAACCTTCTGATCCGGAGTCAGTATAACTGGATGGTGCGAGATCTGGACTGCCAGGATCCTCGCCCACATTGGTGACCCCGACGTGATCTGAACACGCAAGTCTGTGAACTGACTAGGCAGGTAGCGAAGCTAACGGAACAGGTAGCCAACGGTGATCGTTCTCGATCTCAAAACCGATTCAGACGGAATGATCGCTCTCGCTCACGCTCACGACCTAAGCAACCACCACCTAACCACCCTCACTGTTTTTATCATTTTACCTACGGATCCAAAGCACAGAAATGCAAGCAGCCGTGTAGTTTCACCTCGGAAAACTTCCAGGGCGGTCGGAAGTAGCGGCCAGCGACTGCCCTTCATCTACAGGCCGTCTTTTCGTCACAGATCGCGTTACAAAAATGCAGTTTCTAGTAGACACTGGTTCAGACTTGTGTGTTTTTCCGCGATCAGCTGTCAAGATGCCCTGCTCAAAGTCGAAGTTTGAACTCACAGCTGCAAACAACTCGATAATTCACACTTATGGTCTCACTCAACTACAGCTGGATTTAGGACTTCGACGTGCTTTCATCTGGAGTTTCACGATCGCTGATGTTTCTAGACCCATCATCGGAATAGACTTCCTCAGACACTATGGTTTGCTGGTAGACTGTAAAAACCAACGCCTTATAGATGGAATCACCTCACTTTCGGTAAACGCTTTTTGCACCGGTTCGCCTGACGACATCGCATCTATCAAAACTATCACTGGTGAATCAGACTTTCACGAACTACTGCGTGAGTTTCCAGAGATCACGAGGCCTGCAGGTGTTCCTTCAAGTCCTAAACATAATACTCTCCATCACATTAGGACAACTCCAGGTCCTCCAGTTTCTAGCAAGCCTAGACGTCTTGACCCCGCACGTTTGCAGGCAGCTAAAAAAGAGTTTGAAGATATGCTGGCAAGTGGCGTGGCTAAACGCTCTGAAAGCCCTTGGTCATCAGCGCTACATCTGGTAAAGAAGAAGGATGACGGATGGAGACCTTGTGGTGACTATCGAGCACTCAATTCCAGGACTATACCAGATAGGTACCCCATTCGTCACATTCAGGACTTCTCCCACCAGCTCTCAGGATGCTCTATCTTCTCTACGGTTGACCTTGTCAAGGCCTATAACCAACTGAGAGTAAACCCAGAAGACGTACCCAAAACAGCACTTACTACACCTTTTGGACTGTTTGAATTTGAGTTCATGACCTTCGGACTTAGGAATGCTGCTCAAACCTTCCAAAGGTTCATCGACGAAGTACTTCTGGGCCTTGATTACTGCTATGGATACATTGATGATATACTCATTTTCTCCTCCTCGATAGAAGAGCACAAGACACATCTGCGTCATCTGTTCGATCGTCTCAAGCAGTACGGAGTGCTGATAAACACTTCAAAGTGTATACTAGGCAAGTCGGAAGTAGATTTTTTAGGATACCACGTCTCAGCCACTGGTACACGACCCCTGGTTACGAAAGTCCAAGGTATCCAGGATTATACTGTCCCCAAGACCGTTAAAGAACTCCGACGTTTCTTAGGAATGATGAACTTTTACCGTCGCTTCATTCCCAACGCAGCTCAACTCCAAGCGCCTTTAAACGCTCTCTTATCTGGACCCAAAGTCAAGAGTTCGCACCCTGTTGAGATGACTCCTGACCTCATGCGCACCTTCGAAGACTGTAAAACCTCTTTGTCTCAAGCTACTTTACTTGCTCATCCAGATGCCTCAGCTGAATTAGCACTAGTCACTGATGCATCTGACTCAGCCATCGGTGCCGTACTACAACAACGCAAAGGTGCAGACTGGCAACCACTAGCCTTCTACTCGCACAAGCTCTCTAGTGCCCAGGTTAAGTACAGCCCCTACGATCGAGAACTACTTGCCGTGTACGAAGCCATTAAATACTTTAGGCATATGGTGGAAGCCAGGACCTTTGTAATATACACCGATCACAAGCCTCTGACTTTCGCATTTTCTATGAGCAAAGATAAGTGTTCTCCAAGACAATTTCGGCACTGGGACTACATTGCCCAATTTACCACTGACCTACGCTTCCTTCCTGGCAAGAAAAATATCGTCGCAGACGCTTTATCGCGCGTGGAGGAGATTGCTGCTGGTATTGACTATCAAGCTCTTGCACAATTTCAGAAGACAGATCCTGAACTGCAAGACTTGCTTCTCCACGGTTCCAGCTTAAAACTTCAAAGGATGGAATCAAACGACAGCAGAATACCAGTCTATTGTGACACTTCGGTTGGACAGCCTCGTCCATTCATCACTCCACAACTTCGCAAACAAGTCCTCGACTCGATGCATGGACTACATCACCCAGGAAGTACAGCTACAGTACGACTGGTTACACAAAGATTTGTATGGCCAGGGATTCGTAAGGATTGTAGAGAGTGGGCTAGGCATTGCTTGCAATGCCAACAATCCAAAGTTTCCCGACATACTAAATCCCCCCTTTCCTCTTTCCTTACCCCTTCCTCGAGGTTTTCCCATATCCACCTCGATATCATAGGACCGTTACCCCCATCTTATGATTACAGGTATTGTCTCACCGTCATCGACAGATTCACGCGATGGCCTGAGATAATTCCACTTAAAGACATCACTGCCGAATCCTGCGCTGCTGCCCTTGTATCTGGTTGGATTGCCAGATTCGGATGTCCAGCTCGGGTGACAACAGACCGTGGAAGCCAATTCGTGAGCCACCTCTTCAAATCTCTCGCTGCTCTGATTGGCGCGCGTCACTTCCAAACCACTGCATATCACCCCGCTGCGAATGGCATCATCGAGAGACTCCATCGACAACTCAAGGCAGCTATAATGTGCCACTCTAACTTTCATTGGACTGAAGCCCTTCCACTGGTGCTACTTGGCATGCGAAGCGCATGGAAGGACGATCTGCAAACTACAGCTGCGGAATTGGTTTACGGTGAGCCCCTACGCCTACCTGGTCAGTTCTTGTCACCGATAGAAGACTTCAGCTCTGATGACATCACGCAGTACGCAACTCGCCTTCGAGCCTATATGCAGAAGTTGACACCCAGATCGACGTCATGGCATACCTCTACGCCATTTTACTTCCCACGTGACCTGCATGACTCATCTCACGTATTCCTGCGTCAAGATCACGTGCGCGGCTCACTTCAACCACCGTACGCCGGCCCCTACTTGGTCATTCAACGGAAGCCTAAGTTCTTCACCCTTGACGTAAAAGGCAAGAAAGTCAACGTCACTGTCGACAGGCTCAAACCGGCGTACATGACTAGAGAAGCTCACATTCCACTGATCACTACAACCGAGTATAGCACGGAAACACATCCAGCACCCGCTACGGAACTAGCTGCGGAACCACCGCAGACTGAAAAGAGGACTCGAAGTGGCAGAAGAGTCCGGTTCCCCGAATTTTTTCGACCGTAGTCACGGTCTGGCCGGGGGGAATATGTGGCGTACTACGTACTCCACACTTACACGGGGACTCAAGATAACTCCTCTAACGAGTTGGGCCCACCGCGTACAATGCGATTTAATCGCGACCTCTTATGACCATGGGCCACCTCCTTGGATTACTGGTTTTGCCTACGCGAAGGTACTAACTAGTATAAAGTCTGTGTCTCTGCATCGCAGCCGGCCCGCGCCCGGCACGCTCACAGACGGCGATAGACCACGGCCGCGCTTTGTTTACTTTTATATATTGTCGTAATTCTATCGTTCCTTGTACATAACTATAATTTCTTGTTGCTTACTTAATTAAAACAGTTTAATATCCTTAGTAAAACATTCATTTCTTTCGGCCTAACTTCTTCTTCCTTTAAATATAAAACTTTCGATCCACATCAACCTTCTGATCCGGAGTCAGTATAACTGGATGGTGCGAGATCTGGACTGCCAGGATCCTCGCCCACATCATAAGCACCAGATATATACTAGGAACTTATAACAACTAAAATATTAATAGATTTTATTCAGAAAAATCCAATTTTTTTTTTTTTTTTTTTGTGTATATTTCGATTCTGCTTTTTATAACTGAAAAAGTTCTAATAAATCAATTTTCTAAAGTTGCTACAACTTCATGAAAATCAATTTATTGATTTTCTCTTTCCAGAGGTTGAGTTTTGGTAACCGCGCGCATTAATCCTCTAAAATAAATTTTGAAAATAAAAATGTTGAGTTTCATATGGTTTCATGAAGTATAGAAAGAAACAAACAATTTTTAATTCTCTTTTACAAGACACTTTTATTTTCTTTCAAATCCCTTGTGATGTTTTCATACTTAACAATTTTTCATAACTAACTACGAAAAATAACGTTTTTTTCCCTCTGTTTCATAACTGTATAATATACCAAAATTTCATAAAACTTCGTTCAAACGTCAAATAGTTTTTAACTGATTGCTCGGCTTCTACTCATCAGATTGAGATACAAAGTGCACCAGATTTTAAGTCAAATCTAAGTTATCCAAAAGTGAAAACCGCATTGCAATCGGTTCAGTAGTTTTTATGTGATGCGCGAACAGACACAGAAAACATTTAAAAAAAGTTGCGCACTAGTTTATTTTAAGTACTTACTTTTTTAATCATATTCATTGTACAGTCTTTGTTTACTTACAGCTTTTTTAAAAGTACTAGATGTGCTCGCGGCTTTGCCCGCGTGGTCATTTCTTTATGATTACACTATGTGCAGTTCCAGGACCTAAAATATCAATACTCAAAATTCCTTCAGCTGTTAAATAGTTTTTATCGATTGCTCGGCTGCTTCTAATCGGATTGATTGGTACTAAGTATACCAGTTTTAAGTCTAAGCCCAAGCTATCCAACAGTGAAAACTTCATCAGAGTCGGTCCAGTAGTTTTTACGTGATTCGCGAAGAGACAGACAGACACGATTTTTTAAAGGGGCAAAGGGCGTCATGGCCCCGGGCGGAGTAGATGCAGAGGGCGGCGGCGAGCGGAGGTCACCGTCGCGCCGCGCCGCCTGTCTGCAGCTTCAGCAATAAGTAATGCCGGCAAGAGAGCACTGGCCCGCCCCTTCTGAATTTAATTAATTGTATTTATATCTACAAAACATTGCGCTCACTTCGCTCGCACGCTTTTATAATTGCACAATCAGCAGTAAAATCAATTTGTTATTTTCGCATAATTTGTAATTATTCACTGTCTACCTACAGTCTACGCTGATTGAAATGGCGCAAACTTTTCGAGCATGCACGCTGCACGTTTTAGTTTGTTCATTATTTCCGTTCGTATGGATTTTTGTTTTAATTTACTAATAAAAATAGCTCCAAGTTTGTACGTTCGCATTATCTTTTTTTATGCTAGTGGTAGTAACTCAATTTTTTTTCGATTATTATTGTTTTTTTTCTTCATAATTTTCCTTTGATAAGGATTATTTCGTTTTCTACATTGACAGAAATAATTCGAAATTTTCGTGCTCGCTGCGCTGGCGCTTGTTAATCATTATAGTACATGTATTTTTTATAAAT
Organism: Alsophila aescularia; assembly: GCA_946251855.1. Classification (NCBI taxonomy): domain Eukaryota; kingdom Metazoa; phylum Arthropoda; class Insecta; order Lepidoptera; family Geometridae; genus Alsophila; species Alsophila aescularia. Next base: position 57,263,004 of record OX276379.1, on the reverse strand, counting down.
TGGAATTATGATTTAAATACAACATTGACAGAAAAAGCCCAAACTTTTCGCGCTCGATACGCTCGCACTTTTTGATCATATCAATTATTTTATATGATTTAGAACTTATTAATTCATATCCACATTGATAGAAATAGATTGAAAAAAACATGCTTGTTTCGCTCGCGCTTTTTGTTCGTGTCTTTTTTGTTTAAATGTTTTTTTGATGTATGAATTCATATCAAAATTTTCGCGCTCGCTTCTGTATTTTTTTCTTACTATTTGTCATTGTTTCGTTTTCTACATACATAATTACCATAACATTATTACTGTAGGCGATGGATCGCAAGGTCTACACGATGTACTGGATGGAGACTTCGGTTCGTAGCTCCTAGTAGTTCAGGTTCCTGAATCGATGTGGACTGTAGTTCAATTAAACACTGTTGCTTGTTCAAGTTCCGTTGATTGAATGGTCGGATCCAATCACTTTGACTACTTCAGTTCGACTACATTTATTTACCAAAACTTATCGCTATATATACAGTTATACGATCTTACAACTAGTGCGGTATACACGCCGCAGTTAAAAGGGGCGTGGCCTATTTTATATGTTGTCTGTGTTCATGCTGTCGCGGGCAGGCTCGGCGTCCACAACATCTCTCCCCCCGGCGCAGCTCGCGTAGCCTCTTGTTCCCTTAGCAGGACGGCGAGTTTGCTGGTAGGGCGTCGGAAGGTACCGCTCTTAGTTCTTACGTCGGCGACTCGAACGCAGCCATCTGGACCGGGATAGGTGCGCTCAACAATCCCGATTGGCCAGACGTTCCGGGGCAGCGTGTGGTCGACCACAACCACGATGTCGCCGGCTTGCAGTTGTCGTCGGCGGTTAGCTGGCTCCCCTCGTGGTACAAGCGTGGGGAGGTATTCCCGCAGCCAGCGCTTCCAGAAATGGTCAGCGAGCGCTTGGCTTGCTCGCCAAGTTCGTCGGTCAGCTTCATCGCAGGGGCCTGTGGTAGGTAGGCCGATCGATGACCCCAGCAGGAAATGGTTCGGTGTGAGCGCTTCTGGGTCGAGTGCACTCACGCTGACGTAGGTGAGGGGCCGAACATTGATCGAATGTTTGGCCTCGGTCAGGAGAGTCTGCAGGACCTCCTCAGATAGCACCTTTTCACGTAGCGTTGTGTGCAGAGCGGTCTTCACGGAGCGTACTTGCTGCTCCCTCGTTCCGCCCGGGTCAGGTGGCCAACGCTCGCTTTGCTCTGTTTCCATGTGCGTTGTTCGATGCTGGCATATGTCGTTCAATGCCAGCACACGCGCGGACACCCGTATCAACGTCTCTTGTTTCTTGACCCACCCGGGTTCAGGCAGCCATCGGTCGCTGTGTTCATCACGCTCGCTCGTGTGTGGGATCTCTATATGTTCGTCCTGCTCGCTCGTGTGCAGGACCTCTTGTTGGTCAGTGAACGCTTGGTGTGTGGGCCATTCTTCTTCGGGTTCGCGAAGGAAGCTGGGCCCCTGGAACCAGCGATCGCTAGCGGCTATGGGCGTGCGGCTCAGTCTCGTCGTGTCGTCGGCTACGTTATGTTCGGTAGGCAGCCATCTCCACTCACGTCGGTGAGTTAACTCCGCTAACTCGCCCAGCCGGTGCGCTACAAAGGGCGTGTAGCGCTTCGCGTCGTTGTGCACCCAATGGACTACGGTCGCAGAGTCGGTCCAGTAGGTGGTTTTTGTTACTTGCACGCGATGCTCCTTTTTTATAACGTCCGCGAGCCTCGCGCCGATGACCGCTGCCTGAAGTTCTAGGCGCGGTATGCTCTGCGCGCGTCGCGGCGCTACCTTGGCTTTAGCAGCCACCAAGGCAATGGTCACGCTGCCGTCGTGGTGGATGGCCCTCCAAAAGGCCACCGTAGAGAATGCCTGCTCGCTCGCATCGCATAGTATGTGCAGGTCTACGCGCTTGTGTCCCTCTAGCGCGTAGCTACGGCGTAGGCGCAAGCGAGTTATCTCGCTCAGCTGGCGTAGCCATTCTGCGAAATGTTCGGCTTCTTCTGCAGGTATCGGCTCGTCCCATGGCATGTGAAGACGCCACAGGCTCTGCAGGATGATCTTCGCTCGAATGGTGTACTGACTGAGGAGACCAAGCGGGTCATAAATGGACATGATCGCGCTGAGGGCCTCTCTCTTCGTGGGTGCGCGGATCTGCGCGTGCACCTCAGCCGGTACGCGGTGCATTGCGGTGTTGAACCCCAGTTCGTCTCTGTTGGAGTCCCAGCAGAGCCCGAGTATCTTGCTCTCAGGGCTCCCTGCTCCCAACTGAGTGGGCGTAGTCGCTCGTAGCTCTGGCGGTACGTCTCGTAGCACGTTCGTGTTGCTAGCACTCCAACTGCGCAGAGTGAAGCCAGCGGCCGCGTGCACCTCGCGTAGCTCTTGTATGGTGCTACGGGCCTCCTCTTCATTGGCGTAGCTGTCTACTAGATCATCCATATAGTGGCTGTTCGTGATGGCCACTAGAGCGCGTGGGTGAGTCTGTGCATGTGCGCGCGCATTGTGGTTGCGCACGCTGTGCGCCATAAACGGTGAGCTGGCGGCGCCGAAAATCATGCTCGCCATCTTGTAGTGGCGAGGCGGGTTAGTTCGGTCCCGGCCTCGCCATAAGAACTGCTGTGCGGGCTGGTCTTCAGGTCGGATCTTCACTCGTAGAAACATCTCTTGTATGTCGGCGGTGACGGCGATCGGCCGTTCTCTGAATCTGAAGACGATTCCTTGTAGTGATAGTAGAAGGTCCGGGCCCTCCAGCAGCTGGTCGTTCAAGCTCACGCCGTGACATTGGTGAGCTGCGTCAAAAACAAGCCGTTGTTTACCAGGCTTGTTCGGGTTCTGTACTGCGAAGTGCGGGAGGTACCAGCAGACGGGGCTCCGTCGTTCAGTCCCGTCGCATGGCACCGCATAATTCTTAGCCAACAGATTTTCTATTTGCGCGGCGTATTGGTCCGCGAAGTCTGGGTAGGCGTCCATCTTTCGTTCGATGCTTTGTAGACGCCGTAGAGCCGCGCCGTAGTTCGACGGCATGGTGACGTCATCTCGCCGCCAAGGCAAGCCCACTTCGTAGCCGCTGTCTGTTTTCTTTATTGTTTCTTCGAAGATCTTCGTAGCTCGTAGATCTGCGTCGCTCACTCTCGAATGGATAGCGACGCCGAGCGCGTCGATGCGGAAGTGCGCCTCCACAAGCTCGTGTAGGCGCTGGTCGTGCTCGTTCGTACGCTGGTCGGGCGCGTATACGTGCAGCACGCTCTCGTTTTCGTAGATCAGGCTGCGGGGTGCGGTTCCATGCATCACCCAGCCAAGTCGGGTCCTCGACGCGGCCGGTTCATTTGGCCCGCCAAGACGAAGCTCACGGGATACAATGAGCTCCCAGTGGTCGGCGCCTACTAAGATGAGGGGGTGTGCTAGGTCGTAGCACACCTCTGCCTCCATCAAGTCCCGCAGATGATTGTGTCGAAGAAGCGAGCTTGGGACGGACTGCCGGTGTAGCTTCAGATCGCGCACCGTGCGCGCTTTGATGTCGTGACGTGTCGCCTCCTTAGCTCCCCTTATAGAGAGAGAGACGGTTTGGCTGTCTCCCTCTCGCTGCGACATGTTCACGCCGTTCAGATGTAGGGGCTGCGTAGGGCCTTCTGCGCCGATCTTCTTCGCTAGTTCATGGTCGATGAGCGTGATGGTGGCGCCTTCGTCCAGCAGCGCGTAAGTGTCGACCTCCCCCCGTGGACCGGTGACGACCACGGGGCAGATCTTAAGCATCACGGTCTTCAGGCCAGTAGCATTGGTGGGTGCTACCGACAAGACCGCTGCGTTGTGGCTCGGTGAATGTTTGGGTTGCGCAGCAGATGGCTCGTTAGGTCGCGCAGCTGATCGCGTATTATGTCGCGTGTCTTCGTGCAGTGTTGAGTGGTGCGGGCGGTGGCATTGGTTAATGCCGCACAGCTTCGCCTTGCATTGGTACCGACGATGTTTCTTGTCGGCGCATCGGAAGCATACGCCTTTCTCTTTGACCAGCTCCCAGCGCTTATCGACGGTCAGTGCCCGGTAGGTTGGGCACTGATGTAGCGCATGGGCTTGGTTGCAGCTCTGGCATAGGTCAGTCTTTGTTTCTTGTTCCGCGCCCTCGTCGGTAGTGTACACGGCGTTCCCTTTCTTCTTAAATGCCGCTGGTCTCGTCTCACGGGCGGCAGAGGTCGCTGCCGGTGCGTATGTAAAACGCAGTGCCATGTCTGCTTCTCGCATGAGGAATCGAGATAGCATGACAATTTCTGGCTCCGAAGGTGACTGGTGTTCGTTGGCGTAGTGGCACCACTGCGTTTTGATGTGCGGGCTTAGCTTCTCCAGCACCTCACGCGCCAGCATCGGGTTATACAGGTACCCCCGCCGGTCGATGTTCTGTAGCACGCAGACGACGTTCTGAAGTTTGACAGCGAACGTGTTGAGGTCGGTCGCTGTCATCCCTGGCTTCGGGAACCTTCTTAGCTCTTCTAATGCTCGGTCGATGATGAGCTCCGGTCTCCCAAAGCTCTGTTCCAATGTTTTGATGATGACGTCAGGATCAGTGGCTGTGTGCAGTAATGCAGCCACGGCGTCACGTGCGTCGCCCTTGAGGCAACTTCTCAGCCGCTGTAAGTTCTCAGCGGCTGAGATGTGGTACAGGGCTGTGGAGTCCCGTACTGCTGCCTTGAATGGCAGCCACTCGTTTGGTGCCCCAGTGAAGACGGGCAGGTCGGAGTTGTAGCGGGCCCGAGGTCTGGCCATTCGTTCAATGGCCTCGGCGAGTTGTTCGATCCCGGATCTGCGGTCAGATCGACCCGGGGTAGGTGATCTTGTAGAACGCTCAAAGCGTGCTCGTCGTGGTTCTTCTTGTTGCCTCTCGGTGTTGAGGCGCGGCACATCTCCGCTCTCCCCCCGTAGGGTGGAGGGGTTTGTGCGTTGCAACCAATCGTCCACCTTCTGGTGGTTGTCGTTGTTCCGCACGGTTGGCTCGTCGTGAAGGCTCTGATCTTCTTCAATATTCGCGATCTGAGCCGCCAATCGCTTCTTCACTAGGTCCGCTTCCATTTCCAACTCCTTTCTCTTCAATTCAGCAAGTTTCTCGGCCGCGTCTAACTCCGCCAGCCGCAGCCTTAGGGTGGAGTTCGCAGTTCGTTGCGAGTGCGCCGGTGACTTGCTTCGTTCGATGTTGCCGGACGGGCCGGCGGTCGTGCCAGCAGCCGTGCCAGCGGCCGGCACAGATGGTGATGCCGGCGGCTCTAGGGATAGCCTTCGAAGGCGCTCTTCGTCCAACCGCTTCCGCTCTTCCAGCTCTGCCAGGTCGCTTTGGCTCCTCGTGACCACCATGTTCGATGGGCGGCAGACGTTCACTGGATAAGCTGTTGGTCGCTTAAGTTCTTCTTCTATCCGGCTCCGATGGACCAAAATGTAGGCGATGGATCGCAAGGTCTACACGATGTACTGGATGGAGACTTCGGTTCGTAGCTCCTAGTAGTTCAGGTTCCTGGTTCGATGTGGACTGTAGTTCAATTAAACACTGTTGCTTGTTCAAGTTCCGTTGATTGAATGGTCGGATCCAATCACTTTGACTACTTCAGTTCGACTACATTTATTTACCAAAACTTATCGCTATATATACAGTTATACGATCTTACAACTAGTGCGGTATACACGCCGCAGTTAAAAGGGGCGTGGCCTATTTTATATGTTGTCTGTGTTCATGCTGTCGCGGGCAGGCTCGGCGTCCACAACAATTACATAACATAATTAGCTCCATCCCGGGAGGCAGAAACTCACGCTACGCCACTGGGTAACGTATCTATCATAATATAATAAAATCATAGACAAGTAAAAATGTCTCTTCACTCTATCAAATGCTGGAGATGTGTAAATCGGCCCTTACTTCCTAGGCTAGATTAGAATTATACACACTCAAACTACTTTAGTATTATTTATTCAATGACTCGGATTAGACTTTTGCGCAGTTTTTTTTTCTAATCTGATGACATGTAGCGTGAACTCGTGAATAGTGTTGTAGAATAATAGGTAGGTACCTAAATTAACTGGTACCTGGAATTAACAATGGTAGGTACTGTGACGATGTCATCCTTTTTCATCATCATTAAAACCTCATTTCATAGTTTGTCACCGTACTGTCCACACATATTCTTAAATTCAAATACCTTTTATCACCGCCTTGATTGAACCTGTCAATTCTTGCATTGTCATTGATTCGCTCAACTCTATGGTTACGAGATAAGTTTTGTATCATCATCATCATCATCATCATGTCAGCCTTTAGAAGTCCACTGCTGAACATAGAGCAAAGACCAAAGAGCTCCATGACGAGCGATCTTGTTTTGAGATATTTCATCATGATCATTTGTGAGTTTTGTATAGTTGAAAATAAATATATTGAGGCCATCGACCCTATTAAACAAAGGAGGACTAGGGACCAACTACTCAGCATGGACCGCATATATTAGGTGCAACGCACACAATTGGCCTCAGTCGTAATCGGAGTTGCGTTGGTGTAACACGTGCGTGTACTTTACCACATATTATTCGGAGTTCGCAGCAAAAATGCCTTCCTGTTCTTTTATAAGGTGCACAAATAGCTCAAGAACCAAAAATAAGTTGCACTGCATTACTTTTCACTCGTAAGTACTCGTAATCATAATTTTCTTTAAAATTCTACTGATTGATCTTGTTTGAAAATCGCCATATGCAGAAAGGGACAGAAATATACAATTCGTAAGAGTGCGACAAGACAAACGGCGTATAGAAGTTTGATCAAGGCCCTATTTCATAAAACTATAGTACACTGACAAATGTCAATCAAACCGACAATTGTCAGTCAAACTATAGAAATGTCGTACTTTTTTATTAAATGAAACGCAGGTTTTGCCTATTCGACTGAAAATTGTAGGTTTATTATGATTGGTCGAATTATGAAATAGGGCCCAGATCTCTTTGTACCGTCAGGAAGACAAAATTTACATAGATTAAAGAAGATAACCATTTTTTGTTTTATATGACAAAAAATTACGAGAATAACTGTGTTTTTATTATTTTTCTATCTTTAACACTGACCGACATATAAAAGTGCAAAGTTAACATATTCGGTCTAAGCCGCGGACCGAGCGCGATATCGTTGATGACGTCACGGGCCCCATCTCGGCGCGAGTGACTCGGGGATTCGAAACATTTACCCGAATGTGAACGTCGCGCGCTGAACCACTTTGTTTATTTTAAACAAGAAACAATAAAAACAACATGAGTCCATCTATTAAATATATTATTGTGCCTCAGTGTAAAAATACGGCCACAAAAACACCCAAAAAAATGTTTTTTTACGTTCCTAAGGAACCGAAAATATGAAAAAACTAACAAATGCGATGAGGAGAGCACATCCATTAGCACCAAAATCGACAGCATATTGTTGTGATCATTTCGATGTAAGTATTCAAATACTTACTGGGTAGATCCAACTTCGACAAAGAGGTCAACCGACGAATCCAACTCGGATGGGCAGCGTTCGGGAAATTACGCCATATCTTCTCGTCGCATATACCGCAGAGCCTCAAGACGAAAGTTTATAATCAGTGCGTGTTGCCAGTGATGACATACGGCACTGAGACGTGGTCGCTAACTATTGGTCTCATACAAAAGCTCAGAGTTGCGCAGCGTGCAATGGAGAGAGCTATGCTCGGTGTTTCACTACGTGATAGAATCAGAAATGAGGAAATCCGTAGAAGAACGAAGGTTACCGACATAGCTCTCAGAGTTTGCAAGTTGAAGTGGCAATGGGCAGGCCATATAGTTCGCAGAACCGACAACCGCTGGGGAATAAAGGTTCTTGAATGGCGACCACGAACAAGCAAGCGAAGTGTGGGGAGACCCCCCACACGATGGACCGATGACATTGTAGCCATCGCAGGAAGTCGGTGGATGGAGGTGGCACAAGATCGCTCGTCATGGCGCTCTTTGGGGGAGGCCTATGTTCAGCAGTGGACTTCTAAAGGCTGAAATGATGTTGATGATGATTCAAATACTATAACCTTGCCATGTGAAATACTAACTAATAAGTACCTAGTAAGTATTTGGTTATTGCTAGTAATATGCTTTTTAGTAGGTTGAACCTTTCCAAGGTTAATGATCCCTATATATTCAAGAAGAAACAATAATAATAAGTTTAAAAATTCAGTGTAAATAAACAGCTACAAGCTGTGGATAGTTTACGCTAAATCATTGCGACCCGTTTTTTAGTACTTATTGAAAAGATTTGATGTTATGTTTGATGTTATATCAAAATCATATTAGTAGTATAGGAATTAATTTATTTTAATAAAAGTAACAGGTAATTTAAAAACCATAAATACACAAAAAGGCTGGGGTGCTCTTATGGGGGCTGACTAAGAAAAGAAAACAAAACTATGTATAGGTATTTTTGTTATACCTATACTTACTCATTAGTAAATGACTCCCAGTAGTATGAGTGTAATAATAAGTAGGTTATAGAAATTATATCTTATACCTAACTTGTCATTTTAACTCCGCGAATTTCAGCTGCTACAAAATCTTTATTTTTTATAAATTATTCTGCCAACATCATATTGTGGGCTAAGGGTTTAGGTTGTGGGAGTGGCCTTTTGAAATCCTTCTTCCATTTTAGTTCTAAAACAATCGCTTAAACAATACACTTAATCAAACAGCATTATTTAAAATCAATAAAAAATACCAGAGCGCACGAGAGCAAACACCTTACCAGCGAAAATGTACTACGGACGTATGAGGCGGGCGCCCGTGCCCGCCGCGCGCCGTGCTATATGGGGGCGATGACGTCACGCGCTACTCGCGAACACTGACGAGATTTAAAAAATCTACGTAAATTTCCCACCCTTATCACTTCGGTAATATTGCATCGATCGATGTGAAATTAAAACTAGAATAATGTGTACGGTCTATACTTTTATTCTACGTAATTAAAAGTGTCATATTGTAACCTTGTTATCTTCTCCATTGATTTTATTCACTTAAAAATTGCATATATTATTTTAATCTACCTACTTTTACGTATTTGCCCCTTGTTTATATTAGAAGCGTCAACATAATAGATACTTTCTAACATGTTCCTGATATTTCTTAACATGTTTATTTTGTCTACTCTACACCCACTGATATGTTAATTGTTATTAATAGGTTTCTTATAGACGACCTGTGGAAACATAAGTGGCTACGAGTTGTCAGAAGACAGAGGGAAGAGCACTGATCTCTATGGATAGGCTCTGACGTACTTTCGTTTGTGCCGATTCAAAGCGCCCCACTGAGCGTACAATAGTACAAAAAAAAGTAAATACGTTAACTACTTACGTACGTAGTAAATACATTAGTTCCGTGGACGCTCACGACGCCAAAGTACTGCTATCAGCGCCAACAGCGCCAAAGTGGCGATAATCATATGAGCTAATTGCGACGTTCGTCAATAGTCTGTCTAGAGTACTAGTAATATGCAGTTGTCTATGGGGAAGAGCCAGATTGGCTACCCAACAATAACAGTTTATTATATTCAATACACTTCAAATCAGAACATATGTATACAACTCACAAAGGATATAGGAAGATATTAAAAAGCGCAGGTCCATATTTTTGGGTAGGTGATATGTACTTACCTATATTAAAGAGCACTTGCACTTACACTTATTGGCATACCTAAACAGCAGCGAATTTGAAATAAAAATGGCGATTTCTTGGCCATTAATGAGTTCGTGTCAATAGACAGGAAAAAATATAATAATCATAAAGTGTATTAATAAACTGCCTATGTGATATATTTTCTGAGATATTTGGGTCTAAAAATATTTTTTCGTCTTTTACATGCGTTAGGAACATAAAGTTGCAATATTGAATTTCAGTCTTGGTCAGGAAGGGATGAGGGGGTCTGATGAATCTAACATGCGCCATCCCATAATTGCACGACATTAATATTGCCGTGAAGTTGGACGAAAAATAAACCCAAATATGTCTTAAAGTATATCACGATTTTTTCATAGAACACTTTTTGTTTCTTATAATTTGCCCTATCGATTGACACTAGTTTCATTTATGTACCTACCTACTATTATATACCTACTACAAAAAACTATCAAACTTAACAATTTTTTTTTACATTGGTGATCAAAACCGCGGTAGAAGCTAATATTGTCTTATTTCATTGAAATTTATTTGCTGACGGTTCCTTACATTACTTTATGTTTACGGACTAAGACGAACTTACCCGATACCCGAATCGTATTTGGTTCGAGAATTAATGTTGTTATCTCTTTTGCGCTTCTATCTGCGTATGTTTCTCTATCTTTGTTGTTGGTGCATGAAGTGTACGACAGTGCAAATTTAGCTGTGTGGGTGTGTTTTCCTGTAGTTGTATCTAGTCCGGGTGTAGTTTACATGAAGTTCTAGGTTGCCCCGTCCTCCTTTGTTTATTAGGGTCGATGATTGTGTCCTATACGTCTAGCTGATTATAAGGATTGTAATTTTAATTTCAATGACTTAAAAACTGCTGTACTCCTGCCCCAGCACGGGAGAGAAAAACTACATGAACTAGTTGCAGATAAATTGATACCTGACGTGAATGATTTATGTGCTGCAGCATGGCTGCAGCATCGATGGCCACCACAAGACACTTGATTCATTAGACTCAAAGTGCAATGGAATTCTGTACAATAAACTGTCGCGAAGCGGTCCCCGAGGGTGTATACCACCTCGGAGAACAACTCTCAACTAACAAAAATATGATGTAGGTAGGTTCTCGAGAAGGAAACTTCGTGGTACGAGCCATCTTTTTATACGCTTTATATTAGCTTCACTTGTGTGTTTGTATGTTTGTAACCGACTCCTTTGGAGGCTATTTTGACCCACTTTAAACGGTCAGATTTCATTCAAATTTTGCACACCTGTCAAAGAAGTAGAAAATAAATAATAGTTTAAAAAAACTAAAAAACACGCTTTACCGATAACCAAACTAAACAATAGAAAATAAATGTTAATAGTATAAATATAAAAAAATGCGCTTTTTAAGATATTATCGAAATGATAATCCTTCTTCTCATATCTGTCATGAAATATTTATAACTATTGACCCATGCACCCCACGTTTTTTTTAAAATAAAACATTTTTCTTATTTACACTATTAAAATTTATTTTCTATTTTTTAGTTTGGTTTTCTATATAAAGCGTGTTTTTTAGTTTTTTAACCTATTATTTATTAGCTTTGGATAGTAGATTTCTCTCTCATAGAAGACAATAGCCTCGCAGCAGAAGTAGCTTCTATTCAGTCTTCTCCCAATTTAATATCTTTGGTAAGAGTGTACCATTGGGGCTCTAGTATTGTTAATATCACAGACTTTTCGTTCTTCAACAATACGGATCAAAACAACCAAAATACTATCTTAAATATAAGATTTAATAAACTTATATAACTAGGACGGTAGGTACACATTTTATAACATGTTATTACGTAAAATTCCGAGTTTTTGCTAATCCATTGACAACGTAGGAATGACCAATGATGTTAAAATCTCATTGGGAATGTCAGGTTCGAATGAAAGCTGCGATAATATTAGAATTTTAGAATACACTATCAAATGAGGTTATAAGTAAGATGAAAGAGAATGACATCGTCACAAAACAACTTTATTCAAAGTAATGAGTAATTGGTAGTTTCCTCCTTGTTCCTGTACTATATTGTTGTCCGCTGAGCGTCGTCCCCTTGAACTGGTGAAAACCCTCGGGGGACCGCCTCGCGACGGTACCTACATTTCTTAGGTGGGGTAGGGTATTTCCTAGGGCGCCTCTAAGGCCATAAGGCTATACCTACCTACCTACCTTGAGAAAGATTGCTTTCAATGCTTGCATTGTCGTGACTGTCGTGAGGTAGTCAAGTCGATTTATGCAAAAGCAGTAAAAGCTAGGCCGTGTAATTTCTCACCTGTCAGGTATATGACTAGGTAGGAGTACCTACGTGTAGATACAAAAAAAACTACAACACATTCTCACGCACGCCGCATGGTTTTCGGCTGCGAACGAACAAAATTACAAAACAAAGCGAAGCGCGAAGCCCCGTTCATGAGCGGCCAGCAACAACCGCCATTTTCGACTCAGTCCAGTTAGAACCGCCGCGCGAATCGCACGTGTCGGCGACTCGTCCACCGGAGAAACGATCGTGACAAAAACATGATGCCGTTAAAAGTGCTCAATTACGAATATTCTCACGTTTAATTACACGCGAAATTGCTTTGCTGTATCGTTCAGTGTTCGGTTTCGTTGTTCGATAATTGACCGTTGCGTTTTTGCCAAAGTTTGAAGTTTGTTTTGAACAGGGAATTGGCTAGTGGAGTAAATAGTGAGAGTTTTTATTTGTTTTTGTGTTGTTGGATTCTTATTGGATGTGCATTTGAGTTATAAAAGACTTTTTATATTTTTGGACTATTGGCGGTAGGCAGATTATTATCAGGTATGTTATATTTTTTATTTATTATATAAGGTCTAGGTTATGTACAAATATAATTTGGGAAGGTAACTTTCTACCACAAATCAAGCCCTGCGAACCTGCAACTTCCGGTTTCATCACTTTCCCAATTGAGCTATCCGTAGTCCTACCTCGTTACCTAGACATTGAATAATAATGCAGTTATCTATGCCTACACCACAGAATAAATAATAGTAAGTACCTACAAGTCCTACAACTACCCTACACGCCGAATCTTTACTCCCCTCGAAGCTTGCTGTATGAACCCTAGGCACAATAAATAATAGTACAGTATAATACCTATATACTTAGGTACTTACCTATGTATGCATGCATGGGTTGATTATAATTTCTAGCATGTTGTAGCACAGTACATCATATATAGTCCTTACGGACTATTACTATATAGTGTTAGGAACTTAACCTTTTTAATGTAATCTATACGAACTCTAATCTCTGTGCTGTCACAGAATAAATAATAGTACAAGGTGCTGTCACGAAGATTTGGGCTTTGCCGCGCTTATGAGCTGTCAAAAAATGGTGGCCGATGCGAAATAAAAGTTGGATTTGGGCTGGCTTATAGAAAAATAGGGAATTTGCAAGGGTTTGTTTGTTTGTTTGTCGTTTGTGCTGGCCTGGTGCTGTGCTGACCACTAACTCTTGTTAGTGGTGTTGTGCTGTAATTCTAAATTCTAAGGTGTTGGTACCCAAGGATTTTTTATCCTATGTAATATAAATTCTTTGGGGGTAGGTACCTTAGTTATTGATGGAATAAATGGTACCTAATAATTGTGAAGTTACATTTTCTATAGCTAGGTAGGCACTTACTTACCTTCTTTCTCTTTCTCTGCGAAAATGTTTTAGGTTAGTACGAAAGCCACGAATGTACGTAATATCTAGGTTGGTACTTTATTCTGAGCCTGACCATTTTTTTTGTCCTAAAGAGTGGTAATCTACGCTGAAGCCGTATAAAATAGAAGATTAAATTGCGCTGAAACTGAAACAGAAATAGGTAGGTACCTGTCTACTGGCGTAGTATAGATAGGTATTTGCATTCCGAAAATCAATGGATTAGGTAAGTACCTACGTACTTAGGCAAAGAAGGTACATAAATACTTACCAACTTGGTAACGGAATCGTGCGCGTACGCACTGAAGCAGCAAGCCTTTCTGATAACAATCCTGTTTTGAATTTCAAGACAAGTTTCCAGTCGCGAATTCAAATGTATACGTAGGTACCTTTACCTAGCAACAAAATAAATCATACCGAGTCAGTAACTACTTTGTATTTTGTGGTTCTAGTATAGGTAGTACCTATGTAAGTACCTACCTCTATGAGACTGGAGTCGAGGGCGTCCTAAGAATTATTATGGTAAGAAAAAAAAAAAAAGAAAGAAACTCACATACATAGGTAAATACAAACAACATACATACATGAATCCTAAAAACATTACACTCCTTTTTTTGGCAGTCGTGTAATAATAGTACTACGGCTGTAGGCAAGTTCTCATATTTTGGTCCTGCTCGTCCAAATGCAGATTGAGCGAGAGACCGGGAAAGCGAAGGCGATGCAGCTCGGGAAATTTTGAATGACTTAACTATTTTGGGACGTATCGAAAATTAGCTGAGCAAGAATCTAGACTAGATCAACTTAAAAACTGTAGCTTACAAAGCAAATTCCGGGTCGATATTCATAATAGGTTTTAAGACATTTCGCTGAGACTGAACGAAACAAGATCAAAAACTAAAAACCGACTACGGTCGGGTTAAAAATAGCAGACACTCTTGCGATGAAGGCGAATCGATTGATACTTGTCAAAATCGGACCAATAGGGACGAAGCCAATTATTGCCAATTATATTATATTTTTATTTGCCAATTTATTTTGTGGCGACGCTGTATGGTGGATCATCCTCATACATACATACATATATATATATATATATATATATATAATGATAAATATCTATATATATATATATATACTGTTAAACTCATTACCCTTTTTTTGCTTCGCCGTCCGACTACGGCGAAGCAAAAAAAGGGTAATGAGTTTAACAGTCTATATATATATATACTGTTAAACTCATTACCCTTTTTTTGCTTCGCCGTAGTCGGGTAAAAAGAGCAAAGTTTCATAACATTTTTTGATCGAGTAAATATAGGTAAGTTGTAACTTGTGTTTTCCTAAGGTAAAAATCTTGTTTAAAGACTTGAGAAATGCTTAATTAGAACAAGTCCTATATAAAAAAATCGACTTCAAATGGATGAGGTAACTAATATACTGTGGCTCTTTGAGCTGTAGAGACCCGCGAGTCTGTCTTTGCAGAGCTTAAAACTGAATAAATGTTCAACGCAAAACAAAAAAAAACTCAACGTCAAAAATAACATATTTTATCGAACCTGCTCACAAATTTCACGAGAATCGGTTGAGGTTAGTGATCTGTAACAGCCGGACACAAAGCATTATTGCCCAAAGAAATGGAGAGCGCTTCGTCCGCGCGTAGCGCTCGCCCGCTCAAAAACAATTTTCAAAATTGCAGAAATCTGTGAACACTAATAAAAAAATAAAATACAGTCGAACATAAAAAGAGGCACCCTTCTTTTGTAAAGTCGATTAAAAATATTAATGTTGTGACTTGGTTAGTATGAATTAGACGTATGGGGTATCGTTAGAATCCTTACATCCCCCCGAGCAACAAGGTTTTTATTTTAAATTATTGTGGCGTTTGTGGCTCCATTTCCAAATGCGAAAAAGTATGTTTTCTTCGAATTTTACAATATGGGTATCAAATAGAAGGTAAGTATATAAGAACATTGCAACAGTATATTATATAATTATATAGAATATAATTTAAGCATATTATAATATTATTGCAAGTTGAAGTGGCAATGGGCAGGACATATAGTTCGCAGAACCGACTACCGCTGGGGAATAAAGGTTCTCGAATGGCGACCACGAACAAGCAAGCGAAGTGTGGGGAGACCCCCCACACGATGGACCAACGACATTGTAGCCATCGCAGGAAGTCGGTGGATGGAGGTGGCACAAGATCGCTCGTCATGGCGCTCTTTGGGAGAGGCCTATGTTCAGCAGTGGACTTCTAAAGGCTGACATGATGATGATGATGATGATAATATTATTCGGATTCGGATAGTATATAACTAGGTTACCATCTGTTTTTTTTACTAACCTGAAATTATAACGATACTTTTTCAGTCAATCCGTACTACTGCTACAACCTTTTATGTCCTGAAGACACGGCTAAAAGGTTGTGCATCCAAAACGTCAAAAAATAAACCTTAACGATAACTCCCACAGATAACATCCACCCCACAGTAAACAAGGTACCCGCTAGGCACAACGTGAGCTGACTTCCTTGCCAATGAAGACACAAATACCTATACCTATAAAGTTGAAGTACAATAAAGTTACCGTACCGTGCCCGGTGCCGAGAGGGTCTAGCTAGCCTGTTGCTGGCATCATGAAAGATAATCGAATTGCTCTTCCCGAGTCTTGTCATGTCATATTGTCGACTGAACTGAGTGTAGGCCTGGAGGCTGATATTTACCGGTAAAACCGCTTTGAAGTTAGCAGGGTCAGAAATACCTAACGATTACACTGTAAATAAATATCCACATGAAAGGTTTTTTTTTTTTACGGATATACCCAATATTCCTCTCTAAACAAAAGAAAAAAAATAACTTAAAATGTAAAAAGTGAAAAAACCATTCATTAAAAAAAAGGTCGTAACAGTTTTTTTTTTAATTTTTTCATTTTTACACTAAGTTAGCAATTAATGATAGTAATAAGTTATAGTTATTATAGTTATTATAGTTTATATCTACAAAACTGCTGAACCCATTTGAGATAGCTTGGAACCCTGGCTAGCCAGACCTTGGTTGCACAATCCGATGAGTAGAAGCCGCGCAATCAATAAAAAAACTATATAACGGCTGAAATAATTTAGATGAAATGTAGTATATTGCACTGTGGGTAATATTGATCCTGGGATAACACGCAGGCAACGTAGGTTACTTTTAACCCAAAGAAATAACCACGTGGTCAACGCCGCGGGCTGCGGGCACAGTTAGTTTTTATGTTTTTATACATTTGTTTGTAATGGATAAACTCATAAAATACTAAACCGATCCTAAAAATTCTTTCACCTTTATAGAGTAACATGGGCAGTAATTTATACTTCTAAAAAATAGAGATGCTATACTAAACCAAAAGAATTGAGAAAATATTTTCTCAATTCGTATGCCAGACATATTAAGAATCAGACAAACCGCGAAACAACCCGAAAATTGCTTTAATGAATGTAACCCAAAGTATCAAAAATTTACAAAAAAATACGATTATACTCGCTGTAAGGAACGGAATGTCGGACGTCAGCTGAGAATTTCCTGGACAGCTCATAGAACCAATGTTTCGATCCCAAAGTTGTACTATTATTTATTCTGTGCCCAAAGGAACTCAAACTAGAGCGACAACAACGACTGTGATGTCGCTCGCAATCTGCTCGCACCGGGAATATATATATATAGTGCTGCAATATTTCGGTCCCATAACCCGTAGAAACGCTGACAACTTGGAAAGGCTAATAGTGACGAGCAAAATCGAAGACAAAAGACTCAATATTGCACTCCACAAAGCCGAAGATCGGAGCAAGTTGATGAAGATTCTGGATGATTTTGGAAGGAGTCACTATCCTCAACAATGAGGGAATCAGGGAACGACTGAGGAGGAGGAAGGAACGGAATGACATGTTGCCATGGAAACGAAATAATAACAAGTCTGTCAAGTACGTCAGTAATATTGCAGTTGTCTATGGTGCAAAAACACCTCGATCGTTGCTGCCAAAGATTTTGAATAACCCTTACAGGCGGTTTTTTTTGAAGTTACGACGGGTACAAAAGTGCTGAAAATAAGTAAAATGCTGCGGTGTGAGCGTTTCCCGTGCGAAGCCGGGGCGAATCACTAGTATCTAATATAAGTGGATAAGATGTAGTAGTCTTGTATATATATATATATATATATATATATATATATATATATATAGGTAGCATTGTGTACGTAAGCTGATAGTATTAGTATCCAACTATTACATCTATTACCTAGTAAGTAGGTACTAGCTATCTTAACTTACCTACTAATAGCCGTACATACTCAACTCACGTATTCGTACCAAAAATCTTTTCTCTGCAATAAAAGGAAGGCCGAATTCAATAGGTTAATGTACGTATTGAATAACAGACTGGAGCCTTTTTTAAACTAATCGATAACTCACGACACTGTTTCAAACTTGCCTATGTCTACATTACAATACAAATAGATATCGCTGCTGTCCAATTTTGTACCTTATTTTTTAGAGTTGAAGTAACAAATTATGTTTTCGTATTCATAGGGGTTACTTGGTACCTCGACTCAAACAACCAAGGAGTCCATAATGTCCAAAGCTTTCTCTAACTAAAGTAAAGACTTCATGATCAGCCCATATCTGTCCACTGCTGAACGTATCCTCTCCTAATGCACTCCACTGAGCTCAGTCTTCAGCTCTCCTCATAAAAAGTCTTAACTGTAATTAAATAGAGCAACAAAAAGGATTTACTTGCGTAAGGTCCGATTATTTATTCTTGCATGATGTTATGTGTTCTTTGATGGGACTATGGAACCTTTTAACCAAAGACAATTTTGTCTACTGACCAGAAAGGCTCTAACAATAATACGAATGTACGATACACTTAATAAATACTTGGTATATCTGTGCAGTGTGTTTATACGTATCATGTTATTGTTTCATTCTGCGCTTGTAATAATAATTATCACCTCCAAATCTGAACAAGGGTCGGTGACCAGCTGGACGAAGACGTAGCGGTAAAATTAAAGTGCTGAATGATCCTTTGTAGGTGACAACGAAGCTTTAAAAGGATTTGAATTGGTCAATAGTTTTGTCTCGTGATGTTTCTTCAACGAGCTTGCGTGTGCTTGTAGCACAGAATAAATAATAGTACTACGAACTTGTAGTAATGATTAATTTATAGACAGATAAATAAAGTAAAAAAGTGTTTATTGCCACTAGAAATAAAGTAAATTAGATGTACAAAAGGATATAATTATATTTAAGGGCAAAGGGGGTAAACTCAGCATGTGCGGCTTTCACATGAGAATGTGAACGCCGCGCTGGTTTTTCATCTACCCCAAGTACTTAAGTAGAGACATAAATCAGTGTCATTTTACTCCAATGAATTTTTTTTCGTAGACTTCTGCCAAAGACCGCCTGAAGTATCACACCTTTCCAGATATTCAACCGCCAAGCAGTGCCCGTGTGCTGAGGTAGTGCTGGCCTCTGGTGACAGAATTTGTCAGGCCGCCTTAGGGCCTCTGACATGGCTTAACGACTGCTATTAATTAAACGACCGGGACCAACAGCTTAACGTGCCTTCCGAAGCATAGAGCAAAGGAAAACAAAAAAAAAGACATTGGTGAGGTTGAACTATTGAACTGTTAGGCTACCATCGCTCGTGTGTTGCTTGGCATTATATTAGGACCACACCGTCTCACACCGTGAGTGCTGTGATAACCAGGGTTGTGACGATCTATGGGAGGCTGATGCACATTTACCAGCTGATGATGATGAACCGCCAACAGTGTAAACATTTCCATGTTCCGGTTTGAAGGGTAATTCCATCAAAATTACTGGGCGTGTAAAATCACTGTCTCAAGGTGACGAGCGCAGTGCAGTGATGCGCAAGATTTTGCAACTAAAGTTCTGAGTGGCACTGCAACTGTATTAGGCAGGCGTAACGCTGGCTTACCATCAGGCGAGCGACATGCTCGTCTCGTCACACAACCAAACAAAAATAAAAAAATCGTTTATCAGGCTGTATTACTGTCGAAGAGTAAACTAAACAAAAATAACCAGAAACCATTTTATACTTCCGATAACGTCGAACACAATTAGCAATTAACCGTCAGCAAAATTGGATCTATTTTCCGAATTGGAAATGTCCCTAGGGCTTCAGCATCTGTCAAACGCAAAATGTCGATGCTTTGGGGTTATTATCTCATTAATAATCGTTTATCGTGGGTTTCATCGGAGAATTAACCCTCGGATCCGACGGGGAGTAATGGCCGTCATCTTAGGACAATTCTGGCTTTGCGGCACTGTTTACGGTGCGATTTTTAAACATCAGCCTACGTTTTGACACTGCTATAGGGCTGTTGTATGTCAATGTCAAATTACTCATGTCCTCAAGGTTGGTTGTGTCATTCGTAGCCGCTGCTTTCGAGCTGCCTTGTGAAGATATTCGTTCAGTTGAATAATGACAATACTATCATAAATTTTAACAAGCAATTAACGTTTGCACCTTCAAATAATGTATTAATTTTGGTCAAAATGTATGATGTGGAGAGCGGCTTTGAAACCTTTTTCAAACTCCGATCTCGGTCCAACTCGACCGAAGTAAGTCAAATGTGCACGAACCATCCTTCCACATATAGAAGGTTGGTCAATCAGTTGGAGAGATGGAAGATAGACTGGAGCCGCCATAAGCTCAACTCTCGGTGACATTACAATAACATTCGCATTTTGACGTTGTTTTTATCCGACTACAGCAAAGCAAGGGAAGGGTAATTAGTTTAACAGTCTATGCATGTATGTACTCTTATGCGGATGTTTCACATTCGTCCGTCGCCCCTATTGGTTCGATTTTTGTAAAGCGAGGTGTCAATCGATTCGTCTTCAGGTACCTATAGCGTGTCATAGGCTTTTATTTTACCCGACTACGACAATGCAAAGTAAGGGTTATGTGTTAAAACTAATAACTTGGTCCGATTTAAACAAGCGAGGTGTCAATCGATTCGTCTTAATTTATAGTGTCATTGGAAATGGTTACAAAACGAAAGTTAAGAACTATATCCCCGTATATCCCCAATTTCAGCCAACAAATAAAACAAAAAATTTTAACTTGCAATGTTTGTATGTGTTTGTATGTTTGTTTAGGTTAAATCTTGCAAGCTGAATTAGAACCACTTCCACTTATCCTACGGAGTTGAATTATTACACGTTGGTTCAGTTCTGATGACAATGCATTTTAACAAGCAATTTTATGATAACCATGGCTTGAATCGACATCCAGGAACAGGTCCAGATAAAGGAACTCTTCAACGGTAAACCACACAGTCACGAAATTTTGTGTACGTATTATATTATACTAGCCAGTTTGAAGTTTTATCATGACATGGTTGCTGCACTCCGGGTTGGCACCTGACTAGGGAACTTCTCAATGGTTAACAGCACACACACGAAATTTTGTGTAGTTACGCTTTATATAATGTTAGCCGGTTTGAAGTTTTATCATGACATGGTTGCTGCCCTCCGAGATGGCTCCTGACTAGGAAACTCCTCAACGGTTAGAGTAGGAACCAATCTTTATGGCGGCTGTGAAGATGGGCGCAAGGCGCTGCGCAATAGCTACTTTTAGGTGTAAGCGGGCTTTGGAGAGGTGAGAGGCCGGGGCACACCCTCCCGCTAGCCCGCCGCACCCCGCGCGCGCCTGTCGCGGTTGTACTTGTGTGCACGCTACATGCGTACGCTGCACACATGCGTGCGATTCTGTTTAAGTACAGTCTAGTTAGTTATTTTATTAAAGTTATTTGTTACCAACCAATACAATTCACCAACAGAATATCAGCATATTCCGATATCAATATTATTGTGTGTTGACGTATGTTAACATAATGTCATGATTGGTTAAAAAATAATGTTAAGCGTCGACGCTAATTTAGCTACTAAAAACATAACTATAGGTATAACATTTTTTTGTCATTCCATTATTTGTATGTGACATGTAAGTAAGTACGGTATAAGTAGTTTATTAAATATCTATGTACTTATAGTAATTTTTATTTTGTATGATTTATTGTATTGTTTTGCACCACCGTCCTTTTTTAATTCGTAATTTCTGTCCATCCAAAGGTTGTCTGATAGAGATAGCTATTAGCGATAAGACCACCCTTTGTCCCTGTTTTTTATGTTCCATACCTTATGTCGCAGATACCGCAGAGCCTCAAGACGAAAGTTTATAATCAGTGCGTGTTGCCAGTGATGACATACGGCACTTAGACGTGGTCGCTAACTATTGGTCTCATACCCAAGCTCAGAGTTGCGCAGCGCGCAATGGAGAGACCTATGCTCGGTGTTTCACTACGTGATAGAATCCGAAATGAGGAAATCCGTAGAAGAACGAAGGTTACCGACATAGCTCTCAGAGTTTGCAAGTTGAAGTGGCAATGGGCAGGCCATATAAGTCGCAGGACCGACAACCGTTGGGGAATAAAGATCCTCGAATGGCGACCACGAACAAGCAAGCGAAGTGTGGGGAGACCCCCCCCCCCGCCACACGATTGACCGACGACATTGGAGCCATCGCAGGAAGTCGGTGGATGGAGGTGGCACAAGATCGCTCGTCATGGTGCTCTTTGGGGGAGGCCTATGTTCAGCAGTGGACTAAACTGTTTATTATTATTATTATGTTCTACAAGTAGGTAGTAAAAAAATAACTCTAATAATTGCGAACCTTACTGTACCAGCGCGAAGTCGCACTCGCAGCGCGCTTCACAGCCGCCATAAAGATTGGTTCCTACTATAACAGCATAGACACGAAATTCTGTATACGCATTTACTTAAGTGTTATAGCCCATTCTATGTTTTATTATACAAGGCTACATTTTTTTTTTTAATTATTATTTTCTGAAATGTTATGGCCAGTTCCTCGTAGTACTATTATTTATTCTGTGTATGCGGGCATGCACTTAGGGGTTAAACCGTTTGGCTATCGCGTAAAACTATTTTTTATTCTGTACTATCGCGCCGAATATTATGCATATCTTGTCCACTCTCTTAGTGCACGCCATCAGTGGCTCGGTCTTCAGCTCCTCTCATCCATTCTCTTCCAGCCGCTTGCCGCAGCCTTGCCACTGCGATTCCTCTGCGATTTATCATTATTATTTATTTATTCCTTAGCACACAAATTTAATGCACAAGGAGGACCTTATTCTATTTAGCATTTTCTACCAGTCAACCTGGACGTGCAAGAAAAATGGTAAAGGTGCAGTAAAAAAAAAACGAAAAGATATTAAAAATAGCTTATATAATAATAAAATTGAGAGAATAAATAAAACTATAGAGTACATAAGAAAATTATAAGTAATTACACTATATATCAAATTAATATAATAATGATATTAACATTTATCATTATCAAGTATAACAGGTGAAAAAAGGTAATAAATTAAAAAAAAAACGTAAAGAATCCATACAACATATAGGAAACAATAAATAAATAAGGAAACGTTGAAATTATGAACGAATTAGCTGATGCCCGCGGCTTCGCACGCGTGTTCATTTATCTGGGTTAAAAGTATTTTAAATGCTATTCTAGGACCTAAAATACCAATATACCAACATTTGATCAAAATTCCTTCAGCCATATAAATCATTTTTTTGATCAAATGTTGGTATTTTAGTTAGGTCTTGCAATAGTACATGGCGTACTTTTGACCTAGAGAAATACCACAGGTGCGAAGCCGCGGGCATCAGCTAGTGTTTAATAATTACGGTTTTAGTTTTTCTTCAAACTCGAGTTCCTAGGTCCCACAGACAGTAAAGTATATTTATTCGGTCCTTGGCATCCACAAGTGGCGACAGTTTGACAGCGGATGTCGCATGCGTAATGTATTCCGATGCCGGTTATGCAAACTAAACTGATTTAATTAAGTAGGTAGTATTACGTCTGCAGCGACCTGTTCATAAAAGCTAAACTGGCTTGGTTCGTGTGCGCAGAATTGTGTAGTTGGGGTTCGAAAGAAAGCTTTGATTAGATAATGGAGAAGGGAATAACTGTTGTTACTAATGCCTTGTAGCGCCGCCATAGATTTCTGTTTTCCCGTCGCTGAAGGGAAATGCTTGTTTATAACTACCGATCTTTGATTATAAAGCTACCTACGTGAATGAAGAGTTTTTACCCGAGTACGGCGAAGCAGCGGAAGGGCAATGAGTTTAACTGTCTATGTACGAGTATGTGGATGTTCCACCATAGCGTCACCCTTATTGGTCCGATTTTGACAAGCGAGGTATCAATCGATTCGTCTTCATTTATAGTGTCATAGGCATTTTTTTACCCGTCTACTGCGAAGCAAAGGAAGGGTTATACGTTCAAACTAAAATCTTGGTCCTTATTATAATATAATAGCTGCGCTCCGTGGTTTCACCCGCGTGGATTATGAGGATGGATGATGATAAAAAGTATGTGTTAATCCAGGAATGAGCTATGCTGGTACCAAGTTTCATCCAAATCCGTTCAGACGTTTGAGCGTGAAGTAGTAACAAACATACACACACGCTTCTAAATATACTTGGCGCTAATCGGTTTTTAATCATTTTATGACGTGTTGTATGGACTGTTAATTCTATGGAGTTCTGCATCGTGCATAATGAAGCTTTCCTCTCGATAATTGTGTTCATTTTTAAAACTTTAAGCTCTGATTGGGCATTTTACGACAGTGGCTACATTTGTCTGATTTATAATATTATTAGTAGATTAGCTTTCCCGCCCGCGACTTCGCCCGTGCGGACTACTGTTTATCGCTAAAAAGCATCCTATGTTCTAGGATATTAAAAACAAATGCATAAGTAGGTATTAGCACCAATGCTCTTGAAGTTTTTTCCATGGCAACCGTTTCTTGCTGCGAGTAATCAATATTTTCCAGTTTTCCCGTGAAAAAATTCAATTTTTCGGGATAAAAGTATCTGTTTTATTCTAGGGTATAAGCTGTCTCCATTCCAAATTTCATCAAAATCCGTATTGGCCGTTATCGCGTGAAAGCTCGCTAAACAAACAGACAAATATTTCACTTTTATATATTGGTATGGATATAGGACTTCATTTGGACCCTTTGGGAGGCTTTGGGTTCGAAACCCTAAAAATAAGTCAGAAAATTGTACCACTGCGGCACCACTAAATATGACTTCTATTCTAAAGAAGAACTCTCCTAAAGCTTAGATTGGAACTTCAAAGATCTTCTTGGCGTACCTACAATTTCGCCATTTTGAAAAATTATAGATTTCTTGGCCATAAATGAAACTGGAGTCAATCTATAGTAAAAATATAACTTTAAAAAAATGCCTAATTAAATGGGTATGAAAATTATTTTTTCTTGTCACGTGTTAGGAACACTTATGCTGCTATCTTATATTTCTGTCTTGGTCATGGAAGCATCAACCTGTAATGTAACTTCAAATTAAATTAATTTCACTGGCAACTATTCTATCCTGCGCCATCCCATAGTTGCACTACAAATTAATTAATTTATTATGATTGACGAAATAATAATAATTATTGAACCCAAATATCTCAGAAAGTGTAATCACTTTTTAATCGACTTCACAAAAGGAGACGGTTATATGTTCTAATTCGTTTTTTTTAAATTGTTTGTACTTAACGTACAAACAAATTAAAAAAAAGAATGTAATATGTAATATGCCGATTTCTCTGTCAATGGCGGACAGATTTTGAAAATTCTTTTTTTGTTTTTTTATAGAACACTTTTTGTTAGTCTTAAAGCTTCTAACCCTTTGTTTCTTATAATTTTATTTATTTATTCATTAGCACACAAATACAATGTGCAAGGAGGACTTAATGCTAAGTAGCATTTTCTACCAGTCAACCTGGAAGTGCAAGAAAAATGGTAGCGGTGCAGTAAAAATAATAATTAATATTAATGACTGATGACCGTTCGCTATGATACTTAATAATGATAGCCAATCTAGTTCCCTATCGATTGAGCTTCGTTGCATCTATGGACACGAGTTTGTGCAGAGAAAGTTTTTATTTATTTATCTTCACTTGTATGTATCTATGTATTTTTCTGTCCTGGAATCTTGCAATTCAAATTTCGAGCACTTCCCGATTAGCTATCCGGCTGGAACTTTCAGGGTAGCTCACAAACCGATGAGAAAGCAAAAAAAAGTTAAAAGAGAAAAGAAATGACAAAAAAAAATAACAAAAAGTTACAAAGCAAAAAAAAAAAACTGACGTTTATTACAAAAAAACGCGTAAAAGTTTTTTTTTTGTTATAATTATTCTTATTTATAAATCAAATCAAATAATTTATTTATAAGAATCTTGTAAGTACATGTGTTTATAGTTTATTAGCTCAATATTCAACCGTTCCCGGCGTACAAATATTTACAATTATTATTAACATAACAAACATATGGAATTAAATTTAAACATGCAATTAAAAAGAAAATAAAAAAAAGATGTTGGAAATACAATTGAAAATGAAATAACATAATTTAATAAAATTGAATTAATAATGCTAGAAATAAAATTGGGTAAAATGTCAGACAACATAAAAAACATAATTACATAACATTATAATGGCTTAAGTTTAGCGTACAATAAGTTTTGATGATCGTTCGCTATGATACTTCATAATGATAGCCAATCTTATCGATACTTCTGTTCCGTAAAATAAGCTTGACCAATCTACGAGTACATCTATAATTATAATAAAGCAATAGGAACGAAAAAGTCTGTCAAAGAAGATAATTAATAAAGAAATGGACATAAAAAAAGGTACTGAACAATAATATAACAATTTAAAAATTCGTGTCTGTTTGTTTGTTTGTTTGCGCATCACGTAAAAAATACTGGAACGATTGCGATGCGGTTTTCATTGTTGGATAGTTTATGTTTTGACTTAAAAACTGGGGTACTTTATATCTCAGTCCGATGAGTAGAAGCCGAGCAATCGATAAAAATATTTTTGACGGCTGAAGAAATTTTGATCAAATGCTGGCATATTTGTATTGTAGGTCCTGGAATAGCACAAAGAGTACTTATAACCTACAGAAATGACCACGCGTGTGAAGCCGCGGGCATCAGTCAGCTAGTCTCTATATAAATTCTTATTGCCTGCTATTTTACCTACAAAAACCTTATCATTCACGCTCGCCTGCCTCATACATACCTAAAATCCCATACCTGCCCAATGTGTAACATAACGAATTAAATTCGAGATACAGAGCGACTACGAATTGGTTCACATCCCGTGAGACCAAGACCTGTATATGGCACCAAATTGAGCAATTTCGTGTGAAGTAGCACTTGTAATATGTGGACCTTTGAGATTAAACCTTGTAAAGTCGCTACTGGCCATGTAGTTCAATCTAATGGTTTTATTGTCATTGTTACTAACTATGAAGTGGGCTGTGGCTTGAACGCTAACTTGTGTCACACTTCACGCAAACAAGGATAAATACGTGATTTCTTGAAATTACTAAAAATATTCAGTAAGATCGCGTAATGATTCAGTCTACGGCTTATTCCAAGTTTCAGCACAGAATAAAGTTTCAGCGAAAACTCTTGTAGTTAGCGTTAAAGAAAGGTGAGCGCCCCTACGGCGCGGACATAATCATCCTGTATAAAAGTCACAGAATCCTCCTTTTTATGTGTAAATTTTTACATAATCTATACTTATAATAAAACAGTAAGCAACAAAAATTCTATACAAAGATAATAAAAAAAAAAAAAGAAGTGTACTTAAAATAAACTACTGAACGAGAATATATTTTTAAATCTAGTCTGTATCTCTGTTTATTCGCGCGTCAAGTAAAAACTACTAGACTGATTGCGATGGGGGGGATATGGGGTTTTTTAGGTAGATTAGAGTTTGACTTAAAATCTGGTGTAGCATCTCAATCCGATGAGTAGAAGCCGAGCAATCGACAAAAAACGATTTGACGTCTGAACGAAGTTTGATGATTATATAATAAAAATTGCTAAATAAAATCCGTCGCCGATTTTAGTACCTTTTGGTTACGGAATAACTGAAAAATAACCACACGGGCAACGCCGCGGGCTCAGCTAGTAGGTCAAATGAGAAGCTTCAACAGAACCTACATTTATTACTATTAATTTCAAAGTTACCTACCATTTTATTGTCTCATTTAAATTCGTAGTACCAAAGTCCTCCATCTATAATTTCGGCGTAGATTGGTACTTCGTTACAGTAGGTACTGCTGATTGTGCTGCCCGCTGTTACAATAGTGCTTTCTCAACTTTCTCCACGATGACACAGACAGGTGAGGTGCAAGATTATAGGATGAACTTTTCATCATTGGCAAGATTTACCTACTGCATTTCTTCGAACAAGTAATAAGCACAGAATGAAAACGAGCGAGCCTTAGCGTGTAATATCTGACTTCTTGCCTTGCAACAGCACAGCAACAGCGTGCGCTCATTGGTCAAATCAAATAGCGCGTGCTTCCCCGGCTTCCTGTTACACACTTCCGTCCCTTTTTACGAAATCACTTCCACAGATTGCAAGAAAGCGAAAGATGACATCAATCATTCTTATAAGTAATAAGAACCGTGGGATTAATAAGGTAGGTATATACTTATCCACTACATTATCCGTACTCTTATCCGTAGCGTTTATTTGTGTCCACTGCTGGACGTAGGCCTCTCCTAATGCACGCCACTGAGCTTGGTATGTAGGTAAGTATAGTCAAGAGCAATAACATAACAATCATTGTGTCAAATATAAGTATGTAAACATTTTGCATCACGTATTGTTGGTAAAAATGAATACTTACAGTTTTTTTTTTAAATTACTGTCACGCAATCGCTTGACCACGATCTCACCTGATGTAAAGCGATGATGTGGTCGAAGGTGTAGCACGCTAGCCTAGTTGACACCTAATTCACTCTTGACTTGAACACGCCGGGGTTATATTTTACCGGAAACACTGACGAGGGCAGGGCATTCCACTCCTTAGAAGTTCTTATAAATGAAAAAAAGAAAAAGCAAAAAAAAGAAGCGAAGAAAAAAAAAAAAGAAAAAAAATATGAAAAAAATGAAATGAAGAAGCGTAACGCTTCGTTCTTGTGCGAGGTATTTCAACCATAAAAGGATGGCGCTTTGCCGATCTTCTAGTCGTACGTCGTACCTTTCCATTACCGTTCTAGTCGTACGGTAATGGAAAGGTGATGAGGTAATCAGATTGTGCTGTTCTAGTGCACACTCTCCATAGTGCAATCTGTAGAATACCGACAGGCTTGCGACCTCACGTCGATGCGCCAGACTTTGAAGCTTACTCTTTACCAGAGTGTCATCTCCATTGAGCCTCATAGCACGTCTCTCAATTGAATCCAAAGCCTCGAGCTGATACTTGGCAGAGCCGTCCCAGAGGTGGCAGCAGCACTCCATACAAGATCGGACCTGTGCTTGATAAAGATTCAGAAGCTGTCCCGGCGTGAAGTACCGCCTAACCTTAGACAAAATACCAAGTTTCTTTGTAGCTACCTTGGCTTTGGATTCAATGTACGACCCAAAATTCAGGTTCGATGTAAGTTCGACACCCAAAAGCTCCAGATGGTCACCTAATGGTATTGTTACACTACGGAAAGACGAAATTTGACACAATATTAACATGTTACAAGTTGCGCTATAGACAAACGGTTCTGCGTAGGCAAACGGCTAACTTCACGTTTGCCTAGATGGGCTGACGGTACTGTACATGTAAGGTTGCATAGCGTTGATGCCTTCTATTGCTAATAATTATTACTAAAGTAAGTACTAAGTGTACGCTGAGGCTGCTATTGTATATTCTCGTCGGCTCCACAGGGAAACAAGTTGAGTTGACATTTGGGGCTGAAACAAGTTGAGTTGACATTGGGGGCTGAAACAAGTTGAGTTGACATTGGGGGATACGGAGCAAATCCAAAGCGAAAAACAGAAAAAAAAAATTACCCCCACCGTACCCGCTCTGCTTTGGATTCTCTGCACCTTTTTGCGTCATTCGTTCATTCATTCATTGCTTGTAAACTACTTGCAAATTTAGCAATATTAGACAAAACTGTACCTAATTCCTTTACTTGTCCGTTTTAGCGGCAGGTGTCACATCAATCATACTTGATTAAACTGCCGTTAGTTAAGTATCTGATCTGAATGGTGGTAGTTAGCCAATGGCAAAGTTAATTGTTCTTGTTTAATGACCCTTTTGTTTATGGTAATGTCTTGTACATGCTTCTAGTTATTCTGTGGCAAAAGTGGTGATTTGCGAAACGCTAGGTTATGACAGTTACAGGTGTTTTTGAAATTGTGCTGTTTTTATTAAAGACGAGCTGCGCCCCGCGGCTTCACCCGCGTGGTTCATGATGAAAGGTACGATTATCCATCGATTAACCAGGGACAAAGAGAGAGGCCTATGCTCAGTAGTGGGCGGACACGCGCTGAAAATGATATGATGATGATCCATTGTTCGAAACTTTTTGTAAACCCGTGACGTTGACTTGGGGCCCGCATCTTGTGTTTATTATTGAATTTCGAACGAAGCTTCCAAGTCAAGATTTAGTCACAAAGACAAAAGTCCATCAAAATGGATGTCATTTTCCCCGAATTTGTAATTTTTTCGGGAAACTTTTCAAGTATAAAAAGATCATTCGAACAATTAAGATTTAAAACAATAAATAGCCATTTCGGTCCAGCCGTTCTCAGGTCATACGCTTACCAACGGACAACAATTTATTTTTATTTATAGACTTTTATATAGATAAAAAACAAATACAAGCTTTCATACAAGCAGTCTAGTGATTTTAAAGGAAAGAAAAATTATGCTGGACACAAGGTCAAACTTAAAAGCTATTATGTTTAGGGTCACGTACCAAAAGGGCCCAAACGGAACCTTACTCTTTTGGTAATTCTGCGGTCTGTCAGTCTGCTCGTCCGTCCTTCTATCACGAGTATGCAAAACCTAAACGAAATAAGATATTTACTTGAAAATTACACATCATATGTGAAAAATTACGTGACTCAAAAAATAAAATTGTTTCAAAGTGAATACCCAATGCCCATACTTGAAAACGGGGAAAGATTTTTCTATTCTTGGGCTGATGAGGTGAGGTATTGTTGTAAAGAGCTATTTATGTACTTAAAGCCCGCTCCACATTCCCGTGTGAATTCACGGCGCAAATCACGCCGCGGCTCGGGTCGCGGCAAGAACTGTTCACTATTCCACTCTCTCAAACGTTTGCGTCTGGTTCACTTCACAATAAAGTTCGCGCTTGACAGAAATGGACGTCGAAGTTCAAGTTTCAATTTGGGAAATTGAAACTTGAACTTTATTGTAACACGGGTTCCGCATAGAAATATTCTGAAAAGGTCATCAGTTCGTTAGATCTATTTACTGTCATTTTATTGACGCTCAAAAGCTCGCAATTCTATTCACTACGCACAACCGTTGCACTCGCAGCACTCGCTCTCACGACTGAGCTGCATGCGAACGTCGCGAATAGTCAAGTTCCCGCTCCACGGACTCTTTGTCGCAAAAAACTGTCAAAAATCGGGTAACAAGCCGCAAATAATACCTGAAACTTATCTACACTCATGTTTCGCGTCGGGTTCGCGGTTTCGAATAATACCTGAAACTTATCTACACTCATGTTTCGCGTCGGGTTCGCGGTTTCGAATAATACCTGAAACTTATCTATACTCGTGTTTCGCGTCGGGTTCGCGGTTTCGAATAATACCTGAAACTTATCTACACTCATGTTTCGCGTCGGGTTCGCGTATTCGAATAATACCTGAAACTTATCTACACTCATGTTTCGCGTCGGGTTCGCGTATTCGAATAATACCTGAAACTTATCCACACTCATGTTTCGCGTCGGGTTCGCGTATTCGAATAATACCTGAAACTTATCCACACTCATGTTTCGCGTCGGGTTCGCGTATTCGAATAATACCTGAAACTTATTCACACTCATGTTTCGCGTCGGGTTCGCGGGTCGAATAATACCTGAAACTTATCTACACTCATGTTTCGCGTCGGGTTCGCGGATTCGAATAATACCTGAAACTTATCTACACTCATGTTTCGCGTCGGGTTCGCGGATCGAATAATACCTGAAACTTATCTAAACTCATGTTTCGCGTCGGGTTCGCGGATTCGAATAATACCTGAAACTTATCTACACTCATGTTTCGCGTCGGGTTCGCGGATTCGAATAATACCTGAAACTTATCTATACTCATGTTTCGCGTCGGGTTCGCGGATTCGAATAATACCTGAAACTTATCTACACTCATGTTTCGCGTCGGGTTCGCGGTTTCGAATAATACCTGAAACTTATCCACACTCATGTTTCGCGTCGGGTTCGCGGTTTCGAATAATACCTGAAACTAATTCACACTCATGTTTCGCGTCGGGTTCGCGGATCGAATAATACCTGAAACTTATCTACACTCATGTTTCGCGTCGGGTTCGCGGATTCGAATAATACCTGAAACTTATCTACACTCATGTTTCGCGTCGAGTTCGCGGTTCGAATAATACCTGAAACTTATCTATACTCATGTTTCGCGTCGGGTTCGCGGATTCGAATAATACCTGAAACTTATCTACACTCATGTTTCGCGTCGGGTTCGCGGATTCGAATAATACCTGAAACTTATCTATACTCATGTTTCGCGTTGGGTTCGCGGATTCGAATAATACCTGAAACTTATCTACACTCATGTTTCGCGTCGGGTTCGCGGTTTCGAATAATACCTGAAACTTATCCACACTCATGTTTCGCGTCGGGTTCGCGGATTCGCGCGCGTTTCTCACCGGAATGTAGAGCAAGCTTAATGCACTATTTTCTTCTTTTTTATTGATTTATATTACGCCCTTCAAAGTCAGCTACTTTCGACGATTTTTGTTTCGTATCTATCTCCAAAAACTTGATTTACTTAGAAACTTGAAACTAATCACACCTACCTAATAAATATTCGAACCGAAAAAATATAATATAATGTAAGTAAGTAAATTCTTAGTATTTTTTAAATTTTCGAATAGTTTTATCACGAACTTAATTAATCTATATTTTCCCTATGGTCAATCTGTACTTTGATCAGAGAATAAACAATAGTACTACTTTGGTGTACGGAACCGAGAATAATAAGCGAGGCACGATTCGACTCGGAACTTGGCCATTATTCTCATTTAAATAAGTACCCAAGAGGAAAACTTAATTAGAAATGTAGTCAGTCAACATTAACAAAACACTTAAAACAAATTTAAAAGTAAAACCTTCGCAGTACATATTTGTTTTGTTCAGAATAATTTGTGCACAATTTACAACTTTTAAACAAACCTGCTAAACTTTTTTATCGTTCATGAACATTCGCCAAAGTTCTCTTTAGTTAAGTGATTTATTCTAAGCACTGCTTAAAAAAGTTTAGGAGTGTTTTTTTTATGTATAATAAATATAATTGCGATTAGAAAACGATGTAATAAATATGTATATATATATATATATATATATATTTATTATTATATATATCTTCATTTATTATAAGAACTGCAAACGAGTTTAATGTCTTGCCGTCGTCATTGTTTCGGTAAATAATAACCCAGGTGTGTTCAAGTCAAGAGTATCTACTAGGCAAGCGTGCTACACCTTCGACCACATCATCGCTTTCCATCAGGTGAGAACGTGGTCAAACGATTGTCTAGAAGACAATAAAAAAAATAAGATTTCGTGGTATTTGTTATAGATGCGTTAGACCAGAGGTCATAATACGCAGTGTGCGTATTATGACCTCTGGGTTGAATATTACCACAGATTATTAACAGTTGTAATGTTGTAGCAGAGGTAATATCTCAAACCTTTTTGCTTACGTGGTTTTACGATTTTACTCGTCTTTAGTGTCAATATTATACCAGTTAGCGCTCAGATGGGCTTTGGTGTCCAAAACGTCCAATACCTAGAATGACCTAATTGCAAAAACTAGGATACGCAGGATGTCATATTCACAAAACGTCCCATTCGCAGAATGTCTCATACGGAAAACGTTCCATTCCCATAATGTCCTATTTGCAAAACGCCCCATGTGCACAAAATTCGCAAAACGTCGCTTTTGCAAAATATTATACCGTGCATTCTTACTGTTGGGTTTAAAGGCTGATGCTCATTCACAAAATATCGTCATTAAATTCCTCTTTGGGTAACGCTGTTGCCTGAATACAAGAACTGTTCCCATAATTACTTTTTATGTTCCTGCACATGTTTGTGCACATGTGCAGTAGTAAACTATTACCACAGAATAAATAATATGCTATTACCTTCATAAATCTCAATGTGCCGGCAATCCACTAACGTCAGTTAGTGTGTGTGTGTGACAGCAATCCTGCACGACTGTCACAAAGCTGTCACATGCTGTCACGGCGAGATGGCACATACTGATAACCGATGTAGGAGACAGTCGCCACCAGAGTTATTATCATAGTTCGGTCACAGTCTGAACTGAATCTTTACACACGATAGTCTTTATATCTGCTGTGGTTAGATCGTGTTTAGTATGGCGATAATGATTGATATAAAAATTTGATAAATAATAAAAAAAACGTGTTAAATGTGTCAGATATAACAGTTATCACACATCACACCATCAGCCCAAGAACTCTGCCGCTGCCTCGGCCGATCCCTACGTTTAAAGAGACCCAAGACCCTAAATACTTACGAAATAACAATTCCGAAGGCTTACAACTCTAAAGTACCCGCAAAGTTCGCAAATCCCTTGCGGGGTTTGAGTTCCCGCAAAATTAATATGTAACACGTCCCGAGTCCGACGCCTCTGCGCCTTTGGTAAAGTGGAAACTTCGGGGAATTAAATCGTGGAGGTTAAAAAGAGTAACATTCATTATTTTGAGTCCCTATATTGTACGGCCAATAATTCGCGACCAATATTCCACGAAATGGTCTCGGATTATCAGGGTGCAATACTTGTTTATGGATTATCAACACGCGCTGATTTTGTACAGGCGAGAATTCGCTGCCATGAAAAGGAAGCAATGCTTGGCCTTGTTTTATCAGACGTGCATTATTGGTCGTACAAAATCGTCACAGGCTGATATTTCGCATCCAATAATTTGAAGCCTCTACTTGAACTATGCCTGGCATTGGCAACAGGCATGGTGCGACCTAATGTATGGTGATTTCAAAATGTTGGCAGATACCTGTTATATCTAAAAACGCATAGATTACAAATTGTACAAAGACGGTACCAGGCTTGAACCCGGCTATATATCTACCAATAATAAGTTGTGGATTTGCTATCGCTCAAATAGCAAAAGAAACAACAGGTAACTGAAATAGCTCAAAGAATTAGCAAGCTACAGTGGCAACGGGAAGGTCACATAAATCGAAGAACCGACAACCGTTGGGGAAAAGGTGTGGAGACCGCGTTTAGGCAATCGTAGTGTAGGGCGCCCGCCGGCAGGCGGAGTGACGACTTGCGAAAGGCGGCTGGTAGCGACTGGATGAGGAGAGCCGAAGATCGGGCTCAGTGGCGTTCACAAGGCCTACGTCCAGCTGTGGACGAATAATAATGAAATAAACCAAATATTACCTATCCATCATTCTGTACTATTTCTCAACTAATTCTGTTGTAAACCCATTCTGTCATCATTCCTCACAAATGTCAAGTCCAATATTTACCAGATTGTACCCTCTGGCCTTACAAATGGTCAGCCATTCATACACGGAAACATCCTCCTTGATTTGGGCCTCGATATGTCTCCAAGTACTACTAGTTATTCTGTGTCTAGGCTTGATATTACGAGCTCCGTCTTGCCTCTAAGGCTTATATGAGCTTGGATACCCCACGTATCTGTTGAAATATGGAATGAGATGAGATGAAGGTACACGAGTGAATCTTGATAATAATCTATTTACGAGGAATATTATACCTGTGAAATATACGAATGTGTACTCTTAGAAGCTGTATTACTGACAAGACTTTAGACCGTAAATTTGCCTTTTGTTTTTATACGCTTTATATTAGCTTCACTTGTATGTTTGTAACCGACTCCTTTGGACGCTATTTTGACCCACTTTAAACGGTCAGATTTCATTCAAATTTTGCACACCCGTCAAAGACCGATGACAATGCAATAATTCGAAAAAAAAAACGCTCTTATAAATAAACCAAACTAAAAAATAGAAAATAAATAATAGTTTAAAAAAACTAAAAAACACGCGTTATATAGAAAACCAAACTAAAAAATACAAAATAAATTTTAATAATTTGAATTAAGAATAGTGTAAAAAAAGCGTGGGGTGCTTTTTAAGATATTATCGAAATGATAATCCTTCTTCTCATATCTGTCAATGTAATATTTATAACTATTGACCCATGCAACCCACGATTTTTTTGAAATAAAACTTATTTTTTCTTATTTATTAGAATTTTTTACACTATTCTTAATTAAAAATTATTAAAATTTATTTTCTATTTTTTAGTTTGGTTTTCTATATAAAGCGTGTTTATTATTATTTTTTAACTATTATTTATTGTGTTTATGTTTTGTCCCAATGTCTTTACATAATAAGTGTCTTTACATAATAAGTGTCTTTACATAATAAGTGTCTTTACATAATAAGTAATTTTTACCCGGGTAAGGCAAAGCAAGCGAAGAGTAATGATTTTAACAGTCTATGTATGTACCTATGTATGTATGTAGCGTCGCCCCTATTGGACCAATTTTGACAAGCGAGATAACAATCGACCGGTCTTCATGTAATAGATCATAGGCATTTGTTTTTACCCGACTATGACGAAGCTAAGGAAGCGTGGTGGTGCGTGGTGACCGCACCTGCCACCGCGCTGGTTTATTTGGCCCTGCCACTGCCTTTCTTTTTTTGATATGCCATTTTTTTGCTCCGCTTGGCTTGTTAATTTATCCAGTGTCAAGTAAAGAGATATTACAAGTTCTATTTTATTACAACGAAAAGTCAAAATGTCGGGTCACTTGGTGGAGCTTTACTGATACAGCTTAGGGAGTTCCGAAGAGAACACGAAATGGCACGCTAACGAACATCTAATGGCACGCTAACGAACATCTAATGGCACGCTAACGAACATCTAATGGCACGCTAACGAACATCTAATGGCACGCTAACGAACATCTAATGGCACGCTAACGAACATCTAATGGCACGCTAACGAACATCTAATGGCACGCTAACGAACATCTAATGGCACGCTAACGAACATCTAATGGCACGCTAACGAACATCTAATGTCACGCTAACGAACATCTAATGGCACGCTAACGAACATCTAATGGCACGCTAACGAACATCTAATGGCACGCTAACGAACATCTAATGGTTAATACTCCACCAATATGACATATTATCAATAAAACCCCTTCGGCCTCATTCGAAACCAAAGTTCGAAACCAATTTCGAGAAAAGAATAAGTATTCTTCTTTCGGAATCGGTTTCCGAAAAGGAAAAATATTTCTGTCTTTGAAACTTGTTTTGATAAAAGAATAAAAATTCTTTCATCGAAACTCGGTAAATAATAACAAAATATCAACTAATTGATTACAATAATTTCCTGACCACTTGCAAGTGTCCTAAATATAATAAAAACACGTCATTCCACTATCAACTGTGATAGACGTCAACCATTTGACAGTAATAAATCTATAACCTGGTTGCTTGAACTGACGAAACTTGCCTAAGTTTTTTTAAGTGTGTACACAAATCTGCTTATCTTACCATTTACTTATATATATTTTTTCTTTTTTTTTTTATTATTAATTATTAATAACACTAGAATTCACAATTCCCTATTGCATTTTATAGTTTTATTACTGTCAGATGGTTGACGTCTATCACAGTTGATAGTGGAATGACGTCTTTTTATTATATTTAGGACACTT
Source organism: Alsophila aescularia (assembly GCA_946251855.1). Lineage (NCBI taxonomy): Eukaryota > Metazoa > Arthropoda > Insecta > Lepidoptera > Geometridae > Alsophila > Alsophila aescularia. The sequence continues at coordinate 57,225,675 of OX276379.1, read as the reverse complement.
GCAAGTGGCCAGGAAATTATTCGTAATCAATTTGTTGATATTTTTTTATTATTTACCGAGTTTCGATGAAAGAATTTATATTCTTTTATCGAAACAAGTTTCAAAGACAGAAATATTTATCCTTTTTGGAAACCGATTTCGAAAGAAGAATAATTATTCTTTTCTCGAAATTGGTTTCGAACCTTGGTTTCGAATGAGGCCGAAGGGGAAAAAACACAAGTTTGAAAAATACAAACAAAGCAAAACAACTGTCTCGTTTTCGTTTCCCACCAAAAGTCATTTGACATTTTACTGTTGGGTATATATTTTAATCTACATAGCAGAAGTAATATCCCTAGAAGTGGCAACGCTGCGAGCAGAAAATTCAATTACTTACATATTATTCTGTTCTCGGCAGTTCTCGCCGCTACATACAGCTATGTTACAAAGATATAAGGACGAGATTAATCTCGCCAGGGATTCACGCAATTTTCGCGTAATCACTCTCGTTCCCGGGATAAAACATTGTTTGTTCCCGGGATTTTTATTACAGAATTAGGACCGGTTATTTTAACCGACCTAAAACATAGTAGGTTCTCAGTTAGACTGTACTTTATTTTTATTTGTCTTACCTCAGGTATCGGGGATTTCAAGTCGTCAAGCAATAGTTTTAATTGCAGTGAATAACATTTAGATACATTTTGAAATGCCAAGTTGTTTTTTCTTAACATAATTTAGGTAACATACCTACGTGCAAGAATGTTTAAGAAAAGACGGATTCTTCGTCGTGTTAATTCTGTTTAGTTCTCACGGAAAATCAAAAACAACGCAGTCTTTTGTGATGAAACTGTGTGTCAATCACAAATTATCCACTCACGCACGCCGCCATTTGCTTCACTTCAGCGCGAAGCGCAAGTGAAGCGTCTCCGTTTCAGCTTGGGCATAAATGCTTTCGTATGTCCGGATCTCTGTCCGGATGTCTGTATGTCCGGATCTCTGTTCTCCTCTACAGGTCGCATTTCTAAATCGATCTACACACGTATACAGGTTAAAGGAATTTAAAAAAAAAAATAGTCTTCGGTGATTTTTGATTAAGGGGGTGTTTCCTCCCCTTTTTGGGGGAGCTCAACTGACTATCTCCGCCTTATTAAATCAGATTTCGGTGGTTCTTTTTTTATTTGAAAGGTTTAAACCTTAAAACGGTCTGATAAATAATAAATAATTTGGTGAAGATCTGATGAGGATCTTGGACGTGATTAGCAGAATAGCTCTTCAAAATGCAGTAAATTTCTCACTTTTAAGTTTCTTCCAGTGGAATCAGCCCTTTTTCCACTAGGTAGGGATTGATGGAACACCTTAGTTATTAATGTTAGTTTTACATTAAGGTAACTAGATGGCGCTACTGTGCACCGCTAGATTGTTTGCAAAAAAGTTTGTACGCGCGAGGTCTGCAGCTCACAGAGCCACTAGTTATATTTTTTATTTAAATACAAATTTTCGTTTTTCGGGTTTTCCCTTTACTTGTACTATAAGACATTGCTTCTTGCCAAATTTCATGATTCTATGTCAACGGGAAGTACCCTAGGTTTTATTGCCCTTGTGAGTGTCAAAATATAGTGCATAAACGGTCGTATCTTTTGATTGCGTTGACTAAGAAGTTTCATTTTTTCACAGCTCCAAGGGATTGCAGACCTGAGTATTTGATATATTAATTTCAACAGGATAACTCCACGCATTCATGAGGAGAAGAGACTTGACAGACAGACTGATAGACGGACGAGCAACGAAGTGATCCTATAAGGGTTCCTTTTTACCTTTTGAGGTACGGAACCCTAAAAATAAAAAGATATTTGTAATTGAAGCTAGTAGATAGACTAGTTTGTTTCTTTATCTAAAAATAAAAAGATATTTGTAATTGAAGCTAGTAGATACACTAGTTTGTTTCTTTATCTAAAAATAAAAAGATATTTGTAATTGAAGCTAGTAGATAGACTAGTTTGTTTCTTTATCTAAAAATAAAGAGATATTAGTAATTGAAGCTAGTAGATACACTAGTTTGTTTCTTTATCTAAAAATAAAAATATATTAGTAATTGAAGCTAGTAGATAGACTAGTTTGTTTCTTTATCTAAAAATAAAAAGATATTAGTAATTGAAGTTAGTTGATACACTAGTTTGTTTCTTTATCTAAAAATAAAAAGATATTAGTAATTGAAGCTAGTAGATACACTAGTTTGTTTCTTTATCTAAAAATAAAAAGATATTAGTAATTGAAGTTAGTAGATACACTAGTTTGTTTCTTTATCTAAAAATAAAAAGATATTAGTAATTGAAGTTAGTAGATACACTAGTTTGTTTCTTTATCTAAAAATAAAAAGATATTAGTAATTGAAGCTAGTAGATAGACTAGTTTGTTTCATTATTTCACCTTGTTGCTTCCTTAAACAATTGCTGAAGAGTTTTTTCATACATGTGCCAATTCATGATACACGTGTCTAACATACTGATATTATGAGGATCTCATGTTACAAGAATTGACTCGTGTTATTCGACTTGGTAAATCATTTTCGTAAAACCAGATTACCGACCTGTAAGTAGCGGTGTCAAATATATCCTGTGATACCTATGAAATAGAAATGTGGTAGGGTTTGGACGGATAACCGGATACCGGATGTGTGTCCTGAGAAGGGTTCCATAGGTATCCTGGTTAAACTACGGCTTCATTGATTCGATAGTAACTGTTGCATGTATATTTTTATCTACACTCATATCGTAAAATCCGGATTATTAACTCGAAAATGGTGGCATAATGACATACTTTTAACGTACAGAATGTCTCACGTTTGAAAAAAAAACATTAAGACACTGTTTTTTGAACTAAATAAAGTTTTAATATATATTTTTTCCCACTAATGCACCGGTTTGGCTCCGACCGACGAGGGGTTTGGCCATTTATTATCTATGGCGGCTAGACCGTATGCGCGCGAATTCGCTGTGGCTTTGGCGCCATAATTTACTTTTCATTAGTGCCTAACCGATTTAATATGTTTTTGTTGGCCAAAGTTGTATCCTGATTAATAATGTCCGACAGCAGTGTTAGTGAGGACAATTTGACTCCACCTGACATCACGGAAACAGCAACGAACATGACGAATGGCAATATATTTTTCATTAATAGTTATTTTTTATTAAATGTTCCTATTGTATGAGTGTAGATAAAGTAGTGTGTGAAACGGTACATAGCTCGATAATAAAACTCACTCTCGTGTTTTAATAGCCCTTGTGATGCAACCGTTTCATAAACTACTATTGTCTATACCTATAAAACAGTACTGTGAAATACCTACTTATTGACTGACAGACAACGCACAGCCAAACACAGGTAAACGGGCAGCAAAGTTTGCACGTGGTACTAAGGTTTTTTTTTTTTTAAATTCTGTTCCTTGTTTGCTTGTCGTATGAGGTAATAATGCTTGTCAGGTTGTCCTGCCGAACCGATGCAAAACTGCACATAGAAAAGTGAATGGTAAGTGATTGTATCCTAGGACCGAACCCGTGTAATCTCTTCCCTAACGGGATGAAAAGGGATGGTAAAGATTGTATGAATAAATATACTAACAGCACTCCGCGGCCTTGCCCCCGTGTCATCATCATCATCATGTCAGCCTTTAGAAGTCCACTGCTGAACATAGGCCTCCCCCAAAGAGCGCCATAACGAGCGATCCTGTGCCACCTCCATCCACCGACTTCCTGCGATGGCTACAATGTCGTCGGTCCATCGTGTGGGGGGTCTCCCCACACTTCGCTTGCTTGCCCCCGTGTACATTAAAATATTACTGTGATTATCGTTACAGAATTTGTTTTGAAAAATAGCTTTTAAGTTTATCAAGCCACTTTTTTTCGACGATTTTTGTTATTTTCTGTATGTCTTTCAAAATCACCTCTCCTGCTCAACTTTCTTATTGAGGAACGGGACAGCAAATTGAGAAAGTACCTATTAAGTAATCTGTACCACTGCGCCTTTGATTGTCCGCTTATTCACCCGAGAGATAGGGAGAAGATCCAATTACTGTAATCTGATTTTAATTAACTTGCTAACCGTTAAAAGAGTTAATTTGCTAGCAACAATGCCGGCATATTGCGTTACATCAGAATCGAATGCTAATCGGATCGGTATCGATTCGGTAACCGAAAAGAAAATATCGATTTGAATGATGTAGGTATTTGGTATTGTTTTGACAGTTTGGAGGCCCGTTTTACTATTTATTATTGATTAATATCACAATAATTTAGAATGGCACGTAATTATTTGAGTAAACTGGATGATAATAAACCCAAAATTATTTAAAAAAAGTACCAAATATATTTTTTAAAGTGCAACGGACCGGCCTCATAATGTTTTCAGGGTTCATGTATGTATGTGAGTTTCTTCGTTCCACCATATTTTGAGCGATGGTGGCCTAACGGTTCTATAGTGCAATTTAGAATCCAATACCGGGTTCAAAACCTAGGCTCCGCACCAATGACTTTTCGAAGTTATGTGCGGTTTTCCATCGCTCCGTGTTTCGGAGGACACGTTAACCTGTCGGTCCCGGCTGTTATTGATTAATAGCAGTCGTTAAGCCATGTCAGAGGCCCTCGGGCGGCCTGACAAACTCTGACACCAGAGGCCAGCACTACCTCATACGATAAACAAACAAACCATAATTTTTAAATGCTCGAACAGATTTGGTTGTATGGGGTATCGTTGGGATCATTACAACATCCCGAGTGACATAACGGAAACGTTTTATTTTTGGAAAATTTGTTTTTCAGTTTTTTTTTTCTTACTTATTTGATTTACTTGTTAGATCGTATTTGAAAAATGTCATTGAGATCGAAATAGGATCAATCTATGTGTGTGTGGAGCGTGGAGCATACACGCGTCCATAGTGACTGTAGTATAGTAAAAATATCTGTGTATGCCTAGTGTATGCCGATCATATTCATATCCTCAAAAAGCTTTTTAATTTATATTTTAAAATGAACTTTTGTTTTTTTGTACATTTTATCCTGTAAATAAATATTCAGAAACTCGTTTGTCAAAAAAAAAAGAAAAAAGAAAGTGTACACCGCCTAACTAACGAGTGAAGCACAGCAAATGCGGTTACATATGTGTGCGTGAGTGTATAATTTGTGGTGTTTTGTCAATACACAATTTAATCACAAAAAGACTCCATTGTTTTTAATTTATCTTGAGAACTTGACTGAATTAACACGATTTACAAGGTCGAGATCTCGCTGCGATGTGTCGGCCGCTCGGCATAACATGGTGTAAGTGAGGCTTGTGCGCATGAGCAGATCGGCGTATCTTGGGTGCTTCACTGTAGATTTGGCAGTGTAGACTCCCTATTTTATAAACCTTCTTGCATATCCTCAAAAGAGTAGAAGAATCTCAAGGAACCATATAATAAGACCGGCAAGACCCGTAAGGTGTTCGCCTAAAGGTTAATGAAGTAAGAACCAGGCAGTATACCATACTGAGTGGCAAACCACTGCGCGGCTAACCGAGCGGTCACGGTAATGACGGTAATGTCTGGTAATGACGCTCATTTGTGACCCGGAGTGAATTACTATCTGTAAATAGATACGACGAAGGGGATTAGGGTTATTTGGCCGGAATAGGTCGCGGCTTTACCGCTATTGCAAATACGAGGTTAACTAAAAGTTACCTAAATAGAATGATTTCTAAAATGGATAATACAAGGCTTAGAGAATAGATTTTAATATCTAGGTAGTTTGGATAAAACTGGTTATAACAAGACATAAGTTCATAAACTAAAAACCGACTACGGTTGTGTCAAAAATAGCATATGATACTCTTGCGAAGAAGGCGAATCGATTTATAACTCGCTTGTCAAAATCTGATCAAGTTTTTAGTTTGAACACATAACCCTTCCTTTGCTTTGCCGTAGTTGGGTAATAATAAAACCTATGTATGACACTATACCAGATGATGAATCGATTGATACCTCGCTTGTCAAAAGAGGAGCAATAGGGGCAAAGCTTTGGTGTAACATCCACATACATACATACATACATACATACATATTACATACATACATACATAGACTGTTAGACACATTACCCTTCCCTTGTTTTCCGTATTCGCGTCAAAATATCCTTTTCACCTCACAAGCTCGGAAAGATTCTGTTTGTCATTCGAAATCTGAGTGCAAAAGTGCATTTTACCCGCTAGCGTGGAAAGAGTTTTTAAAATTCTATAGCGCCAATCCACTGAAAATACTTTATTACTAATTTATATTATATTATTATCCGATTTGATTCTACTCTACTTGACTCTATTCGTCTCTATTCGCCTCTTTTTGACTCTACTCGACTCTATCCGTCTCTTTTCATTTTCAATTCTTTTCTACTCTTTTCTACTGTATTCTACTCCGTTCTACTCCGTTCTACTCCGTTCTACTCTGTTCTACTCTTTTCTACTCTTTTCTACTATATTCTACTCTTTTCTACTGTTTTCTACTCTTTTCTACTGTTTTCTACTCTACTCGACTCTTCTCGACTCTACTTGACTCTATTCAACTTTACTCGACTCTACTCCACTTTTCTCGACTCTAATCGCCTCTTTTCGATTCAATTTGACTCTACTTGACATTTTTCAACCCTGTTCGACTCTATTCTATTATGTTTAAACATCTGCCAGGAATCCCGCGACGGCCCATTTTTCATTATTATTATAAACACTAATTTAATATATTATTTAGCTGTTTTTCTTGCACCTAGCATTTTCCTCGTTGTAGTGAGGTGAAAAGTTTTGTGTTGCGCACGGCAGCAAAGTTATTTGGCGTCTCGTACTTTTGAAACCTTCGCTACGCTCAGGATTCTATGTTTGAATATATATATACATATATTTTTTTTTTTTTTTTTTTTTTTTTTTATCCTAGAATCCTTCGCTTGCTCTGGTTTCAATACAAGTACTCTCGCCAAAAAATCACTTTGCAGCCTTGCATAACAAATAATTATTGTTAAGGTACACAAATTAACCCAGTATGACCTTAGTATATTATCTAAAGATCATCTCATGGTTTAATTAGTCCATAAGACAAAGTCTCGGTCGCATCAGACATGCCCTTGATATTGTATGAGGTCCAGCTCCACAAAGAAAGGCTTGTAGATGACCATTCGACGCACAGGGCAGCTATATTTTGTGTTTATAGTAATGGACCGCGCGACTGGCGCGGCTGGCTAATCCTTTCACCATGATATTTCAACCACAATAGCCTATTTTCATACAATGGTAGAAACATAGACACAAAGAAGAAAAATAAGCCAGATTTGCCACTCGTTTTCAAGACGCTGCGCTCGCAGCAGCGCATTTTTACACGACTGCCCAAAAAAAGGAGTGTAATGTTTTTTTTGCACAAATGCTCAAAAAAGGAGTGTAATATTTTTAGGATTCATGTATGTATGTATGTTTGTATGTATGTATGTATGTGAGTTTATTTATTCCGCCATAACTTTTACATGTCGGAACAGAGACGTGCGGGGTGGGGTATCTTTAGAATCCTTACATCCCCCCGAGTAACATAGGCTATATTGTTTTATGACAAAATTCAATATGGCGGCAGGTATGGCTCTATTTTCAAATGAGTAAAAAAACTTTGGATTTTACAATCCGGGTATCAAATTGAAGGCCTTGATGAGCACATTCCAACAGTATATAATTTATTGGCATAAGTTCATTTTTGGCAGTACAGGCGTGTTTTTTTAGCTAGGTAGTTCTCGTTTAGATCTCAACAAAATCTGTTCAAGCGTTCTAATAAGTACCTTCCCCGGCCCTTCCATGGTTCATGATCCTGTGCCAATGTTTGCCAGCTAGTGACACAAATGTCAAACTCATCCCGCTATCTCTTGCGTGGCCTGCCGCGACGTAGTCTCGTCTTGCGGGACGCGAAATGGTATGAGAACTTAGTTAACAATAAATGAGCGATTAATGTACTAATAAATATTAGTACGGTAGTTGTACTAATGTTTATTCTGTGCTATGGTGTCCAGTGACGGCCTTGAGAGCTAGATGAGAGCTACGTTGGCGATAAATATGAGTTCTGGAGCGCAATTTGGTGTTATGAATACGGTTTCTTCATTTAACACCAATAATTTGTAAACATTAGAAGCTTTTTTACATCGCATATTATGTCAGCCTCGGAGTTTAGAGGTCATTCCTTCGAGCAACAGGTCTGATCTGCGGAGTAAATAAGACCGTACTATGGGGATAGGGTATCCCTGGTGAGATAGGTATTTCCTGTTTGAGGGTCATTGGTCCCAGCTTATTTCATGTCTGGAAGAACTCAATCAGAAACCGATTTTGATTTTGGATACGTTACCGTGTTCATTTTCTTTTGTTGTTTCCGATATTGATGATAATAACACATTCGCATTAAGTTTATGCCGCTGGAAAATACTTTTAAAATAGTTAGCCATAGATATCATAATGAAATAACTGTTGTAAGTAGAGAGAACATTTTGATAAATACGCTATAGCTTTTCGCAATGCAAGTGTATGATTTTGATACATTTAGCATTGTATGTAGGTATATATAGATGCATTTTACCATGTTTTTATTAAGTCACTTTCTTGTCTGTCTGTCATTCCGGGTGGAATCTTGCAACTCGAATTTCGAGCACTTCCCGATTAACTATCCGGCTGAAACTTTCAGGGTAGCGCAATAATCGATGACAATGCAATGATAAAAAAATAAGTATTTATTTGATTAGTTTTTTAATCTACATTTGCAAGTAGCAAACTGAATTTTGTTAAAGATTTCCTAAAACCTTTTTTGATAATAAGTTTGTGTCAATCTCGTCTTTTCCAGTAACTAAACTTCTCACTTGAACCTACTGTACCATACTATTTATTCTAGGACTTCACAACTTAACACGGAAGAAAAGTTAATTCTTAATCAGTTTCATACCGATAACACGGTTCTAATGAGCTCAATCCAGTCAGGACCGGTTTATTTCAGCTCTAAATTAGATCCAAAACAAGACTAACGAAGCTGGCCAACAGGTTTAAATTATGCAAGAGATAAGAGCCGGTGGTAGGGGTCTAGTCTAGCTTTTACGATGTAAAAGGAAAAAGATTGTCTAATTTTGACTGGTCGAGCTCGGGAAGTACCATCGCTTAAAACGGTGAACATTGGCCCACCTCGTGGGGGGCAGTCTTACTCTCCGTCTCGGTCCCACGAGCTATGTGGCCAGCCCATTGCCACTTCATTTGCTAATTCTGAGACCAGACATGTCTCTCAGAATTATCAAATTGAAGAATTGGTACCTTTGTTTATAAATATTTATATTGTTCATACATAGTTACTGGTTAATTGGATCTCACTTAACTACTACACAATAGTGATGCGTTACTCACTCGTGAGTTACCTCGTTCGAGGTCCTCGAAATTTGAAATGAGGGAGTTCCTTGTATTAAGGCGTAGAACCACCTCATTCAGTTCCTCATTTCATACGCGCAAATATTTCGTGCTTTTCGCCGCGCTGCCGCGTCGTTTCGCTCATGTAATAAATATTATTTTCCGTCACCTCTACACAAATGAGGCTGTCTGCCCGCCCCTCACTGACCACTCGAATCGATTGAGAGAGGAGATTGTTACGAGCTCATGAGTGAGGAGCAGAGCGCCAACGCCGCGATGTTCCGCAACACTCGCGCTTTTTACCTCGCCTCATTAGAGGCTTGAGGGCCTTGAGGCATCGTTCCTCTAGCTTCAAATGAGGCGAGGTGAAAAGCGCGATAAAGCGGCGACGCAACTCGCGCAATTTATACCTCGCCTCATTCTCACAGATCCTCGTTCCTCATACCTCAGTATGAGGAACGAGGATCTGTACGGAAATGAGGGAGACCTCCCTCATCCTCGTTTAAATCGTATGAGGAACCCATCGCTACTACACAAGCACAAATTAAAAAAGTATATAACCCCCGACCCCTCCCCACACTACAGCTAAGAACCATAACAAATACAACAGCTTTCAAAAAAAAAATGCTTTAAAATCAGTCCATTCGTTTGGGAGCTGCGATGCCACAGACAGACACACGGTTAAACATTTTGATACATACACATTACGCACACCCCTCTCGTTGAAGTTCGGGGGTTAAAATATAACTAGCTAACTACTACATGAAACGAGATACTACGTAATTTCGAATGTCGTTTTTGAGAATGTCCATTACTCGAAGTCTTTTCATCGAATGCTTACATCCTCGAAGGGTCTTTTCTGCGAATGGTCAAAATTGCGAAAGGTACGTTTGCTCGAATGGTCAAAATTGCGAAGGTTTATTCCTGCGAAGGGTCGTTTGTCCGAATATTCTAATAAACGAGCTAACACACACATCCACATATTTTATTCCTGTTTATTACACTACTGTCCAAAAAAGGAGTGTAATTTTTTCATAGTTTTAAAAAGAAAAGTATGTCTCGAATCTAAAGTTGTTCTTACCTATTAGCTTTTAGATTATACGAACAAAACAAAAAAGTACCACGTTAGCATATATTGCTAGTAGGAGTCGACGGTATTTCAAGACAAGACTCATTTGGTAGCAGTCAAAGCAAGGATAATTTGTACTCAAGAACTTGTTAAAATACTATAGTATATACCTATTTCATATTATGCTGTCTACTTACAATAAATACTTTGAACTATTAAAATATATACCTATATATCATACCTAACAGGTGAATGATAGCCAACGCACTAAGCTGTGCGTTGTGTGAATTTTTAAAAATAGAGGGAATGTTTCCTTTGAGTAAAATTTGCTAGCATCAATATTGAGGGTACTTTCCTCAATATTGATGCAAGTCCCGTTCGAACTATCCATTTTGTATATGACTATTACGCATTTTCAACAATATTACATACGTAGGTACGCGTGTTTTTTATTTTTTTTATTGGGATTTAAATTGGTAGAATATTAGTTTATTCGATCATACGACCCTTCGCAGCAATAAGCCTTCGTAGTATTGACCATTCGAGCAAACTTACCTTCGCAATTTTGACCATTCGCAGTAACGACCCTTCGAGGATGTAAGCATTCGATGAATAGACTTCGAGGAATAGACATTTGCAGGTGACTACGTATCCCACATGAAACAGTTGTGCAACCCACAAGCCATTACAAGCTTCTAGGTAGTCCAAGTATCTACCAAGTTGGCAGCGTACCTAAGATGCTGTTACAAGCTTATAGGTAGTCCAAGTGTCTACCAGTGTGTCCAACATGCAGGTGGCATTGTCCCGTGGAATTGCAATGCCAAATAAGTCAAATAAGTACCAGCACTTTGAACGCAGTGAAATGCTCACAGTCACAACTTACATGCAAATTCTTTAACCATAGATTAAAAACTAGTGTCTCTGTGAGTTGTAGACCTCGCGAGTCAGTCTTTGTTTAGCTTAAAACTGATTAAATGTTCAAAACATTTTTCGAAATAGCTAATAAATGTTTTTCGAAAAACTGAATCGACATAACTAGCTTAAAAGCTAAAAAAAAACACGCCTGCCCTGCTAAGAAAGAACTTATGCCAATCAATTATATACTGTGGGAATGTGCTTATCAAGGCACAATTTCATACCCATATCTATTTTAAAACTCGAAGGTTTTTTCGCCTTTTTAGAAAATGAACCAAAAAGGATCTTTTAAAAAAAAATTGCCTACTCGACTATGTTTTTTTTTTTCAAGTTACTCCGGGGGATATGAAGATTCTAACGATACCCCTTACGTCTAAATCTGTTCAGGCATTTAAAAGTTATGGTGGAATAAAGAAACTCACAATCATACAAACATACATGAATGCGAAAAACATGACACTCCTTTTTTTTGGGCAGTCGTGTAAAAATATTTTAATAATACCATAAAACCATATAATTATCGAAGAATTCAAATTTCAAGAGAATCGGTTGAGAAATACGACCTGTAGAGGAGAACAGTCGGACATCCACCGGACATACGAAGCATTTTTGCCCAAGCTGAAACGGAGATGCTTCGCTCGCGGTTCCCGCTCGCTCGGTCAATAAAAAACAGAATGATTGTACACTAAACTAAAAGTATAGTCTAAACTTGACGTAAAATCTCCTTATTCCTCCGTTTACCTTTCCTGGATTAAATCAGATATTTTCTAAAGCAGGCGATAACATAACAGCACCCTAGTTTCGAAATAGCACCCCGCTAGGTCGAGTCGTGACTCCCGAGGTGCTTAAACCTGGGGCCTTTAACAGTGCTGAGTTATATCTGTATGGTCTATGGTTTAAGGCGGTTAAATATAGCTTTGTTCTGAATAGGTTAGGATTTATGGGTTAAATCGTGGAGCTCGGTGGAGTACCTAAGGTTAAGTTGTTGATTATTGAGCCACATAAATCGTAATTAGGTACCTGTTGTCCTATTCCACCGAAATAGATTTACTAGTAAAACTACTCGGTTGGAGTACGAGCAAAAACGGATTGTCTTCGAACGTGAACTGGTTTACAGTTCGCGTCTATTTGAGACACTTCTTGTCAGATTTCGATGCGATTTTCACTTTGAGCATTCATTTTTGTTCAACTAAATAAAGTTAGGCCTAAATTCAAGGTAAGATTCGAGCCTCAAGCCTCAAGTGTTTGAGATCAAACAAAACTTGATCCTTGAAACCTTTTGCTATCGACAGCGTATGGCAAAGGTAAAGATCGTTGATTAAGTTTAGGTATTGAAAGTGTTAGAATAGGAGTTTATGAAACGGTTGCATTTAAGGGGTATTAAAACACAAGAGTAACTCGAGTGTTTTAGTTATGTGCCGTTTCATACACTAGTTTATCTACACTCATGCAATAGGAACTTACATATAATGAACAAAAAATGTCGTAATATTTTCCTGATTTTTAGGGTAAAAGCTCGTTCGTTAAGCTCGTTGCTGTTTCCGTGACCAGTCAAATTCTCCTCCCTAACACTGCTGTCGGACAGCTGCTGTCCGCTGGGGAATAAAGGTTCTCGAATGGCGACCACGAACAAGCAAGCGAAGTGTGGGGAGACCCCCCACACGATGGACCAACGACATTGTAGCCATAGCAGGAAGTCGGTGGATGGAGGTGGCACAGGATCGCTCGTCATGACGCTCTTTGGGGGAGGCCTATGTTCAGCAGTGGACTTCTAAAGGCATCATTCATGATGATGATGATGATGAACACTGCTGTCGGACATTTGTAATCAGGATACAACTTTTGATAAAGAAATCACATTAAATTGGTTAGGTACCTACTAATCTAAAGTAAATTATGGCGCCAAAATCCAGTCCGCAGTGAATTTTCGCGCCTACGATCTATCATGCGCTGCCATAGATAATAAATGTCGAAAACCCTCGTAGGTGCGGAGCCAACCGGTGGACTAAAGGTTAAAAAAAAAAACGTCATTTAGTTCAAAAAAACAGTGTTATAATATTTTTTTCTTATTGGATACGTGCCATTTTTGAGTTCATAATCCGGATTTTACGATAGTGTAGGTAAACATTATAATGATTAAGTTGAAACTTATGCGATGGTGGCCTAACGGTTCTATAGTGCAATTTAGAATCCAAAACCTAGGCTCCGCACCAATGACTTTTCTGAGTTATGTGCGCTTTTCCATCGCTCCGTGCTTCGGAGGGCACGTTAAGCTGTCGGTCCCGGCTGTTATTGATTAATAGCAGTCGTTAAGCCATGTCAGAGGCCCTCGGGCTGCTTGATAAACTCTGACACCAGAGGCCAGCACTACCTCATACGACAAACAAACAAACAAGTTGAAACTGAGTATCTACTACCTGTACCTAGTTTTTATGTTTCCGTACGCATTATGTCCGTCCGTCCAGCGTGCGTCTGTCTGACAGGCATGGAAAGGGGGAACAAAATTATTGCGGTCCGTGAGTCTTACGACTATTGAAATAAGGTCTGTCAAAAATATGGAACCCAGAAAGCCACTGCTCAAAAAAAGGAGTGTATTTTTTAAGGGTTCATGTATGTATGTGAGTTTCCTTATTAATTTTGAAATGCCCGATCAGATTTTGATGTAGGGGTATCGTTAGAATCCTCACATTATCCCGGGTGACATCAGACTAATATTATACAGGCGAAAGTTTGTATGTATTTGTGAGTGTGTGTTTGATACTCCTTCACCCTCAAACGGCTGAACGGATTTTAATGAAATTTGGAATGGAGGTAGCTTATACTCTGGAATAACACATAGGATAATTTTAATCATCATCATTATCACAATCATCACTAACGCGGGTGAAACCGCGGGGCGCAGCTAGTTATTTTTTTATGAAATATATTTTTATCTTGGCATTGTTAATTTTTCTCTTAACTTGATGATTTACTTGTTTTAAAATATTTTTACACAACTGCCCAAAAAAAGGAGTCTAAAGTTTTTAAGATTCATGTATGTATGTATGTATGTATGTGATTTTGATTATTCCACCATAACTTTTAAATGCCTGAACAGATTTAGACGTATGGGGTATCGTTAGAATCATTTCATCCCCCCGAGTAACCTTCCTTTTTTTAATTTAATTTTGCTGCTGGTCGACTTCATTTTCAAATTGCAATTTTACAATATAGGTGTTAAATTGAAGGCCTTGATAAGCACATTCCAACAGTATATAATTTATTGTCATAAGTTCATTTTTGCCAGTGCAGGCGTGATTTTTTAGCTTTTAATCTAGTTCATTTAACAAATAAATTAAGCTCGCTTTGCGTTCTTTTATTCTATTCCTAATTCTATTTATTCTGTGCCCTAACATAACTCCTAAACCAAATAGCTCAGTCCCGAAAATTTTGCGGGTGTAATTACCTTCGTTAATCTATTCCAGCAACACGGTTTTGTCATTAAGACCATTTCGAAATAACAAGGAGGCATAATGTCATTATAATTATAGCTAAGTTTAAACTCAGGTACTTAATAATGATGTTATTTTTTGTTCTAGGTAATATTTTCATCTCGATAAGCACGTTTTTTTAAATGGGTAAGTAAGCAGTTTACCTTTCATAGTTTTTTAGCTATACGATGGCATGTGGCTCCGTTTTTACCCGACTGCACGAAGATAATGTGTATATCCGCCTATGTATGTTTCTTCCTTTGTACTATTATTAGGTATATAGACCAAACACGTGGACCGATTTTGACGATTCTTACGGCAATCGATTTGCGAGTGCTATTGAAGACATGACTAATCAAAATTCGTTATGGCGAAAACCAGACGCCATATTGTAAAAAAAAAGGCGGCGAACTATGTTAAAAGAATATCGTTGAATAGGTATTTGAAAATCATCTTTAGGTTACTCTTATCATTTTTTCATTTTTTTAGGATCCTATCGGTCGAAAGTTGGTAAGCAACCATTCGCACTTAAATTTTTGCCTCATTTTTTTTTTGCACTTTTGATTATCTCTATTTTATACATAAGTGGTTATATGGATAGAGATTACATGTTCTAAAATTCAATCTTGTATATTTATTCTGTGCACTGAAAAAAAAGATCGCTAAACAAGTGAGATTTTAACTTGATTAACTTTTTAACATGCTTGTAGTGTTAATAGTGTTTGAATAAAATGGCTGTGACATACAGACAGACGGACGGACATGAAAATTCTATAAGGGCTCCATGTAAGGGCATCGTAGTCAACGATAACCCTAAAAAAGGGACAATGTTTACATAATGCGAAACTTTTAAAAGCTCTTTATCTATACATAGTATTATTATCATATTACGTTACTATGATAATAATACTATGTAGTGGCTAGTAGTTTTCCTAAGAAATTAAATAAAAATAATATATTTTAAAGATAAAAACGGGAGTTACGTATAGCAGTTGGATTATTCCAACTATAGTTTCGACTTTATCGTGGTATTTCTCAAGGGCAGTGCAGAATGCTCGTGAACGTGTCTTGCCTCGCAAACATCGTGTCTTGTTTGAACTATAGTTGCAACAGACCAAAGTCAGCAACAAAAATTAAAAAAAGAAAAGCTTTTATGACTGTTTTATTATGACCGTTTTTTCTTTCATTGTCATCGAGTTGTAAGCTACCTTGAAAGTTTCAGCCGGATAGCTAATCGGGAAGTGCTCGTAATTTGAGTTACAAGATTCCAGAACAGAAATACAATTGAAGTTGAATAAAAGTTTTTAAGATGTGTACTTAGTTACGTTATAAAAAAAATAAGAATAAATAAAAAAAATAAAATAATAAAAATAAGATGTTTGGCATTTCTACTAAATACCAGGTGCCTGAAGCTAAGTGGATTCACCTAACTTTTAATGTCTTTTAAGCAGTCGTCGTTAGGTACCATATAAGGGGCAGTGCAGAATTCTCGCGAACGTGTCTTGCCTCGCAAACAACGTGTCTTGCTTGAAACTATAGTTGGAATAACCCAATGTCAGCCACTAAAAAAACAAAAAAATAGGCTTTTGTACTAAATACCAGGTGCCTGAATGTAAGTGGATTCACCTAACTTTTAATGTCTTTTAAGCATTCGTCGTTAGGTACCATATAAGGGGCAGTACAGAATGCTCGCGAACGTGTCTTGCCTCGCAAACGAACGTGTCTTGCTTGAAACTATAGTTGGAATAACCCAATGTCAGCCACTAAAAAAACAAAAAAATAGGCTTTTGTACTAAATACCAGGTGCCTGAAGCTAAGTGGATTCACCAAACTTTTAATGTCTTTTAAGCAGTCGTCGTTAGGTACCATATACAAACTTATTCTATCCACTAAAAAGCAATATCAGAATTGTTCACCTAAAAGTAAGCAGTCCTGAAAAGTAAGTACCTTGTTTGTGACCATAATAAAAACAGTGCAGAAAGTAAGTACGGAAATCCATTACATCCCTATTTATTAATATGTTTTTGTTGATCAAAAGTTTTATTATGATTAAAATGACTGACAGCAGTGTTCGTGAGTTCGTGAGGAGAACTTGACTCCACCTGACATCACGGAAACAGCAACGAACATGACGAACGAGCTTTTACCAGCAAAATCAAGAAAATATTACCACAAATTATTTTTCATTAAAAGTAAGTTCCTATTGCATGAGTGTAGATATAGAAGTGTATGAAACGGCACATAACTAGGTATTAAAACACGAGAGTTTTAATAACCCTCATTATGCAACCGTTTCACAAACTTCTATTATTAGTTTCATATTGAATGATGCTTTCGTCCAATAGAGATTTAAAAATATATAGAATGTAATGGAACCAGTTGTTTGTTTTTTGGCGTTAAAGCTACCTATTTTAATATCAAAGCTTTTTTTTTAATAATTTGATCGCGACGAAATTGGTGCGAACATAAAAGTTATCGTGACTGAAAATTGTATTGTAGAAGCTTTGTGTGGAAGTTAATTTTATTCAAATTCTCTAAATGATTTAACTTTTTTGTTGTTTTGACTAAAGTTTTCAATGCAGCAAGAAGACACTTTCCGCTTGATGCAACAATCTACTATTCGAAGTCCAGGTCGAAGCCACAGGTGCCTCTGCCGCTCTCTTTAAATAACTATCCACTTTACTTCTAACTCTGCTCAAGAATGTTTAAAATAAGACGGATACCACACCGCCATATCGAAAGTCAAGCACCCAAGATATGCCGAACCGCTCGTATGGACAAGCCTCACGCACACGCCATGTTATGCCGATCGTCCTCCACATCGCAACAAGATCTCGACCTTATTAGTCGTGTTAATTCTGTAAAATATAAACAAAAACTACCACAAAACACCACAACTCACTCACGCACAATTTTGCTATGCTTCACTCGTTCGTTTGGCGGAGTGGACTCCGTCTTTTTTTTAAACCTTCTTGATACTGCTATAAATAAGTAAGAACTCTTTTATGCCCTCTACTATCTGTTAAAAGCGTCTTACATAGTAAGTAATAAACGAGCTAGTACAATAAAAACCCAGTGAGTCGTTACATCTGAGTTTATGACGTTTTAAAGTCGGCACTTGACTTTATAGTCATCTGAACCGTTAAGCGAAGCGAAGAGTTGAACTGAATGGCAAGGTTAGGTTAACCTATGAAAGCCTTTTTTTTGTGCGTGGGGAAAATGGCTTTACGCATACCCGCCCGCTTCTGGGGGAGTCGAGCGACTTGGCAACAATTGTTGCCACTACCGACTAAAAACCCCACGGTGTTTCTCCGGGAAGCCTAATGTCGGGACTGCGGGGACGCTTGCGCACTCTTCCGCGGCCCTAACGACGTTGGTCCTCAAAAAGAGTACCCCAGCCCGTTGGAGTGAAGAGGGAGTTTCTCCACTCCATCTCTGTCCTTTGAGAGGCGCGCGGAAATACCGCGCGCGCCACCTCGAGGCATCTAGTGGGCAGCGGATAACCCCAGGGTCCGCCACCCAAGCCTCTGTTATGGGGGTCGGAGGAGAGCGTGGAGAGGCCTACGACTCCGACCTCCGGCTCTCCTTCTGCGAAGAGGGAGCTCGGAAAATATTTCTCTCTCCGCAGCTTCCTTCTGCGACATCACGTCCTCGCAGAAGGCGGAACCGGCATTCCACGATCTCTCACTTCCGACCATCGTTTTTACCAAGGCCGGAAGCGAGAGGTCGTCCCCCACCGCAGCGACCAGGTCGCGGCGCTCGCTGACCCAAGCTGGGCACTCCTCCAGCGTATGCTGCGCCGTGTCCTCATCACAGCTGCAGTGGTGACACCTTGGGTTCGGTTCAATACCGGCTATTTTGTACAAGTACTTTCCGAAGCACCCGTGCCCCGTCAGTACCTGCACTAGCCGGAAGGTCAGCGACCCGTGAGCCCTGTCCAACCAGTCCCTTAAGACTGGCCGGAACGCCTCGACTGTCCTTGCGCTAGCCCTGGGTTGGACCAGCCTCTCCTGCCACTTCCCCAGTAAGGATCGTCGAGCGTGGAACCTCCACACTTCAATCGCCCTTGTTGGGGGAGTTTCTCCCCGGAGGCGAAGGTTCATACGCCAATCATACATGTTGGCGTAAACCTCGGCCTCCAGATCCCATGGTGGGGAACCCGCCAACAAGCACGCCGCCTCGTAGGAGAAGGTGCGATATCAACGGATGACCCCGATAGCCATCACGCTCTGAGGTCTCGTCAGGAGCGCGATGTACAGGAGGCGGGTGCTTGTCTTCGGCCCACCAAGATTAGGCAGCATCCGCTTCAATGCCGCCGCCGCTCCCATCAACCGGGGTACCATGCGAGTGAAGTGCTCACGAAAGTTCCACCGGCTGTCGAGGAAGAGTTCCAGGTACTTCATACCGGACCCAACCCCGACCCGGGTGTCACCGTAGAAATGTGGGAGTCCCGCGGTGGAGCCCTCCAGGGACAGTGAAAACACACGGCCTCCGTTTTGCTGAGCGCCACTTTGAGTCCCAACATTTCTATCCTCTCGATAACTTGCGTCACTGAAAATGTGGCTAGACGGGCAGCCTCCTAGTACCTGTCCCCCTGGGCCATGACCAGCGTGTCATCCGCATAGCAGATCACGCCTGCGCTCGGGAGGAGATCACCCCGCATTACCCAGTCGTAACCGATGTTCCACAGAAGCGGTCCAACACCCACGACATCTCCTTCCGGTGAAGTTGGCCTTCCCGCCCAGGGTATGAAATGTACCGCTCGGAGAGGTAGGCCTCGACAATACGACAGAGGTAGGGATGCACGTCATGGTACTTCAGTGACTCCCTAACGCAAGACCAGGGCAGGGTGTTGAAGGCATTAGCTATATCTAGAGACACAGCCAACACCACTCCACCCCGCGTCGTCCGAATAGGCCTTGACACGCTTAATAGCGTCAATCGTCGATCGGCCCACCCGGAAGCCAAACTGTTCGTCGGACAAGTCAGGGCTTACCTCACCAAGGTGTCGAATGAGGCGGAGAGCAATAATGCGCTCAAAGAGCTTGTCCGCCTCATCCAGCATGATAATGGGGCGGTAGGCGGAGGGAGATTCCGCGGGGCGCCCGTCCTTCCTCAAAAGAACTAGTCTGCCCGTCTTCCACTGTGTAGGGAACCGTCCCGACTCCAGACAAGCATCCAGAAGCCTGCGGAACCGCATCTAATGCCAAGACCCAAGCCTTGCCGGGAATGCCATCGGGTCCAGGAGCTTTGTTTTTTGCGCGAAGCTTCAAAATAGCTCCCCCTGTGACACTCCCGGAATCTCAGCTTCCTCGATATCTACACTAGACACCGTTCCCGAAGATGACATTGCCGGAGCAACGTGCTCCGGTCGGCTCGGGAATAGTGTGGACACACATGCAATAGGAACTTACTTTAAATGAAAAAAATAAAGTCGTAATCTTTTCTTGATTTTGCTGGTAAAAGTTAGTTCGTCATGTTCGTTGCTGTTCCGTGATGTCAGGTGGAGTCAAATTCTCCTCACGAACATTGTTTTCACATGCTTAACACATCTTTGTCACATTTTTAACCAGCATAAATCAAATAAAATTGGTTAGGTACCTACTAAGTACTAATGTAAAGTAAATTATGGCGTAGATTTTGGCGCCATAAGTTACTCCACAGCGAATTCGCCGCATACGGTTTTCCACGCGCCGCCATAGATAATAAATGACTAAATCCCTCTTAGATGCGGAGCATTAATGGTGCTTTAACGGTAAAAAATATTTATTATAACATCGTTTAGTTAAAAAACAGTTTAATAATGTATTTATTTTTCTTATTAAAGACGTGCCGTGTGTAATGTATATCCACCACTTTTGAGTTCATAATCTGGATTTTACGATATGAGTGTATTTTACCGGGATTAAAATCATCCCAACTGTTTCCAGGTCCAAATTAAAATCATCCCAACTGTTTCCAGGTCCAAATTTCATCAAAATCAAGCCGCTAATTGTTTTTATCGATTGCTTGGGTTTTACTCGTCGCATTATGAATGGAGATGCATGTAGTGAAATCCTAATTACCCAACAGTGGAAACCGCATCTCAAAGAGTCCAATCGTTTTTAAGTGATGCGAAAAAACGGAGCGAGTAAATATGTATAAATGTTCCGAATTTTATCTTCAGCTTCTTTAAATAGGCCATTTTTAAATCGACGTTTCGTTACTAATTGATTTAGTTAAGTAAATACAGATATTTTAATGTTAACCCTTGGTTAACTACACACCACATCATCGCTTTCCATCAGGTGAAATCGTGATCAAACGATTATCTAGTCAGTAATAAAAAAAAAAAAAAAACTACCGATTAAATATAAATAAATTTAGGCCTTAAGGGCTTAAAAGTTCCAACATCTTTCATAGAGCTTGTAGAGGACGCTCACTGAGGGCGAAGGCCAAACCCAACACATACCTACTGCAGCACAGCGAAGTAATAAAAAGCTCCACCTCGTACCAGAGCTTGTAATCTATACATATAATAAAGCAGTTAGTAACAAAAAGTCTGTACAATGAAGACAATTAAAAATAAAATAGTCTAGGGGACTTAAAATAAGCTACTGAACAAGAATATAATATTTTAAAAAATGATGTCTGACTGTTTGTCCGTGTTTTCGCGCATCACGTAAAATGCTGGACCGATTGCGATGCGGGTTTCACTGTTGGTTTGACTCAAAATCTGGTATATACTTGGTATCTCAGCCCGATGAGTAGAAGCCTAGCAATCG
The DNA here is from genome assembly GCA_946251855.1 of Alsophila aescularia. Lineage (NCBI taxonomy): Eukaryota > Metazoa > Arthropoda > Insecta > Lepidoptera > Geometridae > Alsophila > Alsophila aescularia. Next base: position 57,204,055 of record OX276379.1, on the reverse strand, counting down.
ATAAAAAACTATTTGACGTTTGAACGAACTTTAAAGAATTGTTGTATAATGTAGTTTATAGGTACTTTTTTACACTATGTTACTTTTAACTCAGATAAATGACTAATGACAACGCGGGCCTAGCACTATTATTTATTCTGCGACGCGGGCAAAGCCGCGAGCACAGCTATTGGTTTTATAAAATGCGTAAAAACCAAGCGAAAGTACAAAACAAGATTCAAAAAAAAAAACGAACAAAAAATAATTTTTGGCCCATAATTCGGTGGTTGCTAAATCATAAAGGGATCTCAGATTTGTTATTGATATCTCAATTATTATTAGAATTACACTAATAACTACGTAAGTCTGTTGACCTCCCCTCGCTACAAATAGAGCCGCAATTATGAACAATTATTTATTGAGAGTTAACCGAATTGAAATAGAATAGTGAATTGTATTAAAATTGGCATTCAGAATCAATTTATGGTGGCTCCAGACTATCGCCCAACACACCAACCACCTCCAAACGTTCGGCCAAACATTGAATCGTTTGGTACAGACGAGTAAAAAAAATTTTTTTTGTATACGTTGATGCCTGGATGCTAACTATACATCGTAAAGGCATACAATTTGAATGGGACCAATCAGATGTTAGGTACAATTACACAGATGGTACAAAAAGTTAAGTGCGAAAGATCATTTATTTTACTTCCTGACTAGTTTACGAAGATAACAATAGTTTTATTACTCAGTTTCCCTATTTGCAAAAAGGTGCCCTAATATTAGACAGAATCAATACATAGTAAACCTGTGCGAACTCCTGACTGCTCCATTTTTAGGTTCATTAAATAATTAATTGAATAAAAAAAACTAGTTCCTTCAAATGGATTTACGAAAATAAACGGGACCAATTTACAATAAGAGCCCACACCCACACAGTCTGATCATGACCAAACACACAAAAAAACAAACGAATAAAGAACCTCCTCCTTTTAAAAGTCGATAAAAAATGAAATAAACTCGCCTAGGCATGTGACATACGCGTATACTTACATTATGTGTCTTGTGACATTTAAGTTGAGTAAAACAGATAATGAAGCTTGCGTGGCGGTTATCTGTTTGTTCTCACGCAGTCTAGGCTACTGAGTATCGTGTTTATACGCCATTAAGCTTTTTGGCTTTTTGCGCATGTTGTAGTATTTTTTTAATTACTGAATTATGTAGGATTTATGCTACGTTCACTAGGAGTCAATTAAAGAGCCCATAGGTTAGATTTTAACAACCTTTGAGACTCTGAGGTGTGGTTCAGCAACGTTAAACCCCAATTCTACTAAAACAATTGTAATGACAATTATCAACGATTTTCGCTTTTACATCTTGAAAGGGGTAGAAGAGAACAATTTGTGAAAAGTATCGCTTATTGCGATTTTAGTATTGTTATTATTTATGAAAATTTCACGAATAATAAAACGCTTCTACCACTTTTAAGAGATAAAAGCGAAAATTTTGCGAATATTGTTGATAATTGTCTGTGTAACAATAATTGTTTTAGTAAAAATTGGGCCCTGGTATGAGGATTTCAAGTTAACTGTTAACCTTAAATCAAAATGTTGTTGAACTATTGTTATATGCATTATGAAAAAAAATAATTATAAACCAGTAAATTTAACAAAAGAATATTACAAATCGTAAATCTGAAAGGAACTATCCAAATAACTTCCAATAGGATGACCAAAGATACAAAATGATTTATTTAGCAACTAGATAGATATTTGACCCTAAGTATAATAACCAAAAAGCTTATACTTTGTAACAAACTTGAATTCCACATAAAACGCTTAGCTTTATTCACACACACTTTTACCATCCCCAAACTTATGGTGATATGGCTGAATCTAAATCTGAAGAACAACAGAGCTAAAAATGTTGAAGATTAAAAAGGTTTCCTTGCTGCCGCCAATTTTTTAGCGGCAAGTTACTTCACGCTTATTGACTGGATCTCCCAAAGATGCCAACTGCTTCGACGGAAATACCGTGATATTTTCCAAGGTATACTAACTGTCGCTTTGACGGAAGTAGATGGATGATTTGACGCTCTTCCGGTTTACTCTTCGACCATAGATTGCAATGTGGCGCCATCTGTTCTGAGGTTCACAATAAGTTGTCAATTTATTTGACACTGTTGACAGCTGACGTGTGACGTCCGGATTAGTGAGTGGAGTAATCTTTCAGATTGTTTCAGCACAATATCCCCGTATCTCCTTCGTAGTTTGTGCAGATTACATAATAATGTTTCAGGCATAGAATTAAATATATATGTCTATGGTTTCAGGTATTGTGTTTGCTATATTATTATATTATATTATTAGATTCTATAGAGCTCAGAGAAATATAAACTGAAAAAGTCGTATTCTGTAATAGGCAGCTCCTTACGCAACAGCAGAGCGCCACTAACTTTTCAGATACAGAGTGATTTAGGTGTTGTGTTCATCAACATTCCTGATCCTTGATTAATCAACGGTAAAGCGTTACAATATTATCTTTGCCTCCCTGAACTTAGCAAAAAGTAGACGGTATGTGCCGAAATAAGCTCACATTGTTCTTATGAGCACTCTTTAGCAAAAAAAACATCTTTAATAGCCGTACTTATACATTTTTATTCTGCATTCTACGGTCAGTTATCTTGCCGTGTTCAAATGCCTTATTCTTATAAATGTCGTGGCGATATCATAGAATTGATCATTTCATCAAATGGTTGGCCACATCATGAAAAAGTTATATTTTTTTCTTACTTTTCTTTTTTCTTTCATTCCAATGTGGTTAACTATAAGTACCAAACTGACTAGTCCCACGTGATTAACGAACTTATTCACTACCAATCGGGCAAACAAAAAGATCGATTACTTAACTGTTAATCAAGTTGATTGAACAGGCTCCCACACAGATCTTTGCAACTTCGTTACTTCAATGGAACCTGAATTGAGTAACAACCTATAAATAAATAAATAAAACAAAGCCTTGTGAAGTAGGACGAATTTGGAAATAGGCAGAAGATAAAAACGGTCCACAGAACAGAAATCGTCGTGAGTGACGCTATCACCCTTCTAGTGATAGCGTCACAAATGGGAGTTCTATGCGATTTGAACACTACTTACTGGCTTACAATAATAGCTGGTGCTTAGAGATCTTGATTGTCGTCAGCTTACTGAAATTGTACAGAGATGAAACTTGTACTATCATTTCCTCCATAGTAATTTGTTATCCTGGCAGAGACAATTCAGCTCTGCAATTCATCATTTATCTCTTGCGTAGAGAGAGTCTCTCTACGATCTCTTGCAACTAACCAAAGAGCAGTCTTTTTGAGGTTATTCATCTTCATAGTGATAATACCTATCTTTAGGAAGTCAAAGTCAAAGCATTTATAGGAAGTAGGCAGTAATAACTCTTGTAATAGTCAAACAATTTATAAAGTGTGTCCAGGTAGTGACCATTCCAACATGGAGGGTTGTATAGAACTCTTAAGGGGTAACATTTAACGAATAAATAAATATCGCTCTTCAAATATTGCTTTTCACTACCGGACGGACACACTGAATCTGTTCAGCTTAATACGGAAATTTCCAACGAATAAATGCCGTTACGTTAGAGAAGATAGCACCAATAAATGCCATTACGTTAGAGAAGATAGCAACAATAAATGCCATTACGTTAAAGAAGATAGCACCAATATACTCTAGTTTCTGGATGTCATATTATTAAAAGCTTTTATTTAACTTCACTTGTGTATGCACCTATGTATTTTGTCTGTCCTGGAATCTTGCAATTCAAATTTCGAGCACTCCCGATTAGCTATCCGGCTGAAACCTCAGGGTGGCTCAAAAACCGATGAAAAAGAAATAAAAAATATATATAAAAAATAATAAAATACTTAAAAAGTTATTAAACAACAACAAAAAAAAGTAAAAAATAATTAAAAAACATTCATTAAAAACCCCATAAGTAAAAGTATTTTTTATTTATACTAAGTTTTATTGATATTTTATCAGTTCTATTGTAGTTTCTACAAAGCCTAGAGACCCCCTCTTAACTTAGAATAAATAATAGTACAAGGCGCGACTTTCAATAAAGATCGAGCGCTATAACCTTACACGACGTTTTCTGCGTTTAATGTCAATTGTTCTCCTGTCGACTCACGGACACAGTGACCTTTGCACAGCGGGGTTTTTACTTAGTGGGGACTGTCTGTATTCGATTTGCTTTTAAAACGATCACATTGTGTCGTTTATTCATTAAATAGATTTATAAAGATTAGGTAAAATTCTGAAAAGGAGACCATGTGACCTGCTAAATGCATCAACTATTATTTAGTCTGTGGCACCGCATTAAAGGCGCATCTAAGATAGGACTAGAACTGAAACATATATAGATGCGTTGACCATACGTCACATTAGCTATTTCGTCGCTATCCCTGATAGGTCACATTCATAAGACGTCACTTTGTGCATCTAGTTAGTTTCCTTTACTCGTTTATATAAGTAAAACAGTTTTTATCGTACTGCTTTGCAAGTATGTAAGAATATCTTGCGCGGAAGGAACTATTATTTATTCTGTGGCGAAAGTTCTATAACAATATGGAATCAGACAGAGACATGAGATACACATACAAACTCCATTTCAAACACATAATACCCCTCTTTATTCAGTAGTGTATAGTAATATTTTTATGGACAGTGCATAGTGCAACAAGTCCTATTTGTGAATAAACCATCTTCTATTAAAAATATATTATCGTTTTTATAGCGGTAAAAAATTGTGTGACTGTTTCACTCTAAGACAATTCTCAATTCACTCAACAGATTAACCCGGAACGTTAACTTCGCCCTGATGGACTTTCCTTAACTTTGCCTATTAGGAAAATTAACATTCTCTTTCGCGAACCTTTTCGTCCAATTTAGATAAATTCTTACATCGGAACCAATGTCGATTCCAAGAATTTTCACGACTTTGATATCGTCCGTTTTTATTTTTATGTGACTAATGGAAGAAATTTGTACCTTTAGTTCGTTGAAGAGGAGATTGTAGTAGTTATTGGTTTGCTTTAATATTTAAGCAGATTCTATTCCCGCTAGTCGTCTCACATCATCAGCCTATTGCTTTCCCAATGCTGGGACACAGGTATTATCTGAGCCAGTGTGCCTGAATCCACCACACTGGCTCAGTACGGATTTGTGATGTCACACATGTCAATTAATTTGGAGGTCATGCCAGTTACCTCACTTTTTACACGACTGCCAAAAAGGGAGTGTTACGTTTTTAGGATTCATGTATGTTTGTATGTATGTGAGGTTCTTTATTCCACCATTACTTTTAAATGCCTGAACAGATTTAGACGTATGGGGTATCGTTGGAATCCTCACATCCACCCGAGTAACATAGGCAGACACATTTTTTGAAAAAAATAAAAATAAATAATGTATATGGTGGCACTGGCTGGCTCCATATTCAAATGCAAAAAAAAAATTTTTCTACGAATTTTACTATATGAGTATCAAATTGAAGGGGTTGATAAGCACATTCCAACAGTATATAATTTATAAAGTTAGTTCGATACACCCCGTAATCAATGGCAACTGTCCAAGCCGAGGTGCCCTTGAGCAAGTGGCCAAAACATCTGCGTCACGCATTGCGGCGGAGCGCTTTTGCGCCCGCCCCACCGTCCGATGACGCTGTCATCATCATCACCATGTCAGCCTTCAGAAGTCCACTGCTGAACATAGGCCTCCCCCAAAGAGCGCCATAACAAGCGATCTTATACCACCTATCCACCGACTTCCTGCGATGGCTACAATGTCGTCGGTCCATCGTGTCGGGGGTCACCCCACACTTAGCTTGCTTATTCGTGGTCGCCATTCGAGAACCTTTATTCCCCAGCGGTTGTCGGTTCTGCGAACTATGTGGCCTGCCCATTGCCACTTCAACTTGCAAACTCTGAGAGCTATGTCGGTAACCTTCGTTCTTCTACGAATTTCCTCATTTTTGATTCTATCACGTAGTGAAACCCCGAGCATAGCTCTCTCCATTGCAAGCTTCGCAACTCCTGCGCCTTGAGGCTCTGCGGTATCTGAGACGATAAGATATGGCGTAAAATGATGATGAATGAATGAATGATGATATGTCTGTAGAGGTTAGCTATATACCAACAGTACATTTCTAAAAGAAAAGAAAAGGAAAAACAAAATATTGGCATAAATTTATTTTTTGCAAGGCAGGCGTGTTCCTTTAGCTTTTACATGACGAGTCGAGCAGGTCGCTTGCCTGATGGTAAGCGTCACCCAGAACTTTAGTTACAAAATCTTGCGCGTCACTCACTGTATTGAGCTCGTCACCCAGATACACTTTATTTAAGTCTCATTACCAGTAATTTCCCTGGAAATATAACCTTTCAAACCGGAACACATTAATGTTTGCACCCTACTGTTTGGCATTTGAATATATAGCCATGCTGTGGTACTTCCCTAGGCGGTCTCTTGCAGAAGATGCCAACCACCAAAACAATGCTCTTATTTCTACACGGTTTTTGAGCGATGGCATCGATAATAAGTATTGGAGAAACGCCGAGCTTTTGAACTGGGTGCAATTGCGCATTATGTTACCGCTACAACCAACACCACTATTCAGCCATCCCCGTTAGTAAAAAAAAACAAACACAAATTAAAAATTTATGTAACCTCCTTATAGCTAAGAAGCATCTCGATCACATAAGTTTTCAAACATAAAAGCAGCATCAAATTCGGTCCATTCGTTTAGGAGCTACAATCTTCACCCCCATTCTAGCTCAGAACCATCTCGTTTACCTCAGCTTTGAAACATTAAAAAACGCAGCTAAATCGGTCCATTCATTTGGAAGCTACGATTCTCACTCCCCTTTTCTCACCTCCCCCATAAACCTAAGAACCATCTCGATCACATCAGCTTTCAAACGGAAAAAAAACAGCATCATAATCGGTCCATTCGTTTGGGAGCTACGAAGACACACACACACACACACACACACACACACACACACACAGTGATACACACCCTAAACTTTTAACACCCGAAGTATATGTCGTAAATAATCAGTTTGTCCGCGTTCACCACCGCAGCAATCTGTACATACCTCTACACTTGTACCAGGCAAAGTTCAGCACCTAAATCATAATTACACTTTTCACCGAGAGAAAGCGAACGATCGCCTAATGTCGGTTATTTGGTAGAATTTGGGAATCATCTGCATTCGCTTGTAATGAGCGTGCCATCTCTTGCACAACACCGGTAATAATGACCTTTGTCAGGTACTCTTTGGTATCGCTGTCTCAAATGACAATGTTCGTGGGAATTTTGCCACAGCGCGACGGCACGTACTAGTTGCTAATAAATATTGAGTAAAGTGGTATTGGAGTCGGCACCGTCATAATTTAGGCGTAATGTGTGGTGCTATTATTTATTCTGTGTAATGGTGTAACCATTAGTTCGGGTTTCTGGTTACGGGAGTGGCGGAGTGCTTGTTATTCACGCATTATTGTCCAGTATTTATTTTTTTGGTAGGCATCATGGTGGAATTTAAAAGCGGTTGCCATAAATATTGAAGATAGCTAATTTTACCCAAAAGAAACATTCCTTTATTTTTAAATTATTTATAACTGCTTTCAAAGATTTTTGAAAATTTGCTTGTATCAGCCTGTAATCTAATCTATAAATACACATATCATTATTTAAAAAAAATAAGGAATGTATCCTCTGAGTAAAATTAGCTATCATCAATTTATTTAAGGTACTTTCCTTCCGCCGGCCACCGACCGCCCATAAATTCGAGCCTGTATATTTAATACTTCTGCGCAAAAAAAGTACAGAGGAATTAATGTTCAGTAGCATTTTCTGTCAGTCATCGAAGTGCCTACGCTTAATTGTGAAAATTAAACAAGGGATTTTTTAAATATTCGATTTAATACTCATGTTGATTTTTTTAAATACTAGTTTTCCCGCCCGCGACTTCGTACGCGCAGACTATTGTTTATCGCGTTAAAAAGTATTAGATTTTCTTCTAGAATATTAAAAATAAATGCAAAAGTAGGTACATCACCAATGCTCTTGATTTTTTTGACAGACTTGTTATTTCGTTTCCATGGCAACCACAGACCATTCTGTGATTCCTTACAGTAATTAATCAACATTTTCCAATATTCCCGCGGATACTTTCAATTTTCCAGGATAAAAAGTATCCTATGTTTTATTCTAGGGTATAAACTGTCTGCATTTAAAATTTCATCAAAATCCGTCCAGCCGTTATCGCGTGAAAGCTTCCCAAACAAACAAACAGACAACGTTTCGCTTTTATATATTGGTACGGATTCTATTCACCCACGTTGCTTCTAAACTGCGACAAATTATAAAACGTGAGATATTTGAGAACAAAGTGTGAGTTAATACAAAGGACAAGAACTAAGTTGAGGCACAGAATAAATAATAGTACAAAAATTGACAGGTTTCTTTTTAGAATTTTCCGACTACCTTATAAAATAAGGTACAAATGGAAGTAGATTAACAGGGAAAGCGAAAATAGCGGAACCCTGCTGAAAAATAACAAGAGATTTTAAGAGTAAGAAAGTTGGACAGACTCCGAAAGAGAGTTAAATAAAAGCTTGTGAAAGAAACAAAGTTCCTCTGTTAACATTGAGTCAGTAACGATTTGGATATCCCCTAAACTAAACTTAATTTCTTCAAATGTATTTTAAACCTTGTTGGCTTCGTAACAAGGTATTTATTCGCCTGGCATCTATGCCTCACTCACTAAACTATCACTAAAGCCTGTCAGCGTAAAATCAACTTTGTTTCCGCGTGGCGAGAGTCCCGATTTGTCCAAACGCTGTCTCAGAACGTGTCTGAATTTATTCAAACGCTGTTAGACAGCGTGTTAAAAACCTGTTTAAAATACGTTATTTTAAGCGGTGCAGCTTAAATTGACGTAAATTTAGAATAGATGCCAGGGGCAAAATGACCTTTTTACAAAGTCGACAAGGTTTAAATTACGTTTGAAGAAATTTTGTCTAGTTTAGTTTAAGGAGCAAAATGACTGAATTGCTGCCATTATGGTTAGTAGTAAAACTATAATAAGCGGGTACTAAATATTAGTTACTAGCTTTCCCGCCCGCGACTTCGTCCGGGCGGTCTACTGTTTATCGCGAAAAAAGTATCCGATGTTCTTTTAGGATATTGAAAACCATTGTTCCTTTTAATTAATAGGGTCTCAATGTTAAATACCAATGCGAAAGTAGTTATAGCAGGTTGCTCTTGAAGTTTTTTTTGACAGAATTGTTATTTCGTTTCCATGGCAACCGTTCCTTACCGCTAGTAATCAACATTTTTCAGTTTTCCCGTGGAAACTTAGAATTTTCCGGGATAAAAAGTATCCTGTATTTTATTCTAGGGTATAAGCTATCTCCATTCCAAATGTCATCAAAATCCGTCCTACCGTTATCGCGTGAAAGCTCTCCAAACAAACAAACAGACAGACAACGTTTCACTTTTATATGTGGGTATGGATTCTGTGGTATAGTAGATGTTTGTAGTTTAAACAGCCCCCCGATTCGGAACTCTTTGATCGATATGGTATTATTGATTCTGTGGATTCGGTTTGAAATTGTTCAATTCAATACATTTTTTATTCACAATATCGAATCGAATCAATTCGGTTCGCTATCGAAAGGTTCTGAAACGGGAGGGCAGGACTGATCTATCGAAGGCTTCATAAGAAATTGCATATTGAACTCCGATCTTATTAAAATTCGTACAGCCTTATTACAAAACATAGACTAACGAAAGTACCTGGTTTAGTCCATGGACCAAACATAAATCATATTACAAAACGAAGTTTATCGCTGATTAGAGTAACATCTATGGTGCTAAATATAATCATCTGATGACCCTAGTTTAACTATGGTACTCACTCACATAACGTCAATACTCACCCCATTCTAGAAGCTTTTATTCAACTTCACTTGTATGTATGTATCTATGTTTTCTTACAATTCAAATTTCGAGCACTTCCCGATTTAATAGTAATCGAAAAAGACTCACTTTCTCTTCAGAACTCCAATTTATCCCCTTTTTTTGTTTTGCTGGTTCTTTTTTAAGCAAAAACAAAGCACACTCGATTTTTGTTCAAGTTCAACTCGACACAACACTTTGCTTCACAAGCACTTGAAAAATTCCCTTTCAATAATTAGGCCAACCTTGTTTACAGTAAAAACTATCAAATTACGCGCGCTCCGCAATGTTATGTTTACGTTCCAATCCTCGCAAAAATACATAACTTACTAATAAAATTGTCAAACTTAAATATGGCCGCTAAAACCATTTCCTTATGTAATTGAATAGGTATTGACTGAAAATCAATCAAACATTAAGTTTACACAAGTAATAATTGCTTATGTTTGACGAGGAATAAAAATTGAAGAAACGGAACGTTGTGAACAAACGTGGTCTAAATGAATGTAAATGTTTGTACTTAGTCTGTGGACAAAAATTAGACAATCTTTGGTATCAGCTGGTCCTCGATTAGTCGAAGATTTGTAATAAGGTCAAGTTTTAATCCAACAGTTCCGTAACAAACTCGTACTTTTAAGCTCTGGTATAATCCAGGACTAAAATCGTTTTTGTAATAAGACGGTACTATTTATCTATATATCTATACTTCTAAGTATAGATAGAAGATAGAATAGATATGTTTAGTGGCTCTACAGACTAGTCAGCACAACTATTGGAAAATTATTGGAGCAATCGGGAGCAATAACTTAGCGCTATACAGATAAACAATAATTTGTACCGCCCCATCGAAGTTTGGCAATTTGTCACAGAGTATATAATAGGACTAGAATTTGTTAGCAAACTTGTTCAGCAGTACCACAGAATAAAAAATAGTACAAGGCGCTACAAACACACAAAAATAGGTCGTATTGGTTGAATAGTTCAATAAACCCTTTTACTTTTATTTTTGCTTCGTTTATGTACCAAACGTACGTAGGTACCAAACCGACCGACCAAATACGATCAAGCAATAATACACTTTTGGCAACTTTGATCACTCGAAGTCCTTGCCAATCCATAACGGAAAACGGGCTAGGTAGATCACTTCCACCTTGTTAGTCATGAACCTTATTTCATCACTGTAGAGTTCATTTTCCATCATCATGGGGCATCAGGCGCGGTACTTCCTGCAGCGCATTATGCGCGGAGCATAATGCGGGTTGTGTATGGTGTACTAATGGAACGACATTATTGTCGATTGTGATGTAATGTAGGTAACAGATCAACTGGCGCATGTAGGTCGGTGGCAAAGGTTTGTTATTGTTGTGGATTTTGTTTAGTTTTCGTGTATCTTGGCTTATGTGAAAATAGGTACAAACAGGTAAACTGATCGCAAACAAAGTTTAGAGATGGTGTCCACTATGTGCGTAGTTGATGATTCTCTCTGATTGCAAAGTCATTGGACAGAGATCTAACCTAGAGCTCACCGATGACACTGCCCTGTACCACAGCCTGTACGTGTGAGACCGCGCGCCCGATGACCTTGTTTCGGAGACATCGGGCGCGTAGAACGCGCCGTTTCCTCACACCGCGCACCCCGCGCAACTCCCGCGCGCCTTCCGTCTCACCTACGAGTACACAGCAGCGAGTGCTTTTACGAGCACACGAGCTCTTTTCGCGTAGTATATTTTTTCTTCGCCTAGAGTAGATGGAGGTTTTTGTGTCAGGTTGTGTCTACCACATACCCTGGAAGTGAGGCTTTAGGGTAAATTATATGTTTATGTCAGGTTTGATGTCAGGCAATCTTAAACCTGTTAAAAATGTAATGTACTGGTAGGTTATCTCTATCCTATGGAAGACTATTGCCATTTTTATCTCTAGATGTTGGTTATAGCTTTATTGCCTACTAGCTGTGCTGTGCTTTGCCCTCGTGGTAATTTATCTGGGATAAAACTATCCTAAATGTTATACAAGGATCAAAAGTAAGATGACAAATGTAGCAATATACCAAATTTCGTTCAGAAATCAAATAGTTTTGTATCGATTGCTCGGCTTCTACTCATCGGATTGAGATACCAAGTACACCAGTTGTTAAGTCAAACTCTAAGCTATCCAAGAATTAAACCGCATCGCAATCGGTTCAGTAATTTGTACGTGCTGCGCGAACAAACAGATATGATTTAAAAAAATGTTATATTCTTGTTCAGATGCTTATATCTTTATTGTACATATCTTTTGGTTGTACTGCTTTATTATAATAATAATAATAAAGTTTGGGCATAGAACTCATGGTAGCAGATATTATTTAAAATTTCACAACCACGTTACTGACAACACCCAAGTTATTTTCCTCGCAGCAGCAGTAATCTTGAGTTTATTATGAACCCGAAGGTCTGTTCCGGGACCCGAGGCACGCGCCCGCACTTTATCCTAATGATGGTGGGCATCTAGACCCCAAAAACTCCAAGAAACGTGACTCCATTATTAGCTATGTAGCTGATCGGTATCACTTCCCAATTTATGTTACGTTTCTATCAAATACGGTCATTTTCTTATTAAAGACTAGCTGTGCCCGCGGCGTTGCCTGCGTGGTAATTTTTCTAGCATATTAGTATCCTATAAGTTATTCCCACGAATCTGTAATACTTGAGGTTCCAGAACCAAAACTCAAATTTCATGATACTTCTGTCAGACGTCAAATCGTTTTTTATCGATTGCTCGGCTATCGGATTGTGATACCAAGTACACCAAAGTTTAAGTCAAACCCTGACTCTATCCAACAGAGAAAACTGCATCGCAATCGGTTAAGAAGATTTTATGTAATGCACGAATAAACAGACAGACACCATTTAAAAAAAATGTTATATTCATGTTAAGTAGCTTATTTTAAGTACCCTACTGACCATTTTTTTTATTATCTTTATTGTACAGGCTTTTTGGTACTTACGGCTTTATTATAAGTAAAAGATTCTTTGAAAAAGATACTCTAGATAAAAACGAGGCTAAAAGGTAGATGATCTTGTGATTATCTCTTGTACTTAGCCCCTAAAAGGTAGATGATCTTGTGATTATCTCTTGTACTTAGCCCCTAAAAGGTAGATGATCTTGTGATTATCTCTTGTACTTAGCTCCTAAAAACGATTGCGTTTAGAATCCGACGTCTGGCAGTACTAACCTCAACTTTGCAAGACATTGCCCCGACCCGCGACAATTCCATTGGAAATCGTGATCTGTGCTGAACTTTTAGCCAGGTCAGAGACCTGGGGTTTTCGTGACATGGACGGATACTAGACTTGTTCGTTTTCATCTATCGCAGAAATGACGTGAATACTTTGCAAGATTCTACGATTCGCAGATGGCGTTTGAGTGTTGCGAATTTGCCAGATATTGACGGGAACTGGAGGTTTTTATGGTTCTACACAAAACTCATTCTGTACTTCTGTTCTGAAGGACATTAATTTCTTTCCGACTGTTCCATATTTGTCTTCCACTAGAATGTTCCTGTAGCGAAGTGTAGAGAGACTTGAGATCCCACACGATGGACCATAGCAGGAATCGCACGTCATGTTGCTCTTTGGGGGAGGCCTATGTTCAGCAGCGGTCTTCTAAAGGCTGACATGATGATGATAATGAAAATGATCCTGTGTAATTATTACTTATTTGGCTTACTATCAGTCTGCAATAGAAAATCAGGTGAAAACTGATTTGGGGATCATCTGATTTTTTCTTTGACCTTAGATAGTTAACTCTTTATAACACATTTGTTACATATGTTGATAACACATAAAAATATTACAACTAAAAAAATAAAATTAATGATTAAGTGTCACAATGGGCGGTCTTATCGCCTTCCAGACAACCGACCTTTTAAGTAATGAGCCCGTTAGTCCAGAATTTCTCTCCATTGGCCTTTTGGACGGAGTGTTAATTTTTATAACGAACTTGAAACCTGAAACCGGCACTCGCTGGCTCAAGTACTAATTGGAAAGGCTAACGAGGACGGTACCGCAGTGAAGAAGGCTTAAAAATATATTTGTTTAAACATCCTTGACCGTAAATTGGCCTCACAAGTGCCGTGTGCTTCCGTGCGGCACTTTGTGAAGGATTTTGTCGGTGCTGTTAGTTTTTTGACATTTCTGTCAACAAGCAAAGAGCAGTCATCTACCTTCTATCTTATCTATACTTATCCGCTCGGTTGTCCACGCGCTGAAGACCGCAGGACCAAACTGATAACCCAAAAAAAATATGGCCGACGCGACACATCTAACCTCAAACTGGTAATTGTTTGTATATGCATTGAGACTACAGGTACTTGATGGTCAACCCACAAAAAAAAAGAAGGTCGACGCGATACATCTGACTGCAAACTGGGGATTTATTGGGTACGTGCCGAGATCACAGGTATCTGATTGTCAACCCACAAAAAAAGAAGGTCTACGCGACACATCTGGCCGCGCCGACTTTGCGTAAACAAACAGTTTTTATGACCACTTCATTGAGCGCTTAGATAAACAAACTGGTGATTTATGGAGCTAAATAGGCACGGCACATATTTCAAGTGTTTATGTTGTGGGTTTCGAAGCAAAATAATTATATAAACACGCTTAGATTTGAATGATTATTCAGGTCAATAATATTCAAAATCGAGTGGCAAAATTTACGTCGCTATCGAGTGGTCCGATGATCGATGAAAACAAAAAAATGTGACTGTAGCGTTAGTTGCGATGATCAATGAAAACAAAAAAAGTGACTGTAGCGCATAGAATCAATCGAGCGGTTATAATGAAGCAATAAGAACGAAAAATACTGTACAAAGAAGTTAATTTAATAAAATAGGGTACTTAAAATAAGCTACTGAACAATAACTTAACATTTTTTTAAATCAACCTGTTTCTCTGTTTGTTTGTCTGAATGTTTGTTCGCGCATCACGTAAAAAGTATTGGACCGATTACGATGCTGTTTTCACTGTTGGATAGCTTAGGGCTTGACTTAAAAACTGAGGTACTTGGTATCTCAATCCGATTAGTAGAAGCCGAGCAATCGATAAAAATATTATTGACGGCTGAAGAAATTTTTGATCAAATATTGGTAATTGGTATTTTAGGTCCCGGTATAGCACATAGAGTACTTTTAACCTAGAGAAATGACCACGCGAGCGAAGCCGCGGGTACAGCCAGTACTTATAAAAAGCAGTTAGTAACAAAAAATCAATACATGTTTATTTTATTTTTTTAATGTTCTAGCGTACGTTAAATAAGCTACTGAATAAGAATATAAAAATTTGTCTGTCTGTATGTTCGCGCGTCACGTAAAAACTACTGGACCGATTGAAGAGCGGTTTTTACTGTTGCTTAGGTTTAAACCTAAAATGATGTATCTCAAATCGAAGAGTAGAAGCCGAGCAATCAATAAAAAACTGAGGCGGTTGATTTTTTTTTATCGGAATTTGATATTTAGTACTTTAAAGTAATATGATTTCAGAAAAATTCCCGCGCGGGCAATGCCGCGTGCACAGGTAGTTGACAATAATGTTGGTTTAAAGAACTCTGTCACAGTTTACTGTGGAACTTGTGCGGAACTGTACGCAGATAAATTATTGAGCATCAGAGATACTGTTAAGTGTAGTGTAGAACAGCAGGACATTGTAATAACTAGCTTCAAAGCAAAAAAAAACACGCCTGACCTGCCAAAAAAGAATTTTTTCCAATTAATTGTATATTGTTGGAATCTGCTTTTCAAGGCCTTCAATTTGATATTAAAAAAATACGTTTTTTTTTTCGCATTTTGGAATGGGTCCATACTGCCGCCATACAGAATGTTTTCAAAAAAATATAGCTTGTGTTACGCGGGGGAATGTAAGGATTCTAACGATAAAATTTGTTCAGGCATTTAAAAGTTATGGTGGAATAAAGAAACTCACATATATACAAAAATACATGAATGCTAAAAACATTACACTCCTTTTTCACTCTCTTTTTTTTCACTCTTTCTTTCCTTTTTGGGCAGTCGTGTAAAAATACTCGAAAGTTTTAGCCAAATTTTATGTCTATCTAGCTGCACCCAGCTTTAATTTTCCGGATAAAAAAGTGAAAACGGGTTTCTTAATGATGTCCACTATTTTCTTGTAAAATTTCATCAAGATCGGTACAGCCGTTTAATTGTGAAAAGGTAACAAAGAGACGAATCACTTTCACATATAATATTAAAAATCGGTCCAGCCGTTCTTAGGTATAAATAACCCGACTTTGTTTTATATATTTAGATTCAATTGTACCCACAATATATACTTTGTTATTCGGATTCGTTCATGTGGATTCTTAAAGGAGTGCCTCCTGAATGTACAAAGTTTACCATTGAGCCAGCAGCGAGGACTAAACAACTTTATTTTTAAACTAA
This sequence comes from Alsophila aescularia, assembly GCA_946251855.1. Taxonomy (NCBI): domain Eukaryota; kingdom Metazoa; phylum Arthropoda; class Insecta; order Lepidoptera; family Geometridae; genus Alsophila; species Alsophila aescularia. Next base: position 57,187,614 of record OX276379.1, on the reverse strand, counting down.
AGTAGCACGCGTTTAGTGATAAAAATTACATGTGTAATCTGATATTGCAGGTATGTTTTTATGATTCCTCTTAAAATAAAAATGCTATGTCCAGTTATAATATAACCAAAAGTGAGTAGTTAAATGTAAGAAAAAACAGTATCCCTCATCTCCAATCATTTTAGATAAATGGGCCCAGCCTGCGAGCATGGATCTTATCGATCGATAAAATTCGATAAATTTATCGACCGGTAAACAGTTATTTTTTTATCAATTTTATCAAATAGCGGTAGCATGGATCTAGCCTCTCGGTAAATTTTATTGATTCGATAACACGTGGTGAGTTTTTCGATTTAAAAAATGGCAACTCGTGGACTATACCATATATCAAATAGACGACTAATAGTCTAAAAAATATTTTTTGACACAATTTGGCAGATTTTTATTATTTTGAGTTGTTACGGAGAAACTTCTGTCATTTGGAATTCTACCTAACTACCATAAAGTAGTATATTCCTTGAACCTAACCTAAAGTATAACTAGCCATAACTCGTTGCACAATTGCTTGAGACACCTCCCTGACAAGTCTGACAGTGCGCTGTCCTAGTGCTATATTATATTCCTGGCCGATGCATCGTTGGTGCAACTGCCCTCGGTGAAAAAGCATACTGCTGATATAACCTACAACAATGATTATACAGGTAGTTTTTTTAGACTGAGTACCTACTAGGTACCATAATAATTAGAGCATTAGACACAATCACAACAAAAGATAATTTCTGGAAATAGGAAAAACGTAACTAAGTATTTTGGTATTATTATGTAAAGTAGATACTACAACATGCGCAGGCATTCCTTTAGATCGACTCCTTCTCAAACGCCCTCAACATCTTGAATGAGGGCGAGGGAAATTTCCTTATAAATTCTAAAAATAATCTTAAAATGCTGTTCTTCCAAATCGAAAGGATCATTGGCATCCCTGAAACTTGCCTCACGATGTTCTGACACCTCCACGTTTTGGCTTATAATCCGAAAAGGAATTTACAAAAAAAAAGTTTGTCGTGTAACTTTGGAAAGCCGATAAAATTCGTTAAATTCGGTAAAATTACCGACATTATATCGACAACAATTGTCAAAAATAAGATTCATGCTTACTTTTGTTGATATAAATCTATATATTAAATATGATTTATCGAAATTATGTCGTTGTCGATAAGTACGTTCCGTGCTACTGAACTCGTATTATGGAATATTAACGTGAAACTTAATTTAAAAAAGTCGGTAAATTTATCGATCGATAAGATCCATGCTTGCACTGCATATTCGTTACTCGCCCAGGCTTCGCACGGGTTCGCTAAGGGTTTCTCTTCATTTTTTAAATCGGTGCAGTCTTCTTTGAGTTTCCCTATTATAAACAATCAAACATAAATGAAATCGTTTCCTCTTTATAATATTAATGCAGATCGTCATTCGGACACGTAACGCGCCGCGTCGAGATATCTGCGTGGAATTGTTCGTGCATGTTCGTGAATTGTCGTAATTTTCCGAATGAGCTCCGAAAAAGTTAGCGCCTTAGGATATAGGTGTTACTAATTATTATTTTCTCAATAACCTACAAAACAGTAAAATAATAAACAATTCTGTTTAAAATAATAACCAAAAAACCAATGCTGATGATGATGATGAAGACTACTGCTAAGAGAAGCTTGCTGGAAAGACCTGAACCAAATTGGCTAAAACCAGAGATGTATGGCGTAAGAGATGAAGCTTAGCCACTGCAGTTGGCGGAATAAGCTGCTTATGAGGAGTAATATTAGAAGTATTTATAAGAAAAAGAATAAAAATAATGTGTAGCCAACAAACTTAAATTAAAAGAAACAAAACTCACATAATAGGTATGTAAATGGAAAACATGACACGCGACAACAAATATATGATGGCTCATTAGGCCACCCAATGTGTCTGTGATCCATGTTATGCCACGTGTCATGTTATCTTGCATGTTTGGCAATTGGGGTAAGCTCAGCACTGTACCTACTGCGTAGACTAAGTTTAGTGTACCTACCTACTGCGCAGACTAAGTTTAGACTGAGTTTAACTACGCAAGGCTGGTTTTCAGCATACCCCTTTGCTAGAACGAGGTGGTAACTTGTACTATTATTTATTCTGTGGTGGTAAGCACGGAAAAATATAGAATTATTAAATTACGTTAATGTTTGAGAAATCGAATTCCAAGGTGTTCCATCTGCGCATGAATAAAGCACGACGGGCTACTTGAGGGATTATCTCCTTTTTCATGGCTGAGGGACAAAAAAGCTTAAAATTTAATTTTTTTTTTTTTAAATTACGGACTTGGCAATTTTTGACCACGATCTCACCTGTCGGAAAGCGATGATGTGGTCGAAGGTGTAACACGCTTGCCTAGTAGCATTCACTCTTGACTTGAACACACCTGGGTTATATTTTACCGGAAACACTGACGAGGGCAGGGCATTCCACTCCTTTGCAGTCTTATAATAAACGAAGAAGCGAACCGCTTCCTTCTTGTGCGAGGTATTTCAGCCATAAAAGGGTGGCGCTTTGTCGAATTTCTAGTCGTACAGTGATCGAGGAATCATATTGTGCAGTTCTTGTGCACACTCTCCATAGTGCAAATTGTAGAATACCGACAGGTTTGTGACCTCACGTCGATGCGCCAGACTTTGAAGCTTACTGTTTACCAGAGCGTCATCCCCAATGAGCCTCATAGCACGTCTCTCAATTGAATCCAAAGCCTCGAGCTGATACTCGGTAGAACCGTCCCAGAGGTGGCAGAAGTACTCCATACAACATCGGACCTGTGCTTGATAAAGATTCAGAAGCTGTCCCGGTGTGAAGTACCTAAGCTAAGCTAAAATTAGTTATACCTAATGTAACAAAAAGTGAAACCATGCGAATTTTTTGTTTGCGGAAATATATTGTTTTTATTGTTAAAACGTTCGTGCAACAGGCGAGGGTCTACATGCCTTTTGCATGCAAGGAAAATCAGTAACACGATTTCTTGCTGTTTTGTGTGAGTTTCACATACATAACATGTGCGGTTTTCCATCGCTCTGTGCTTCGGAGGGCACGTTAAGCTGGCGATCCCAGCTGTTATTGATTGTTACATTGAGGTATTCATGGATTATTAGCAGTCATTAAGTCGTATCAGAGGCCCTCGGGCGGCCTGACAAACTCTGGCACCAGAGGCACTTCCTCACACGTCAAACAAACAAACAAACAAACAATACCTTACATCAAATCCCATCAGCAGCCCGAAGACGAAATGGTGGCGTATATGTGCTGACTTGTGGATGAACACAATTTCCCAAAACTTCATCACAAAAGACACCATTGTTTTTGACTTTCCGTGTGAACTTGACAGAATTAAGGCATAAGCGGGCATAAGGTACGTAGTACTATTATTTATTATGTGCACGGGTACGTAGTACTATTATTTATTATGTGCACGAGGACAGAAACAAGGTCGAGATGTTGCTTCGACGGTTGATCGGCATAACATGGTGAAAAAATGTTTCTCGAGACATGTGCCGGGGGTTATATACATTTTTAATTTGTACTTGTTATTAAGTCACTTTTTTGTTTTTCTTTCCGGGTGGAATCTTGCAACTCAAATTTCGAGCCGGGTTTAAAAGTCTTTGTTTCGAGCACTTCCCGTTAGCCATCTGGCTGAAACTGTCAGGGTAGCTCACAGCTAGATGATAATGAAACACACAGTGGGGCAGGTTATACAGAAGTCTGAGGAGTATATCCAGCTCCTGTGTCTTGCTTTTGTGGACTATAAGAAAGATTTTGACTGTTGAAACCTGGGCGTTCTGGAGTCTTTGCAGCAGTGTAAAGTGGGCTTCTGTACATCGAAGTGCTGAGATTTCCGTATGAAACTATTATAAGACGCTGGATTGGAAAAGAATGGGCATTAATATCAATGGCGAGAACATCTCACACTTACCATTTGCTGATGATATCATCCTAATGGCGGAGTCGCTGCAAGAATTGCAAAATATGCTGACCAATCTAGATGATGCTTCTCGACGCATTAGTTTCGGAATGAACATAGATATGACCAAGATCATGTTTAACGATCTTGTTGACCCGTAACCAATTGTAGTCAATGGTGTACCTCTTGAAGTGGTCGAACAATATGTTTATCTTGGGCAAATATTGCATTTAGGTAAGAACAACTTTGAGAAGAAATCCAACAGAAGAATTCAGGTTGCTTGTCAGCTTTCGCAAGCTTCGTCAGGTCTTCTCGTCGTCCATACCACAGTGACTGAAGACAAAAGTCTTCAATCAGTGCGTCCTACCAGTCATGACCTATGGAGCCAAAACGTGAACACTCACGGTCAAACTAGTCCACAAATATAAGGTTGCTCAGCGAGCTATGGAGAGAGCTATGCTTGGAGTTTCTCTGATGGACGTAATAAATATATCCGACGGAGAACCAAGGTAAACGACTGCAAGCTGAAGTGCCAGTAGGCTGTTCACATTTACCGAAGAACTAGATATCCTTTGGGGTAGATGAGTTCTTGAGTGGAGACCATGTTTAGACAAACGTAGGTAGGACGCCCTGTGGCCAGGTGGAGTGAAGATCTGCGGAAAGCAGCTGGAAGAAAATAGATGACGAGAGCTGAAGACCAAGCTCACTGGCATGGATTTAGAGAGGCCTACAGCAGAGGTGGACAGATAAGGCTGATGATGATGATGATGATGATAATGATGACAAGTTTGAATATTACTGCAAGGTTATTAGAAGTAAAATAGCAGCCAAAAATTACACTGCACTTTCGTCATAAAATAGAATAATTAAAAAAAATAAGATAAAATAAAGCTAAAAAATGAACAAAATAAAAATATGCAAAAAAAAATAAAAAAAATCAATTATAAAAAAAAGCTGTTACGGATTCGTTTTTTGTTGACGTTTTTAAGTTTTTTTTTGTTTTTCCCTTTTTTCCCTTTTCTCTTAAGTATTTTTTTGTTCGTTTTTTCTTGTTTTTCATTTTTTATTTTTGACTTTTCACTTTAAAACTTTTTTTTTTGCTTTGTCGTCGGTTTGTGATCTACCCTGAAAGCTTCGGCGAGATAGCTAATCGCGAAGTGCTCGAAATTTGAAATGCAAGATTCCAGGACATAAAATACATACATAGATACATACATAGATGGTGAAGTTAAATAAAAGCTTTGAAAAATAGGAAAGTACTATTACGTCCTACTCCTTCAAATACCGCGAGACAGACCGAGCAATAGACCCAATCAGGTATCGAAACTCTTCCTCTATCATCCTCAGCTAAACAATGTTTCTGAATTACTTCCAACTAAAATCTCTAAGGGCTTCAGCATCATATGTAAATAAACAAAAAAACACGGCACGGGGAGCTAGTAAAGCTTGCTGTGCTAGAATTTGATAATCTTGTCATTCCTTCCCAATACATAAAACGGAAAAAATCGCCTACAGAATCACACTACTAGCCCAACTCACGCCGTGGTCAAATGGGCGGCGGCGGCGGCGGAGCGCCGATACAACACTATGAATAAATTTATAGTTTAAAAAAACTAAAAAACACGCTACATACCATTAAACCGAACTAAAACGTAAAAAAATAATTTCAATATAAGAATAAAGTGTTTTTTTTAATTTGTATATAAATTTAATATTGCCACACTACCGACCCTTATTAGCAATTAACTTCTTTCCATCCTAAGGTTGTCTGGAAGAGATCGCTATGAGCGATAAGACCGCCCCTTGTACCTATTGTTTATGTAATTTCTATTTTGTAATTTGTTTAACTGTGTGTCAATAAAGTGTTATTGTATTGTATTGTGATTATCGAGAAAATTATGTCATTGTGAAGCGCGTGGTGCTCGATAATAATAATAATTTATTTTTTACCAAGATATGTTACTATTTCTATTTCGAATTACAGAGTTAGTGTAAGATGTCGTACAAAGCACCCCACGTTTTTTTTATAATGACATGAATTTTCTCTTTAATCACTTTATTCTTATATTGAAATTTATTTTTTACTTATTAGTTCGGTTTTTGTTTTTTTTAGTGTATAATTTATATATTTTTAATTTAAATTAGGAACAGTGTTTTTTTTTGTAAAAATCTTTAATCCTGATGATCCTTATCAGGATAATGGGTCAAAATTTTAAAAATATTGAATTGTAATCGGACCCTGATAAGTGTGCAAAATTTCTGACCAAATAAAGTGGGTAAAAATCGGGTTCAAAGATTCCTTTACATACATACAGGTGAAGCTAATAAAAACGTGTTTTTAGATTCCTTTATAATCTAAATTTGCAGCTTGTTTTCTGCCCATTTCCTGAATTCTCTTTCCTGGTTTACATAGCACCAATTTAATTTAATAGTATTTTTCTTTCACCGCAGGAGCCTGTAAACGAGTTTAACAACAGTTAGAGACAAAATAAACGGTGGCTTTGTGTTAACTAACCGGAACCCTTGGTGTGTAACGTGCAACTCACATATGTTATTTCAACCCTCTCACACGCAAGCTTTGCTATTTCGAGTTAATGAGCAAAGGTTTTATTTAATTCTTTTGGTGAGACTTACACGAATTGGTGTTTGTATGGATGCACTGTTGTGGCGTTTGTTTTACGTACGAGTTTATTTTGATACAGGGTACAAGTTGTTTCAATTAAACTAATAATTAACTATATTTTAGGGTGCTTAAAGTTGATTTGGGCATCTACGGTGCGATAGCTTCTAGTGATTGTATAATAATAATAATGAAACATACACAAAAAACAGCCTATTTTCTATGGATGAAGGCGGTTAAAAACTACCTCCTGTAACAAACACCAGACTGCCCACGTGGCCTGCATCTAGCTAAAACCAATAAATTAGTTAATCCACCGTCATGATCATCGATCAACATCGCATTAGCATTACATAACTAACATAAAAAGTTGCGCTTGCGCATAAACATGGCGTTGAAAGTGGACGCTCGGCTTCGAACCGCTCGGCTTGGTCAGGTTATACAATTCGGATTCAGGTTGAATCATCAAAACGTAAGCCGATGACACACACAAATAGTGGTGGCCATTTTTTTTAAAATCAAATTCTGGTACTGGCATCATATATATATATATATATATATATATATATATATATATATACATATACATACAAACAGTACACAGTTACACTGTTACACAGTAGTAGTTTTACAGTTCAACGTGTATACGTGTATATATATATATATATATACACGTATACACGTTGAACTGGAGAAAAAGATGCCAGTACAAGAATTTGATTAAAAAAAATGGCCACCACTATTTGTGTGTCATCGGCGTATAGCGTAGTATATATATATATACTACGCTACACTATACTATAGTCCGCTTACAAGTGCTAAATATAAAAACAAGCCCATTATTCGATAGGAACATTCACACACGTAACGCTTGGCGTTGTGGAATCGTTCGACAGATCACGAACAACAATTACACGCGGGCAGCGCCATACGTGGCCGAGTGTACATAGTGAATAAGGACCCAGGAGGAATTAGAAGCCAGTCCAAACAAGTTTTATTTCTAATAAAATATCTAATAAATGTTTTTAAGTTAAACGGTTTTATATGTACCTACTAAAAGCTAAAAAAACAAATCGTGGGGCGAGTCGAATTTATTTTACTCAGGTACGTATAAAACCGTTTAACATAAAAACATTTTTTACATATTTTATAGTATTCCAGTATTTAGTTATTTCGAAAGTGTACTTTGTTCTACTTGTCAAGCCCTTTCATTTGATACCCGTATTGAGGGAACTGAAAATTGTTTTATTATTATAATCCGCCATTTTGTGTTGGCGGACATCTTGAATTTTGAATTTTCATGGTGTACTGTATTTTACTAGTTAAGCCCTTGCATTTCACCCATATTGAGGGGGTTGAAAATATAAATATTATATAATATAAATATTTTATGGCGGCGGCCATCTTGGATTTACAATGATATTGAATATACACAATTCTATTGTCACCAAAACTAAAGGTGTGTACCAAATTTCAGATCAAACGGTCAATACAAAGGGTTTAAAATTTCAATTACTAGATTTGACGCAAACAAACAAAAATGAACAAACAGGTCAAGCTAATTAAAACCGTTTAAAAATGCCCTCGCTGAAGGATTGTTTTTAATTCCATAAAATTAACAAAATAATACCAAACTGATCATATAAGTGAGACATGATTATTAGTAGTTTGGTATTATTTTGTAAAATTTCATATAAGTGAGACATGATTATTAGTAGTTTGGTATTATTTTGTAAAATTTCATATAAGTGAGACATGATTATTAGTAGTTTGGTATTATTTTGTAAAATTTCATATAAGTGAGACATGATTATTAGTAGTTTGGTATTATTTTGTAAAATTTCATATAAGTGAGACATGATTATTAGTAGTTTGGTATTATTTTGTAAAATTTCATATAAGTGAGACATGATTATTAGTAGTTTGGTATTATTTTGTAAAATTTATGGAAATAAAATAATACTTTTTTGACCAATTGGACTCTTATTAGACTAAACGAGGCTGCCTGCACGGTAGTCAAGCATTCTAACAACATCTAAGTTCAAAAACTAAAACTCGACTACGGTCGAGTAAAAAATAGCCTAGGACACTCTTGCGATGAAGACGAATCGATTGATATCTCGCCTGTCAAAATCGGACCAAGATTTTAGGTTGAACACATAACCCTTCCTTTGCCTTGCCGTAAACGGGTAAAATAAATAGCCTATGACACTTTATACATAAACCGAATGGATTGATAACTCGCTTTTCAAAATCGGTCTAAGTTTTTAGTTTTAAGTTTAACACATAACCCTAACTTTGCTTTGCCGTAGTCGGATAAAAAATATTGCCTATGACACTTTGTACCTGAAGACGAGTCGATTGACACCTTGCTTGTCAAAATCGAACCAATAGGGCGACGCTATGGTGGAACATCCACATAACTACATACATAGATATATACATACATAGATATAGGCTGTTAAACTCATACCCACCCTTCCCTCGCTTTGCAGTAGTCGGGGAAAAACATTAGGAAAAATGACGTTCGCGAAGAAGAAAACCCTACTAAATACAGTTATAATAGTCCATATCTTTTAAGCTAATGTGCCAATTTTGACAAAACTTAAACAGTTCCCTTTTAATTATTGCGATCAGACTTATATATCGGATAAACACGTGGACATACATACATACATTTACGAAACTTTGTACATAATGGTATTTGTTTAAATAACCATATAGAGTAACATATATGAATATTACGCATTTTCAGTTATAAACATGAACTTATTAATAACCTCTTTGAAGTCGGTTAATAAATAATGCACCCAAATAGTTGGGTACACCGTTGCAACTGGCCACATTCACTATTAAAAGTAAAAGCATTTCATTGCATATGGTTCTCCCCATAAGTGTGCCAAAGTTATGTACAACACGTTCCCAATATTTTGTTTACGTAATGTTATCCAAACTTGCTACGAGTAGCTCTGAACCATTGGTATTATATAGTTACCCACGCCCATTGAATAAATATTTATTAAACATAATTGGCGATATTTACTGCGGGTGGAGTAACGTAGGTAATTTTACATTACGTGAAATGGTTGTCCGCACCGAAAATTATGTATTTATGTGTGTATTGGATGTTTGGAAAAAACTAGATCAACTATAACGTCGCCCTAGATACGGCGTCACAGAATAAATAATAGTACAAGTACGGCGTGCCTTAGTGACATTCATTTCATTTTCATTTCATTAGGTACAGTAATACTGTCTATACATCTATACAAATAATAAAAAATAAGAAGTGTCCGTTTGAAATTTCAAAACAGTTCTTTTACTAAATGCATAATGAAAGTATACTCAGGTACTTACAAAAAAATGTTTTTTTTTTAATTTTTGCCCTCCTGTCTGTATGTTTGTTCCGGCTAATCTCCGAAACGGCTAGACCGACTTTGACATGGCTTTCACTGGCAGATAGCTGATGTTATAAGGAGTAACCTAGGCTACGATTATTTTTAAAAAATAATTATGGTTCCGCGCAAAAAATAAAAACCCATGAATTTTGACCACGCGGGCAAAGCCGCGTGCATAGCTAGTATATAGTATATAGTAAATAGTATCAACGTTGAACCGTCGAAGCCGCAGGTGCCTCTGCTACTACGAGTACTCTTTAAATAACTGTCCTCTTTACTTCTAACTCTGCACAAGAATGTTTAAAGAAAGACGGATACCACACCGCCATATCGAAACTGGAATACTCAAGATATGCCGATCCGCTCGTACGCTTGTGCGTCAAGCAAACACTTACACCATGTTATGTCGATCGGCCGCCACATCGCAGCAAGATGTCGACCTTGTTAGTCGTGTTAATTCTGTCAAGTTCTCACGGAAAATCAAAAACAATGCAATCGTTTGTGATCAAATTGTGTATCAACCACAAAACACCACAAATTATCTACTCACGCACACACACGCAATCGCTATTTGTTATGCTTCACTCGTCCTTAGGTGGTGTCCTTTATACCTTCTTGCTATGAGCGATTGGGTCGGCCTACTTGAGTTGCTCCTGTCTGTAGTTCTTTCGCACAGCTGTAGATCTAGTTAAAAGAAGGTTTAATTAAATCAATGGAATTGACACAGCCTGTTGTTTCGACTCAAATTCCAGAAGGTTGTTTTCATTTTAAAAGATTGCATGTTCTTGATACTATTTATTGCATGTATTTCCTATTATTCTACGGAGTTCAATTTTTACTGATGTTGGTTCAGTTCCGATGACAATCCATTTTTATAGCAAGCATGACCTGAATCGACATCCAGGATTATTAGCTCCAGATAAAAGTACTCTTCAACTTTCAACCGCACATATACGAAATGTTGTGTATGCATTTAATTGTGATAGCCCGTATTAAGTTTCACCATGTCATGGCTACTGCATCAAAACTTTTTTTTAAAACGTCTTTCATGTGAGTAGGTAATTAATTTTAATAAAGCAGTTCATTAATTTCCAAGGAGTTTGTTTTTCGATGGTAATGTACCCGTACTTACATAGCGAGATTTTTAACGGTTCGTGCAAACCATAAAGCCTAACTATGTTTCGTGTTATGTATCCTTATCGTACTCAATGAAATGAAATAATAAACAAATGTATAGTAGGTTCCTAGATACATTTCTACTTACAAAAGACACTTCAAAAAGAAACTCACAAGAAAACGGCCTCATGTTTTTCAAAGCGCTTTTTCATTTCCCAAATTCGTGGAAACAGTTTATTACACACTGAAAGGACCCGTTTTAATATTTATATCTGTCAACCAACAAAAAAACCTTCGTCACACAACTCACGCAGGGTTTGCTACAGTCGTAAATTCCCGCCAAAATAAAATGGCAGCCATCTTGCCCGCCATTTTATTTATTTTCCCGCGCTACGCAAACGGTGTAAAGTTTATGTTTAGTGTTAAAATGTAAAGCGGAACACATGACCTGTTGTTTGTACATGTAGTCAAAAAGTACACAAGTAACAGTTTATTAAGGACTAGCTGTGCCCGCGGCTTTACCTGCGCGGTCATTTTTCTGGGGTAAAAGTATCTATAAAGACAAAATACCAAATTTCAAAATTCAGCCGTCATATAGTTATTTATCCATTGCTTGGCTTCGATTCATCGAACTGAGATACAAAGTACACCAGATTTTAAGTAAAAATCTCTGAGCTTTCTAATAGTGAATCGCATCGCAATCGGTCCAGTAGTTTTTAAAAATTTATTATCTATAGCTTATTTTAATTAAGTACTTACCTAACCTTAGACTATTTCTTTATTATCTTCATCGTAGACTTTTTGTTATGTACTTACTGATTTGTCATAAAATAAGTATAGATAGATAAATAGCTGGCCCAATGCGGGATCCTGAATATGAAAAATAGTTTTCATAAAAATTTCCATAATCGCTAATCCAAGATAGACTAACTTGGCGCAGAAAACTGAGGTGACCCGTCCGACCCCAAATAACCCTTCTTCCTGGTAAGTACCAGGGACGGAAATAGTAGATTGTATTACTAGGGAACGAATTAATATTTTTGTGGCGAGGGCTCTATTTTGAATCCAGAGCGGAGTGAAGGATTCTTAAATAGAATCCTGAACGTAGCGAGGGATTCAATATACGTCGTCCGAGATAAAATAATTTTGCGTTTGCGTGGTACACTCTACTTTTCACCCCATCTATGAGAAAAAGAAATAAACGCTTGTAGATACTTTACAGCTCATATATTTATTTACATGCACAAATTAAAAAAGGTTTAGCTTTCTCGGGACACACTTCGACTTCGGATCTTTAGTACCGGAGTTCAAATCCCAACTGGAGTGTTTACATTTTGCACATTAAAAATAAAATGTAATGGCTTATAATTTGAATATGGCCGAGCTAGCTATATGGCTGAACATTAGGCTCTTGGCATACATTGAAGACAATGATCTTCTCAGTGACCGGCAATACGGATTTCGCCGAAACCGGTCTACTAGGGATCTTCTCGCGTATGCCACTCATGTACTGAGCGAAGCCATAGAGATGCATGGTGAGGCGCTTGCCGTCTCCCTTGACATATCGAAGGCATTTGATCGGGTCTGGCACGATGGCCTTTTAAACAAGCTTCCCTCGTATGGTTTACCTGTTGGCTTATGCAATTGGATAGTTGATTTCTTGAGGGAACGATCTATTCGAGTAGTCTTAGAGGGCTGCTCGTCTGATCAAATGGCTATTGATGCCGGTGTACCTCAGGGATCGGTTCTCTCGGCTACACTGTTTTTACTGCACATTAATGACCTTCTGAAGCCCGGTACCTTTGGGTATGCTGATGACAGTACTGTAGTTGAGAGATACACTTCCAATGCTCAAGCCAGCTGTGACGCTGTCCAGTTTCAGAGAGAGGCTATGGTAGACCGTTTAAATTTAGCCTTAGAAGCAGTGTCCGATTTGGGCGATGCTAACCTGGTTAAGTTTAATGCTACTAAAACGCAAGCGTGTTTGTTTTCTGCTAAAAAGAGTCCTCTACAACGATCTCCGTCTTTCCAAAGTGTAACAATACCAATAGGCGACCATTTGGAGCTTTTGGGTGTCGAACTCACATCAAACCTGAATTTTGGATCTTATATTGAATCCAAAGCCAAGGTTGCTGCAAAAAAACTTGGTATTTTATCTAAGGTTAGGCGGTACTTCACACCGGGACAACTTTTGAATCTTTATCAAGCACAGGTCCAATCTTGTATGGAGTACTGCTGCCGCCTCTGGGACGGTTCTGCCAAGTATCAGCTCGAGTCTTTGGATTCAATTGAGAGACGTGCTATCAGGCTCATTGGGGATGACACTCTGGTAAAGTGTAAGCTTCAAAGTCTGGCGCATCGACGTGAGGTAGCAAGCCTGGCGGTATTCTACAGATTGCACTATGGAGAGTGTGCACAAGAACTGCACAACCTGATTCCCCCATCACCTTTCCATCACCGTACGACTAGACGATCAGCAAAGCGCCACCCTTTCATGGTTGAAATACCTCGCACAAGAACGAAGCGTTACGCTTCTTCATTTATTATAAGAACTGCAAAGGAGTGGAATGGCCTGCCCTCGTCAGTGTTTCCGGTAAATTATAACCCCGGTGTGTTCAAGTCAAGAGTGAATAGGTATCTACTAGGCAAGCGTGCTACACCTTCGACCACATCATCGCTTTCCATCAGGTGAGATCGTGGTCAAACGATTGCCTAGTCCGTAATAAAAAAAATAAAAAAAAAGGCGGAAAGAGCCGACGAGCCACGGAAATTCATTACTGCCCTCTCTGATAGTCTTGAACAGAAAATACCTACTTTGCTCCCACTTTTCCAGGAACCAATTAGTGTTTTTCGAATAGATGGGATGAAAAAGAACTAAAAGGTAAATAGAAAGACTGGAAACATTAATGCAAAAGTACGCCTTGAACTTGGCTGCTTTTTACAGTACGTGCAAAGAAACTCTTAAGTAATCTATCTTGGAATATTTATATCCGGGAAAAAGCTCTTGGAGTGTGGATTGTTTGTTTAAATAGGGCAATTCCGCGGAATGTTTATGGTTACCTTATGGTAATTTTGACGGTAAAATGAATTTGTTCTCGGGTAGGTCGTACATCAATGTCGGGTAGGGTTTATGAATCGTAAGAAATTTGTGTAATTTCGTTTTGTGAATGTTGAGACGAGGTACTCGTAATTAAAGTAATCTTGATAGAGGGTAGCCGACGGTAACATGTGCGTTTTATAATCCAATGGCACCCGGTTCAAACCTTCGGCCTGACACTATAGATCTAATTAAAAGTGGGAAGATTAGGTCTGGCGTGGTCCTTATAAATTAGGTGTAACGCACACAATTGACGAAATCGGAGTGTTGTTTGATTAGCACGTGTTAGCACTGTTAACAGTGACACTAATTCGGGCTCCAGTCTGCTTCTGGGAATGTTTCTCTATTTTTGTTGTTAACATGAAGCACGATGGTGGGAATGTTATCTGTGTGGGTGTGTTTGCCTGTAGTTGTATCAGGTTATACGTGATAATAAAACTTGCCGTATCCTCCCCCTTTTAACTAGACCTAAGCCCTGCATCAAAGGCTTACAATAGTAGTTTATGAAACGGTTGCATAAAGAGGGTTATTAAAACACGAGAGTGAGTTAAAAAAACGAGCCGTCGGCGAGTATTTTAATACCTAGTTATGTGCCGTTTGATACACTACTTTATCTACACTCATGCAATAGGAACATACTTTTAATGAAAAATATATTTGTTCGTAAGTTTTTCTTGATTTTCCGTGATGTCAGGTGGAGTCAAATTCTCCTCACGAACACTATTTTCACATATTAACACATCTTTGTCACATTTTTAATCAGGATAAAACATTTGATCAACATAATAAATCACATAAAATTGGTTAGGTACTAATGTAAACTAAATTATGGCGCCAAAATCCAATCCACATCGAATTCGCATACTGTCTAACACGCACCGCCATAGATAATAAATGTCGAAAACCATCGTGATGCGGAGCCAAACCGGTGCTTTTATGGGGAAAAAATATTAGCATGTATAATTCAAAAAACAGTGTTATAGTAGGTTTATATATTTTTTCGTAATAGAGACGTGCTGTGCGTATTGTATGTCTGTATGCCACCATTTTGAGTCCAGATTTAACGATATGAGTGTAGATAAAATAAGTTAGGTTTTTATTAATTACATTTTTATCT
The DNA here is from genome assembly GCA_946251855.1 of Alsophila aescularia. NCBI lineage: Eukaryota > Metazoa > Arthropoda > Insecta > Lepidoptera > Geometridae > Alsophila > Alsophila aescularia. The sequence continues at coordinate 57,172,311 of OX276379.1, read as the reverse complement.
AGTTGATAGATTCAGGAGTTACTTTGCGGAAATCCATATTTAAAATGAACTAAATAAAAATATGTAGCTTACTTCCGCCAAAACTGTAAGTCAGACAAATGATAAATGGTAAAATTAACGCAAGTAAAACCCCACGCTAAATAAACCCTACCCAAATTGAACTAATGAAAAATATAAATGAAATGAAAGCCAAGGCCTGGAGGCCAGAAAAAATACAATATACACAATATAAAACCCCACGCTAAACAAACCCCTACCCAAATTGAACTAATGTAAAATATAAATGAAATGAAAGCCAAGGCCTGGAGGCCAGAAAAAATACAATATACACAATATAAAACCCCACGCTAAACAAACCCCTACCCAAATTGAACTAATGTAAAATATAAATGAAATGACAGCTAAGGCCTGGAGGCCAGAAAAAATACAATATACACAATATAAAACCCCACGCTAAACAAACCCTACCCAAATACAAGTATCGTAACACTTAATGTTGATGTACGTACGAGTCCACAAAGCACCCAAGATATACCCGTCCGCTCGTACGCTCAAGCCTCACGCACACACACCATGTTATGCTGATCGGCCGCCTCATCGTAGCAAGATTTCTTGTAGTCATGTTAATTCTGTCAAGTTCTCACGAAAAATCAAAAATACTGCAGTCTTTTGTGATGAAATTGTCAATCAAAAACAAAACGTCACTCAAGCACACCATACGCTGCCGCCGTTTACTATGCTTCACTAGTTTGTGTGGCGGTTTGGACTGCGTCGTTTTTTAAACCTTCTTGGTATTTAGGCACTCTTTGTCATGGAGTGAGCTTCCTATGAGGTTACAGAAACTGCACTCATATGGGCCAATTAACGTGAATCAAGCATCAACTCGAGGTTCCGTAGTCCAACGAGGATCGTCCGATCGATCCGTACGGGGTTCAACGGACGTCATAGGACGACGAGACCTTTCCGAGTGAGACGCAGTTAGAGTTGCAAGTTCTTGAATTCTGTATTTTTATTGTCCTACAAACAAGTCTAATTTAAAAAAAAGCAGCCATGTTCGAGTCGAACTCGCGCATCGAGGGTTCCGTACAATTGTTTTTTGTTTTATTTTGGTGGTGTTACTACAAATTTACGATTTTTCCCTTTACCGGTGCTATAATACACTGCTTCTTGCCAAATTTCATGATTCTAGGTCAATCGGATAGGTCCTTGCGAGTGTCAGAATATGCGGCATAAACGGCCGTATGTTGTATTTGCATTGACTTAGAAAGTTTTTTTTCACAGCTCCTAGGGATTGCAGAATGCTCAAGCATTTGATATTAATTTCAACTTGACTCCTCCACGAGTTCCTGGGAAAAAGTGTCTTGACAGACAGACGGACGGACGTACAACGAAGTGATCCTGTAAAGGTTCCTTTTTATTTATTTACGGTACCCTAATAACTATCTCTATTGAAGTAAAACGACTTCATCCTCGACCTCTCACCTTCACCTACATTAATAATTTATTTGACGACACTTGAACTTTGTTTTTGCTATTATGTAGGTATTACTTTCATCGCGTCATTCACGAACTTTTGAAGCCTTGAATCATTTAACTCAAATTCCATACACAGTTACATTAATATGTAGGTGTGCCCTTTATCATTTAATAGGCATTTGTGCAATACTTTGATGTGATACATGAAGAACCAGTGGGCGAGATCTCGTTAGCAATGTATTTCGTTGTCATTTCAATAAGTAGTACATATAATTTCGTGACATTGTGTCGTTAAACACTGCTGAAAAATATATTATATAAAAAAAAAAAAGTTATAATTTTTCTTTATCTGTGCCCGCGGCATTGCCATGTATTAATCCAGAACTAAAAGTACCAATATACGAAATTTCAACAAACTTGTTCTGACTCTCAATTCCCGGGTTTTTTTACGATCCCGAGACTCGGGAATCGGGAACTTAAATAAATGTGCATATATGTGTGTGTGTACCTTTGAAAGAGGATTCTGTGGGTTTTGAGTTATATTATGCTGCTTTACGAACGGTCAACGAGAATAAAAACTGCCAATGAGTAAAAGCCGGCCTCTACTCATTGGCCGCATCGAAATCGGTCTAGTAGTTATAAAGTGTTGTGCGAAAAGACAAACAAAAAGACACCATTAAATTAAAAACGTTATTGTTTCGATCAGAAGCTTATTTTAACTATACCAGACATTTTATTTTAATTTTCTTCTGTGTGCACACTTTTTGTTACTTACCACCAACATATAAAAGTGAAACGTTGTCTGTTTGTTTAATTGTTTGGGGAGCTTTCACGCGATAACGGCTGGACGGATTTTGATGAAATTTAGAATGGAGATAGCGCATACCCTGGAATAAAACATAGGATTTTTATTAGGGAAAATTTAAAGTGTCCACGGGAAAACTGGAAAATGTTGATTATTCACTGTAAGAAGCGGTTGCTATCACAGAATGGTCTATGGTTGCCATGGAAACGAAATAACAAGTCTGTCAAAAAAATCAAGAGCATTGGTGATATACCTACTTTTGCAATAAATTTTAATTTCCTATAAGAAAATAGAACGAAGTCGCGGGCGGGAAAGCTAGTTATTATATAAGTCTTATTAGACATCAGGAAACCTTCCCATTTCTTGAACATAAACCCCTCAGAAGTGAATATTAATGATTGGTGTTTCATATGCGCAAACGCAGCCTCCAACAAAAACGAACCTACTCGTACAATACGCGGAAACGATTTGTAGGTAAAAGTAATTTCCATGCATAACGGTTTAGAAACTGCACGAGATGCTCGTAACCTCGCAACGGCTCCTTGATTGGTGTTGTTTACATTTATACATGCGATTTGATTGTTAACATGTTATGGAGATGCTCTGTTACGTAAGAGTTGTTTGGATTCCATAGAAGAAATTATAGCTGAGGTAAATCTTAGACATACAAAGCATTCAACTTATTTATCATACATAACGTGTGAGAAAGGAGTCCTCATGTTGTATCAGGTTTTAACCTTGGCAGCAGAAGGCGAACACTGGGTTAGCTTATATGACTGATAGTGTATTTTTACCCTACTTCGGCGAAGTAAAAAGGAAGGGTTATGATTTTGACAGATATATGTATTTATTCGTTGGAAAAACGAGTCGTATCATTTTTATAGGAATGGGGGTTATAGTTATAAAGGTGAATAAAGTGTGACACAATTAAATCACAGTAGTTCAGCTGGGCTAAACATACTGGTATGCCATAGATAGATAGATAGATAGATGAACTCTTTATTGAAACACCACAATACAGAAATATACAATTAATAAACTTAATCTAACAAAAAAACATGTTACAATTGGCGGTCTTACCGCTTAAAGCGATCTCTTCCAGACAACCGTGCCTGGAGAGGATTATAACATAAATAAATTACGAACGGTGGTTTTTTCTTACAACAACAACATAACTATATCTACTTTAATAGAAATGACAAATAAATACCAAAACATAACAACCATACAGATATATACATATAAATATACACATTATACATACATTATATATATATATATAATATATATAAATATACCCATTATACATACATAATCATATATACTTGTATATGTATATTTTTATTTTATTTTTTAAATATATACAGTGTTTACTTGACTTTTAAAAGCATCAATAGAAGGTGCAAGTTTAATTTTAACTGGCAAATCATTCCACAATCTAACTGCTTCAACCGTAAAGGAATGATCATGGAATGAGGTCCATACCACAGTACATTTCTGAACTAGGATGTTACCTAACGAATTATTTGATTCTATTATCTTATCTTTATACATTTATGCCGTATAAAGAACTCCAAAACTTTTAAGAATTTGGCCTACAAAATGTTCAACTACGTCATTGTGAATACGAGGCATTATAACATTAATTTCAATTGAAGTCCCTCACCTTATCGCAAGGCCATTGAAAAAAATCTCTTCTCATGTTTACAAAAGACCAGTCACCTTGGCATTGCCTTGGCAGTTGGCAGCTGCTCTCGTCTCTGACTGTCACCGTATTCTCAGACAGTAACTTTGTCCTACATTCTACGCGCATTCTCATCTCCCTGGCTTCCTTTTCACTTTTTTATCACCTTTTCATCTTTGGTGATGGTGACTTTTTCAGGACGTCCCACTTTTGAGCCGATCTGCTATTTAGGTAGGTACGGGACGCCAGACGCATATTGTTCAAAAATCATCGGGATTGTAAAACACCTTTTAGTTTTTTAAATACTCGCATCCCATCATTTCTTACATCTGTTCAGCCGTTTCAGTGATGAATAGTCTACATCTACTGTCTACATACACTATACACTTACACTAATATTATAAAGAGGAATGTTTTGATTGTTTGTATGTTTGTTTGTTTGTAATGGATAAATCAAAAAATTCTAAACCAATTTTTAAAATTCTTTCTCCTATTGAAAGCTATTATCAGCGAGTAACATGGGCATTATTTTATTTTTCAATAAATTTGAGTTTCCTACGAAAATAGCAATAATGTAACCCAATGTATCAAATATACAGAAAGGAATGACACGTTGTCATGGAAACGAAATAATAATGATATGCTGCAATGGAAAATAATAATTCTGTCAAGTACGTGAGTAATAATGCAGTTGTCTATGATCGAAAAAACCCCGATCGTTGTTGCTAACGCTAGTAATTCTAAAGATTACTAGCGAGTCCCTAGTAACAAAGACGACCGGTTGGTCTAGTGGTTAGAGACCCTCCTACGCAATCAAAAGATCGTGGGTTCGAATCCCGCAAGATGTAATTGGGGTGAATTGTCCCGAATATTATTTATTATTTATTTATTATCAATATAACTATCTCGCATTTACCATTATTACCAAGATTTGAAGATTGATCATTCGACTCCCAATATATTCTAGTCTAAGCACATCATAATTATTAGTATTAGCAAAGACCACTTCAAGTCCACATCGACAGCAGGTGGACCTTATCGCCATTTTTATCCAACTACAGCAAAGTAAGGGAAGGGTAATGAGTTTAACAAACTAGGTATGTATATATGTATGTATGTATGTATGTATGTATGTATGTGGGTATGTGGATTTTCCACCATAGAGACGCCCCTATTGGATAGATTTTGATAAGCGAGGTGTCAATAAATTCGTCTTTAGGCGCGTCTTTACTCGCGTCTACATCTTCAGGTATAGTGTCATAGGCTTCTATTATTACCCGACTACGGCAAGGCAAAGTAAAGGTTATGTGTTCTAACTATAAACTTGGTCCAATTTTGAAATGCGAGGTATCAATCGATTCTTCATATATAGAGGTATCATAGGTTATTTTTTTACCCGACTACGGCAAGGCAAAGGAATTGTTAAGTGTCAAACTAAAAACGATCCGATTTTGACAACCGAGGCATCAATCGAGTCGTCTTTATCGCAAGTGTATTATGCTATTTTTTACCCGACTTTAGTCGGATTTTAGTTTATGAAATTATTTTGATTTAAATGGTTGAATAACCTCGCCCGTGCAGTTGTTTAGGTATTTTATAGCGTCGTTTACTATTAGTGTCTGACGTGGTCGGTGTTTTAAGATTTAAAGAGGATTTAATCACTTAGACCTACATTGTATATTGCACGAGTTTTTCCGCTCGCTGTAGATATTGTGTGGGTAATGTGGTATGGCCGAACGAGCACATTCAGCGAAATAAAGCCACTTGTTGCCGCATGCCGTACAAGTGATTGCAGTTCCGTAGAGCAATCTGCTGTTCACATTGAGCCAATACTGCAAACTACTTTCTGTGTTTTTAAATTGTTCGTAGAATGCAATGTCCTTGGTCGTACCGTTGTACCTACCTTCTATAGGCCGCTGTTTTAAACTATACGCGGTTTAAAACTTGATTTACAAAGAGATGTTAAAAATAGTTCTTAAATTCTTTAAACTCAAGTCTTCCAAGAACAAGACATAAGTTCAGAAACTAAAACTTATGTAAAAAATAGCCTATCACACTCTTGCGATGAAGACGAATCGATGGGTATCAATCGATTCGTCTTCATCGCAAGAGTTGTCAAAATACAACCAATAAGGGCGAGACGCTTTGGTGGAACATCCACATACATACATAGACTATTAAACTCATTCCCCTTACCTTGCTTCGCCATAGTCGGGTAAAAAGAAAAGCAATAGCAGAATCAATCGTAATAAATCTTAAAATCAACAAAACTTTCAAATGCAAAATCAAATCAACGATTTCAATGATTTTACATAGAGGTCCTACTAGTAAACGGGCAGTTAACACTAGCCTACGATGACATTACCACAGAAGTTCGACTTCGAGACGCTTCCCAATAACAATTCACCCTCGTTAGTACGGAACTTGCTGTTTCCAATTCGACGCGTTAGTTAGCAGAGATTGCTCCTTCTAATTCAACGCGTTAGTTACCACGCGAGAGCTCGTGTTCTTGCCAACTCGTAACATTTAACTCGTGTTCTTGTTAACTTGTAACATTTAAGAGGCACTTTAAGGGGAGGACTTGCGTTTTAAGACCAGGCTCCACTTTTTAAGGGATTTTTACATAAATATGCTGGGTCTGCCTCAAACCTGATAAATGTGAAACTTAACGTATATGTTTTTGAGATCTATATATATCTGTGATTAAGACAAAAACGTGATTAACAGAATTTCATTCGATACATTTTCTTATCAAAAATTACGTTATTTTCAGTAATATTTTCATTTTTCTACTTAACGGCTTAAGTTTTATCTCTAAAATAAATCTCAAAGCAATAAAATATAGTTTATTATCTACTGCTTAGACAAATTTTACCTAACTAAATTATTAGCCTGCCAATAAAATAAATAACATTTGAGACATACGTCATTTACTTCCGAGCTAAATTGTGTGTTCAAACAGCGCTCGCGATATTCAACCTTGTTACGCAGGGACTTCAGTGCTTACTGCGGGTAGCGAGTGGCAGAGTGTAGGAGAGGTGGCAGGCGAGTGGGAAAATGTAACCTTAGAGCCTGGCCTTCACTTGTAACATTTAACAGGCATTTTAAGGGGAAGACTTGCGTTTTAATTGCTGAGCGCTGTATCTTACGAGTAGGTGCAGTTTCAGCAAACAATGTGATTTGTGTGAGTCACAAAGCAAAGGTCACGCATGATAATGCGTCCATAAAAATAAAAAAAACATTTCGGCTGTAGACAGTTGCGAACTTTCAGCCATTGGCAAACTTGGCATATTGGGGCTTACTAAGAACGTTTTAAAAGATAAAAACGGGAGTTTTTCACGTATACCAGTTGAACTATCCACACCTCCACATAAAAGTGGAACGTTGTCTATTTGTTTGTTTGGGGAGCTTTCACGCGATAAGGGCTGGACGGATTTTGATGAAATTCGGGATGGAGATAGCTTATACCCTGGAATAAAACAACATACTGTAGTCCGGCCGGGTGAAAGCTAGTTCCAATCCAACTATAGTTTCAACCACTTACGGTGGTCTTTCTCAAGGTGAGTGCGGAGCGCTCGCGAACGTGTCTCGCCTCTCACATACTGCTATACATGAGTTACTCCTGTTTTTGTCTTTTATAAGTATAAAAACACCTTAGTTTTCATAATAAGAACAACATGTCATGTTAAGAGGTATTGAAGTACCCATTTTCTAAAAACATCTCGTTATTACGGAAGGATACCTCGAAAAGTAACGGAGGAGATTTCTGCCAGTTTGCTTGTTTCAGTTAAACAATGTTCATTGTTCTCATAATATATATGTCTATGTTTGTTCTAGAAAACGCTCGCCATAACTACGAATACATACAATTCGTCAGTTTACATTTGAAGATGACATGCTCTACAATCAGCAACATCACTCAACTCTAGAACAGCTTTATCTTTGAACCTGCCTCATTATGCTGCTAAAACCGTACACTCTACCGGGAATATTTAAAAATACGGATTCTACACCGCCAAATCAAAAGTGAAGCACCAAAGATATGCCGATCAGCTCGTATGCACAAGCCTCATGCACACTCACCGTGATACGCCGATCATCCGCCACATCGCAGCAAGATCTCGACCTTTTTAACCGTGTAAATTCAAGTTATCACAAATAATCAAAAATAATGCAGTCTTTGTGATGAAATTGTGAAACAACCACAAAGAGCGATTAAGAGGGTAGTCCAACGGTTCAATAGTGCACCAATAACTTTCTATGTTTTGTGCGGTTATTCATCGCTCCGTGCTTCGGAGGGCACGTTAAGCAGTCAATCCCGGCTGTTATTGATTAATAGCTGTCATTAAGCCATGTCAGAGACCCTCGGGTGGCCTGACATACTCTGACACCAAAGGCCAACACCACCTCATACGATAAAGAAACAAACAAACCACAAATTATCCACTCACATACGTAGCTACACATACGTAGCTGCCATTTGCTATGCTTCACTCGTTCGTTAGCCAGTGTACACTCTGTCGTTTTTTAAACCTTCATGCAGTTTACTATTCAAGGAAACAGTGACACTCTAATAGCAGCAAGTCTAGATCGCCTAAGCCGGCCATTCTGCGTAGCATTCGCTATCTAGTTACAACTTTTGTCCATTGTTTCAATTCAGTGAAAGTGCTGGAGCTGACGCGTATTCTGTGACATCAGGAACAGCAGCCATTGTTTTGCATCGCTTTCTATTCGATTTGGACCCGTTTGTCTGCTTGTCTGTCCGACTGTGGGCTTAATCTAGATCGACATAGGCCTTTGTTACTATCGTCCTCTGCAATTGAAGTAACAAGCATAGGTTATACAAGTCTTGTAAGGAAACAACTTGCATTTATTCAAGGAAAGAGTATGTCGGAACAGAAATATAATGCGAACACAAAAAATAAAAATAAACAGACCCAAAATATGGATGAAAAATTAAAATATGACTTCGGGTACTATAATTAAGAATGAGGATACCACCCAACGTAGCTACACGTATGTTACGTAGCTACGTTGTGTGCGCCAGTCGAACAGGGTTAGGAAATATCTACACTAATATTATCACCTCCCCCCCCCACTCTTCCAGCCTTCCCCCATTATAGTTAAGAACCATCTCGTTTACCCCAGCTTTCAAACATAAAAACCGCTTCAAAATCGGTCCATTCGTTTGGGAGCTACTATTGTTACCCCATTTCCTCCTCCTCCCCCCCCTTTATAGCTAAGATCAATCTGGTTTACCACAGCTTTGAAACATAAAAAACCGCAGCTAAATCGGTTCATTCCTTTGGAAGATACGATTCTCACCCCCCTTTTCTCAACAACTCCGCCCCCCCTCAGTTTTCAAACAGAAAAAACCGCATCAATATCGGCCAATTCGTTTGGGAGCTATGATGCCACAAACAGACACAAACACACACACACACACACACACACACACACACACACACACACACACACACACACACACACACACACACACACACCAAACTTATAACACCCGTCTCTTTGTTCGGGGGTTCAAAATGAAGGTTCACTTGGCAAGGGCGAATTAGAAAACTGTTAATTGCCTATCATAGCATTGTTAGAATGAATGTATGAATGAAAGCCGTAAGTCATTAAAATAAAATAACAAACCCACATCGAAACATTCAAATTCATTCATTCAAAGATTGCGGAAAATGTCAAGGTTCCGAGATATGTCTGGAAAAGCATTCATTCCCTCATGCGTTATACATCGTATTCCAATAGCTTTGATATTGCAGAAAAGTTGATGTCCTCTATAATGTATACCTGGCAGAGAAGCACAGAATAACTTGTCCACACGCCCACTACAATGCTCTCTCATATACATACTACGAATAATCTATCTACACTAATATTATAAAGAGGAAATATTTGATTGTTTGTATGTTTGTTTGTAATGGATTAAAGCAGAAAAAATATGAAAAAAAAACTCACCTATATAAAGCTACATTATCAGCGAGTAACATGGGCAATATTATATTTTTCAAAAAATTAGAGATCTTTATGAAAATTGCAAAAATGTACCCCAAGGTATCAATACTGTATGACATGTTGCCATGGAAACGAAATAATAATGACATGTTTCCATGGAAACGAAATAATAATAAGTCTGTCAAGTACATGAGTAATAATGCATTTGTCTATAGTCAAAAAACACCACGATCGTTGCTGCCATCGATTTTGAATTACGCTTACTGGCGTTTTCTTGTGATGTTACAACGCGGGCAGGTATAAAAATGCTAAATGTAAGAAAATTTCCGCGGCCCCCCATTTCACCCAATCGCTTCTTCTATAGCGCTTGTATTGGAGCGTCGGAGGTCTCGCCTTACCAGCTTTGTTATGTGTTTATTCAAAGCCCGCTGTTCTGAAAACTTCGTTCCCTCTTCCCTCAGGATTCCCACCACTTCAATTCCTTTTCAACGTCAATTGTGCTTTCCAAGGTAGCGAATCGGTTCTTCACTTTCAACTAGAATGTTTCGGATCCAACAACGGTATGAAGCAGGTTAGGTTAGAGCGTGGACTTCATCAAACGGAAACGTTCAAGCTTGCAATCAATATCCAGAGTATTCCAGAGTGCCTCGGACAAGTCGGTTGGTTGGTTTAAACCTAGTGATCACTGAGACAACTCTGAAAATGCGCTTTTTGTCCGCTGTGATGAAGTTAATCTCATTTTTCGTCACACCATCGCGGCTTTGCCTCGTCTACTTCCGTTGGGGCTGCTTTTTAAAGAATGAGTACATTAAAAACAGCCCTTTTTCGCCAGGAAGTTGGCTAGCATTTGCCCCCTGCGATTTATGCTGCCAAATCCGTGTTATCTTACTACTGAATCGCAACATGTCTATACTCCCACTTTAGCGTTGAAGTCTCCCATGACAACGTTGAAGTGAGCCTTGGAGGTGTTGTGTAAGGCTTTGGATATGTCTTCGTACTATCCTCTACTTTATCACCCGAGTGTGTCGAAGTCGGTGCGCTGCATAACCTTGAGGCTATACCTCTCGGTTAATTTAATTTCGAGGTACGCAACCCTAATCGACCCACATCCGTACACTTACAAGTCTTACAACACGACAACAAGGTGGATATTAAAATTTAACAAACGGATATTGAGTTAATAAAATACGTGATTCTATTGAGAAATTAGTGAAAAATGTTATTTTCCCACTAACTCGCACATTAAAACTCAACAAAAAAAAACTTGTTTTAACATAGGTTTGTATAAAGTTAATTAAAGTTATTTTGTAAACAATCCTACGCAAGCCATTCAAACAGTGAAGTAACGTTTTGTTTAAATTATTTGGAAAGATAATGAAGAAAAACATACGTACATATTTCTATTGTACCTACCTAAAATGAACAAAATAAAAATATGTAGCTTACTTCCGCCAAAACTGTAAGTCAGACAAATGATAAATGGTAAAATTAACACAAGTAAAACCCCACGCTAAACAAAACCCTATCCCAGATTGAACTAATGAAAAATATAAATGAAAGAAAAGCTAAGGCCTGGAGGCCAGAAAAAACACTTATATACAAATATTATATATAAATATATATACACAATAAAAAACCCCCAAGCTAAACAAACCCTACCCAAATACAAGTATCGTAACACTTATATATTCATATACATATAATCGTCGAATGCTGGACTGAGAGAAATTCGACGAGTCAACATCACCCGAAGATGCCTCGTGCAGAGGCGAAACACGTGTCGTATTGATGTCAGACGTTTGGAATTTGGATCGAGGTATATGTTTTTTATTGTGTTTTTTTATATTATATGTATATGAATATATAAGTGTTTCGATACTTGTATTTGGGTAGGGTTTGTTTAGCTTGGGGGTTTGTTATTGTGTATATAATATATTTATATATATTATTTATATATAAGTGTTTTTTCTGGCCTCCAGGCCTTAGCTTTTCTTTCATTTATATTTTTCATTAGTTCAATCTGGGGTAGGGTTTTGTTTAGCGTGAGGTTTTACTTGTGTTAATTTTACCATTTATCATTTGTCTGACTTACAGTTTTGGCGGAAGTAAGCTACATATTTTTATTTTGTTCATTTTAAATATGGATTTCCGCAAAGTAACGCCTGAATCTACCAATTGTACCTACCTACTTAATGATCTATTATACAAATTTAAAAGCCGTTCGAATATCCACATCTAGAATCATATAAGAATCGGCAGTCGGCCACCTCATCTATCCGCTATTGAACGGGCACTTCGGCTACATAATAAATAATATAGTAACCTTCGGCCTCAAGTCTGCGAACATTAGTAAATCATGATGGATCGATATTACTGCAGCTTTTGAATTCATTTTTAATTTTGTGTGCCTCTACAACCACAGTTAAGATCGATGAAGCCATTTAGGGCCGAGGTAAGGTGCTCGCTGAGTGATCGGTTCTATTCTACCATGTTGCTTTGAATATTCATGAGGTCTAAATTGATAGGTTCCATTGAAAACATTGAGGGAAATTTGTTCTTAGGAAAAGTTTAACAACAGAATAACTAAATAGTAAATAAGCCAGTTTAAAATCCGCAGAAATTTAACTTTCACTCAATGGATTTTAGGAACTGTGTAAGGCGAGAGATTTCAGTTTCTTTTTTCTCTTTTTCGATCTTTTTGGCTAACGAAAGTGTATTAATTATTGTTGTTAACTATTTACACTTTCCTATCACTGAATAAGTTGTAATAAAATATATACATCAAACGAAAATCTTAAAGGCACTCGAAACCCACTTAAATCCAATTCTTCTCAGCTTTCGATAGGGGTCTTATACCGCAAAGACAAACAAAATAAATTCTAGTCGGCTTTCAATAAGGGACTCATACCTCAGAGACAAACAACAAATTCCCATACCTAGAATTGTATATTTTTTCCAACATCCTTGAAGGTGTCATTGCTCAAACTCAAGAATCGATAAATCAAATTTCCGAATTATTGAGTTTGTCCAAGCGATTGCTTTTCCAAATGTTTTCGTAGAACTCAAAACACGTGCGAGTAGAGTCGCCACACAACTGGATACATATTTTCGGAACATTCCGGAATTTTGAACTGATGTGCAAAATGCTTAAAGTCAGCAGATGACTAGCCTTTCCCAGTCTCTCCCTTGCTAGATGTGTGTGCTACTTTCAGCCTTCCAGGCTATCTCTCTCCATCTATAATATCTGCCCTCTCCCACCACTTGGCTCTTGGAATTTTGAGCTGACTTGCAGAGAGCATCCATAATATTTCAAATCAACGAACGACTCGCCTCATTCACTCTCTGACTTCTTGGATTTGTGTCTTACGTGGTGGTTGATCCGCCTTCCATGTTATCTCTCTCCCTCCTATATCTATCTCCCTCCACTTCGCTCTTGGAATTTTGCAGAGAGTATCCACTCTTCTCATCCAGTCTCTCTTTTCTGGGATTTGTGTCCTACAGGTTGGATCAGCCATCCGTGTGATTCGTGCTAAGCTAGATATTATATGATATGATTATATATGTATATATGATTCGTGCTCGTGGTCAGCTTTCCGTAATATATTTCTCCCTGTCTATATATCGTGCTCTTTTCACCCCTCTCTATTATCGACATCGTCTTCCGATAACTTCTAGTCACAATAAAATATTCTTGCAACTCGAGCGACTTTTAAATCAAGTTACAGTTTTCCTGATAACTTTCTTTTATTTGGTAAGCCTATGCTTGAGATTAACAGAATTGCTTGGACGATATTGGAAAAAGACGGAATTCCAGAATCCGTCAATTTATACAACTTCTTTATTCAACGAGTTTTTTTTATGTTTATCGCGAAGTTAGGGAATGTCTGAATTTTCGCTCGAAATTTCGAAGGTAAGGGTTTAAACCCACCGATGCGATGCATGAAAGAGAAAAATGAAGACATTTTAATATCACATCAATATACAGAAACAGATCGGTGTTGGCTCTCTCTATTTTATAAGACCCTTGGATTTTGAGCCTTAAGGCTTCTCTTGGAATGGAAGAGATATGATAATATGGCTTCATTTTGTTCCTTCATATTTTATGAAGCGAAAGAAGGAAAATGAAATGGTAGGATTAAGAATCGTGAAGCCAATTATGTGAGGCAACAAAGATTAAACTTTTTTGGCTTTTCTGTGAGCAAGTACTCTGTAGGTACCTACACTTCTACATGACATGTGTGAAGATGAAATATCTCTGTACAGGATTATTTGTTCTTATTACTTATATTCTTTGACTTTTTTATATTTTGACATATTTGTGTTGTCTATACTTATAATAATGCAATAATTATTCATTTAAAAAAATCGTGTCTGTCTGTTTATCTGTTTGTTTGTTTGTCTGTATGTTTGTCGCGCATCAGGTAAATCTACTGGACCGATTGCGATGCGGTTTTCACTGTTGGGGATTGACTTAAAAACTATGTTACTTGGTATCTTAATCAGATGATTCGATGCCGAGCAAGAAAAAGTGTAGTATATTGTACTTTATAGGTACTTTTGGTCCTGGATAACACGTATGCGCTAATTTTTTAATGAAATGACCACGCGGGCAATGCCGCAGGCACAGGTAGTTTGGTCTTTCTTTCTGTTCATCTCCCATGCTCGTCGATAATGTTGGAAACTCACAATGAAAATTATCGATTATGGCCCTTAAGCTCTCCTTTTGAGAGAATTCACAACTCTCAGGGGTTTGAACAGAACATACAGATGAAAATGCGCCTGAAATGTAGGTACCTGCCACAGATATCTACAAATATACGTACGTTGGTACTTTAATCCAGGGACCAGATAAATCTGTTTGAGCCCAGTCCTTTGTTTAAAAACATTTTTATTCACGCCAAATGGCCTTCCAGGATTGAATAAACTGAATATCATTCAACAGGAGGAAATTAAACCGTCCCCAGGCTTCTCACTGAATACGAAACGCTTGTCATATTCGCCCCGTTGTTAGGGGTGGACTCGATGAGTCTGAAAAGTGGGGTTCATTGCTGACAAAGTAATCGAAAATTGATACTTTTGGGTTTCTTGTTCAGTTTAATACAATTCTTATACTGGAAGTATTCTTATTTTTGTGATCAAAATATCGATCTGGGTAATACGACCGCGACCTTTTGTAAACTCTTAAAATATTTGATTTCGCTTTATCGCGAATTCAACAATGATCAATGATTTACGATCTTGTTATGAATTCGGTTAAGATACGACTAGAAATAGGAGCATAGATAGCTGTTATGTTTTGGACAAGGCTCAGGAAGAAGCAGACAGAAACACCAAACCGACACACACTATGAAACTGTAAGATAGACACTATACACCTGACAAAATCTACGGACAAAATCTTATTAGGTACACCATTTTGTGCGCGCCTGGTTAGCCTAGTAACATTCCTCACAATTTCTTTATAGGAAATATATATTAATAATAGCTGTTCCCATGTCATTTCTGTAGGTTAAAAGTACTATGTGTGCTATTCCAGGTCCTAAAATACCAATATACCAACATTTGATCAAAATTGCTTCAGCTGTCAATAAGTTTTTATAGATTTCTCGGCTATTACTCATCGGACTGAGATACCAAGTACACCAGTTGTTAAGTCAAACCATAAGTAATACAACAATGTAATCGGTCGGTCGGTATTTCAGGTGGTGGAGAACATAAAATACCAATAATTCAAAACTTGATAAAAAAATCTTAAGACGTCAAAAATATTTTTATCGATTGCTCGGCTTTACTCATCGGATTGACATACCAATTATTTTAGTTTTTAAGTCAAGCCCTAAAGCTAGCCAACAGTGAAAACCCCATCGCAATCGGCCGGCATTTCAGTTCCTGGAGAACCTAAAATAACATTAAAATTTATCAAAATTTCTTCAGCAGTAAAAAAGATTTTTATCGATTGCTCGGCTTCTACTTATTGGATTTTGATACCAAGTACCCCAATTTTTAAATCAAACCCTAAGCTATCTAACATTGTAAACCGCATCGCAATCGGTCCAGTAGTTTTTACGTGATGCGCAAACAGACAGACATATATGATTTAAAAAAATGTTATATTCTTTGTACAGACTTTTCCTTACTTATTGCTGTATTATAAGTATAGATAGATAATCCGATAGTGCTACGGGTGAACAAAATTTCCAAAATAGGAAATTTTGAAATCGATGACATCGATGTGGTGCAACGGGATATTCTTTGATGTCCCATTGCACTTATTACAGGCAGAGTTACGGGAGAGAAAACGCAAAATTACATGAGAACACAATTTTCTCGGTTTATCTGAGGATAGAGATTGTATATTCATGTTATTTTAAGGTTTGTATTGGAATAGAAGTCACGGAAGATGTTTGATTCTCAACGCAGTGCCACAGAATAAATAATAGGTACTACCGCCCATTACCGACAGGTCCCGAGGGACTCCATTGCTCTACTGGTAGTGCGAAGTAATGCCATGGAGACGAACGCAAAAACTGTATGCTTATTCTAACTCAATTATAAGGTGTACCTAACTCTATCGAACATAAGCTATTTCGTAACACCGATCTTTCAGACTGCAATGACGCAATTTAAGCATATCACCGTCTTTAATAATTCTCTTCCTAGCAGCGTGTTTATCACTGACCCCTAATTATGTATGTATCGAGTGTCGCATGCGCACGCGACTAGTGGCGACAGTACTTTTACTTTCGACTAGTTACCTTACCACTACCGTCGATGTGCCGTGTGGTGCCCGCCATTATAATAGAACCAACCTTTAACATTCCTTGGATAATATATAAGTTCAAAAACTACACCCCACCTACGGTCTACTGGACTAAAAATTCACAAACAAGAACTATCAAGCGTTTTAGAAATTTAAAACTTTAGAGCCGTAGGAGTGCGATGTAAGTTTACCAGTATTAAACTAAGTAAAGCGCAATATTTTAAAACTTTAGAGCCGTAGGAGTGCGATGTAAGTTTACCAGTATTAAACTAAGTAAAGCGCAATATTTTAAAACTTTAGAGCCGTAGGAGTGCGATGTAAGTTTACCAGTATTAAACTAAGTAAAGCGCAATATTTTAAAATTTTAGAGCCGTAGGAGTGCGATGTAAGTTTACCAGTATTAAACTAAGTAAAGCGCAATATTTTAAAACTTTAGAGCCGTAGGAGTGCGATGTAAGTTTACCAGTATTAAACTAAGTAAAGCGCAATATTTTAAAACTTCAGAGCCGTAGGAGTGCGATGTAAGTTTACCAGTATTAAACTAAGTAAAGCGCAATATTTTAAAACTTTAGAGCCGTAGGAGTGCGATGTAAGTTTACCAGTATTAAACTAAGTAAAGCGCAATATTTTAAAACTTTAGAGCCGTAGGAGTGCGATGTAAGTTTACCAGTATTAAACTAAGTAAAGCGCAATATTTTAAAATTTTAGAGCCGTAGGAGTGCGATGTAAGTTTACCAGTATTAAACTAAGTAAAGCGCAATATTTTAAAATTTTAGAGCCGTAGGAGTGCGATGTAAGTTTACCAGTATTAAACTAAGTAAAGCGCAATATTTTAAAACTTTAGAGCCGTAGGAGTGCGATGTAAGTTTACCAGTATTAAACTAAGTAAAGCGCAATATTTTAAAATTTTAGAGCCGTAGGAGTGCGATGTAAGTTTACCAGTATTAAAATAAGTAAAGCGCAATATTTTAAAACTTTAGAGCCGTAGGAGTGCGATGTAAGTTTACCAGTATTAAACTAAGTAAAGCGCAATATTTTAAAATTTTAGAGCCGTAGGAGTGCGATGTAAGTTTACCAGTATTAAACTAAGTAAAGCGCAATATATTATTTAGTATTTTTTATTTGAAAATATTACCGTTCATTTTTTGCCTGTGGTCCACCCTAACGATAAATAACAGAAATTTAAACATCGGTATGGCCCGCGGACCACATGTATTGTCTTTTAACAGCAACACCAAAAACACATGATTGAAAACTTTCGTATTAGCTCTGTGGTAATTTTGAACACATCATAACGTTGAAATAATCCGTATGAAACTTTCAGGGTAAAAAATTAGATGACAAATAATTATTTGAAAAAAAAAAACAAGCACAATTTGAAAGAAATAAATAACCCCCGACCCCCATTTATTGCTAAGAACCATCTCGATCAGCTTTAAAACATAAAAAACCGGCTCAAAATCGGTCCATTCGTTTGGGAGCTACGATCCTCACCCCTCCTTTCTTCCTATTATAGGAGTAGCTAAGAAAGAACCATCTCGACCACATCAGCTTTCAAACAGAAAAAACCGAATCACAATCGGTCCATTCGTTTGGGAGCTACGATCCTCACCCCTCCTTTCTCCCTATTATAGGAGTAGCTAAGAAAGAACCATCTCGACCACATCAGCTTTCAAACAGAAAAAACCGCATCACAATCGGTCCATTCGTTTGGGAGCTACGATGCTACACTGTACTGCATGTATCAGTGATACGTTATAATTTCTCTGAGAGTGATACATACAATGATACTCACCTTAAACTTATAACACTCTTTTGGAGTTCGGAGGTTAAATAAGCACACAACGATGTTTAAGGCAAAAAAATCTTTTTCTTTATTCTGGTTTTCTCGTTTTGTAAAAAAAAAAAAAAAAGTTGTGTAAATTGGTAAAAAAATTGTGTAAAAGTTGTGTATATTATAGCAAACTGAAACAATGTTTCGCCATTTGTCTGTTTGCTGGAGCTTACATAAATGTTAAAGACCAGATAAATTTTCAGTTAAGTAAAAGAAACGCATTATCTATACTTATAATAAAGCAATAGGAACGAAAAAACTGTACAAAGAGATAATTGAAATAAAAATGTCTAGGCTATTCTTGTTCTGTAGCATATAAGCTACTGAACAAGAATAAATCATTTTTTCAATTCGTGTCTGTCTGTTCGCGCATCACGTAAAAACTACTGGGCCGATTGCGATGCGGTTTTCACTGTTGGATAGCTTGGGGTTTTACTTATAACAGGTGTACTTGGTATCTCAAATCGATGAGTACGAAGCCTGTAGAAGCCGATAGAAACTTTTTGACGGCTGAAGGAATTTTGATCAAATGTTACTATATTGGTACTCGTATTTTAGGCCTTGGAATAGTACATACTCGTATAGTACTTTTAACCTATAGAAATGACCACGCGTGCGAAGCGGCGGGTACAGCTAGTAATTTATAATAGCGAAAAGTACAGTCTGTTAAAATTGTAGTGCTTTATTAATCCAATCATGACTTATGTAATTACCACCACACCACCGCAGTGCCTGAAGACAAAATTCTTCAATCAGTGCGTCCTACCAGTCATGACCTACGGAGCCGAAACGTGGACACTCACGGTCAAACCATATAGTCCACAAATTTAAGGTCGCTTAGCGAGCT
This sequence comes from Alsophila aescularia, assembly GCA_946251855.1. NCBI lineage: Eukaryota > Metazoa > Arthropoda > Insecta > Lepidoptera > Geometridae > Alsophila > Alsophila aescularia. The sequence continues at coordinate 57,152,929 of OX276379.1, read as the reverse complement.
ATGGAGAGAGCTATGCTTGGAGTTTCTCTGATGGACAAGATTCGTAATGAAGATATCCGACGGAGAACCAAGGTGACTGACATAGCTCTAAGGATAAGCAAGCTAAAGTGGCAGTGGGCTGGTCACATTTCCCAAAGAACCAGGCATTTTATCCAAATCAGTTACATCCTAAAAACTTTTATTTTCTCTATTTACCGACGGACTTCTAACGACATTATGTATTCCATTCAAATACCGTAAACAATCATGTTACAGAGAGATGCGCGCGCGCACGCAACTGGCAATCGAACCCGGAACACGGCGACAAGTTGTCGTTACCGCACTGTGGCACAGAATAAAAACTATTTACTACGGATCTGTCACAGATTAAATGTTAGTTACAATGTAGTAAGTTACAATACTGATAAAACCACTGGGCGTTCACGTTTTGAAACTTGCACCATATTAGTATCAAATTCGGTCGGTGCATTTGTAACATTGAACATTACTGACCGATAAACGCTTCTTCGTAAAATTGGTTTTGAAATCACTTTTAATTTTCAACGAATGCTATGTAACTTGACCGCTTGACCTGATTGTGTCAAATCGAAAATGTTTTTTGTATATGCATTACCGGTTTATCGGTAAAGGATTTTACCAATTAACGGCTTTTTTTGGCGTCCAGTAAATTACCGGTAATTTACCGGTAAATTACCGCCTTATAATTAGCGTTTTTTTTCGACAGAATCTACTAAAGTAGTGTTTGTTATCTTTACTTCCTTTTTTTATTTAATTTACGTCAAAGGAAGAATTAGCAAGAAGTGGCAATGGGCCGGTCACTTATACAGGGGAAAAACCAAGAAGGTAAGTCAAAATCCAAAATTTAGGTAACAATGCCACCTAGTGGCCTTTTAGTATACTTTTCAACATGCAAATTCATCCGTCTCAACAACCGGCACTGTCAGTAGCTCTAATGGTTGGTGGTTGTTTGCGGTGGGAAAAAAACCAAGAAGGTCCATGCGGTAAAAGACAGAAACCGAGCGAGCGATCTTTCTACAGGGGAAAACCAAGAAGGTCCATGCGGTAAAAGACAGAAACCGAGCGAGCGATCTTTCTACAGGGGAAAACCAAGAAGGTCCATGCGGTAAAAGACAGAAACCGAGCGAGCGATCTTTCTACAGGAGAATAACAAGAAGGTCCATGCGGTAAAAGACAGAAACCGAGCGAGCGATCTTTCTACAGGAGAATAACAAGAAGGTCCATGCGGTAAAAGACAGAAACCGAGCGAGCGATCTTTCTACAGGAGAATAACAAGAAGGTCCATGCGGTAAAAGACAGAAACCGAGCGAGCGATCTTTCTACATGAGAATAACAAATAATGTCAAAATAAGACAATAATTAAAAACCGGTTTATTCACATTAAGTTGACGTACCTTTAACCGATGGGGCAGGCGAGTTCTTGAGTGGTAAACGTAGTGTAGGACGCCTCCGGCCGGATGGAGCGAAGACCTGCGCGTAGCAGTAGGCAGCAACTACCTACATGAGAAAAGGTCGGGATCAGTGGTGCGCATTAGGAGAGGCCTATGTCCAGCTGTGGAAACGTTTCTTTTTGGCACAATGCACGTGTTCATGTTATGTTCACGTTCACGTTGCACGTGTTCATGTTATGTTCACGTTCACGTTGCACGTGTTCATGTTATGTTCACGTTCACGTTGCACGTGTTCATGTTATGTTCACGTTCACGTTGCACGTGTTCATGTTATGTTCACGTTCACGTTGCACGTGTTCATGTTATGTTCACGTTCACGTTGCACGTGTTCATGTTATGTATGATGGACTTATGTAAGCTGATGATGATGATGAAATTATCTACCCGACAATTTTCCCATAAATTTCCGGAACACAAACGTTTGATGTTTGTTTACTAACTGCAGCGATCACTACTGATATAATCTATGGCGTTCACCAAGGCTCTTTCCAAAAGTGGTCATTATAGCATTCCAACATTTTCTTCTTCTAAACTAGCTACGTCCGGTGGCATCGGTTTCCTGATGATGATGACGTCCCGCGCCACCGGCCGCAGCAGCTGTATCTATCAGTACAGCAGTAGATCATCAGCCTATTCTTACCACTACTGGACGTAAGTCTCTCTTAGAGAAAGTCACTGAAACCGATCTTCGGCTCTCCTCAAGTCCTCATCCAGATTAGAGAGAATAGATTGGTCGTAAAGGTAAACTAAGTGTACATATTGACAAAAAGGTAAAGGTACTTTTAATATGAATAACTTAAAAAAAAAATAAAAAAAAAGCTTTTCCCTTTTTTTCTTGATTTTTCCTTTTTTATTGTTTTGGCATCGGTTTGTGAGCTACCCTGAATGTTTCAGCCGGAAAGCTAATCGGAAAGTGCTCGAAATTTGAATTGCAAGATTCCCGGACAAAATACATAGATACATACTTACATACATATTAAATAAAAGCTTTTAAAAATGAGACTGGCAAAAATGTCCTAAAATTTACAGTTTGCAAAAACTCAGATTATAATGCAGTTCGACTAATGATGACTCATTTGTCAATAGTATTCAGGAGACTGTCAGTGCTTATTGCTTTTTTCCTTTTCTTCATACATGTGTTGATTTCTTTGGCATTATTGAATTAGGCACTTACATACACGCAAACTAACTTGTATCGTTTGCACGTACCAGCTATATTCCAAACATAGTGTTTCCTCTTCAACAGAACCTGTTTCTATGCCGTTTTATTTTTCTTTCGAACATCTTTTTCTAGATTTGATATCGAATCGACTCGATACACAGTCATCATCATCATCATCATTTACAGCCACTACGCTACCCACTGCTGGGTATAGGCCTCCTTTCGCTGTTGCCACGCCTTTCGATCGGATGATAATCTCATCCATGTCTTTCCCTCCACCCTGACGAGATCATCAACCCATTGCGCCGCTGGACGTCCAACCTTCCTCTTGCCAGTTCTTGGTTGCCACTCGGTCAAAGACTTGCTCCACCTGCCATCACCTCGCCTAGCCATGTGTCCCGCCCAATTCCATTTTAGTTCCATGATACTCTTCCTAATGTCTCGAACTTTCGTTCGACGTCGGATTTCGACATTAGGAATGCGGTCCTGTAATTGATACACAGTGCATTAACTAAAATATGTAGGGTATTAATGAAGCTATAGCTGTTGTATTTACCTATACAAACAAGACTGTAATGTAGTTATGTACGTACATAACATGACACGACACAAGTTACTTTGAGGGCTAATTGAGTTTGTAGTGACAACACAACCTAGCAAATTGTTGTTTACAGGGCCCGGGAATTTCTCATTTGGGGCCATTTGTTGTGTTGACCATACCATACGTTCTAACTAGTAATACTGTACCCAACTTATTCAACACTTGGTTGATTAAGTTATTGATTAGTAGCAGTCGTTAAGCCACGTCAGAGGCCAGGGCGGCCTGACAAACTCTGACACCAGAGGCCAGCACTACCTCATACGACAAAAAAAATAATCACTTTTGTATTTTAAAGCATTTATTAATTTTGTGTTTTCTTTGTCGCAGTTATATTGTTTTTAGGGTTCCTTACCTCAAAAGGAACTCTTATAGGATTACTTTGCTGTCCGTCCGTCCGTTCGTCTGTTTGTCTGTCAAGACCCTTTTTCTCATGAACGCGTGGAGTCGGGTTGAAATTAATATCAAATACTCAGGGCTGCAATCGCTTGGATCTGTGAAAAAAAAGTAACTGTGAAAGTCAACGCAATCAAAAGATATGGCCGTTTGTGCTGCACATTGCGACATTTTCGACACTTGCAAGTGAATCAAAACTTTTGACGTAGAACCATGAAATTTTTCAAGAAGCACGTGTCTTATAACACAAGTAAAGGGAAAAATCCGAAAACCGTAATTTAGTAGTAAGTAAAGTCTCAATTCCCTTGATCGACGAACTATTTACGCACCTACAATTTTGTACAATTTTCACCCATAAAAATCACCTGTTTAGCTAAAGCCGTAAATCTCATTCAACTAAAAGAGTAGGTAATAAAACCCACCCACTCCCCCCTAGTTGTGTGAGTCTCCCCTTTTTGGGTTTGCCCCAAAAAAAACTTTTCTATGGTTTGCCTTTTGTAATTGTAGCAAATAAATTTATTTCTTCTTCTTCTTTCTTCTAGATGTATATAGTCCAGTTGTTTACTTTGATATTAGAGCGTGCGTTACCTCTCCCCCTTTATCTAGACAATGACTAAACCACCATGAAGGCATGAACGCACTTTATATCGCTCTGTAAATAGGAAAATACTTCAAGACTGGAAATAAACGGGAATTCTCGGGAACAATAGGGAAATAGGCAGCTTTCTAAAGCTGGGTTAAATGTAGGTATACATTACACAAATACCTACCTTCAATCGGCAAATGGAAGCTTGCTCAGTTAACAATGGCAAAATTGGTAAAGTAATATTGGTTATAAAGAGGACTATATTTAGAAAGGAATTGATTTTAGTAACTGTATACTGTTTTAAGCTTTGATATTAATTAACTAGATCTTTGTTGCTACTTGCTGCTTTTTGACTGCTACTATTTAGAGTTCCGTACGACAAGAGGAAAAAGGAACCCTTATAGTATCACTTCGCTGTCCGTCTGTCTGTCTGTCAAGACCCTTTTTCTCAGGAACGCGTGGAGGTGATACCTCCACGCGTTCGCTCGTTGTGACTTTCTGTGGGGGAGGCATATGGAGCAGGGGACGACTATGGAACAATGGACTACAATGGAGCAGTGGATGACTTTGGAGCAGTGTACGATTATGGAGCAGTGAACGATTACGGAGCAGTGGACGACTATGGAGTGGACTTCTTCTGTTCCGGCTGATGATGATTTTTTTGTCGCTTTGCAAACATCCAATACCGTGTAAGGGATCGTGGAAGTCACAAGCCCTTGACGGTTATTACCGTCAGTATATATTGAAGCGATAAGGCCGCCGATGGTACTTTTCTTTAATGTTTATTTTTATTGCTATTGAGTGTTATCTATCTTTATATCTCTCTAAGGCATGTGTAAACATACAGATAAAATATTATAAAAAATCAGAAATAAAAACGAATTAGAGTGAGGTACCTATTGTTTTATTCCAAAATTTTCAGATTTTTTAAATTAACTAACTTACTCTTTCATGTAACTTACTTAGTTATATAAAAGAGTATTATTTGTATTGTAGCTTGTGGTCTCCTCCTTATAGCGTTTATCGAAGCGGACATTTCGATATTCAAACGACGACGCATGAAGGTTTTATACCTGTTCGTGAGGTGGAAAAAGTCACTATCTTTCTGCCTTATTCTCGTACATACCGTTTCTAATATTTGCTGAAAAGCTTTTACCTTCTAGGTATTTGTTATTCTGCGTTAAGTCTGAAAATGTAATATGTAGGAAGCTTGTCATAGTTAATCCAGTTGACTCAGAGCTTTCAGCATCTACCGTTAACCTAATCTAAACGAAATTTTATAGACACAAACAACAGTCTGCCATAGAATAACTATTATTCTGTCAACTTTTTTCTTTAATCCAAATACTGACAATTGTACTTGATCTACATCTACATTAATACTATAAAGAGGAAAGATTTGATTGTTTGTATGTTTGTTTCTTCGTAATGGATTAACTCAAAAAAAGACTAAACCGATTTAAAAAACTCTTTCTCGCATTATAAGAGCTACCTGTATAGGTAGTTTTTTTTTAATTTTGAGATACCTCCGAAAATTGCAATATACATTATTGCAATTCCAAGGTATCAAAATACAGAACGGAATGAAATGTTGCCATGGAAACGAAATAATAACAAGTCTGTCAAGTACGTGAGTACCTAATAATGCAGTTGTCTATATGGTCAAAAACATCACGATCGTTGCTGCCAAAGATTTTGTATTACGCTTACTTTCGTATTTTTTTTTAGTAGTTACGACGGGTATGAAAATGCTAAAATTAAGAAAAAATGCCGCGGTGTGAACGCTACCCGTGCGAAGCCGGGCGTGTCACTAGTAAGCAAATAAGCAAGTAAAATGCCGCGGTGTGAACGCTACCCGTGCGAAGCCGGGCGTGTCACTAGTAAGCAAATAAAATGCCGCGGTGTGAACGCTACCCGTGCGAAGCCGGGCGTGTCACTAGTAAGCAAATAAAATGCCGCGGTGTGAACGCTACCCGTGCGAAGCTGGGCGTGTCACTAGTAAGCAAATAAAATGCCGCGGTGTGAACGCTACCCGTGCGAAGCCGGGCGTGTCACTAGTAAGCAAATAAAATGCCGCGGTGTGAACGCTACCCGTGCGAAGCCGGGCGTGTCACTAGTAAGCAAGTAAAATGCCGCGGTGTGAACGCTACCCGTGCGAAGCCGGGCGTGTCACTAGTAAGCAAATAAAATGCCGCGCTGTGAACGCTACCCGTGCGAAGCCGGGCGTGTCACTAGTAAGCAAATAAGCAAGTAAAATGCCGCGGTGTGAACGCTACCCGTGCGAAGCCGGGCGTGTCACTAGTAAGCAAGTAAAATGCCGCGGTGTCAACGCTACCCGTGCGAAGCCGGGCGTGTCACTAGTAAGCAAGTAAAATGCCGCGGTGTGAACGCTACCCGTGCGAAGCCGGGCGTGTCACTAGTAAGCAAGTAAAATGCCGCGGTGTGAACGCTACCCGTGCGAAGCCGGGCGTGTCACTAGTAAGCAAGTAAAATGCCGCGGTGTGAACGCTACCCGTGCGAAGCCGGGCGTGTCACTAGTAAGCAAATAAGCAAGTAAAATGCCGCGGTGTGAACGCTACCCGTGCGAAGCCGGGCGTGTCACTAGTAAGCAAGTAAAATGCCGCGGTGTCAACGCTACCCGTGCGAAGCCGGGCGTGTCACTAGTAAGCAAGTAAAATGCCGCGGTGTGAACGCTACCCGTGCGAAGCCGGGCGTGTCACTAGTAAGCAAGTAAAATGCCGCGGTGTGAACGCTACCCGTGCGAAGCCGGGCGTGTCACTAGTAAGCAAGTAAAATGCCGCGGTGTGAACGCTACCCGTGCGAAGCCGGGCGTGTCACTAGTAAGCAAGTAAAATGCCGTGGTGTGAACGCTACCCGTGCGAAGCCGGGCGTGTCACTAGTAAGCAAATTAAATGCCGCGGTGTGAACGCTACCCGTGCAAAGCCGGGCGTGTCACTAGTAAGCAAGTAAAATGCCGCGGTGTGAACGCTACCCGTGCGAAGCCGGGCGTGTCACTAGTAAGCAAATAAAATGCCGCGCTGTGAACGCTACCCGTGCGAAGCCGGGCGTGTCACTAGTAAGCAAATAAGCAAGTAAAATGCCGCGGTGTGAACGCTACCCGTGCGAAGCCGGGCGTGTCACTAGTAAGCAAGTAAAATGCCGCGGTGTCAACGCTACCCGTGCGAAGCCGGGCGTGTCACTAGTAAGCAAGTAAAATGCCGCGGTGTGAACGCTACCCGTGCGAAGCCGGGCGTGTCACTAGTAAGCAAGTAAAATGCCGCGGTGTGAACGCTACCCGTGCGAAGCCGGGCGTGTCACTAGTAAGCAAGTAAAATGCCGCGGTGTGAACGCTACCCGTGCGAAGCCGGGCGTGTCACTAGTAAGCAAGTAAAATGCCGTGGTGTGAACGCTACCCGTGCGAAGCCGGGCGTGTCACTAGTAAGCAAGTAAAATGCCGTGGTGTGAACGCTACCCGTGCGAAGCCGGGCGTGTCACTAGTAAGCAAATAAGCAAGAAAAAACACACTTTTCTTGTCATTCTCCGATTGCATTTACTTGAACCTTGAATCACCGAATTGCATAAGGTCGTCAGCTACTTTGACAGAAATAGCATTTGTACCTACTTATGCAAAACGAATTTAGCAACGAGTTGCATTCTCGATCTAGACTTCACGCTGTGTCATGGTGACCTTTAGCTCTTTTGATCTTTTGATATATTAAATGCCTATATCTTTGCCTTCATATTTTTCAGACTTTATCCCAAAGAAAATAAAAGCTATATTCCTTCGGCTAGATCTGATTGGACGACCTTTGTTTAAGGACTCTGGACTTATTTGGTTAGATACCTTGTGTTTGTAATGCGAAGGTAAATTGTTTATTCTTAATGTCCCAGAGACACTTCAAGTAATTGATTAACAATATTTTATTACATGCATCATCAATCAATTTTAATTAATGTCTACGCAACGTTGATAATTGATTGTGTAAGAATCTTATGAAAATTAATTAATCTTTCGAATTACTTATTAATCTGTTAAGAAAAATTTAATCTTGGGAGGAAAATCCTAATTATTTGTGAAAAACTTTGAATTTAAATGGAATTCTTTAAAACTAGCTGTGCCCGCGGCTTCGCACGCGTGATCATTTCTCTAGGTTAAACATACTCTATGTGCCATTCCAAAACCTAAAATACCAATATACCAACATTTGATCAAAATTCCTTCAGCCGACAAAAAGTTTTTTATCCATTGCGTTTTATCCCTAGTTTTTAAGTCAAACCCTAAGCTATCCAACCAATCTAAGCTAGAAAACCGCATCCCTTTCGGTCCAGCAGTTTTTACGTGACGCACGAATAAACATACAGACAAACAAACTAACAAACAAACAGAAAATGTTCTATTCTTGTTCAGTAGCTTATTATTAGTACCATAGACTTGTTTTTTCAATTGTCTTCTCAGTACTGACTTTTTCTTTTCTATTGCTTTATTATAAGTATAGATAATAAAGCAATATAGTAAGTAAGTAAGTAAGTATAGACAATATCAAAACCTACATGGCACTATTCATTAATCCCGGAGATATGAGTGAAAGTGAACATACACAATTATCAAACAAAACATTTTTTTGTTATTTTTTTTAAAGTCTGTGGCGGTTTATGTGGCGTAGATCAGTAGGCAGACCTCCTGCTTAATGGTCAGTTGAAGTCATCAAGGTGGCAGGAAGACAGTGGATCTGCTTAGCACAGGGTGGTAAGAACGGCTTGCAGTGATAAGGCCTATGCCCAGTGTTGGGTTTCTACCTATTATTATAATGAAATTTTGGATCTAGGACCACTAGTACCCCCGGGAAGTATCCCCAGGATACTAGCGGGATAACTATGCTTCCCTAGTACCAATGTTTCTACAGATGTATTTTGGATCCAGGACCACTATGCTTCCCTAGTACCAATGTTTCTACAGATGTATTTTGGATCCAGGACCACTATGCTTCCCTAGTACCAATGTTTCTACAGATGTATTTTGGATCCAGGACCACTATGCTTCCCTAGTACCAATGTTTATACAGATGTATTTTGGATCCAGGACCACTAGTACCCACGGGAAGTATCCCCAGGATACTAGCGGGACCACTATGCTTCCCTAGTACCAATGTTTCTACAGATGTATTTTGGATCCAGGACCACTATGCTTCCCTAGTACCAATGTTTCTACAGATGTATTTTGGATCCAGGACCACTATGCTTCCCTAGTACCAATGTTTCTACAGATGTATTTTGGATCCAGGACCACTATGCTTCCCTAGTACCAATGTTTATACAGATGTATTTTGGATCCAGGACCACTAGTACCCCCGGGAAGTATCCCCAGGATACTAGCGGGATAACTATGCTTCCCTAGTACCTATGTTTATACAGATGTATTTTGGATCCAGGACCACTATGCTTCCCTAGTACCAATGTTTCTACAGATGTATTTTGGATCCAGGACCACTATGCTTCCCTAGTACCAATGTTTATACAGATGTATTTTGGATCCAGGACCACTAGTACCCCCGGGAAGTATCCCCAGGATGCTAGCGGGATAACTATGCTTCCCTAGTACCAATGTTTATACAGATGTATTTTGGATCCAGGACCACTAGTACCCCCGGGAAGTATCCCCAGGATACTAGCGGGATAACTATGCTTCCCTAGTACCAATGTTTATACAGATGTATTTTGGATCCAGGACCACTATGCTTCCCTAGTACCAATGTTTATACAGATGTATTTTGGATCCAGGACCACTAGTACCCCCGGGAAGTATCCCCAGGATACTAGCGGGACAACTATGCTTCCCTAGTACCAATGTTTATACAGATGTATTTTACTCTTGGATTTGCTTAAAAATCTTCATCCAGGACCGCTAGTTCCAGTTTTAAATATAAATAATTAAATATTTGTTATTTAAAAAGAAATATGAAAATAATATGTTGAGTGTAGTGCAGAAAGAAATTATGATTTGTGGTACTAGCGGTACACAATAGGTATTCATCAAAAGTACCCCTAGAGGAGGTGCATATTTGTCCCGCTAGTAACCCTGGGGGTGGGTACTTTTACGGGGATACTAGTGGTCCTGAATCGTGTAAATTTTGCAAATACGTTGTCAGGGGTACAGAAAAGGCCACCTTACCTTAAGGAAAAGTATCTTCGAGCTAAATTTAAGAAAAAAAAGATTTGCCTAATTTTGTATGGGAATTGCCACTTCGATGTCAAAGTTACAGTTGTCAAAAGGGATGACGGAGCGGCAAAGTTTACACGCCGGCGAAGCTGCGGGGCGCAGCCAGTAGATGTATATATTAAAGTAGCCATATGCCTTATTGCTCAATTACTTGTATTAGTATCCAATAGCATAAAATATAGATCGATTGCTCCTTCAAGGCCAAAGGATCGCTATTTCGTCCCTAGTAAAGGTATACAAAATCAAGATTGATAACAGCTTTAAACACTTTTACCTGAACACATTTAAAGTAATAGGTAACCGGTTGAAATTTATTTTATAGAATTTGGGGGCTTACAGCTATCATTACAAAATAAATAAGGGGAAAATAATTAAGGAAAGGCAATTTTTCACAGAATATGTGCTATTATGGCGGAACAAATAATAGTAACGAAAAAAAAATAAGGTAGGTGATGGTACTTATTACGGAACCATCGGCGCGCGAATCCGACTCTCCACTTGGCTGGTTTTTTAAACTTCCACGAGTTTTTTTTCGACTGTAGTTTTTTTCGTCTGTATTTTCCCCACTCTCCGGGATTTGTAAACTAATTTTGATGATTCTATTATTTTAAGAAAGGAAGGCTTCAGCATTGTTCATTAACCACATGCATTTCATCAAAATCAGTCAGTTTATTTTGTAAAACATATTTTGTTTTTGTATTAAAATAATTATAAAAGATACAAAACAATAAGTTTTCATCTGAGCGAATCTAGATAGCATCTTTTTAATTTATATTTAAAAAAAGCTGCCATTATAACAACAAACCCTTAAAATAATTAAAATACAACACAACGTGATTAACTCCAGTGACTCCGCCACTGCGCACTGTAGCGAAATAATTGCAAATTAATTTTGTACCTAAAATGTAATTTTAAAATACCTAACCACAACGTTTTCAGAATAAACGTTTTTAAACGGGTTATACCTGTTCCCTGGAAAGTTCGCTGGTTTCAGTAACGAAGTTATCACGCTCTCTGAAATGCTCTTTGGCAGTGACGCAGTGTTACCTGTAGGGGAAACAATTTAAAAAGTATTATTGTTAGTTGTTTGGCTCATTGAACAATCATTTAAATTTGGTACCAGCCGTACAATAATAGCAGTGTTCGGTTGGTCAGTTCAGAATACTGCCAATAGATGGCGAAACCGACCCCGTGAGACGGATTTACAAACTAAGCGCAAAAATTGGATGATGTTGTACTTGTCACGGTAGCCGAAAATTATTCTGTGGCAGTGGACTAGAGCCACTAGCACAGAAGCATTTTGAACCAACTATACAATTTTTGGAGTACCGATCTTAAAAGGATTAAGACATCATTGAAAGTGCTGTAATACCCGACTGTGAACAAAACTAACAAGAAAATTTACGCACAATAAAATTAAATCTTTATCGATCCTAAATGGTCATTCAAATGAAAAATTACAAGAGATACCTAAAGATGATTTTCAAATAATTATTCAATACCCTCCACTTGACCACAAAAGTGAGATAGTGAGATAATGATTTTTAAAGCTGGAAATAAATTACCCAACCCCGTTCCTCCTGTCACCCTAAATCGAGTTCCTTTAAATATTGTCAACAACTTTAAATACCTGGGTCAAATTGTAACAAATGATCTTAGGGACGATCAGGACATTGAGAGGGAACGCAGGGCGCTGGCGGTCAGATGCAACATGCTGGCTCGTAGGTTTGCTCGCTGTAACGCCGATGTTAAGATTACTCTTTTTAAGGCATATTGCCAGTCGTTTTACGCGAGCAGCCTTTGGGTCCGTTATACGCAGAGGGCCTGCAGCGCTCTGCGGGTTCAATATAATAATGGATTCAGGGTGCTGTTGGGCCTGCCTCGGTTTTGCAGTGCGTCTGGAATGTTCGCAGAGGAACGCACTGATGATTTTTACGCGATCATAAGAAAGAAGGCGGTATCTCTCTTACGCAGAACTCGAGGCAGTGTTAATAGTACAGTTGTTATTAGGTATTAAAAAGTGAATTTTGGTCAGTGTAATTTTAATTTTTGTGTGAAGTTTATATTATATAACAAAAAAAAAAAAAAAACAATTTGGTGTACTATGGACATGCACGTCTGAAATTTATTATTATATTATTATTATTATTAAAATAAAAAATAGTACAAACTGGACATAGTTCGTAGACTTGTTTTTCGCAATATGGCGTCTGGTTGTCGCCATATTGAATTTTGATTACTGTCGTATCTTTAGTAGCACTCGCAAAATTAAGACAAATCGATTACGTAAGAATCATCAAAACAGGTCTATGCGTTTGGTCTATATAGTGCCACAAAGGAACAAACATACATACATAGGCTGATAAACACATTACCCTCTGCGCAATCGGGTAAAAAATTGACACTTATAAGGATTACTTCGTTGTCCTTCTGTCTGTCTGTCAAGATCTTTTTTTACAGAAACGCGTGGAGGGCAGGTATCAAGTTGAAATTAATATCAAATACTCAGGTCTGCAATCCCTTGGAGCTGAGAAAATACTCCAGTCTGCAATCCCTTGGAGCTGTGAAAATACTCCAGTCTGCAATCCCTTGGAGCTGTGAAAATACTCCAGTCTGAAATCCCTTGGAGCTGAGAAAATACTCCAGTCTGCAATCCCTTGGTGCTGTGAAAATACTCCAGTCTGCAATCCCTTGGAGCTGAGAAAATACTCCAGTCTGCAATCCCTTGGAGCTGTGAAAATACTCCAGTCTGCAATCCCTTGGAGCTGTGAAAAAAACAAATTTCTTAGTCAACTAGTCAATTTTTAAGCTCCTAATATTTTAACACTCACAAGGGAATCAAAACCTATAGGATACATCCCGTTGACCTAGATCCACGAATTTTGGCAAGAAGCAATTTCTTATACACAAATAAAGGGAATAATTTAAAAAAAAAAGAAATACAAATTCAAATTTTCACCGAGGTTTCCGTTTTTTTAATGTTTATTGTAAATTTCGAGCACTTCCCGATTAGCTATCTGGCTGAAACTGAAACTTTCAGGGTAGCTTACAAACCAATGACAATGCAATAAAAAAAAAAGAGGAAAAAGAAAAAAGGTTATTTTAAGACTTTTGTATAATTACTGCTTTATTAAAAGTACTTAGATTAAACAATCCTTTACAAAATGCTCTATTTTCTATTACGAGCTCGTATCGAGTGCAGAACTTAGGCAAAGAAAAATACACTATTGAATTGTACAATAAACAATGCGGTGCTCATGTTTACATGATTTTTGTAATGATTTTGCTTGTAATATATGTAGGATCCCCTTGTTATTTCAACTAACCCAAATATGTTAGTAGGTAGCCTTTTCCGAACACAGGTTTGTAATTTTAATCCGAATAAACGTAGTTGGTACTATTATTTATTATGTGCCAATAGATAAAGTCAAGTGTAAGTGTAAGTAATAAGTAGTGTGTATCCCCCATAACATTTATTGAGGGCCATGGTAGCATAGCCGAGGTATTATATAGTTTTGATATTCGTTCATACTCCTTCTGCAATCCGCTCCAAACCAGTGCCTTGTACTCAAGAATCCATACCAATATATAAAAGGGAAACGTTGTCTGTTTGTTTGTTTGTTTGGGGAGCTTTAACGCGATAACGGCTGAACGGATTTCGATGAAATTTGGAATGGAGATAGCCTATACCCTGGAATAAAACATAGGATTTTTATCCCGGAAAATTGAAAGTTTCCACGGGAAAACTGGAAAATGTTGATTACTCGCTGTAAAGAACGATTGCTATGGAAACGAAATAACAAGTCTGTCAAAAAACATCCAGAGCGTTGGTGCTATACCTACATTTGCATTGGTTTCTAATATCCTAGAAGAACATAGGATGTTTTTTTCGCGATAAACTGTAGTCCGCGCGGACGAAGTCGCGGGCGGGAAAGCTAATGATTAATAAAAGATGCATTCCACACCGCCAAATCCACCACTCTGTCAAGTTCTCTCGGAAAATCAAAAACAATGCAGTCTTTTGTGATCAAATTGTGTACGCAACCGCCATTTGCATGCTTCACTCGGTTGTTTGGCGGTGTGGTCTCAGTCATTTGCATGCTTCACTCGGTTGTTTGGCGGTGTGGTCTCAGTCATTTGCATGCTTCACTCGGTTGTTTGGCGGTGTGGTCTCAGTCATTTTTACAAGCTTTTATTGACCGAGCGAGCGCGAAACGTCTCCGTTTTAGCTTGGGCAAAAATGCTTTCGTATGTCCGGCTATCCGCGGTATGCCTGTACGTCTGGATCTCTGTTCTCCTCTACAGGTCGCATTTCTCAACCGATCTAAACGAAACTTGGTATACAGGTTAAGCGAATGTTTGATTTTTTTAGTCATCAGCGATATTTGATTGGGGGATACTTCCCCCAAAAAGGGGGCTACTGAATATCTCCGCCTTATTAGATCCGATTTTGATTGTTCTTCTTTTATTTGAAATGTAGTAACTTTATGTTAGTCTCATAAAAAAATGGTGAAGATCTGATGTGGATCTTTGGCGTGATGATCACAGAGTAGCTCCTCAAAATGCAGTAAACGGCTCAGTTTTAGATTTCTACCAGTGGAATCAGCCCTTTATCTACTAGGTTGATTGATGGGTCACCTTTGTTATTAATGTTAGTTTTACAATAAGGTAACTAGATGACGCTACTGCGCACCGCTAGATTGTTTGCAAAAAAAATTGTGCTCGCGAGGTCTACAGCTCACAGAACCTAGTTTAAAAGGTAATTTTAACTATAATGGAGTTTTCAAACCATCCGTTCACAGAAGCCCGATAAATTTTCATAATCTGGCGGATAATGCCCGACGTTAGTCCAGCTCATTCATGAATACTCATTCATGTGGACAGCCCCAATAACTCTAAAGTTATGTTGGGTTGGACAATGTCCATAGCCACAGAATAAATAATACTACTACGAGTTCATAACGTGTTATTATCGTCAAGCTTGGCGAATTTTCGTCCTAGGCTCAACGATTTACAATATGCATAATATTCGGCGCGATAGTACAGAATAAACAATAGTTCTACGCGATAGCCAAACGGTTTAACCCCTAAGTGCATGCGCGCATACACAGAATAAATAATACTACTACGAGTTCATAACGTGCTATGATCGTCAAGCTTGGCGAATTTTCGTCCTAGGCTCAACGATTTACAATATGCATAATATTTGGCGCGATAGTACAGAATATACAATAGTTCTACGCGATAGCCAAACGGTTTTACCCCTATGTGCTTGCGCGCATACACAGAATAAATAATACTACTACGAGATCATAACGTGCTATGATCGTCAAGCTTGGCGAATTTTCGTCCTAGGCTCAACGATTTACGATATGCATAATATTCGGCGCGATAGTACAGAATAAACAATAGTTCTACGCGATAGACAAACGGTTTTAATCCTATGTGCGTATGTGCAAGCTGAAAGAGAACCACTTCCTCTTATCCTACGGAGCTGTATTTTTACACGACTACCCAAAAAAGGAGTGTAATGTTTTTAGGATTTATGGATGTTTGTATGTATGTGAGTTTATTTATTACACCATAACATTTAAATGCCTGAACAGATTTAGACGTATGGGGTATCGTTAGAATCCTTACATCCCTCCGAGTAACATAGGCTATATTTTTCTTTGAAAAATTCAATATGGCGTCAAATGCGAAAAAAACTTCAAATTTTACAATATGGGTATCAAATTGAAGGCCTTGCTAAGCACATTCCAAAAGTATATAATTTATTGGCATAAGTTATTTTTTGGTAGAGCTAGCGTGTTTTTTAGCTTTTAAGCTAGTTATTACATGTTAGTCCAGTTCCGATGACATTGCATTTTTATGGTAAGCATGACTTCAATCAATTAGCTCCATTTATAGGAACTTTTCACAGACACGAAGCGATAGGCACGCCTTATATTATCATGATAGCAGTTTTTAAGTTTTACCATGAAATGGTTGCTGCACTCAGGGTTGGGTCCTGACTAGGAAACTCCTCAACGAATAAAAAATATATAAATTAAGTTATTTTATACCTTCTTGGTACAGGTTACCTAATACGTAAGATAAGTGTATAATAATATGCCACCCGGGGTGCCATTAACAAATTCAATCTGTTGTTGCAGGTGGGGCCGGTGCTCATAACGGTGCGCCCGCGCAGACCAGTCTGGCGACTTTGCGCCGGCGGATCCAGTGATGTGAGTTTATTGAATTAAATGTTCATACGTTAATTATGGAGGTTTTTAAGTCGCGTGGATTGGTATGACGTATTTTACTTGAGAATGAACTAGCAGAATTCGGACATTATACGAGTACATATTAATATACAGGATTATTGAGATAGGGCAGTAAGGGCAGGTACCTTAACCGTTGTAAATACAAGAATAATTTTTTACAAAAAAAAATACAGTTTTTCTTTTTGCCAGTATTTTTATTTCATGTAGCTTCAAGAAAAAAATCTAAAAAAAAACTAGCTGCCAATATTTTTTCTTAATGAAAATAAACTATTTGTTTGTTTGTTGTATGAGGTAGTGCTGGCATCTGCTGTCAGAGTTTGTCACTCGACTGCTATTAATCAATAACAGCCAGGAGCGACAGCACAACGTGCCCTTCGAAGCAAGGCGCGATCGATAACCGCACATAACTTAGAAAAGTCATTGGTGCGGTGCTTAGGAACGGACCCGGTATCATTGGATTCTATCGCTCTTAAAGTAAACTGAAAAGTTTGTGAATGAACGATGCATGTAAATCCATGTTCATTTCGTACAAAATGTATGGGAAAAGCTTTGACTTTTCTAGTACTCATACCTCAGTTGGTCCGATAGACTTTAGGTCCTTAGAAGAAACAGGATCGATGGGCATAAAAAACAGTTTTAACGATATGGCTTATTTTCATGCTGACTACACTTTTTCCAAAATCTGAGAATACAGGACAAAATATCTCCAAATGTTAAGGATAGTCTCCTAACGTTTTCCTGTAGCTACAACGGTTAAGGTAGTTACTTGCCCTTACTGCCCCATCTCACAGGATGCTAGCGTGATGATAAGCGCCACACTTGCTCATCAGTTGCAGTGCCACCCAGAACTTAGGTTGCAAAATGTTGCGCGTCACTGCACTGCGCTCGTCACCTGAAAGTTCATCTGTTTTAAATGAAACATTTCACAAGCGCGATTACAAAGTTGTATGTATTTACTAGCTGCGCCTCGCGGCTATGCCCATGTTTACACTTTTCTGGAATAGAAGTATCCTATGTGTTATTCACACACATCACACTTATCATCTGACACTTTATACATTGTACTTGCAATTCTACTATTTGATTTAAACCACTGACACTTGCTTATTGAAAAAAACTTACAATTTCTTATTTTTAAAAGCTTTTATTTAACTTAACTTGTAGGTATATATCTAGGTATTTATGTTTTCTGTCATATATTTTATTTTTATATTATAGTGCACCCCGTCCTTCACGCTTGTATAAAATCCTCTCCATCCAAAGGTTGCCTGGAAAAGATCGCTTTTAGGGATAAGGCCGCCCATTGTAACACTTCTTCTACTATTGTTTCTTTATTTTTGTTTCTGGTGTGTACAATAAAGAGTTTATCTATGCCCGGATGGACACGGATGTCACGGGTTCGAGACCCGTCTGTAATCTAAATTTTAAAGACTAATAATTTCCAGTATGAATTCAATAATAAATGTAAAACCTATTCAGTTATTTATATAAACTGCAGATCATTATCCTAGAAAATTATTTATTTATATAATTTATATAAACTGCAGAACATTATCCTAGAAAATTATTTTCATTGTGTTTTGTTCTGCAATCTGAGATCATTGCGATGTGCGCACAAAACTAATACTTAGCCTTAAAGCTAAAAAAAACACGCCTGCCCTGCCAAAAACACGCCTGCCCTGCCAAAAACGAGCTTTTGCCAATAAATTATAAGTATACTGTTGGAATGTATATTCGAAGTTCCATATTGTAAATTTCGAAGTTTTTTTTTCTTGTTTGAAAATGGTGCCATTCTGCCGCCATATTGAATGTTTTCAAAAAGAAATATAGCCTATGTTACTCGATACTAGACTAACGATACCCCATACGTCTCAATCTGTTCAGGCATTTAAAAGGTATGGTGGAATAAAGAAACTCACTTACAAACATACATAGATGAATGCTAATCAAAACATAACGCTCCCTTTTTGGGCAGTCGTGTAAAAACAAAACATAGTTAACTGTATTACTATTCTATTGCGTTGTCTCATTTTCTAGACATTAGACATAAACATTAGACTTTTAAACTTTCGCGATTCGAACACATAGTTAAATATTAAACTATTTAACTTAACTTAACTATTAGTTATTAACTTTATTTAACTATTAGACACAAAGTAAAGTTGCTAGCACAGACTGTGTACAAAATGAAAGCGTTCCTTCGGGCTTAAACTGCAAACTTAAAATCTCAGATGAGACTGCTGTAAGTTGTCAACTCTGAGTATGCAGTTAGCTTTGTAGTCAGCACTTTTCATAATGTTAGGGCGAGCCATTATTGAAATGGAAATTAAGACTTCATTACCTAGCCACTTGGCACTACACAATATAGCGACAGAAGGGCAATTCTCAGTAGCGCAGTCGATTCCTCACGCTTTGTTAGATTATGTAATAAGTTTTGGTTACTACGCTACGATTGGTAGTCCGTTTTATCAAGGGACAGGGATGAGCGACAATATTCTAGAGACTTTTTTCTCTATGCGACGGTCATGTGATAGTTTTCTTGCGTTTTCATCGGTGAAAAGAGACACGTGGCTGTATCCGTAATTTTCAAAGATAGAATAAGTTATAGCGAAATGCCTATAAGCGTCAATGCAACCACTCCCCTCGCTTCCCCCACTCACCTTCCTCCCCGCACATCCTCCATTCTTTCCTCTCTTCACTTCCCCTCCCCTCCCTTTCACTCCCCCTTCCGCTCTCTTACTTACCTCTGCTCACTTTTCCCCAAACTGTCACTTTGACATGTGTCACATTGGACCGGTCACTTTGACACCTGCCACTTTGACATCTTACTACCTACTCAGTAGAACAAATTGTAATTTCAGTAGCACAGATTTGTTCTTTCGGCTAATCTTAGTCTTTTTTAGTAGGACCTTAGTAGAACAAATAGTAGAACAGGTTGGACTAACCCAAAAAAAAAACCTATAAATTTCATTTTATTCTTGCCTGTACAAAGTGTGATTGACTAATAGCTAATTTGACGAGCTAAGGATTTGACGATTTATGAATTTGATGAATCTAGTATTTGACTATTTTAGGATTTGATCGGTTTATAATTGGACACATTAAGTTTTTGACTTGTATAAGATTTGACCAATCAAGTATTTGACAAGTCTCTGCGAAACCGTGGCAGAGCTTTCGTGGAATATCCGTTTCTAATTCTATAAACCATCAATGTTTTTACCGGACAGCACGGAGGGTAATATGTTTATCAGCCTATGTATGTATGTATGTATGTATGTTTGTTCCTTTGTGGCACTACATAGATCAAACGCGTGGACCGATATTGATGATTCTTACGATTTATCGATTTGTCTTAATCTTGCTAGAGTCACTAAATACATGACAGTAATCAAACTTCAATATGGAACAAGCACAAATTAAAAAATCATATAACCCCTGACCTCTCACCCCCCATTATAGCTAAGAAGTATCTCGATCACATCAGTTTTCATACATAAAAACCGCATTCAAAATCGGTCCATTTGTTTGGGAGCTACGATCGTCACCCGCATTCCGCTCACCCCCATTATAGCTAAGAACCATCTTGTTTACCTCAACTTTGAAACTTAAAAAACCGCAGCTAAATCGGTCCATTCGTTTGGGAGCTACGATGCCGCAGAAAAACACACATACACACACAGTGACGCAGTGACACAGTGACACATACACACCCTAAACTTATAACACTCTTTGATGAAAGCCGACGAACTATGTCAAGTGTGGAATCATTGAATAGGTATTTGAAAATCATCTTTAGGTTTTTCTTATCATTTCGAATGACCATTTAGGATCTCTAACGACTTAAATTTGGTTAGCAACCATTCTCACTGAAATTTTAACCTTGTTTTAGTTTTGTTCGCAGTCGATTTTTATCAAAGTCAAAGTCAAAGTATTTTATTGTAAATAGGCAAAAATAATAGCACTTTTACAAGTCAAAATTAACATCTCCTGAACAAAGAGATTTACATAAAATATTATAAAAATATCAAATCAATCCAAATTTAGATAAACTAAGTATCACTTACTAACTATCACTTTCGATTATGTCTTGGTTCTGTATTACTTATTAATATTGCTTGACTATTAGCTGCGCCCTGCGGTTTCAGCCGCGTGAGTGATGATGATGATTTCGGCCTGTGCTACTCTACAGTCCAACACCTATGCAAAAATCACGTCATATCGTCACTTAGTTGCTGCGTGAAGGAGGATACTATAAACTTTTCTTACTGGCCTCTTCTACACTGTGGCAACACTCTCACCTTAGCCTTGGGAGTCTTAGGGTTGCCAACCTCTGCTTCCACATTGTTTTAGCTAACGCGGTGTTAGGATAAGGGAAAAGCGAACTCCCCGGCGTATAGTATTTATATACTCTTTGCTCCCTGGGGCTGTGAAAATCCAATGTTCGAGAAAGTCGGAGCACGAGATGGTAATTTATATTGCAGTAATGATCTTGTGGTGCTATATTGAGGTTGATATAGATAATAATGAAGGTGCTGGAAACATGAATATTAGCTGCACGTATGCAGTACAAAACTTAATTCATTTAAGCCTAAAAGAAACTAGAATACTATTGTAGTGATGGTTTTCATTCTTCCGAGCAATGAACCAACAACAGAGTTGATTCATTGCTCGGAGAATCGTTCCAATTTATATCCAACCTTTGGATGGTTTAAATAAATTGCAGCAAGTAGGTACCTATATTTTACAACTTTTATTTATATTATTTTGTATTTTTTTTTTTTTTTTTATTAATTACTTTTTCTGAGCCCTAAAATATAAACTCTCTTGGGACTGTCATATCACCGAAATCAGCAAACGGATGTATGGATCCATGCATAGTTTAAAGAGGTTGATTATTTTTTTACCTCTACATGCAAGACTGACTCTGGTTTCTTCCTTACTCCTTCCTATTTTGGACTAAGCAGCGTGTGCTACCCTAACGCTACTGAAGAGCAACTTAACAAGCTGGAGCGCCTTCTCAATTTGTGCATCCGTTTCGTATACGGACAGCGAAAATACGGAACTGACTTCACAAAAGGACACGGTTGTGTGTTTGATTGGATGTATGTTTTTTTCTCTCATTTTTTAAAAAATAATTTTTAATTATCTACAAGGTTACACCAGTGCGATTTGAATTTAAAAATAGTTCTTGCACAACACTGCTTGCATTTCCTGATATTAAATGTTTTATTAAGTCTACTCGCCAGTCGAGTTATTTAAAAAAAAAAACCTTTTTAAAAGTGTAAATATGTCTATACCTTTTCTGTAATAGCAATTTAGAAAATATATACCTACTTAGAAATAAAGTCACATTTGTAACTAAAGAAAACATCGTTGAAGCTTCACTCCAAATCCCACTGTCTGTCAAATGTCTGTCAAAGAATGGCATCCAAGGGCATTAGATAAGCGATATTTCTACGTTATTTTCTATTTGAACGAACATTTGCTCCATTTCACGTTCAGTCAGAGGAAATAAGAGAGATGACGTATCTTCGTTTACTGCATCAGAAAATTCTAAAGATAGCACATGACTTGTTCATTTTGGAAGACTTAACTCGAATAATGACAGGTTTGTCGGCGTGTTCTGATTCTGAGATAAACCATTTGATCATTAGAAATAGTTGCCAGAACCTGTATGTTTGTATGAAGTACATTTATTAGCTAAACAATACTTAATTAATCATAGAGCTGTTTATGAAACATACGTATTCAATATCTATATGACGAAATAGTAACTGAACATTATAATGTTTATTAACTCTATTTTGAGTGAAATTAATTATTTCATTTCATTTCAATTCTAAACAGCGGTGGTAGCTTAGCGGTATACTAATGCGACAGAGTCCAACGATACCGGGTTCAGTCCTAGGCACGCCAATGTCTTTTCTAAGTTATGCGCGTTTTTCCACCGCTCCGTGCTTCGGAGGGCACGTTAAACTGTCGGTCCCGGCTGTGATTGATTAATAGCAGTCGGGCCTGACAACCTCTGACACCAGTGGCCAGCACTAACTTATAGGACATCATACGACAATCAAGCAATGCAAAAGTTAAATTCGAAACGGGATTTTTCTCGGCGTAGTGATGTAAATTGAGTTCGAAAAGAAACTAGTAGATTTGAGAGATACCCCGCACCCGCGAAGTTTATCTGAAAACCAGCTTCTAGCGCACTGGGCTTTGTGCAGAGCATAACTCCGTAGTACTATTATTTATTCTGTGGCATAAGCCCATTGTAACACAGAAATTACAGTCACACTTTAATCTATACTTTACATATAATAAAGCAGTATTAACAAGAAGTCCGTACAAAGAAGATAATTAAAAAAAAAAGGGTCTTGAGTACATACTTAAAACGGGCTACTGAGCAATATAACAATTTCTAACTCGTGTGTCTGAATATTTGTTTGCACAACACATATAAACTACTGGACCTATTGAGATGTGGTTTTTACTATTTGATAGCTTAGGATTTGGCATAAAATCTTTGGGTTTGAATTAAAATCTCGATGCGATGAGTAGTTTTTTTTTTTTGCGATAAACTGTAGTCCGCGCGGACGAAGTCGCGGGTGATAGCTAGTTACCTATAAATGTGAACCTTTCGAATCTCATAAAATAATATCTCTAACGATCTGCCTCTCCAGTTTGAAACCCACACTTGCGTCGCTGCCCTTGATATGACACCTGTGGCTCTAAACCTCAATACGACCAGTCGATAATCGTTTAATGCCTTATATAATTCCCCGTAACATCACATATCGCCGACTCTTAAAATGTTATTATACTACCATCGCATAAAATAAGGTTTAGTGGAGGCGTTGTAACTGCTGACATAATCTATCTATACTTATAAACTTCCTATTTTCGTGTCGATTTTTCAGACAATTTTAAACATGTTTATTTAGACCTGTAAGCAGCTTATTTTAAGTCCCCTAGACCTATTCTTTTTATTATCTTCCTTGTACAGAGTCTTTGTTGCTCACTGCTTTATCATCTGTACATCCACTTTGGCGTTAAAGTCTCCCCTGATAACGTTATAGTGGGCCCTTGTGGCGTTATGTAGAGCCGAAGGTATGTCATCAAACATATCTTCTACCTTATCATCAGAGTGTGCCGAGGTCGGAGCATAAACCTGTACGACCTTCATGCTATATCTTTCGGTCAGCTTAAGAACCAGGTACGCTACCCTGGTCGACACACTCGATATTTTATTACCTGTATGTTAACATTATTAACCTTATTGACGAGGAACCCCACGCCACCCTGAGACTGCTGATCGCCTTCTCGGAAGTAGAACAGGAGGCCCGATTCCAGGGTAATTGTGTCCTCCCCTATCTTCGGACTTCACTCAACCCTAGAATATGCCACCTGATTCTTTGTGAGCTCCGTCTCGAGATGCACCCTGTGTTCGTCAAGCCTAATCGTTCGTCTGTTGTACGTAGCCAGGGTCAGTTGTTATCTTTTCCGGGTGGCCTACGGTAGCCCGGGGATTCTTCGCACCCCTGCCCTGCCATTTCACTGACCGCCAACGTGGTCAGGACAATCAGGGCGACCGGGAACTGGGGTCCATTTGTTATTTGTGCCGTTAATTATGAGGTTTTGCCCATAATCGCCACGCTGGGCATGCGATCCCAGGGCGTAGATTCTCGCACCAGTGACGCTGCTGCCCGTCACCGGCCTGTATCATTAGGCTATTCTTGTTTTTGGAATGGTTATACCGCTATCCGTCAGTCGCCAGAGCCTCGTTCGTTATCCAGCTGGATGACCGCGTGCAGGTCAGGTTGGCTTGGAGCAGTGATATATTTTTTCACTCTCATCCATCCCATACAAAGAAACTCGTATACAAATTATCATACATACATGAACTCTGAAAACATTGCACTCCTTTTTTGAGCAGTGTGTAACAAAGATGTCATCTGCTATCCGCTTGCTCATCTAGTAGTGTAAAAATTAGAATCGGGATATGTATCATGGATACTAAAAACAATTTACAAAAAAAATTGTATACTATATGTTATGAGTTCCCGATAATCAACGGCAAATGTCCAAGCCGAGGTTCGTACCCCCTGGGTGCCCTTGAGCAAGTGGCCAAGTGGCCCGATATTTCGGCACTGTTGCTAGCGCCATGATCACGGATAACTGAAGTAACTTCGGGTGTATAGTTTTTTACGAGCAGACAAAATGATCGACCCTCGTTCTCACTCTTTTATTACTAATCTAACCTAACCTAACGTATAGTCTTTTAAACCTTTACATTAGCTGTGCCCGCGGCTTTGCCCAAGTAGCCTGCGTGTCTCTAAGTTAAAAGTACCATAGGTGTTATTGCAGGTCCTGAAATAAAAAAATACCTACCAAATTATATCAAAAAAACCTTTAGCCGATAAAAAGATTTTTATCTATTTCTCGGCTTCTACTTATTGGATCAAATTTGATATCAAGTTCACCAGATTTGAAGTCAAAACCTAAGCTATCTAACAATGAAAACCGCATTTCAATCACTACAGTAGTTTTTAAGTTTATAAAAGTTATATGAAGCTTATTTTAAGTCCTCGTGGACTTTTTTTTAACACATATAAAAAAAGGGAGGTTCTCAAGTTGATGTGTGTGTATGTATGTAATATTGTTGAAAATGCGTGATATTCATATATGTTAGTCTTTATGAGGAGTGTCTAAGCATATGTACCAAATTTCGTGTATGTGTGTATGTATGTTAGTCCACGTATTTCTCGGAAACTATTAGACCGATTGCAGTAATTATTTTAGTATTAGTTTTAGTATCTATAAACTTAGGGAAAAGTTTAAGTTTCATCAAAATCCGTTCAGTAGTTTAAAAGATATGCACTGTTAACTGTTAACTATGACTTGTTTCTTAGCAAACGGAATAAGTATTTTATTTTCTTAGGCATACCCAAAGTATTTTATTTTTTTAGGTATACCCGATGGGCATACCTTATCGAAACTAAAATGTAAGAAATAAAAAGAAATAAAAAAAAATTGACTTCAAGTCATATAAAACTTAAATTCAAAATGTTTAAATTATTTCTTTCTTTTGTTTTATACGACTTGAAGTCGTTTTTTTAATATATTTTTTATTGTCTTATTTGTACAGTCGTTTTGATACTTACTGATTTATCACTAGTAGTTCTGTGAGCTGTAGACCTCGCGCGCACAAACATTTTTGCAAACAATCTAGCGGTGCATAGTTGCGCCATCTAGTTACCTTATTACTAGTGGCTATGTGAGCTGTAGACCTCGCGCGCACAAACATTTTTGCAAACAATCTAGCGGTGCATAGTTGCGCCATCTAGTTACCTTATTACTAGTGGCTCTGTGAGCTGTACACCTCGCGCGCACAAACTTTTTTGCAAACAATCTAGCGGTGCATAGTAGCGCCATCTAGTTACCTTATTACTAGTGGCTCTGTGAGCTGTAGACCTCGCGCGCACAAACTTTTTTGCAAACAATCTAGCGATGCATAGTAGCGCCATCTAGTTACCTTATTACTAGTGGCTCTGTGAGCTGTAGACCTCGCGCGCACAAACTTTTTTGCAAACAATCTAGCGATGCATAGTAGCGCCATCTAGTTACCTTATTACTAGTGGCTCTGTGAGCTGTAGACCTCGCGCGCACAAACTTTTTTTGCAAATCTCAATTTATTAACTGCTTCTACCATCTTGTAGACCTTGTTATGGAGGTCTCCAACAATTCTTTCTGGCGTGCATGTATAGTGCAATTTTTTAACCATCAGTCTTATTGGCCTCTCTTGCTTATTTTCATAAGAGTGCCAGAGACAATTGTTATCAGTAAGGGCTTTTGTTATTGCTCTGTATGGATTCTTCATTAGTGGCATTGACTTTAACAGTTTCCCCATTCATCATTTTTATGCTGAATGGGGAAACCATCAATCCCTACCTAGTGGGTAAAGGGCTGATTCCACTGATAGAAACCTAAAAGTGTGCAATTTACTGCATTTTGAGGAGCTATTCTGCTCATCGCGCCGAAGATCCTCATCTGATCTTCACCAAATTTTTATGTGTAACCCTCCCCCCCCCCCTTCTTGCTTTCGTTTGTCTGGTTGTAGATGAGAAAAACCGGACGTACGAAAGCATTTTGCCCAGCTGAAACGGAGACGCTTCGCGGTCAATAAGTGGGTATATGTTATAAGTCTAGGTAGTGTAATGTATAATTATTGAGTTTTAATGGTAGTTACGTAGTATATAAATAAGGACAAAACAATGTATAATCAGTATAATCACAGTACATTATTGTGGTTTAATTTTCCAAAAACAATACAATACATATATTTAAGTAATTGAACTGAACAATTGCACATAATTTTACTCATTGAAAGACAAGAGAAAACAAAGTATCACAGATTTTTGCCCCGAATCTGGGCCCCAATTCTACTAAAACAATTGTAATGACAATTATCAACAATGTTCGCGCTTTTATCTCTTAAAAGTAGTAGAAGCGAAAAATTTGTGATATTTTTTTAATTTTGTGTTTGTAATTTTTGTTTTTTTTTTTGAAAATTTCGCATTTTTTTTCGCTTTTAGCACTTTTAAGAGGTAAAAGCGAAAATTTTGTGAAAATTGTTGATAATTGTCATCAGAATTGTTTTATTAGAATTGGGGCCCAGGCCAGTCGCACTCCGCAACAAGTACAAATATTATACCTACACTTCGGGGCCGCAATATTGCGATTAATTCAGTAGCCAAGCGTGCGCTCGACGAGACGCGCGCCGTGTGCTTACAATATAGTACCATGTACCAGTGCATTCGGTATGACAAATCTTGTAAAATACCTATATAATAATGACATTTTATTACGTAGGTAGCCATTTCATTTTCGTTCATTATTAAGCATGGAATTCAGACAGGCACCTTTTATTCATCAAAGTGCAATACCTATTAAGTTATAATCAAATAATGAGGTACTAGGTCTATTCTGATATGAATGTCATTATATGTAGATAATAGAACTATCAACATTTATAATTATAAGTAAAAAAATAATACATTATTACATAATTGTTTATTCTGTTACAATATCTAAGTCATATCATATCACAGAATAATTACTAGTGCAAGTACCTAATTATATCTTGATACAACCCTACCGAGCGAAAAAGTGAAAGAGCGATTCTGAATCGGTTAGAGCAATGGAAGCTCTCGCGCGTTTTGATACGGCACATTCTAGCCTGCACGCAATGGGTGAGCGCCTTCTAGGTAAATATAATTGAAAGATCGCAGCGCTGTGCGAGTTAAATTGCACTTTATTGCGTTGTAGCGAGAGTTGCTATTTATTTAAATGACTTTGCTCAGTTATCCTTCTGTACTTATACTATTATTTATTTTGTGCCCAAATTCAAGAAGGTTCTAAATTTGACCGTTTTTTGGTCTTTGACATTTTGTCAAATTGTTTAGGGCGTGCACCGCGGATCAATTTATCGGACAAAATGGCTTGTTTTATGCACTTGTTGTAAAATCTAATATTTATTGGCTCATTTGGCTCCCATAGACAAGATGTTATTTTTGTACAAAATCTTACCTTTGCTGGAATCAGAATATGAATTTCAAACGTAGTAATCCACTTGCAGTACGGTTTTACAATAAAACAATAAAAGCACTGAAGATGCAGTTGTTTGTTTGTTTGTCATATGAGGTAGTGCTGGCCTCTGATGTCAGAGTTTGTCAAGCCGCCAGAGGGCCTCTGACATGGCTTAACGACTGCTATTAATCAATAACAGCCGGGACCGACAGCTTAACGTGCCCTCCGAAGCACGGAGCGATGGAAAACCGCACATAACTTAGAAAAGTCATTGGTGCGGGGCCTAGGTTTTGAACCCGGTATCGTTGGATTCTAATTTGCACTATAGAACCGTTAGGCCACCATCGCTCTCGATGCAGTACTTATCTCTAACAGAAATCGCCAAAAGCAAGGAAAAACTCAAGAGTGCCTTCGGTGCTATATCGACAAATATTCTCTGCTAAACCGATTCGGAACTCCAAAAATATTTGTGAATATGGCACAGGTGATCAAACAAATAATATAATATGTGCCGATTGCAGGTAGTTACTACCTATACAGTGCCTCTCATTGTGTGGATTGGTAGTCTTTCAGGTTGTGAAGTGCTCCCGCAGGTAGTTGGAGCTGGTTGATCACGATGACAGGTGCCCTGCTGCTCACGTTGCTGTATTTTATGCGCTGCGAGGGCGCGATGGTGGTGCGGAGCGATGAAGCACCGGTCATAAATGACCGTCCTATTATAGGCGTGTTGTCGCAAGAGCAGTCCTCGGAGTTCCACATAACCAAGTACCCTGAAGAGAAAGACACCAACTACATCGCTGCCAGCTATGTTAAGGCTATCGAAGCTTCCGGCGCGAGGGTCGTCCCTGTTCTGTAAGTTTTGTATCTGTACAATAATTATAAGAAGTATTTAGGTATTTCAGTTGTAGTCCTTCTACGCCAAAAAAATAAATCCAGAGATACCTACGTTATGTCCCCACTGACCCCACTCCCATAATGTAGTAGGGTGTTTTAATCATTTAGGTACCTTATAGTCATATAAGTCTCTGGAGTCTGGAACTATATAAGTCACAACGATTAGGTATCTACATTTTAAATTTACAGGATTGGCGAGGACCGCGCATACTATGAAGATTTGTTAGGAAAAATCAATGGGTAAGTTACGTCATTCAAATATATTATATTTCCCGCTAATGGGACTTTATGTTTTTGTGGTTAATAAATAATAAATATAATAATTCAGGACTGAACACTAATTACCTAGACGCAAACTAGGCCTGCGCCATGGGTAACTGATAGGACAACCGATAAACTAGGCCTGCGCCATGGGTAACTGATAGGACAACCGATAAACATAAGTACATATACACCCTTGACTCGGATACAAACATTTGTGCTCTTCACACAAATGTTTGCACCTTGCAGGACTCGAACCCCTGACCGTTGAATTTCCAGTCAGGGACAGTCACATGTACTCGACCGAACCAGTCATTATTATGGTTCCACCCTAATCACTCATGGATTTTGAAGATCATGTATTTGAGGTGATCTACTCGTTATGTCTTTCTCTTTTTAACCCCGAACTTCATAGATAGGTGTTATAAGTTTAGGGTGTGTATGTATGTATGTATGTATGTATGTATGTATGTATCACTGTACCAGTGTATCAGTATATCCGTGTCTGTCTGTGGCATCGTAGCTCCCAAACGAATGGACCGATTTTGATGTGTTTTTTTATGTTTTGAAAGCTGATGTGATCGAAATGCTTCTTAGCTATAAAGGGGTGGGAAGGGCATTTATTTTTATTTGTTCTCGTTGCGACCCATTTCACAATAATTATGTAGAGCAGCACGAAACAATAATTATGTAGAGCAGCACGAAAAAATAATTATGTAGAGCAGCATGAAAAAATAATTATGTAGAGCAGCACGAAAAAAATCTACTGTAGTTTAGAAATAAAATTACTGTGTATAGATACATACTTTTGTAACTTTTAAACTTTCGCGATTCGAACACATAGTTAAATATTTAAACGGGACTTAATCGCGCTGAAAACTTAATATTTATTTACCTCGACGTTTCGATCAAGTTGCTTTGATCGTGGTCACGAGAAGACTGAAGTAGCGGGTGTCAGCGTCGAGAAGGGCGAGCGTTGTCTCCAACTACCCGCATTTGGTTTTGTAAAATTCAGAATTGGCACGACACACGACACTAACGACATCTGCAGATATCTTCTGACATAAACCGCGACACGAACACTTGCTTATCACGGGATTCCAGGACGCAGCCAACTTGAAACCATCCTCTTGGTTGACGTTTCGATCAACGCAACTTGATCTAAACGTCGAGGTAAATAAATATTAAGTTTTCAGCGCGATTAAGTCCCGTTTAAATATTTAACTATAGATACATACTTGTCTTTCATATTATGTCTGCTTTATCCTTTGTGTCTGCAGAGTACTGATCCCCGGTGGCAAAGCTCCCTTTAACGAATCGAACGGGTACGCTGACGCCGGTCAGCACATTTTAGAGACAGCCAAAGCGCTTAACGACCAGGGGGCATACTTCCCGATCATGGGCGTCTGCCACGGATTCAAGCTCATGATTGTCGTGGCGTCCGGCAGGGGAGAGAAGGAGAACTACATCCCTTGCAAATCCTTTGCGAATTTGCCTCTTGGATTTGCCCCAGGTATGAAAGATAAACCAGCAGATGACATTTTAGAAAGTTTGTGGAGCGAGCATGACGCATGACGTAGCCACAAGCTTAGGGAGGTAGGAATATTTTGTCTGAATTCTAGATAGATCCATACCAATATATAAAAGTGAATCGTTATCTGTTTGGTTGTTTGGGGAGTTATCCCGCGATGACGGCTGGACAGATAATGATGAATTTTGGAATGGAGATAGCTTACACCCCGGAATAAAACATAGGATATTTTTTATCCCGGAAAATTGTTAGTTTCCACCGAAAACTGGAAAATATTGATTACTCGCTGTAAGGAACGCTTGCCAGGGAAACGAAATAACAAGTCTGTCAAAAAAAACATGAGCGTTGGTGCTATACCTACTTATGCATTGGTTTTTAATATCCTAGTTTTTTTTCGCGATAAACTGTAGTCCGCGCGGACGAAGTCGCGGGCGGGAAAGTTAGTACTTACCTATAATTTACCGGCATTGACCAGAGGCTATTGCAAGATGAAGCGACGTTCTGCGTAATGTAGCTGGCAGTCATTGGAAGAGAAGAGCCGAAGATCGGGCTCAGTGGCGCGCCGCGGGAGAGGCCTAAGTACAGCAGTGTGGACTAGCATATAGGTTGTTGATGATGATGATGATGACGAATTTAATCATAATATTTAGTCACTGGAATATTTTGTTATTTGTGATGCTCTTAGTTGGTCGGCAATGTAATAATTTTACAGGAAAGCTTAGTTTTAAAATAGACATAAATTCCATTTAATTATATTTATTGGTTAATTAAAAACAAAATTTTAGCCACTTATTGCATACGAGCTGTGCCCGCGGCTTCGCACGCGTGGTCATTTCTCTAGGTTAAAAGTACTCTATGTGCTATTCCAAGAACTAAAATACCAATACACCAACATTTGATCAAAATTCCTTCAGCCGTCAAAAAGTTTTTATCCATTGCACAACTTCTACTCATCGGATTGAGATACCAAGAAGTACTCCAGTTTTTAAGTCAAACCATAAGCTATCCATCACTGAAAACCGCTTCGCAATCGGTCCAGTAGTTTTTACGTGATGCTCGAAAAACCATACAGACAAACAGACAAACAAGATTTAAAAAAATTATATAATCCATGTTCATTAGCTTATTTTAAGTACCCTAGACCATTTTTTTTAATTATCTTCTTTGTACAGACTTTTTCGTACTTATTGTTTTATTATAAGTAGGTATAAATAGATGATACATTACTATTTCGAAATCAGAAAGTGACATGTCCTCCCTTGATTTTTGAAGCTTAGACATGGTATTGACAACGTGACCGCCGCCGATATTGCTAATATCGACATGTGACTCGACAAGGTACGACGACGACCCTGGCTACGTACAACGGACGATCGGTTAGGCTTGACGAACACATGGCGCAACTCGAGACGGACCCCACAAAGATCAGGTGGCATATTCTAGGGTTAAGTGAAGTCCGAAGAGAGGGAGGACACAATGACCCTGGATTCGGGCGGGCTACCTGTTCTACTTCCGAGAGGGCGATCAGCAGTATCAGGGTGGCGTGGTGTTCCTCGTCAATAAGGTCCTCATTGATAATGTTGTAGAAATATCCAGTGTATCGACCAGGGTAGCGTACCTGGTTCTTAAGCTGACCGAAAGGTATTATAAGCCTTAAGGTCGTACAAGAGTACTCTCCGAACTCGGCACACTCGGATGATGAGGTAGAATATATTTTTGATGACATATCTTCGGCTCTACATAAAACCACAAGGAACCACTACAACGTTATCATGGGAGACTTTAACGCCAATGAATCGAAAATAGGTCCAGACGGCTATGGGGACGGAATCACAGGGGGCAAATCCTAGTTAACTTATTGGAAAAAGAGGGGTTCTCTTTGATGAATTCATTCTTCAAAAAGCAACCCCGAGAGGAAATGGTCTCATCAACAACCTATATACTAGTCCACTGCTGGACATAGGCCTCTCCCAAGGCGCGCCACTGAGCCCGATCTTCGACTCTTCCAATGACTGCCAGCTACATTGCGCAGAACGTCGCTCCATCTAGCCGGAGGGCGTCTTACACTATGTTTGCCGATTCGTGGTCTCCACTCTAGAACTCGTCTACCCCAACGGTTATCGGTTCTACGACAAGTGTGACCAGCCCATAGCCGCTTCAGCTTGCTAAGTCTCCGCACTATGTCAGTTACCTTAGTCCTCTGCCGAATCACCCCATTTCAGATTCGATCTCTCAGAGAAACTCCGAGCATAGCTCGTTCCATAGCTCGTTGAAAGACCTTGTGGAGCAGTGTCCACATTTCGGCTCCGTATGTCATTGCGGGTAGGACACACTGGTTGAAGACTATTGTCTTCAGGCATTGTGGAATGGGCGGCGAGAAAACTTGACGAAATTTTCCAACAGCTGCCCAGTCCAGCTGAATCCTCCTATTGGCTTCCTTCTCAAAATTGTTTCTACCCAGTTTAACAATTAGACCCTGGTAAATATACTCCTGTACAATTTCGAGAGGCATGCTATGAAGAAATGGTATAAAAAACTGAAATCCCGCTTTCCGCCTCCCCTCCGCACCGACTTCCCCTCATCCCCCTACCCCTCTCCCGCAACACACCATCCCACGCGCCTTAGTCCAGACCACACTGATGTTGATGATGATGATGACCAACCCAACATCCCTCTGAACCACCAGGGGGTGGTTACCACCTACCACAACCTTCGGGAATAACTGCAAATAAAGAATCTAGAAAAATCGATGAATTTTCTGCCTGTTCTGATTTTGTTCGGTTTTGCGGTACGCCTTTGAAAACGATTCGCGTGGCATGTTCTTTCTTCACATCACTAAATTGCTCTCGTGACGCATAGTAGGTAGGTACGTAAAAGTTGTCACACTGCTGCTTGCGTTGCCTATCTCGATATATGGTCTGTGGATTGTTCGTTTATCTGGTTTGAAAGTAATCAATGTACATGTAATGGACTACAGTTTTTCGCGAAAAAAAGCATCCTTTGTTCTTGTAGGATATTGAAAACCAATGCAAAAGTAGGTATAGCACCTCTATAGCACCAATGATTTTTATTTTTTTGACGGACTTGTTATTTCGTTTCCATGGCAACCGTTTCTTACAGTTGCTTACAGCGAGTAATCAACATTTTCCAGTTTTCCCGTGGAAACATACAATTTTCCGGATAAAAAGTACCCGTATTCCATGGGGAATGGATATACCCTGGAATACATCATAGGACATAGATTTTGATGAAATTTGCAATGTAGATCTACATTGCAAATTTCATCAAAATCTGTCCTGCCGTTATCGCGTGAAAGCTCCCCAAACAAACAAACAAACAAACAAACAGACAATGTTTCACTTTTATATATATTTTTATATATATTGGTATGGATATTATATCGACAGATTGAGATACAAAGTACACCAGTAAAACCCTAAGCTTTCCATCAGTGAAAACCGCATAACAGTCGGACCAGTAGTTCTTACGTGATGCGCGAACAAACAAACAGACAGACCATTAAAGATATTATATTCTTGTTCAATAACTTATTTTAATAAAAAAAAAAATTATCTTCATTGTATTTTGAATTACGTATAAAAGATAATTTAATTTGTATTGGTGTAAAACCAGATACTTATGACTATTAATAGATGTTGCAATATTGCAGATTTCCGTGACAGCAAGATGTTTGGTAACGCGCCTGACGATATAATAGACTTGTTGGCGCACGAAGATATTACAGTAAATGCTCATCATTACTGCATTACAGATGAGGTAAAACTGACATGTAAGGTTACTTCATAGTACACAGAGTCACTATAATAATAATAAAACCTGTTTATTCCGTAGTTATAACATCTAGCTAAAAATATATGTATAGGTAATAAATTTAATTTAATGAAGGATCACTCCATCTTAATCCATATTTTCGTTGTTTGCGCATCTGTAATCCAGTTTTTACCCGACTGCGGAGGGTTATGTTTCATCGGCTCTTCTCATCCTGTTTCTGCTGGCCGCCTTGCGCAGTTCGTCACTCCACCTGGCCGGTGGGCGTCTACACTAAGTATGCCAAGCTGTGGTCTCCACTCAAGAACACGTTTACCCCAGCGGTTGTCCGTTCTTTGACAAATGCGCCCAGCCCACTGCCACTTCGGCCTGCTAATTCTCTTAGCTATGTCTGTGACTTTGGTCCTCATTCCGGATCTTATCCTTCAGAGAAACTCCAAGCATAGCTCTCTCCATGGCTCGCTGAGCGACTTTAAATTTGTGAACTTGTCCCACCGTGAGTGTCCACGTCTCGGCTCCGTATGCCAGCACTGGTAGGATGAACGCATTGAAGACGTTCGTCTTCAGGCACTGTGGAATGGACGACGAGAAGACCTAACGAAGTTCCCCGAACGCTGCTCAGTCCAACTGAATCCTTCTGTTGGCTTCTCTCTCGAATTTGTATCTACCCAAGTGTAAAGTTTGCTTGAGATAGACATATTCATTAACAACTTTGAGGGGCTCACCATCGACAGCTACAGGTCTTGGGGAATTTAAATCGTTATACATGATCTTGATCTGATCTAAGTTCATCCCGAGACCGATCTGTCTAGAAGCATCAGCCAGGCCGTTTAGCATTTGCTCAAGTTTCTGCACGGACCATAATTGTGAGATGTACTTGCCTTTATATTTATGCGCTTCCCTTTCCAGACCACAGTCTTAAACATATCTTCCAATGCGTTCCCCTGCCTTTTCCAGACTACAGTCATAAACATATCTTTCAAGGCGTTGGTGAACAGTTTCAGAGATATAACGTCCCCTCTGTGTCACTCCCCTGCGCAGTTGGATATGTTTAGACTGCTGGTTTTGTACTTGGACACTCATGACACCGCTGCAGAGACTCCAGAACCGCCCAGGTTTCAACGGAGTCAAAGGCCTTCTCATAGTCCACAGAAGCAAAACACAGGGGCTGTTTATATTCCTCAGACTTCTGTATAACCTACCTGTATGTGGTCTATGGTGATAAATACTCCGCGAAACCTAGCCTGTTCAGGAGGCTGGATTCGTCAAGTCTTCTTGCGAGACGATTTGAGATGACCATCGAAAACAACTTATAGACGTTGCTCAAGAGTGAAATAGGTCGGTAGTTCTTTAAAAGGGTTATCCTCTTTTTAAATAATAATACTACCAAACTCCTCCACGCCTCTGGAGTTCTCCCATTGTTAAGAACGGTGCTATATAACCCCTGAAGCTCTCGAAGTACGGACTTTTCCCCCTGCTTTCAAGAGCTCCGTAGTTATTCCGTCCTCTCCAGGTGCCTTTCCATTCTTAAGTTGTTTGAGTGCCATCTCAATCTCGTTTAGGCTGACGTCAGGCAGTTGGTCAGTGTAGTCGCGGGTCGGTATTGCGCGGGAATCTTCTGTGCTGGGTTCGGGTGTAGAAGCATGCGAATCGTTCAATCGGCCATAGAAGTCTTCGATTTCAGAAAAGATCTCCGTCTTAGAGACGACGGTTGTGCCATTTTTGGTCCTGATCTTCGTCTGATGGGGTTTACTCTATTGCTGGGCGAAGACATGACCCCCGGCTTTGCTCAATTGCCTTTTCTACCCGGCGTGTATTTGAGCACCAGAGGTCACGTCGCACCAGCTTACTGATCTTCTGATTGAGCTCCATTTTTACTGAAGGTGTGGCTTGCTTTTGCTCCCGTCGTTTGTCCATAAGCTGAAGAGCCTCATCCGAGATTTTAGACGTCGTGCCCTTTCGCTGCAGTTGACAAAATTTTGTGTTTTCTTCCCTTAGGATTCCCACAACTTTTTGGAGTTGCTCATCCACGTCATTTGTGTTTTCTAAGGCAGCAAATCGATTTTGCAATTTGATTTGGAACTGTTCTGATCCAACAGCGCCTTGAAGCTGGTTAGGTCGGAGCGTAGACTTCACCAGACTGCATCTTGCAAGCTTGTGGTCGATATTCAAGGAGCCTTGGATAAGTCGGTGATCACTGTCGGTATTGAACCTGCTGATGACTGTGACATCCCTGAATAACTATGTGCCTATTGTCCGTCATGATGAAGTCGATCTCATTTTTAGTCACAGTGTCGGGGCTTTGCCAAATCCAATTCCTCTGGCGC
The DNA here is from genome assembly GCA_946251855.1 of Alsophila aescularia. Taxonomy (NCBI): domain Eukaryota; kingdom Metazoa; phylum Arthropoda; class Insecta; order Lepidoptera; family Geometridae; genus Alsophila; species Alsophila aescularia. The sequence continues at coordinate 57,115,850 of OX276379.1, read as the reverse complement.
TGATTTTTGAAAAATTAATTCATCAAAAAGAACCCCTCTTTCTCCAAAAAAGTTAACTAGCCTTTGCCCCTGTGATTCCTGTCTCCATAGCCGTGTGGAAAAATCTGAAACTGCCAGTCTGTACTCCCACTTTGGCGTTAATGTCTCCCATGATAATATTGTAGTGGGCCCTTGTGGTGTTATGTAGGACCGAAGATACGTCATCAAATATATCTTCTATTTCATCATCGGAGAGTGCCGAGGTCGGTGCGTAAACCTGTACGATCTTAAGGCTATACCTTTCGGTCAGCTTAAGAACCAGGTCCGCTACCCTGGTCGACACACTGGATATTTCTACAACATTCTCAATATGGACTTTATTCACGAGGAAACCCACGTCACTCTGAGACTGCTGATCCAGATCCTGCTGATGAGACGGCCGCTCGGGTAGAATAGATGGCCCGACTCTAGGGTTACAGTGTCCTCCCCCTCTCTTTGGACTACACACAACCCCAGAACATGCCACCTTATCTTTATAAGCTCCGTCTCGGATTGCGTCATTTGATCGCCAAGCCTAATCGTTCGTCCGTTTTACGTAGCCAGGGTCAGTTGTTTTAATTTTTGGTGGTCTACGGTAAACCCTACGGATCCTTCGCACCCTCTGCCCTGCCATTTCCTTGACCACCGCCGTGGCCAGGACTAGCTCGGCGACCGGTAACTGGGGGCCATTTTTTAAATGTGTCTTGCATACTAGAAGGTTTTGCTCATAGTCTCCACGCTGGGCATGCGGGTGGGCGATACATTACCTTGAATAATCTAAAATTAAAACTTTTGTAAGAAGCTTAAAAGATAATTGCTTCTGTTTAGTTATAAGAATTATATATTTTTAAAATGGTCTTTTAAAGTTCTTCATTTTGATACCCCACTCGATAGGTTTTGGTAATTTTTTCTTCCGTCGGAAATACAATATGGCAGCTGTAAGCCGCCATATTAGTTACCCGACTGCACGAAGGGTTATATGTTTGGGTTGTATGCATGTTTATTTGTACGTTTCTTAGGCGCGTCCTACAGCCGAAACGGCTGAATGGTTTATGATAAATGAGGTATCATTGGATTCGCCTTGATCACGAGAGTGCTTTATGATATATGAAATGTCACGAAAACTAATATGGCGGCTTACAGCTGCCATATTGTATTTCAGACTTTTTTTTTTAAACTTCCTATTTTACAATATGGGTATCAAATTGAAGGTCTTGATAAGCACATTCCAACAGTATATAATTTACTGGCATAAGTTATTTTTTGGTAGTCCAGGCGTGTTTTTTTAGATTTTAAGCTAGCTAGAAAACTTACACTAGAAGCTTTGTATAATTTTTTTACAGAATAATAAATGTTTATTTTCCAGAACATCAGGTCCCATAACCTGACACTAGACTGGACGCCGACATCCTACGGTGATGATGAATACGGTGTTAAGTTTATTGCCAGCTGCGAACATAATAGGTAACCTACTGAACGGCGAGCCGGTCCTTATCTTTGTTTGGATGAAAGCCGTTCCCAATATAGGCTTTGATCACTCATTGTGGAAGATCTGGAGCGAATGCAACTAGAAAGTATGGGATTTTGCTCAAATTTTCAGTTTCTTTGGTATTTGTTATTCCTACTCGCATATATGAGGGTCTGCTGAAGAATAGCATAATATATTAAAACCTGAAGGACATCTGGCTGGCATCAAGACACTTTGAACTGGTGTTTTGAACGTCATAACAAGATGTTCAGCTATGGTTAATACATATGTCCAATATTCAATTTCAATACTGCAAGTTTTGCACGGAAGGAAAAACTAGAGACCAGTAGAAAAATCTAATTATGTCCTACTATAACATATCTATACCTATAAAAAAGTACCGTGAAATACTTACTGACTGACGACAACGCACAGCCGAAACAAGTGGGCCTAGAGAAATGAAATTTGTAGGGAATATTCCTTGAGGTGCTCTAAGGAAATACCCAAGAGTTGCATTTTTTTTTTAAATTCCTTCTCTAAGGTAGTCAAAAAAGGCAAATTTTTTAAAGGCGAGCTAGGAATATATATGTCGTGGCGATATCGTAAAATTTATCATTCCAAGAAATGCTTCGCCACATCATTAAAAAAAAACATGAAATTATCGGTGACATCATGAAATGGTTTGGCCAGATGAATGAATGATTAGCGTTTGATGATATGAACATCTAAACGCACGGCTACTTAATGATATGGTCAAACATTAGTGATCATATTGTAAAATAAACATTATCCATCGTCAGAGGCGCTAGTAGGAAGCCCGACTTGGCTGTGATAGGTTATAGAAGATTGGTAAAAAAAACTGAGTTTGGAACACTTTTGGTATCATGAAACCCCTACATCAATAATATTTTATGATATGGCCTAACGTGGATTGAAATTAAATTAAACGTTGATGTAATTAATATGAAAAAAAATATGAACAAAATAAAAATATATATAGCTTACTTCCGCCAAAACTGTAAGTCAGACAAATGGTAAATGGTAAAATTAACAAAAGTAAAACCCCACGCTAAACAAACCCTACTTGGGTAGGGTTTGTTATACAAGTACCTTAACACTTATATAGTTATATACATATAATATAAATACACAATAAAAAACATATACCTCAATCCAAATACCAAACGTCTGACATCAATACCAATGTCAGACGTTTGGTATTTGGATTGAGGCTTTTATCGAGACTTTTATGGTTGAAGAACCTCGCACAAGAACGAAGCAATACGCTTCTTCGTTCATTACTAGCTTATGCCCGCGGCTTCGCACGCGTGGTCATTTCTCGAGGCACTATTATTTATTCTGTGCTCTAGGTTAAAAGTACTTTATGTACTATTCCAAGACCTAAAATACTAATATAACAACTTTTTTCAAAATTTCTTCTGCCGAAAAATAGTTTTTATCGATTTCTCGGCTTCTGCTGATCGGATTGAGATACCAAGAACACCAGTTCTTAAGTCAAGCCCTAAGCTATCCAACAGTGAAAACTGCATTACAATCAGTCCAGTAGTTTTACGTGATGCGCGAACAAACATACAGACAAACTAACCAACAAACAGACATACACATTTTTAAACATGTTATATTCTTGTTTAGTAGATTATTTTAAATACTCTAAACTTTTTTTTTAAATTATCTTCTTTGTACAGATTTTTTCGTTCATATTGCTTTATTATAAGTATAGATAAGAACTGAAAAGAAGTGGAATGCCCTGCCCTCGTCAGTGTTTCCGGTAAAATATAACCCAGGTGTGTTCAAGTCAAGAGTGAATAGGTATCTACTAGGCAAGCGTGCTACACCTTCTACTAAATCATCGCTTTTCATCAGGTGAGATCGTGGTCAAACGATTGCTTAGTCCGTAATAAAATTATAACTATGAAAAACGGTTTAAAATTTAATCTAATGCATTACAATAATTAAAATTCATCATTGATAATGCATGCATAAAATTGAAAACCAATAAAATCATAAGCCTACACTTGTACCTATTGGCTTCCTACCCATGTTTATTCGATACGTTCCTTGTTGTTGAAATGAGGAACTTGAGACAAAGTAAGTAATTGTAACAAATTATACATTATCATTACAGATATCCATTTTACGGCATCTATTTCCACCCAGAGAAGATTTTTGAGTGGGAACTGTCATTTAACTACCCTCATTCTGATAAAGCCATCAAAGCGAACAGATATTTCATGGACTTCTTCGTAAGAGAATGCAGGAAAAGCAACCATGCATTCCCCAGCGCTGCTGAAGAAAAACAGTGCCTAATCTACAACTACAAAACTCTCTTTACTGGTAAACATGGTAACAGATTTCTGGAGTGTTATCTGATAGATCCTAGGAGTACTGATTCTAATAAACTTTTGCAATGTTAATTTCAGCATTGTTATCAGATTGATCCAAGGAGCACTGTATCTAATAAACTTTAGTAATGTTAATTTCATCAGTGTTATCCGATTGATCCAAGGAGCACTGTCTCTAATAAACTTTACCAATGTTATTTTCAGCAGTGTTATCTGATTGATCCAAGAAGCACTGTCTCTAATAAAATTTAGCAATGTTAATTTCAGCAGTGTTATCCAATTGATCCAACGAGCACTGTCTCTAATAAACTTTAGCAATGTTAATTTCAGCAGTGTACTCCGCTTGATCCAAGAAGCACTATCTCTAATAAACTCATGGATCAATGTTTTTATGACTTATATTTTCCATCCTCTTTTCGTGTCGGTAATTCAGCCTCTTGACACTACAGTAAAAATAATATTTAGTGACTTGCGAAAAACGGTTTTTCGGGCTCAGTGTCATTGACTAGGGGAGCCTACTTTGAGCAGTGGGTGGACGAATATGGGATGATGTTATTTAGAGACGATACCTATTAGCAGGAAATATCTATTCTGGACGTGAACTGTCAAATAACGATGTGAATTTCGCAGCCCCAAAACCTGCGAAGAATCTCTACAAGCGCTTGTATCGAATAAATATTAAATTGAACTGAGTTACTTAATTTTTCGTTTTCAATCAATGTTTTTACATAAAAAATAAACTATTAATCTCATCTCATTATGTCAGAAGGCGTCGCCAGCCTACCCACTTAATGGAATATTTAATAGTCTGAGTGATAGAAAGCCCAGGCAGGTTTCAATGCCATATTGTTTTCAGAGCATGAAAGAAAAAGATTCTTTAAAACTATAACGAGACGGGCAAGTATACATGTTACGCATTTAGAATTTGAAACATAGTTACGAACATGCAGCTTCTTTTCAGTTTATTATAATTATATTCTCACATAAACTCGGAACTTGGTTTGAGCTTTCTGTAGCCCACTTGTTCTTATTTCATCACAAATAACAATTCCTGTTTGAAAAGTGAATGTAGATATATCATTTCAAGCGAACAGCTATTTGTTGGAACAGCTCTATTAACTCTCGTTTGCACGCTCTACAATTTCAATGTTTATTGGGGAATTTGTAGAGCAAATTCTGAATTCTACTTTTCTAGACAGCAAAGTACCTACTTACTTAGTTTCATGTTCGTACAAAGGAGAGTTTACTGCGCAGTTCACGCCGACACGAAGCGAGTCTCACGAAGCCGTTTAGATCACTAGAGAATAGCCTCAGTAGAGTCTAACTTGTAATGACTATTAGTCATTCGCCGCCTCTATAAGGGGGGTGGAGAGGGCTCTACCACATAATAACTAATCTATTAATTAAACAAGTATTGAACCTAGGTACTCTACTAAAATTTATTACATACTAAAAGTGTTTAAACTGTGTAATTATCAAATTTAGAGGAATTTCCATCGGTAGATCTCATTGTAAATTACTATTATCTACATCTACAGTACATTAATATTATAAAGTGAAAAGATTTGATATTTTGTATGTTTGTTTATGGAGAAACTCAAAAAACACTCAACCTATTTAAAAAATCCATCACCTATAGAAAGCTACACGGGCTGTTAAACAAGTTTATTTTTGTTAAAATAAGTACAAATTTATCTTTGTTTCTTCTTGTATCTACCCGAGCGAAGCCGGGCGGGTCTTTAAATACATACATAGATAAAATATTTTTCAAAAAAAAAAAAAAAAAGTACAAATTTATCTTTCTTTCTACTCGTATCTACCCGAGCGAAGCCGGGCGGGTCTTTAAATACATACATAGATAAAATATTTTTCCAAAAAAAAAAAACACTACTTCATAATAAAAATGTTATTTTGTAAACAACCACTAAAAATAATGAAATAATTACAATTGAGCCAGAACAGTATCACTTTTTCGAAATTACCAACGTAATAATAATGCATAAATACAACATAAGATAAGAAAGAGTTTTTTGAAGGCGGTGCCAAGCCGAGCCATAATTATTAATATGTTTGAGCTTATTCAAAAAGATAATGTCTTAAACAGCTTGACGTGTTATATAAAATAATAAGCTTTTAAAGTAATTACCTACAAAAACTTTATCATTTACTAGATTGCTGTATTCGTGTCAATCGGTTTGAGAATGTGTGAAAGTCAAAATCTGCTCGTGTGAGTCTCTTGTTTTATCTCTTCTGCGTTTCGTGTTTTGTATGAGGATGCGTCATAGACAACTGCATATTACTTCGTACGTAGAGGTATGTATTCATTTTGTATTACTTTTGTTGTAGAGAACTTATGAAGACAAACCCAATGAAACCAAACTCGAAGGGGTTCCATTATTTGATTGTTGAGTTCCTATAACTACCTTCCGGTTCCAACATCAGACCCTGGGTACCACCAAAAAAACCAGAGAACTCACCAAGACAAACTAAATGAGCCCAAACTCGAAGGGGGTTCCATCATTTTGTTGTTGAGTTCCTGTGAATACCTTCCGGCTCCATCATCAGACCCTGGATACCACATAAAACCAGAGATCTCATCAAGACAATCCAATTGAGCCCAAACTCGAAGGGATTCCATCATCCGATTGTGTAGTTCCTTTGATTACTACTACTACTACTACTACTACTACTACTACTACTACTAGTGTAGATTTTTAATTGAAAAAGAACTAAACCCATTTGCAAATCTTCAGCATTTTTGGACGTCCTTAAATTGTTCAAAATTGACTTGCAATCCAGTCCTAAACATTATAACACAGTGAATTAAATTAAAGCTTGTTTAAAGCTACTAAACCAATTTTTGTGAAATTTATACAGTACCACACTAGAGGTCTTCTTACTCAAGTAAAAACAATCATCTAATTCGGTTCAGAAATCCTAAGATATTAGAGAACATAAACTATAAAACAAATACATTTTCTAATAAAACTACTGAACCAATTTTGATTAAGTTTATATGGGACTACACACAAAGATTACCTTTTTGAATTAAAAAAAAACATCCATCTAAATCGGTTTAGAGAGATAAACACAAAATCAAGGCAATATAAACATAAAATCGAATTGAGTTACTCAAAAAACTATTTTTACTCAAACAATACTTGTAATGTGGTCATTATTTCGACAACCTTCTTTGGGCAAAGTCGAACTTGCCGCGCTGCTTGAATAGGCGCCAGCAAAGTTGTATGGAATTTCATTATTGTCGTGTTTTGTCGTAGCACTATTATTTATTCCGTGTGTTCGTTAACCCCGAACGCGAAAAGAGAGGCGTTGTAGCACCCAGACGAATGGACCGATTTTGATGGTTTTTTTCTGTTTTCTGATGTGATCGTGATTGTTGTTGTTGTTTCTGTTTATGTTTCTATTTTTGTTTCTGTTTCTGCTTCTGCTTCTGTTTCTGTTGTTGTGGTCGTTGTTGTTGTCGTTGTTGTTGCATTGTTTGAGTAAATTCTGATTATACTAAGCTGGTTTTATTTAAATTCCTCGCATTGTTTGAGTAAAGCACTATACAAGCCTTGGTCCGCAATGACTGCCCTGCTGGCCACGCTATGATGGCCTCGAGCTTTGCTTAGTTAAGTTCTCGGCCTTCAAGCATGGCCATCATTGCAGCCCTTGCTGTCCGCGCTATAAAAGCCTCGACCTTCGGTCTCGGCCTTCATTCCAGCTTGGCCATCAAGGGCTGCAATGCTGACCGCGCTGTGATGGCCTTGAACTTAGCTTAGCTACGCTCTCAGCCATCATCATCGCTGCCAGCAACGCAGTCATAACAGACCGCGGCAGTAATTCACGAAAAACTACTGAACCAATTTTGATATAATTTATACGGGACCACCTGGAGAGTATACACATTCAAACAAAAAAAGATTGTTTAATATCGGTATCGACCGACATACAAAAAAAAACATACATCAGCCGAACATATAACCGTCTCCTTTTCTGAAGTCATTTAAAAATACGAAATTACGTGCGGAGCCGAAGGGCAGAGCACCTAGTAATGTTTATAAATGGAAGGTATATTTTGACTTCCCAAAACCATTCCGACACGTTAATACTTAAAATAATTTATTCGTTCCTTGTTCTTGTTAATTCAATATCCTTATTTATTAGGGGTTGAAATGAAACATCGAGAATTTACGCTCGGTCCAGCTACAGCCTGCGGTGTGTGCAAAGCTACAGAGTTAATTCTGAGGGTAATATTAATTTACAGAACACAATGTGATCTGAAAAGATAAATTTAAATATCGTCTATGTAACTGCAAAGCAGTCACATAAGCAGCTCTTTTTGACTTCACTGCGGAGGACTGATTGTTTGTTTTGGCGCGTTCTAAAGCCTAAACGGCTTGATGGATTTTGATAAATGAGGTATCATTAGATACGTCTTAATCACGAGAGTGCTATAGGATATATGAAATGTCACGAAAACTAATATGGCGGCTTACAGCTGACATATTGTATTTCCGACGAAACAAAAAATTACCCAAATCTATTGAGTTAGGTATCAAAAAGGTATAAAAATACCATTCCAAAAATATAGAAGTAAGGCAAACTTATATGTTTTTGGAATGGTATGTTTATTTATATTTAAAAAATAATTTTAAATAAAAATAAATTATTATAATAAAACAAAAACCCGACTGCGAACAGAACTAAAACGAGACGAACAAGCTTTAAATTCTAAGTTACAGTCGTTAAGCCATGTCAGAGAGGCTTTCGCGCAGCCTGACATACTCTGACACCAGAGGCCAGCACTACCTAATACGACAAACAAACAAACAAACAAACAGTCGGAGTCGGAGGCATCATGCATCTCATTTCTCCTTTGACGGGATCGGCTAGAACCTGCTCCTCACGCCTCCGACTGCATCTTATATTTCAAATTCATGAATCTAAAGCTTGTTTGCCTCTTTTATATTTGTTTGCAGTCGTTGTTTTTTTTTGTACCTATAGGTGATTATTCAGCATTTATTTCTTTTCACAATATGGCGTCTGCTTGTCGCCATATTGAATTTTGATTATTGTCATGTCTTTATTAGCACTCGCAAGATTAAGACAAATCGAGTGACGTAAAAATCATCAAAATCGGTTTACACGTTTCGTCTATTCACAAAGGAACAGACATATATGCATACATACAATGCAGGCTGATAAACACAATTTCCTCCACTCAGTCGTGTAATAGTACATTACTGCCGCGGTCTGTAATGACTGCGTTGCTGGCAGCGATTATGATGGCCGAGAGCGTAGCTAAGCTAAGTTCGAGGCCATCACAGCGGGGTCAGCATTGCAGCCCTTGATGGCCAAGCTGGAATGAAGGCCGAGACCGAAGGTCGAGGCCTTTATAGCGCGGACAGCAAGGGCTGCAATGATAGCCAAGCTTGAATGCCGAGAACTTAACTAAGCAAAGCTCGAGGCCATCATAGCGTGGCCAGCAGGGCAGTCATTGCGGACCAAGGCTTGTATAGTGCTTTACTCAAACAATGCGAGGAATTTAAATAAAACTAGCAAACTGATGATAAAATTATATAACCCACTAAAACAACAAAAACCAAAACAACACCAACAACAACATCAAAAACAACAAGAACAACAAAAAAGACAAACAACAAAAACAAAAAGAACTACAAAAACAACAAGAACAACCATAACTACAACAAGAACAACCATAACAACAACAAAAACAGCAATAACATTAAAATAACAAGGAAAACAACAAAAACAACAAGAACGACAAAAACAACAAAAGCAACAAGAACAGCAAAAACAACAAGAACAGCAAAAACAACATGAACAACAACAACAAAAACAACAACAAAATTAATAAGAACAACAAAAACAACAAGAAAAATAACAAGAACAACAACAAGAACAACTAAAACAACAAAAACAACAAGATCAACAAAAAAAACATCAACAAAAAACAACAATAACAACAATAACAACAAAAACAACAACGAAAACAACAAGAACAACAATAAAAACACCAAGAACAACAAAAACAACAAGGACATTAAAACAACAAGAACAAGATCAGAAACCACATCAAATAAAACACAATAATAAACAACAACAACAACAAAAAACATACTACAACATAACAATAACAACATCAACAAAATAACAAAAACAACAAAATGCAATGAAAACTAAAACAACAAAAACTACAACAACAACAATAATAGCTAAGAACCATCTCATCAGCTTTCAAACAGAAAAAAAAAACTATATCGGTCTATACGTTTGGGAACTACGACGCCTCTCTTTTCGCGTTCGGTGGTTAACAAAACCGCAGAATAAATAATAGTACTAATAAAACATGACAATAATGGATTTTCAAAGGAAATTGCTGGCCGCAAAACACGACAGTAATGAAATTCCATACAACTTTGCTGGCGCCTATTCAAGCAGCGCGGCAAGGTCGACTTTGCCCAAAGAAGGTTGTCGAAATAATGACCACATTACAAGCTTGTTTGAGTAAAAACGATTAATCGCAACCCAAACCCGTGCGTCGTACACTCGACCAGTTAACGTTCAAGTGCCGCATCGGACAAACAAAGCAAATTGGCAAAACACTTATCGACGACTCGACCACACAAGTGCCGCTTGTTAAAGTTCTGGCGCAGTTTAGTCACGACGCGAACAAATACTAAGTTAGAGTTACAAAGGCCTCCAAGCTACATTTGTATTTCTTGGGAACAGGAACAGGGAGTTATTTATTCTATGACCAGACTCAATCAAAGATTTGTGTCGAGTGTTGCGATAAGATAGATAACACTTTATTGCACCATATGAAACACATACAAACAAAAATAAACTTAAAAATATAGTACAATCGGCGGCCTTATCGCTAAGCAGCGATCTCTTCCAGGCAACCGTAGGCTATATTGAGACACATGACTATATAGTTATCGTGTTGCGATAAGCTGAATATAAAGACCAAAAGCAATATATTATGTACTAGCTGCACCCCGCGGTTTCACCCGCATGAGCGATGATGATGATAAATGATGATGAAAGTATCCTATGTGTTATTCCAGGGTATGAGCTATCTCCATTACAAATTTTATCAAAATCCGTTTAGCCGTTTAAGAGTGAAGTATTATGATGATGATGATGATGATGATGAAAGTATCCTATGTGTTATTCCAAGGTATAAGCTATCTCAATTCCAAATTTTATCAAAATCCTTTCAGCCGTTTAAGAGTGAAGAATGATGATGACGATGGTGATGATGATGATGGTTACATTATTGCAATATTCGAAGGAATCTCTAATATTTTGAAATATAAAATACTGCTAATGTTACCCCCTGATAATGTAGCTATCTATAGGTGAAATAAATTTTAAAAACTGTTCATTATTTTTTGAGTTTATCCATTACAAACAAACAAACATACAAACAATCAAATCTTTCCTCTTTATAATATTAGTATAGAAGTATAGATATAGAAGTGGCAGTGTACCTATAGGTACCTATAATATATGATCCTTCTACACTAATATATAGGTAAATAGGGGTAGGTAAGCCCCAGATCAATCATGACTTCCATATGTTTGCTCGATTATTTTCGTTATATAAGTATCTATCACTGCCATTGAAAGCAAAAACCAACTGCCATTTCAGGTTGGTTGTCTTTTGAGACAGACATTACTTATTATTTGTAGCGTCTTATCATTTACTTCGCGGTTGCGCTACCTCCGAGCACAAGGTGATTTCGTGGTTCTATCGTTTCGTGTTTGCGCCTTTCCCGAGAATTCAGGGTTAGTCAGTAGTAGGTAGCCGGGAACGGTTTTTGACCTTCATAAATTAGTTGCGGGCCCAGGGCGCAGAATAAATACCACAGAATGCTACACTGAATAACCTACGGCCAGGGTTCCCATTTCCAAAGCCATTATGATAATATGTGGGATTCTAAGGATGCTTAGATGATCCGAAGTTTTTGTAAATACAAGTTACAGTACATTTTGCTTTTGGGCAAAATCATATCTACTGAAATTTAAAAATGTATAACTAACAAGCACAAATTAAAAATATAAATAGCCCCCGACTCCCCAACCCCCATTATAGCTAAGAACCATCTCGTTTACTCAGCATTGAAACAAGAAAAACCGCAGCTAAATTGGTCCATTCGTTTGGGAAATACAATTCTCACCCCCCTTTTCTCAACTCCTTCTCCCATATAGCTGAGAACTATCTCATCATCATCATCATAAAAAACTGCATCAAAATTGGTCCATTCTTTTGGGAGCTGTGATGCTCGCCTGCATTCCTCCTCCCCCTGCCCCTCTCCCACCATTATAGCTAAGAACCTTCTCGTTTACCCCAGCTTTCAAACATAAACAACCACAGCTAAATCCGTCCATTCGTTTTGAAGCTACGATTTTCACTCCCCTTTTTTACCTCCCCCTCCCCCTCCCCTTATATCAAAAACCATCTCGATCACATCTACTTTCAAACCGAAAAAAACGCATCAAAATCGGTCCATTCGTTTGGGAGCTACGATGGCACAGATAGACACACACACACACACACACACACACACACACACACACACACACACACACACACACACACACACACACACACACACGAACACACACAGGTAGGTAGTACCTATTTTTAGTCTTTTATATAATTTTATTTCCCTGTTTGTTAATTGTTTTTTTGTCACAATTAAGATATGTCTATGTCTATGTCTACACAGTGATACACCCTAAACTTATAACACCCGTCTCTTTGTTCGGGGGTTAAAAATTGGAAATTTTAGAAGAAGCTTAAAAGACAATTGCTACTATTTTTGAACTGGTCTTTTAAAGACCTTCATAATCTTTTATGCAGTAGTCATGTGATGTCACGAGAACCAAACCAAATTGGCTGAAAGGCTGAAATTTGGTGTGTGCCAAATTTCAGCCCGATAGCTTCGGTGGAAGTGGGTGAAATATTGATTGCAAAATTCCAGGACATACATACACACATACACAAGTGAACACACATACATACATATGTATTATTACATATGAATTATTTTTGCAACCACTGCATAAACCCACACACATAGTCATCCAAAAATCATGGAAGAGCATATCCGTTGCATTTTTTTTAAAGCTTCTGTTTAACTTCCCACATACATACATATGTATGTTTAACTTCCCACATACATACATATGTATGTAGGAAGTTAAACAGAAGCTTTAAAAAAAATGCAACGGATATGCTCTTTCATGATTTTTGGATGACTATGTGTGTGGGTTTATGCAGTGGTTGCAAAAATCCATAAATAAAGCTGACCAGAGGCAACAAAGTGTAAACATACAACATACGACGAAGCAAGGAATGGGTAAAGAGATAACAGTCTATGTGTATGTATGTGGATGTTCCAACATAGCGTCGCCCATAATGGTCCGATTTTGACAAGCGACGTATCAATCGATTCGTCTTCATGTATAGATCATCATACATTTTTTACCCGATCGCAGATGGGTTTTATTTTTTGAACTTATGTCTTGTTTCATCATGTTCTCATCGAAATATACACTTGAAAAGAACGCGCTGTCGCCATAAAGTACATAAATAACAAGAACAGCAAAACTTTGGCAGTTTACGAACACGTCCCGTATCTCCAAACAAGACACACTTTCTAGCAAACAGAACATATTGCCATTACCACACTAAAGACGAATTGAGGATACACTCTCCGGATAATTTACGGTTCCCGGACCTTGCAAATGTCGTGGGAACCCAACAAATTCGGCGAATGGAGACCTTAGACGATGTGTGTGTTTGTGTATAGTGCTCATTAGATCTTAAGTGTCCGTAAATCATGGTGAATGTTCGGAGTTTCGGACCCTTGGGGCAAGAATATATATCCTGACCGTGAGCTGGTTTTCGAAATGCTTTTCTTATAACGGTTTGAGTATTGAGATCGATTCCGGTTTTTGGACTCTCTGAATTTCTCCTGACACGGTACTAACTCAGCAGAAGATATATAATCCGAGCAGCGCCATCAAAAGTTAAACAGCTTTTATGGAGGTGAAGGAGATGGAAGAATGAAGCAAGAATAACATGCACTTCCTATCTGTACGGGGAGTTTCAGCGAAGGCTACCACGTAACTGATGTAGCCTATATTGGGTACTAGCTTACCCGCCCGCGACTTCGACAGTTTATCGCGAAAAAGTATCCTACTTACGTTCTTCTAGGATATTAAAATACCAATGCAAAAGTAGACTTAGACTTCTTGGTTATGGCCTCCGTGGTTTGTTGACTTAATCTGTGGCACCAACGCTCTTAACGATTTTTGACGGAATTATTATTTCGTTTCCATGGCAACCGTTACTTACAGCGAGTATTCAACATGTTCTAGTTTTCCCGTGGAAACTTCCACGGAATTCGTCCATTCCAAATTTCATCGAAATCCGTCCAGCGGTTATCGCGTGAAAGCTACAAACAAACAAACAAACAAACAGACAACGTTTCACTTTTATATATTGGTATGGAGGTATGGACTAGTTTTCCCGCCCGCGACTTCGTCCGCGCTGACTACAGTTTATCGCGACAAAAATCATCCTATGTTTATCTAGGATATTACAAATCAATGCAAAAGTTGAGCACCAACAAGCGCTCCTGTTGCTTTTTGGCAGACTTGTTATTATTTCGTTTCCACGGCAACCGTTCCGTAAAGCGAGTAATCGACATTTTCCAGTTTTCCCGTGGAAACTTAAAATTTTCCGGGATAAAAAGTATCCCATGTTGGTCTCTATATTGTACAGTACCTATTTACAAAGTTTCATCAAAATCGGATCAGCCGTTTTGGCGTGAAAGCTCCCCAAACAAACAAACAGACAAAGCTTCACTTATATACATATATATTTGTGGATAGATATATAAGTCCTGGAATAACACATAGGTATCTGTACTATTATTTATTCTGTGACAAAGGATACTTTTCATCATCATCATCATCATCATCTCCAGTATCGTCATCATCATCCATACGGATGAAGTCGCATCGCACTGCTACTAAAACATATTTTGTACATATTTGACATTTGTTAGAGTTGAACTGAAGCTTTAGTACCGGCAAACATGTTCAAGGCTATCGATTCAGAACAGCCCAGCCTACCTAGCTGTCGCCTGGTGCATTGTAAAATGCCTAGGTATAGCACAATAGGTGAGATACGATCGCTCTGCAGAATTCTTATTTGAGGCAAAACCCGGCGCTCTAAATCCATTGAATGGTATGATTTGAAATCTGGCTTCTATTGTCCAACAAACGCTCGTTTTCTATAATATTGAGAGCGATAGAGCGATAGTAGTCTAGGGGTATACTAGTGCACCTTAGAATCCAGCGATACCAGGTTCGGCTCTAGGCTCCGCACCAATGACTTTTCTAAGTTATGTGCGGTTTTCCATCGCTCCGTGCTTCCTATCGACCCTGGCTGTTATTGATTAATAGCAGTTGGCCATGTAAGAGGCTCTCGCGCGGCCTAACACAAGCAAGCAAGCATTATAATAATTATTCCTCTTATGAGCTGACGTAGTGGATGTTATTCTTCATATAAAAAATAACTTAAAAAATGCATGTGCGTGTCGGACACGCAAAGACAGGGTTCCGTAGCCAGGATCTTAAGCCTAACTATGAAAACCGCATTGCCATCGGTCCAGTAGTTTTTACGTGATACGCCATAACTTTTTTACACGACTGCCCAAAAAAGGAGTGTAATGTTTTTAGGATACATGTATGTTTGTATGTATTTATGTATGTGAGTTTCTTTATTCCACCATAACTTTTAAATGCCTGAATAGATTTAGAAGTATATATCGTCAGAATCCTTACATCCCTCCGAGTAACATTGGGTTTTCTAAATGTCAATATGGCGGCAGGGTGGTTCCAATTGCAAATAGAAAAAAAAACATCGAATTTTACAATATGGGTATCAATTTGAAGGCCTTGATAAGCCCATTCCAACAGAATAGTAATTTATTGGCATAAGTTATTTTTTTTAGCTTTTAAGTTAACATTGCTCACTCAAAACTGTCAAACAAGCTGATGGTCTGCGGTCACCTGTACAAACATAACGCGAAATGTTGCGAAAATCATGATAGCCGTATTTAACCCTCGACGACCCCCGTGTGTCGGTCTGTGGCATCCCAAAAGAGTGGACCGTTTTTGATGCAGTTTTTTCTGTTTAAAATGTGACCGAGATGGTTCTTAGCTATAATGGGGAGGGGTCGGGATCGTAGCTCCCAAACGTATGGACAGATTTTGACGCGTTTTTTTTTTTCAAATTGAAATCAGATGTAATCGAGATGGTTCTTAGCTATAATGGGGGGGGGGGGGGGGGGGGTCGGTGGTTACACACATTTTTTAATTTATGCTTGTTTGTAAAGACATGTTGTTACTTCGCGCAGTTGTCGCTCGACCAATCTATAAGACGTCTTGATGGGAGGTCATCACAGTAAGAAAAATAAGAAATCTTTGGAGTCTTATGAATAACTTACTCATAAATCTAGAAGTAAACAAAATCCTAACTTTAACTCGTAAGATGGCTACCACGATTTTAATGCTGTCTAAAAAAAAGTGAAATCAAATTGAGTTATTATCCAATTCTGTCAAATTTATTCAACTTTAGACCAATATTTCGGTACATTTCAAAGTGCAAGTCTTCCAAGAAGCCTCGGGACAAGTTTTATAATGCTTTTGTAACGGTTGGCGTTAACTTGGCAGTCGATGGAGAAGTTCTTTGACAGGCATTTGAGGGTCGTAAAACAAACTATATAAACTTCCTCGTGGCACAGAATAAATAATAGTACAAGTACTCATGGTAATGGAGTAAGGCGCAAAGGTCTTTGTCGTGATCATAGAAGAAGAAAAAGAAGAGAATTTATGTTTACAATAAGATGAGAATGGGTGTCCGATACTTTCAATTGATTGAGCCCTCTTTGCTATCCAAGCTATCCAAGGAATTATTATACAAGCTATTCAAGGAATGGAGCGATGGTGGCCTAACGGTTAGAATCCAACGATACCGGGTTCAAAACCTCACCAATGACTTTTCTGAGTTATGTGCGGTTTTCCATCACTCCGTGCTTCGGAAGGCACGTTAAGCTGTCGGTCCCGGCTGTTATTGATTAATAGCAATCGTTAAGCCATGTCAGAGGCCCTCGGGCGGCTTGACAAACCCTGACATCAGAGGCCAGCACTACCTCATACGACAAACAAACAAACAAACAAGGAATAAATCGTACGCCAAAATCAAATTGGTGACGTCAATCAAATGAAAGACGAAAAGATGACACCCACTTCAACGAATCCTCAATTATGACACTACTGGCGCAGAATAAATAATAGTACCTACTAGGCGCAAGTATCAAGTCGTTTCAAGACGACATAACGAGATTCTCCACTTTAAATTAGGTTCTTTGATCTTCTCGGTGTACAAAACTTAATTAAACTTCTCAACTTTGTTATTTTTCTTCATTAGAAAGTTAATATCTTGGCATAAAAGAGGTATTTATGAAGCATTTCTAAAGCGAAAGAACTGTCCCGAGAAGAAAATGTTTAATTAGTTCCCTAGAATTTGCACGAAGTTTCTATAAAGTTACTTCTCGTTCGCAGACAGGACACGAAGTTAGCTTGTTTGAGTTACAAATCAAATGGTTTGCAAAATGGCAAAAAGTGGTAAGAAATAAACATCAGAAAACGTAGCGTCAACGTTTACCTACATTTATTGATAAATTTGAAAACTGATTTTGTCGACAGACAAGATAATGCTCAAAGACATTCGATGAGGTCTGCCGCTATATGAAGGGTACCTTCACGTGTATTTACGTCAATTTTTCGTGTTTGTTTTTGACCGTAGTAACGATGTGAAATTACGATGATGACCTGCTCTCACGCCGTTTTTCAGAACATTCAGAATATACATAGATTCCACGAACAATATTTCTTCCTCTGAAAGTTACAAACACACATTCACAAATGTGCCACAGGCACAGGCCGCAGACTACAAAAGAGGCACAGTGCAGCAACTGCAGTAGAACAAAAGCATAGTACATACAGTCTACTGTGTACTGTGACAAAAGGCTGAATATGGTGCGTCCTCTATGCCACAGGGCTACCTCGCTCGAGTAAGTAATGTGTAAAAGAAAAGATAAAATAATACTTTAAACGGTTCTGCCGCTGTGAAGCAGAAGAAGCTGCTTTCCAGTTCAGTCTGAAGGACTGAATAAGTTTAAAATGTTAAATTAATGTCCATAAACTGTTTGGAAATATGGCAAGGAGGGTGGCATCTGTCTGTATAGAACTGGCGTCATTTATCTGCGTTAAATGTTACCTATAGTATGTGTCATTCCATGACCAAAAAACCTACAAAATACCAAATTTCGTTCAGTCGTCCGCGTTAGATAGTTTTAATCGATTACTCGGTTTCTCCTCATCGGATTGTGGTACCAAGTACACCAGTTTTTAAATCAAACCCTAAGCTATCGGACAGTGAAAACTGCATCGCAATTGGTCCAGTACTTTTTACGTGATGCACATTCAGACCAACAGACAGACACGATTTAAAAAAAGTTATATTCTTGTTCCTAGGCTTATTTTAAGTCCGCTAGAACTTTTTTTTTTATTATCTTTGTATAGTTGTATAGCTCCATTTTAAGTATAGTAGTTATAAGTAGGTCACATGCAGAAAGCGATCTCCTTGGCAAGACATATTGCCGATGTGTCCTTGTTTCACTTATGATATTTTTGCCGATGTGTCCTTGTTTCACCGGTAACATGGGCGCTGCTCGCTTGTGGCGGCACACACTTATGATATTTCTGCCGATGTGTCCTTGTTTCACTTATGATATTTTTGCCGATGTGTCCTTGTTTCACCGGTAACATGGGCGCTGCTCGCTTGTGGCGGCACACACTTATGATATTTCTGCCGATGTGTCCTTGTTTCACTTATGATATTTTTGCCGATGTGTCCTTGTTTCACCGGTAACATGGGCGCTGCTCGCTTGTGGCGGCACACACTTATGATATTTCTGCCGATGTGTCCTTGTTTCACCGGTAACATGGGCGCTGCTCGCTTGTGGCGGCACACACTTATGATATTTCTGCCGATTTGTCCTTGTTTCACTTATGATATTTCTGCCGATGTGTCCTTGTTTCACCGATAACATGGGCGCTGCTCGCTTGTGGCGGCACACACTTATGATATTTCTGCCGATGTGTCCTTGTTTCACCGGTAACATGGGCGCTGCTTGCTTGTGGCGGCACACACTTATGATATTTTTGCCGATGTGTCCTTGTTTCACCGGTAACATGGGCGCTGCTCGCTTGTGGCGGCACACACTTATGATATTTCTGCCGATGTGTCCTTGTTTCACTTATGATATTTTTGCCGATGTGTCCTTGTTTCACCGGTAACATGGGCGCTGCTCGCTTGTGGCGGCACACACTTATGATATTTCTGCCGATTTGTCCTTGTTTCACTTATGATATTTTTGCCGATGTGTCCTTGTTTCACCGGTAACATGGGCGCTGCTCGCTTGTGGCGGCACACACTTATGATATTTCTGCCGATGTGTCCTTGTTTCACCGGTAACATGGGTGCTGCTTGCTTGTGGCGGCACACACTTATGATATGTTTGCCGATGTGTCCTTGTTTCACCGGTAACATGGGCGCTGCTCGCTTGTGGCGGCACACACTTATGATATTTCTGCCGATTTGTCCTTGTTTCACTTATGATATTTTTGCCGATGTGTCCTTGTTTCACCGGTAACATGGGCGCTGCTCGCTTGTGGCGGCACACACTTATGATATTTCTGCCGATTTGTCCTTGTTTCACTTATGATATTTTTGCCGATGTGTCCTTGTTTCACCGGTAACATGGGCGCTGCTCGCTTGTGGCGGCACACACTTATGATATTTCTGCCGATGTGTCCTTGTTTCACTTATGATATTTTTGCCGATGTGTCCTTGTTTCACCGGTAACATGGGCGCTGCTCGCTTGTGGCGGCACACACTTATGATATTTCTGCCGATGTGTCCTTGTTTCACTTATGATATTTTTGCCGATGTGTCCTTGTTTCACCGGTAACATGGGCGCTGCTCGCTTGTGGCGGCACACACTTATGATATTTCTGCCGATGTGTCCTTGTTTCACCGGTAACATGGGCGCTGCTCGCTTGTGGCGGCACACACTTATGATATTTCTGCCGATGTGTCCTTGTTTCACTTATGATATTTTTGCCGATGTGTCCTTGTTTCACCGGTAACATGGGCGTTGCTCGCTTGTAGCGGCACACATGATATTTTTGTAAAGAAAACAACATTAGATCAAATAATAAAGGAGTGAATCATCATCATCAGCCTGTACTCGTCCATTGCTGGACATAGCTCTCTCCTAGCTATTAATTCGCGCCACTGAGCCCGATCTTCGGCACTTCTCATGTTATTGCTGCCAGCTACTTTACGCAGGTCGTCGCTCCATCTAGTATTCTAGGGCGTCTTACACAACGTTTGCTTACACGTGGTCTCCACTCAATAACTCGCCTACTTTCGGTTCTTCGACATTTGTGACCGGCCCATTGCCACTTCAGCGTGCTAGTTCTTTGAGATGATATGTCGGTGACTTTTGTTCTCCGCCGGTTCACCCTTATAGAAACCCTGAGTATAGCTCGTTCCATAGCTCGACCAAGAGTGACCTTGAATTTGTGGACCAGCCACACAGTCAGTGTCCAAGTTTCGGCTCCGCATGTCTTTACGGATAGAACGCACTGGTTGAAGACTTTTGTCTTCAATTGTTGTGGAATGGGTAACGAGAAGACCCAATAAAAAAATATATATAAGAGGAGTGCTCCTAAATGGCATTCCCAATGTGAAATCACACCTAAAAAAATATACCTCTCTGAGAGATCTCTCAGTCCAGCACTCGACGAGTCAACATCACCCGAAGAAGCCTCGTGCAGAGGCAAAACTCGTGTCGTATTGATGTCAGACGTTTGGTATTTGGATCGAGGTATATGTTTTTTATTGTATTTTTATATTATATGTATATGAATATATAAGTGTTACGATACTTGTATTTGGGTAGGGTTTGTTTAGCTTGGGGGTTTTTTATTGTGTATATATATTTATATATATTATTTGTATATAAATGTTTTTTCTGGCCTCCAGGCCTTAGCTTTCATTTCATTTATATTTTTCATTAGTTCAATTTGGGTAGGGTTTTGTTTAGCGTGGGGTTTTACTTGTGTTAATTTTACCATTTATCATTTGTCTGACTTACAGTTTTGGCGGAAGTAAGCTACATATTTTTATTTTGTTCATTTTAAATATGGGTTTCCGCAAAGTAACGCTTGAATCTATCAAATATGAAATCACACCATATAAATATACCTCCAATTCGGGAACCCAAGAACCTTGAAACTCTTGAAAGCGTTACACTCAAACTCCTGAATGTTTGATATCATTTGACCCAGAAACTCTGCCGATTTGTCGTGGGCCTTGTTGCCGGTGACATGCTCGAACTCAGTCAAGCTAATGAGGTTTGTGAATATTGTAGCTTAAAGTGGTTTATTTGTTAACCCTCTATAGCATTGTGTAGACTGTAGGTAACATACCGTACAAACGCCTCGAAATTTAAAATAATTGATTTCATTCCGTAATCACGCACTGTAACTCGTAGTCTACACTCCGAACTAACGAACTAGTCCCAAAAAATACGACTAGATGGCGCTTCATGTAACAAATTGAGATTTGTGTTTTGACAGTCGGTATTTACGAAACGAGGCGGTTAACTGTGATTTAAAAAAATATTTAAAAATTGTTCAGCTTGTGTCCTGTGTATGATATTGATAAAATGGAGAGGTAAGTGTTTGAACTTTATTGTGTAACGTTATTTTTGAATACTTTTCACATTTTATTTGGTTTTTGTTAGTAAATAGTGATTGTTGCCCGTAGGCTACATCAGACGAAAAGTGTAAGATTTTGTTTGGTACCTATTATGCTGATTATTGTTTTTTTTTATGTTCCAGGATGTCTCGTAAGCGGCCCCTTGGTGAAATAGACATTAGTTTTGCGCTAAATGATAATACAGATAGTGAAGATGGCCTAGATTTGGATGACGACAGCCTAGCCGATCCAGATTTTGTTCCTGAATTGGACACCTTCGAAGATGAGGCTCCAGAGGTAGATATTGATGTGGATTCCATAATAGAAACTCTAGAAAACATTGACGAAAGTCTTTCCCCTACCACGGAAACTGCACCGTCACACGAGAGCACTGCTGGACCTTCCCAAGCTAATATCCCAAGAACAGGTGCTAAACCGAAGCCAGCTAAACTAAATTTACGCTGGAAGAAAAAAAATCTAGAGTTGAATGCAGAACAGCTCATGTTTATGGGAAACAATACCCTGGGTCCTGATCTTCTTGAGCTAGATACTCCCATACAGTTTTTTCTCTACCTATTTCCAAATGATCTAATCAAGAAAATTTCTGAAGAGACCAATTTCTATCAAGTGCAGAAAGATCCTAATAGCGGTTTTCGGATGTCTGAAGAGGATGTCAGGCAATTTATAGGTGTGGCATATCTAATGTCTCTCGTCCAATTACCTAGAGTTACCAACCACTGGAGTCCCATACTTGGAACACCTCTAATACAGGAAACCATGAAATTGAACAAATTTGAAAAAATTCGTCAAACTTTGCATTTCAACGACAATAGCAAAGATCTTCCTAGGAGCAATCCTGATCATGATCGAATTCACAAAATACGTCCAGTGGTAGACTCCTTGAATGAGGCATATAGTAAAGTCCCAATGGAAGAGCACCTTTGTGTGGACGAGCAAATGTGCTCCACTAAAGCACGGAATACGTTGAAGAGATATAATCCTAATAAACCACACAAGTGGGGTTATAAAGTCTTCGTAATGAGTGGCGTTTCTGGCTTTGCCTATAAAACAGAAATCGAAACTGGCAAAGAAAATGTGGTCCTACACGGAGAGCCAGATTTAGGCGCCTCATCTAACGTCGTCATGAGGTTTGCGCGTATGATTCCAAGGCACCAGAACTTCAAACTCTATTTTGACAACTATTTTACTTCTCTTCGTCTGATGCAATATCTGGCCAAAGAAGGCATTCTTAGTCTCGGTACTGTGAGAAGAAATAGAATACCAGATTGTAAGCTGTCATCAGAAAAGATAATTATGAAAAAAGAAAGGGGCTATTCAGAAGAATACGTAGCCGACGTCAACGGGATCGATGTTTCAACTGTCGCATGGAAGGATAACAAAATCGTCAATCTGGCTTCCACCTTTGCTGGGCAAAAACCTGAAACTGATGTTCGAAGATGGGACAAACAGAACTCAAGGTATGTGAACATAAAGCGACCCAATGTTGTTGGAGAGTACAATCGCCATATGGGTGGCGTTGATCTTCTTGACAGCATCATGGGTATATACAAAATACGTTTGCGAAGCAAACGATGGCCCATGCGACTATTTTATCATTATTTGGATCTCACGATATCCAATGCATGGATACTTTATAAAAGAGTTGCTAAATACAAAAACCTTCAATCTGGCCGCTTATCTTCAGCAGATTTTCGTCTGGAGGTTGCTGTGACCCTTTGCAAAATGGGTATAAAGCCTAGTTTATCTAGTCGGCGGTCGCTTGAGAGCGAGATTCAAGCGAAAAAACATAAAGGACCTGCTCAGCATGTGCCTCCGAAAGCGGTCCGGCAAGACCAGATTGGGCACTGGCCGCAATGGTCTGATAAGAAAATCAGATGCAAGTTTCCGAAGTGTGTTGGCTTTACCCATAATGTATGTGACAAATGCGGGGTAGCCTTGTGCTACACGAAAACCAAGAATTGCTTCAAAAACTTCCATCTTTCGTAACATGTCATTGTGCTACCGTACTCTAAAGATTTTGACCACTTACCTCAGTGTTGCCTAAAAGCAACACTCCCTATTTTTGTAATTTTTTCTTCCAAATAATTAAAAAAAATTAAAACCCAGAAATACGTGTATTTTATTTTTTTGTAATCATCTCCAATCCAAAAAATCAAATAAATCCCAGTTTATGAGTGATAGAGGGTTAAAGGCTCTCAGGCTGTTTCAACTGAAGTTGTTCTCGTTTCTCTTTCATTTGGGAATTTACAATTTTCCGATTTTAGTCTAGACCTAAAAGGACTAAATTTTTGTGCAGCTTTGAGCGGAGGAGGCCGCGTGGTAATGTGTGCTCTGCGATCCAACGATACCTGATTCGATCCTCGATCCCGCGCCAATAACAATGTTATGTTCATTTTTAATTTGTGCTTGTAAATAAATATATGAGCTGTAAAGTATCTAGAAGCACCTTTTATTTATTTTTCTCATAGAGTGGAATTGAAAGTAGAGTGTATCACTCGGGCGCAAAATTATTTTCCCTTGGGCGACGTATATTGAATCTCTCGCTACGTTCAGGATTCTACTCTAGAATCCTTCACTTGCTCTGGATTCAAAATAGCGCTCTCACCGGCAAAATATTATTTCGCTCCCTAGTAATATAATCTACTATTAAATCCTTCTCTAATTGTATTTCAGCGGTTGTTGTGTAGAGACTATAAAGCGGAAACTTACTTTCTCCAAAGAAAACTATATATCGGGGCATACCTATGCCAGAAATAAAACATTGTCCTCGAAATGAGGACAGTTGGCAACCCTGTAAAAACCACAGAGAATGTATAAACAGTACCCAAATTATGAAACCCTGGTAGACCTAGATAAAATTCCCTGTACATTGCCTCTATTCAAAGCCTGAATGCGTATTTAGATGAATGACACGGGTATAGTGGTGAAATAAATGGCTTTACAGTGTATGGCTAAATGATTATGCAAAATAGCTTTGCTACGACTAAACGATTAGTGGTGTGACTATTTACGGTGGAACGATGATTTGCAATTACGCTCCCGTTTAAGGTAATTATTGTATTTCATATGGCAGCACTACGTGATACCAGTATCATTATGACTCGTAGGTTTGTGTGATTATTATTTTAGTTGAAGGCTATACTTTAATAGAAAATATCCAGAAAGGTGTTCAGTAGTTATGTGAAACGCAGAGGAGAAGTTAGGTTACTGGTATTTCTCTTCAGAAATCCACATCATTATATAAAAATGTTGCCTGTTTGTTTGTTTGGGGAGCTTTCACGCGGTAACGGCTGGACGGATTTTGATGAAATTTGGAATGAAGATAGCTCATACCCTGAAATAACACATAGGTAGGATACTTTTCATCATCATCATCATCATAATCATCGTTTGAATCTTTTAACAGCTTTTGAATCTTTATCAAGCACAGGTCCGATCTTGTATGGAGTGCTGCTGCCACCTCTGGGTCGTGTCTGCCAAGTATCAGCTCGAGGCTTTGGATTCAATTGAGAGACGTGCTGTGAGGCTCATTGAAGATGACACTCTGGTAAAGAGTAAGCTTAAAGTCTGACGTATCGACGTGAGGTCGCAAGCCTGTCGGTATTCTGCAGTTTGCTTTATGGAGAGTGTGCACAAAATCTGCACAATCTGATTCCCCCATCACCTTTCCATCACCGTACGACTAGAAATTCGACCAAGCGCCAGCCTTTTATGGCTGAAATACCTCGCACAAGAACGAAGTGGTAGGCTTCTTCATTTATTATAAGATCTGCAAAAGAGTGGAATGCCCTGCCCTCGTCAGTGTTTCCGGTAAAATATAAACCAAGTGTGTTTAAGTCAAGAGTGAATAGGTATCTACTAGGCAAGCGTGCTACACCTTCGACTACAGCATCGCTTTCCATCAGGTGAGATCGTAGTCAAACGATTGCTTAGTCCGCAATAAAAAAAAAAAAAAGACTTTCACGCGGTTGAAACCGCGGGGCGCCGGTGGTATATTACAAACCAGTATGCTGATTAGTTCTCTTCGTGATACAATATTAAATTACCACGGTGATCAGCAAGTTACAAAGTATTATAATCTAGATCGAAGGAATGAGAACACCTTTTCTTAAGTTTCAATAATCACTTTAATAACACTTCTCTTTTACTTGTCGCACTACGTCTTCATCTTTGCACAGTCCAACATCAACTGTCACTTGCACGCCGCTGCTTCCCGCCACCGGCGCTAATTCCCGCCAAACGGCACCCACAAAATAAAAGTGTCGAAAGCAAAAGGATTTGACTTGGTAGCAGCGGAAGTACGGCGTGCTCTTTTACAAATAAGTATTGAATATTAAAGAAAACATTTACGAAATTAAGTTTACTTATTTAAACACATATTTACATTAAAATACATGTTACAAATAAGGTATTAAAATCATACATCCGGAAATACCAAGTAATGACAGATCGTGGTATTTCCGGATGTAGCCACAATCTTAAATCAAATTACTATGTATCAGGATAGTATTAAATAATCATAGGTAGTGTAGGTACATTTACATAAAATATTACAAGTTTAATTATATAGATTCTTACAAAAGGAAAATCTAGGGGTCCTTAAAACCTAACTTCGGCTACGTTACGACAGGACTAGAAAGCGTCCCACTGATCACGTTGTCTAACAGTTTAGTCTAATCGATCGGACGACGTGCGTTCAGAGAACAGATGGCTTACTTTCGAACACCATTCGGATTCAATCACGATCCTTACAGTACTGTTCAGCTAGTAAACCTAACCTGCATTGCAACGTGATCGCTACCGTTCGATGAGGTAAAAAGACCGCAAATTTGTTTAAAAAAAATTACGTCCTTCCCCCACTTCCCTACCTTTCTCCCACTTTCTTCTTACCCTTCCCTTATTTCCCCCCTACCTTCCTCCACTCCCCCTCACTCTTCCCCATTTCCCCCAACTGCCCCACTTCCTGCACCCTTCCCCGACATCCCTCACCATTCGTCCACTTCCCCCAATAGTCCCCTTACTTTCCCCCCACCTTCCCTGACTTGCCCCAACCTTCTTCCACATCCCCCACGTTGCAGTGCATAGGTTTTCTCGCTGAATTGCACTGTTGGGATCGTGATTGAATCGGAATGGTGTTCGAGAGTAGGTAAGCAGATACAGAACTTAACAAACTAAATTAAAGCTTCAAGTTTCTGTCTTTTCTAGTTTCGAAGTTATTTAAATGACCTTGCGAATATATGATAATTTTCTATTGGAAATATTTGGATCACGGACGAGATTCGAACTCGCTTACATCCATGCCTCTAAAGACCTAGGAAGCTAAAATTTGGAATAATTAGTCTACAAACAAAGGAAAAAAACTAAAACAGATTTCTGTCTACAAACAAAACTAGAAATATAACAAATTTATATTTCTAGAACTTCAAAAGACGTTAAATGGTCGCTTGGTAGATAAAACGCACTTGTACTCGTGCTTTCAACCAAGACTTTCTAAATAAGACGCACTTGTACTCGAGCTTTCAACCAAGACTTTCTAAATAAGACGCACTTGTACTCGAGCTTTCAACCAAGACTTTCTAAATAAGACGCACTTGTACTCGAGCTCGCCCAAAATTATAAACCATTGAAGAAGAGTAGATAATTAAATATTACGTTTGGAGAAGTAAATCGTAAGCATCGTTCGGAGAATGTCTAAACCACGTGACGTCCTAAAAACAGCACGTCATATCGTACATCGCTCGTATAGCAAATTATCCATACAATGAATTGCCAGGATTGCCATTCTTCTACTATTAAATATTTCATTCCAACTCCAGGCCCGTTCAGCAGACCGGCAGCCTTATTGTCTAACTCTGGTGATAATGAAACTGACGTTCATTTACACCATTATGAACATGAATCTCCCAATTCGAATTGTCTAACTCTCCACCGGTGATCTCCTCAGTGATCTTCACCGAGTCGCCATTATCAGCTGTTTTTAAGCGAAATGAATGAACGAAACATCATATTTTGACATATATTGGTATTGTATAAATTTTCATCGACACCGAGACATGTCAAATGAAAAAGGTTGCTCTGTCCTAACCTTTCGTATCAACTGGCTTGGAGTTTGTGACGAAATTATCGTTTTATTGAATTAAAAGTTGACTGTTTGCGTAAGTTCAAAGGGAAAAGGTAATCTTGGTATCATAATTAATTGCAGTTTATTAATTTCAGGCTCTAATTCTCCGAAAATTCGACTTCCAAACTTGCGAAAGTCAAACAGAAAGTTCACTGGTTTTTTGTGATTTATATAGTTTGATACAAAGAGAATATTTCGATATTTACTTCTACTAGCACTTATTTCAGTTTAACATATCTAATTTATTCGATTACAGGCACTATAAGTACCTAACCTACAAAAACATAAAATGAAGAATATTTAGATGAGCGAAATTGTAATTTGTAGCCAACTGCAGAAAAACAACATCTCCAAACTAATGGACAGGCTCTCAAGCCCCTAATATTGGTGCTGACCATGTGCCTATTATAATATCTATGGATGTTCAATGTTTAACAACAAATATCAACAATTAAAATAGACCAATAAATTATAATAATAATCTAATAATCTCTATGCATTTCAAATCTGAAGAGTTTTGATAACAAGGTGTCCACAGTGGAAACTAAATATTTCCCAAGTAACACCCAGGTGGACAAAGGTAAGCCGTTGAAAAAAAAACTTTCCACGGTTCACCCAGGTGGTCGCAAGAGGTGGACAGTAAGGGGTTAACCGAAAAAAACATTTTGTCATTAACATGTAGTGTAACTACTTTTGACGATTGGCTAGTGCCCTGACTGAGAGTCAACAAATGGTTGCGAGTTCGAATCTCGCAAGGTGCAATCATTTGTGTGATGAGCAGAAGTATTTGTTTCAGAGATTTGAATGTAATATTCATATCTTTGTATGTGTATCTATTGTCTAGTACCCATATTTTGTGCATTCAGTGTATTTATGTCAGCGTACAATACATACAATGTCTTTATAAATTTTTCTTATTTGTTTCAGATTGAGTGACATGAATACTACTGGCATTTACTCTGGTTTAGAGATTGCTGTAAGCGATAAGACTGCCGATTGTGTTACCGCTACTTCTATATTATATTATATACAATGTACGATTTACTTCTAAGTATATACAATTAAGAGTTATATATCTATCTGTTTTGTTGTTATTTTTTAACTACAAATTATTATGTATGTAGAAACATACAACTATACCTATGAAATAGTATGTCACAAGCGAAATACCTACCAACTGATTCACAGACAACACACAGCCTAAACCGGTGGACCTAAAGATTTGCAATTTGGAGGAAATATTTCTTTAGTGCATTAGGGAGAGTGTTTAAATTTCGAATGGGGCTGGCAAAGTTTGCACACTGGCACAGAATAAATAATAGTGACACGGGCAAAGCCTCGGCGTGCAGCTAGTTTTAGCATAAACACAGACTGAGTATGGATAGAGAAACAGAAAATTAAACAAATTTTATTAAATACCATGTTTATATTATTGCAAAAACCTTTGTAAAAAAAAAACTGGCTAGTGTCTTTATTAAATAAGGACTATACATAAAACATTCTAAAAACATACAAGACATTACTGGCTCACTGGTAGCCCACTAATTACAGTGTAATTATATAGTAATTCACAACAACAAAGTAAATATTTCCAACACACCATTTTATTCAAATGGTATAAAAAAGTGCAGTAACTAGGTATGTACCTACATATTATCATACAAATATAAAAAGTAGATTTGAGAAGCAGCATCCTTTTGCAATTTATGCACTTGCTATGAATCTCTTCCCGCTGCAATCCGACTTGAAATGATCCTGTTTACTGTGATAGACAGGTACTGAACTGAATCTGAAAATAAAGATATAGCTATGATCATTCATTTGTCATTATCTACATAACAAGTACTACATAGTCAATATTGTAATGTGCAGTATTACTTTTGTAGAGTTAGATCAAATTTGTAAACAATTCAAAAGAGAGGTTAATTGGTTGTATGTCTACCTACAGCTACATCAGGCTTTGTGATAGCTGGAAATGTTCATACTGACACAGGTGCAAGCTGCAACCCATCTCCTGAACCCAGGCTGGTGCTCAAAGCACACATGGGGTGAGAAGAGATGTACCTATTATTACTCCGGGCCCACAAGGCACCTTACATTAACAGTTTCTTAAGGTGGTGTGTAACTGTGTAGCTAGAGTATTATATAGCCAATTAATTACCTATGAGACTAAATATAGACAGATAGATAACTCTTTATTGTACACCAAAAATATACAAAGTCCCCCTTGGGGGGTGTGTATTGTGCATTTCTCCCTGCCAGCCTCTACCTAGTTAATAAATTATAATACAAAATATACCTGCGGTACTACAGAAAGCTTGAGTTCTGTTGATGATAGCTATTGGGGAATGTTTTACAGGAGTCAACATTGGTTATGCAGCAGTATCTTCTCTGTATATCTCCTTCTTAGTTTGTGCTGTGAAGTAAAATGATAAAAAATATAACAGATTATGTATGCATTGAAATGAGGTAAAAATCCATTAAAATAATATATGTATGTTGATAATTGATGAGCATTTGTGAAAATGCATATACCTAGTATATATGTCCATGTACCTAGTAGGTAAATTAAACTAGACTCGAATAGGTGCCTACATAATATTCATTATTCCACCAAAATTCCTGTATAGCCAATCCAAAGACTGTCAGAACTTGCGATATATTTTTTCAAAGTTTCATTCTAGCTCGATGACCAATTGTAGGTCTATGCAAAGACCACTTTATCAGATGGCATTCTGAAATACAATATGGTACATAGGTACGTATTTGTTGCTAAATCAAGGCATATTTGTCAATTTTATTTCCGAAAACGAACATAACCTCGACATACAATACATCTCACAAAGCAATTCCACTTTTGGTTTATCCACGTTTCGCACGAACTCACACAAATCTTGTGACCTACCTATTTAATGTTTCTTTTTTCCATTTGATTTTCATTTCATTTCATCCCTTTTTAATAGAGTTCTTTGATTTTCATTATTGAATGTTACAGTAAACAACAAACAAACCCATAGGTAGACAAATTGGACGGAGCCGAGATTTTAATAAAATAAACAACAAATTAAATTTGAAGTTAATTTTATTGGTCTTACTTTTGACCGTACAATTCAAGCGAAGATAAAATAATGACAATTTGTACTTAGTAACTTCCTTATATAACTTTTATAAATGCGTAGGCGATTTCTAGTACATTCTTCATTTGCAATAACAACTAAGTAGTTACATTTCTCATAATTTAGCGAGAAAAACATCTAAGTACATAAATGCTTATTCAGCTATGCGCAATTAAATCAAATCAACATGTAGAGTACCTCTACTGCGCATTATTCATAGAAAAACAACATATGTACAAAAAGTGCTTAATTGGTACTTTCACAATCAAAGGAAGTACCTACTTGTATGATTAAATATGTCGCAATTGGACTTCGGTAAACAACGGTGGGTTTGTGGTACATATAACTAGGTAGTTGGTCCGGAATAAATAATAACTTGCGAACCAACTACGTTTCGTTCTACGCAATGTCAGGCTATAATATACTTGAATATGATTTTTTGATGAATATCCATTTATTAAACAGCATAGCTGATAAAAATTAGATTATAATAGACAAATAAAACACAACACATGTTTTTATGGCTAAATTATCATTTTACAACCGTTAAGTTCAAAAAAGCACTAAAAAGTGCTCAAAGCTGTTCTTCTTGAAATGGAACGCAAGAGCATATTATTTTTGTTTTATGAAGTCTGTGGAAAGAACGAAATGGACATCACATTTTTCAATATTTCCAAGACGATTACCACCGAAAATATAACACAATTCCCCTGGACTGCGAACTGGAACCGCCAATGGAAATGGAATCACCAGAGTTAGACAATAGGGCTGCTGTTCTGTCATTATCTGCAGCTCACTAATAGTTAATTTACTTTTCTTTTGGTTACAGGTAGAAAACCAGCTCCAATAAGAACAAAGGACTTCATGTAAGTATCATCCATATAACACATTCTTCTTATTTTCTTTTCTTATTTTTACCTATCAAGAAAAACATAGTTTATACGCCAGTAAGTAAAGACATTAAAAGGCCATTGTCTTGCAAAACGTGGTGTGGTAACGATTTTCACATATGTTGTTTAGGTCTGGACTCTAAAGAAAAATCCAAGTTTTAGACCTGGGGGGGGGGGGGGGGAAGGAGCGCAAGCCGCCATTTTGGATTAAAGGTGTGCAAAATTGAATTAATCAAAAAAAATATTTCAAGTCAAAGTTAAAGAGGAGAAAGTACATTTTTGTATAACACTTATTTGTGTAATTCCGATAACAATTTGTTACAGCAGCGGCGAAAAGATTTAACCAAAAAACCCCCTATTAGCCACTAGGTATTTTCCTCAAATTATTTCTGGCATTGCAATTATATTACATACTCCTTTTTTGGTACAATCTGTTCGCCGCCGTAACTAATTAGTTATCGGACTTATCAGTGTTTTCCAATAGAAACAGAAACCAACCCGTGTAAGTAATCCAAGTGTAATCACTCAGTTTTCCTATCCAAAGCGATATTTTCTCAGTTTTCTCACATAGTTTATTTTGTTCATGGCCAGAAACTAAGCTGGATTATTTACCCAAACTGTTGCTAAAAAGTTCCAGGCTTTGGGGGAAATGAGAGGTTTCCCATTTCCCCCAAAGCTTTCGTGCAGCTTATCTCAATACGGAAAACTTTTCCTGAACCGGTTCACGTCTCCCAAATGGGTATAAATCCGCATAAGTACACCTATTGCACGCGAAATAGTAGTGCATTTTATTAGAAATGAAATCTTGCATGTTCCTGTAGTCACACTAATATTATAAAGGCGAAAGTTTGTATTTGTGTGTATGTTTGTAACTCCTTCACGCATAAACGGCTGAACAAATTTGGATGTAATTTGGTACCAGGGTAGCTTAAATTCTGGATTAACAAACATGCTACTTTTGATCCCGATATAGGAAAAAATTGTTTTATTTGTATGAGAATTGCCACTTCGATGTTAAAGTGACAGGTGTCAAAGTGTCAGGTTTCAAAGTGACAGATGTCAAAGTGACAGGTGTCAAAGTGACAGATGTCAAAGTGACAGGTGTCAATCCTTGGGGTGCAACAAGGAGGGATTTTTAATAAATAAAGTAATAAAGTAATTTATTTCCTAAACTGGTGACGGGAGTGGCATATAAATTATAAATCAGATTGTTTGTGTATGTCATTTGTTTGCTAGAGCGCTGTTTTATCAACATCATTCAATCCACGCGGATGAAACCGCGGCGCAGCAAGTAACTAATATGTAATCTATGCCGCCAGGTAATGAACGGCGCGGAGGAACAGGAAATTGAAACTTAATTGATCCGAACCGTGCATATGCGAACGTGACACTGAAGTAGATAATGATCAATGATCCATGCGACCTTTGGGGAATGAGCCGAGTCACCTCTCTAACGTCATGACGTCAGACACAGACGTAGAACGTAACTTCACAACTAAAAATTATTGTTTTATTGAATTTGATTATATAAAGTGTGTTTTAAGTGAAAGACCTGTTACATATTTTTCTTTTATTAAGGTTTAGATATTTACTTGAAAAGGCAGGGGTGTTATGTATTTATGTATGTATCCGAGTGTATGTCTGTGGCATCGTAGCTCCCAAACGAATGGACCGATTTTGATGGGGTTTTTTATGTTTGAAAGCTGATGTGATCGGATGCGTCTTTGCTATAATGAGGGGGGGGGGAGAGGTTGTTTTTAATTTGTGCTTGTTAAGTATTGGATTGTAATGAATTTATGTTTTGTTGTATGCCTTTGACAATACCTTATTTATACCTATTTGTTTTACGACGCGCGGGGCGACATCTTGAGGCTAGACGTGCGTTACAAATTAAGTTATATGGATCTGTGCATGTCCAAAGTAACAAACATCTCACATACAATCACCATGCCAAACGCATCACGTCTCGTTTTTTTAAGCCAAGTTAAAAAAAAAACAATAAATAACTATTTAGTTTAATCATGTTTGTGTAGGCTAATTAGGAGCAACTCTTATGTGTTCGGATTACAATTACATATTCATATTTTGAAACTAGCTGAGCCCCGCGGCTTTGCCCGCATGCAAACTTTACAACCCCCGCAGTTCACCCCTTTAGCACAGTACATATATAGGACTATATATGTACTGTGCCTTTAGGGAAGGAGATTAAAAATGAACCGCATATCCATCGTTCGAATCGCGAGTTATGGTATACTTATATAAAGAAGCACTTTCAGTTCTTCCCCTTTTATTCCGGGAATCTTTTCCTATTCCCTAAGAATCTTATTAAATTAAGTAAATTAAAAACTTTTATGCTTTATCATGATGAAACTTAGAACCGGCTATCACAATTCAGTGCGTATACATTTCGTGTCTATGCTGTTAACCGTTGCGGAGCTCCCTAGTCAGGAGACAACCCGAAGTGCTGCAGCCATGTCATGGTAAAACTTCAAACCGGATAGAATAATATAATGCGTACACAAAATTTAGTGTCTGTGCTGTTGACCGTTGAAGAGTTCCTCTATCTGGGGCTGTTCCTGGACGTCGATTCAGATCATACTTACCATAAAAATGCATTGTCATCGGAACATGTAAAAATTAAATTCCGTAGGATAAGAGGGAGTTCAATAAAAGCTCTTAAAAACAATGCAGTCTTTGTGATGAAATTGTGTATAAATCATAAAAACACAAATTAACCACACAAAGCCAGTGGAGTGTGGAAGCCGGTTTGTCAGGGCCCCATCACTACTCACACTAGCGACCCAGGGGTGTTTTAGTTCGATCCCCGTAATATAGGCGATGGCCCAAGCCGCGGTTCGTACCGCCTGGGTGCCCTTGAGCTAGTCGCCAAAAGTTTAACATTGCCGTGCGCCTTTTGCGCGGAGCGCTATTGCGCTGATGCTGTAGAGGCCGTTATTCGGTTCACTAAGTTTTTTTTTTTTATTTCGGACTAGGCAATCGTTTGACCACGATCTCACATGATGGGAAGCGATGACGTGGTCGAAGGTGCAGCACGCTTGCCTAGTAGATACCTATTCACTCTTGACTTGAACACACCGGGGTTATAATTTACCGGAAACACTGCCGAGGGCAGGGCATTCCACTCCTTTGCAGTTCTTATAATAAATGAAGAAGCGTAACGCTTCGTTCTTGTGCGAGGTATTTCAACCATGAAAGGGTGGCGCTTTGCTGATCGTCTAGTCGTACGGTGATGGAAAGGTGATGGGGGAATCAGGTTGTGCAGTTCTGGTGCACACTCTCCATAGTGCAATCTGTAGAATACCGCCAGGCTTGCTACCTCACGTCGATGCGCCAGACTTTGAAGCTTACTCTTTACCAGAGTGTCATCCCCAATGAGCCTGATAGCACGTCTCTCAATTGAATCCACAGACTCGAGCTGATAATTGGCAGAACCGCCCCAGAGGTGGCAGCAGTACTCCATACAAGATCGGACCTGTGCTTGATAAAGATTCAAAAGCTGTCCCGGTGGAGTCTCCCTAGGCTTTGGCTTCCAATCTGTGGTCGCCATTCGAGAACCTTTCTTCCCAACGGATGAGTCAATCGGGCTTTGTCTTGGACAGTTATTTTTAACCCCCGAACTCGAAAAGAGAGGAGTGTTATAAGTTTAGGGTGTGTATCATTGTATGTATCCGTGTAGCTCTCAGACAAATGGACCGATTTTGATCCGTTATTTGTTTGAAAGCTGATGTGACCTTAGCTATAATGGGGGGGAGGGTGGTTTTTTTTATTTGTGCTACTTATTTATACGTTTAATAAGTACCCAGACCTACCCATCAACTTTCTTAAAACCGAATGTATCAATTTGATCAAACACCTGTTCTGTTTAACCATTAAACTCGTAAATTAAGGTAGACAATCAAAACCATTTTACAAAATCAACAGAAAAATATTGAAATATATATTGCAAACTGGCCTTTGGTAGCTTGAGGTTGCTTGAATATTAACAGAGTCAACTGTTTCTATAATTTCTAGAGCATACGGACTGTATAAACTTGAGTAAATATTGGCATTTCAATGTCTACTTCAGCTCTGATGGGAATAACCAGGTGGCCTGTTTATTGTCTTGAAAGTAGGAATTAATAGTTCAATATCAGTCGTCTACTGCTAAAGTACGGTCTAGAGCCCGTCCCAGTCTGTGTCAACCACCTTAGGGCACATCAGCAAAGATAATAAATCTTTAACAAAATAAACGAGGGTTTCGTAACAACTTTTATTTTGTTGTTTTTATTTTATTACAAATTTATGGTTTTCGGTTTTTTTCCTTGCAATGCAAGTACATTGCTTCTTGTTAAATTTCATGATTATAGGTCAATAGGAAGTACCATATAGGTTTTGATTTCCTTGCGAGTGTCGAAATATGCATCATAAACGGCCGTCTTAGAAGCGTTGACTTAGAAGTTTGTTTTTTTTCACAGCTCCAAAGGATTGCACACTTGAGTACTTGATATTAATTTCAACTTGATAACGCGTTCCTCAGAAAAAGTGTCTTGAAAGACAGACAGACAGACAGACAGACAGACAGACAGACAGACAGACAGACAGACAGACAGACAGACAGACAGACAGACAGACAGACATACAGACAGACAGACAGACAGATAGACAGACAGACGGACGGACAACGAAGTTAGTCTTATAAGGGTTCCTTTTTCCTTTTGAGGTACGGAACCCTAGAATATGGCCAAGCACAGCCACCGCGGCCGCCAACGCCTTGTTCTATTTACACATGTATGTTCGAACGTGTAACCACAGAATAAATACTAGATATTCCTAACTAACTTTCTAATTACAACACAAAGGCTTTCTGAAACAGGCTTCATTGCTAATAGGTTGTACGAGGCCTGCTAATTGGTTGGTCGGTAAAGCAAAGTTGAATAATAGGCAAAGTCAATTCTATACTAATTTAAAATGCCACGGAGAGCTGAGTAGTTAGGGCTTCATTCAAACGTAGGTTTCGTTTCGTCCAAAAAATACAAGTGAGATCGTCACCTGTACTTATGATATAGTTTTCCCGCCCGCGACTTCGTTCGCGCGGACTACTATTTAAGCGTTACGCTTCTTCATTTATTATAAGAACTGCAAAGGAGTGGAATGCCCTGCCCTCGTCAGTGTTTCCGGTAAATTATAACCCCGGTGTGTTCAAGTCAAGAGTGAATAGGTATCTACTAGGCAAGCGTGCTGCACCTTCGACCACATCATCGCTTCCCATCAGGTGAGATCGTGGTCAAACGATTGCCTAGTCCGTAATAAAAAAATTAAAAAAATTATCGCGAAACAAAGCATCCTATTTTCTTCTAGGATATTAAAAATCAATGCAAAAGTAGGTATAGCACCAATGCTCTTGATGATTTTTGACTTAGTTGTTATTTCGTTTCCATGGCAACCACAGACCATTCTGTGATGGCAACCGTTCCTTACAGTGAGTAATCAACATTTTCCAGTTTTCCTGCGGAAACTTTCAATTTTCCGGGATAAAAAGTATCCTATGTTTTATTCTAGGGTATAAGCTGTCTCCATTATAAATTTCATCGAAATCCGTCCAGTCGTTATCGCGTGAAATCTCACCAAACAAACAAACAGACAACGTTTCACTTTTATATATTGGTATGGATTAAGCTATGTCACAGTAGATACATGATATATAGTCGTAAGGACTATGTCGAGGTGAGCCGTTTTATTATTTGGAGACCACAAATCTATTTTTACCCGACTACAGCTAAGCAAGGGAAGGGTAATGAGTTGAGCAGTCTATAAACATAGACGTATAGTATGTATTATGGATGTGGGTATATATGGGTGTTCCACTTTAGCGTCGCCCCTATTGGTTCGATTTTGTCAGCGAAGTATCTATCGATTTGTGTTCATCGCAAGAGTGTCATAGAATATTTTTACCTGCAGTTTTTTTTTTAAGTTTTAGAACTCATGTCTTGTGAAAACGTACGAGTACGAGAGTACGTACGAGTACGTATCTCTTCTATCTTTAAGCCTCCTTTACGCTACAATTCACTTCGTGTCTTGATCCATTAAAAATAACCCTCTACTTTGGCCGCGTCATCTCTCTTTCTGGTTGATGGTCTGTCCCTTGATCTATTCCGTTTTCGTGGCTACTATACTTGTTTACTCCTGTGCCCCCTCGTTCCGCCTTGCAATAATTGCCTTGCTCTGGCTTGCCCGTCTCCACGTGGCAATTACTTACTTACCTACATCCTCGACTTTCATCCTTTGACGTATCGTTTTTCGATGCACCATCTAAAACTTACCTATATCTTGTAGACAACTCTAAATAAATAAATATATTCGGGACAATTCCACACCAATTACCTAGCCCCAAACTAAGATACCCTGTAATATGGGCATTAGATAACGGGTAAACATACTTATATACGAATATTAACATCCATGACTCGGAAACAAATATTTCTGCTCATAATACAAATTATTGCACCTTGCAGGATTCGAACCCGCGACCGTTTGATTTCGTTACTAGCGTCACTAGCTACTAGATTAACCGGTCGTCAACGCCCAAGTACTCATATTATATTTGGTACCTATTTTGTGTTATTAGTTGTTGGCATTTTATTTAACTGGGTTTGTCGCTATTCTTGAACATTATTTAACTGGGTTTGTCGCTATTCGTGAACTTTATTTAACTGGGTTTGTCGCTATTCGTGAACTTTATTTAACTGGGTTTGTCGCTATTCGTGAACTTTATTTAACTGGGTTTTTCGCTATTTGTGAACTTTATTTAACTGGGTTTGTCGCTATTCGTAAACTTTATTTCGTAGGTAACCTATTACCTTTACCGAGTACCAATTACCAGGGGGTTATTCTCGGACGCGTGATATTAGCTTTCATGCGAGATTACGACACTTCTGGCTTGTTATCACTGTATATGATACTGGTGTCTCGCTCCGGCTTCGCACGGGTAGCGCTCACATCGCAGCATTTTTCTTACTTTTAGAATTTTTATACCCGTCGTAACTTCTAAAAAAAGAATACGACAGTAAGCTCAATTCAAAATCTTTGGCAGCAACGATCGTGATGTTTTTTTACCATAGACTACTGCATTATAACTCATGTACTTGAAAGACTTATTATTTCATTTCCATGGCAACATGTCATTCCGTACTGTATTTTTGGTACCTTGGGTTACATTATTGCAATTTTAGTAGAAAACTCAAGTTTAAAAAAAATATATACTGCCCATGTTACTCGTTGATAATGTAGCTTTCTCTAGGTGAAATAAGTTTTATAACTGGCTCAGTATTTTTGAGTTTATCCATTACAAACAAACATACAATCAAATCTTTCCTCTTCATAATATTAGTGTAGCTATAACTCATCTCGTATGAAAGCTAATTTCACGCGGCCGAGAATCACCCCAAGTGTCATGAGGCGTCGGATAGCATTCAATTGTAGTTTAATTGGTACCATATTACTTGACCCTAAGGTCTTCTTTTATTCATTTCTCATGGATAACAATGGAAAACATATTCCATATCTCAATAGTTATTCAGCACATTTCGTTAACAATGCTGGCGATCGAGAATCTTTCAAAAATAGATCTCCGTTCCGTTTTCCTCCTTTTCATTCGTTACCTTTCATATCAAATTTCAGTATAGAAGTCTTCGTAAATTCTGTGTAAAAATACTCTCCTTGACACCAGATCTGAGGATATTGTATTGGAGTTTTAGTTGATCACAAACAAACGGAATCTCGAAGGAAATTCGAGACCGTTAGCCTCGCAAATGTTTAGGCTGTATTGTACTTAACCAGAACACATAATATACCATCTTTTCATTAAATTCCATACAAGATTTGCGTTTTCTCTTAGACGAATTTCATAAAACTTTGCGAACGTGCGTGAAAATGCGAACCTTTTGTTTGCGTTTCTAGAAAAAGATTCGATACTTGCAAGTGTACTCTACAAGTGTACTCTACGTCTCCTTGGTTCACCGATACTACACGAACCTGTCTCACCTTTCGTAGAAGCAAAAATTCACAAGCTCGGCAGACAAATTGCTCAAAATTGAGGTCCACATGGCGTGCATGATTATTAGGTTTTGTCTTTTTGTTCCGAAATTTACCTATGCTTTGCGATTTTGTCAGCTGTTGTAACGTTGCGTTTATCTTTCTAACAAATAATAAGATCTTAGTACTAAAACCTTAATAAGTAAAACTTAAATCTAAAATATAAACGATCAAAATTATAATTTTTATATGTACTACGCTAACCAAAACTAGTTCCAAACTCTTATAACCCTATAATCATACTAAAATAATAAATCTATCAAACAAAATACTTAACAACTAAACAATAATATAATAATTAACTACGGAACCATTGAAATATAACACATTGCAAAATGGCTCCGCAATGTACCACAGCGCTGATACGGGACTCCGGCGCGAACGCGATTTCTATGCCTACTCTGAGCTAACCTGTGGCACACTGCAGGCTAGTTCGCTCTCTTACAAATTAAATAAAATGTTCAAATGTTCTCGAAACCTACGCCTTGACTTCCATTCTGCAGACAGACGTACTAGCGCGAGCACGCGTCACCTTTTATATAAATAATTTAGTAAATTCAGTGTTATTTCCCTCTAGGGTGAGTTCCTATATATAATTACTGCAACCATTTAGCGCTAATACTAAATAATAGTTTAGTTCACTGTGTAATAGCTGTTCCGCGTCACCATAACGAACTACCGGTACCTACCTACCTATCTAATTAAATTGTTAGTACTGGGCTTGGGACTACGTTATGGTGGTGGCGTGGCACAGCTATAGGAAAAGAGATATCCCTAATGCTTGCGTCGCTTCCAGGATCAACAACCTTGATGTTTCCTGCTGAGGATTTCCTCTGATGATTCCGCTGACGATCTCCACTAATCAACACCCTTGATGTTTTCCTGCTGAGGATTTCCTCTGATGATTCCGCTGACTATCTCCATTGAGGATCTCCGTTGCGGAAGATCTACCTACACTACGCGGCACTCCACCTGGCCTGAGTCCTGCCGGTTCGACCCACTTCCGTCGGTCTGGTTCCGCTTGAGATCTGCGGATACCAACGTAGTGCCAGCCGCCGAAGAGTCTTGGAGGCGACACCGACGCCACGTAACGTTTCCCTACGAAGCGTAGTTCAGGCCAGTGACTAAAGTGTATCTAAACCCAAGTGTGCGGGATGGGTTTGGTTTGAGCAGGGTCGCATCTAAATTATAAAGTAATAAACAAGTCTCTAACTACTTGTTTTTATATATTTTATCCACCCCTGAGGTAGGCCCTATCTACCTACCTGTGTGCCGTGGGCCGCCTAACGACCCAACGCCGCACTGTGAAAACACAATGAGCTCCATCGTCGACGTCGTAAAGGATGCTCTATAATCAGTTCTCAATGTCGATATAGATGGTAGGTTCCCTTTCTGTGAGATTTGGAAGCCTAGGGATACTCCAAATTCCAAGTGTTGCCTTACCGGCTGTCTTGTTCATGATACGTATAAATTAATAGAAATAAACTTGCACCATCTTTAAGAAGTTTGACGCAGCTTATTTGACTGAGTTCATGAATGGCAGGAGGATATGCCCACACACCGATTTTCCGATGTTTTGTCATCACAAAGCAGTGACCGCTCTGTGAACTAGCACGGAAAAAAACTCAAAAAGATCGGTGATCGGGTGGCGATACATCGCCAACACGCCTCATTGCGCGCATACTGCGTGTGCGCACGCGGCAAGGTACTGGACAAAAAAAAATAGTAGCCTGTGAGAAATGGGTATGACTCGATGGGTTTTTTTTCTCCTATGTTTGGGAAGTCTTCTAAAAAAAAGTAGCAACGAGTGTGACTCGATGGGAGAAAAAATCCCAACGAGTCACACTATGACTGGATCTGGTGTGACTCGTTGGGAATCCACCATCTGGAATAGTGTTGCTTTCTATTAGTGAAAGATTTATGTACTTTTTGAGTTTATCCATTACAAACAAACAAAAAAAAACCAGAAAATAAATAATAGATTAAAAAAACTAAAAAACACGCTTTATATAGAAAACCAAACTAAAAAATAGAAAATAAATTTTAATAGTGTAAATAAAATAAAAAAAAATTATTTCAAAAAAATCGTGGGGTGCATGGGTCAATAGTTATAAATATTTCATTGACAGATATGAGAAGAAGGATTATCATTTCGATAATATCTTAAAAAGCACCCCACGCTTTTTTTTAAATAAATCATTTTTTTCTTATTTACACTATTAAAATTTATTTTCTATTTTTTAGTTTGGTTTTCTATATAAAGCGTGTTTTTTAGTTTTTTTAAACTATACTACTACTTTTTTTTGAGCAGTACTTAGTCTACTTATTTATGGAATATTATAATGTTAACATGCTTCAATATGAAAGTCTGTTGTTATTGCTTGTGGCTGTAAATCCAAACTTTCTTGACTATACCTTATAAGAAAGATAATGTGAAACCTCATACATTTTGTAATACTTATGTATAATTCAAAGAAGAAAGGCCTGGCCAGACGCTGACACGCTAACGAGGTACAATTCTCGAGATTTTCTCTGACTTCAGACAGCAAACCAAATGAGGGCCCTCAAAAGATTTTTAGCCCAAGGATAATCAACAGCCTTTAGGTCAGCGGTTTACCGCCGTCGTCCCTCACTTCCCTTTATTCATTGTTCATATCTGAGCGAACAGAGCAACTGCGAAGGGAAACTTCTGTAGTCTGTGTAGCCTGAAAGAAAGAATACGTATTTTCTGGGCAAGCGTGCTATTCTTCCGCTACGTCCGGGCACAAACACAAGCCCAGTTTGCGCACAAATTTGTGCAATCTGGGCTTGTTTGACGCTTGTCCAGAAAATACATAATCAAAAACAAAACTGAAAGGACTATGCCAGATCTCCAAAGTGACTTAGGCTCGATGTAAAATTATCGCGGACACAACTGAACATTATTTTTATTTTTAAAGCATTATGTTAAAAGCTTTTGTGTGTTATTAGTTTTTTCTGGCAACTATTCAAAAATAAGTTATGAGGAAATAAAGTTAACTTTTGTGGTTATGCGTCTTTCGTTAGATTATGACACTATTTATGGTCAAGAGAATAATATAGCCAAGATAATTATTGAAATCTAATATTAAACTGATATATTATGTAGGTACCTACACTTTACGATCATGTTTAATATCATTTATAAAGTATTTTTACCTACCTATAGTAGTAGACACTTAGGTATTCAATCTGAGAATCGAACCCTGGGCCTTCTCGGCTCTTGTCATGGGCTTGGTTCATAAACCACTGAAACATTTATACAACAAATAATGAATTAACGATAAAAAATACGCATGCGTTTATTGTTCTTTATTTCTAATATCATAAAATAATATACTGAAATGATTTCTATTAGAATAATAGTTTATTCCCGAGTATAGTAGATAGCCGTTAGATTTTTGTAAATCGATTTTGTTTATCTATTTATTAATAGTTTATTTGCACTAATAACGAGTTACAGTGAACACTATGATTCATTCACTATGATCAGTTCACAGCAATTTCCGGTCATTTTTATTCCTTTTAATTCCTATTTTTTTTAATAACCGTTCCCGAAAGTTATTGTTTTAATAAGAATTAATTACATTATTTTATATAGTCGGTAATGTGAATAGATTTCGTGTCCGCAGCATTTAATATTTAAAAGTCTTGGAAGCCGAAAGCTGGCATCCTCCTTTGCGTAAGCACGTCGCGCCTTCAGTCTGGTAT
Source organism: Alsophila aescularia (assembly GCA_946251855.1). NCBI lineage: Eukaryota > Metazoa > Arthropoda > Insecta > Lepidoptera > Geometridae > Alsophila > Alsophila aescularia. The sequence continues at coordinate 57,072,089 of OX276379.1, read as the reverse complement.
AGGTAGGTTCGGAGCAGAAATTATTTTTCGTGGTAGCTTCGAGTTCGCATAATTTAACCCTTTGAATCGCCCACAGGACATTTGCATAAGTAATCCCCCTGGCTTGTCCTTTTATTTTATTCTTTTGCGATTGTATTTCAGTTTTCTTTTGGCGAAAATGTAATTCTCCCTGCCCTTACCGCACAGCCCGTACCCCGCACTTCAGACCGAAGGGGCATCGCGAACGAATTACATTTGTTGAAAAAATAATATTATCTTATAAATAATCCATTTGCTCATAAATTCCATTTGAGTTTGGATAACTTTAGAAGCTTACGTTGAGGTGCGATGTTTACAACATAATATGAACTTGTACCAAAAGCTACTGTGACGTAGCCAAGATTACGTAGCTGACGTAGCTCATTCTTTCTCAACATCACAGAACCACAGTACATATACTGTACTGAGTTGACAGAACATTGAGAGAAAAAAGTTCTTCCTATTTTTAATCGTGCCACTACATGAAGATATTCCCAATTGTACTGCATGATTATTCAGTGCTGTATTGACCGAGTGAGCGCGAAGCGCGAGCGAAGCGTCTCTGTTTCAGCTTCGGCAAAAATTATTTCGTATGTCCGGATGTCTGTCCGGATTTCCGGCTGTTCTCCTCTACAGCACAGAATAAATATGTCTACAGGTAGCATTTCTCAACCGATCTAGACGGAACTTGGTACACAGATAAAGCTTTTTTTATTTTGTTTTTTTTTGTCGTCTGGGATTTTTGGTTGCGGTAGTGTACTTCCCCCAAAAAAGGGTAAAAAGCAGGTTACCGAATATCTCCACCATATTAAATTCGATTTTGATGGTTCTTTTTTCATTTGAAAGGTAGTAACTTTAACTTAGTCTCGTAAAAATTTGGTGAAGATCTGATGAGGATCTTCGGCGTGATCAAATCAAATCAAATCAAATTGTTTATTTGCATAAATATGGGTGTATAAATATGTTTCACTAATTATAAACAGAACGCCACATTTTCACCGTAAGGTGTGCAAAATTATTTAAATGTAAGCATAGAACAAAAACCTCATAATAATAATTTGTAAAATTCAAAATTAGTTACAATGTCATTAATACAATATTATTAGTAAATAACATAAAATAGAACAAAAATAAAGTCAAGAAATAGCAATAGGTAAATAACAATGTCAAAATTAAGCATAATATGTCACATGATTATATATTACAAATTTTATTTATTACAATGTCTTGTCATTAATAAATTCATTTATTGAATAATATGCCTTATCGAATAACAGCTTTATTAAATTATTTTTGAAAATGTGAATACATTCTGTTTCTTTTAAACTTTCTGGAATTTTATTATAAATTTTGGCTCCCAGAATAAATGTACTCTTTTTTAACATAGCTGTTTTGCAACTTGTCAATTTCAGTCTATTTTTGTGTCGTTTGTAGAGATGGCCGTTTCAGAAAAAACGTTGTTGGGCATCGATGCTAGTGAATGATGCTGGCATCCGGTGCCGATATAATGTAAAACGGATGCTGTCAACATCCGATTTTGAGAAGAAACGTGAACACAAAAAATCACAGATGCCACCAAGCGCACGGTGCCGACCAACTGAACATTATAGTCTTGATCGCTTGCTCTCGGTCGAACCCGTGGCTGTGTGAGCAAGACGACCAACGAGAACGACAACGTACTTTTATAGCTAGATTGACCCGGTGCCAGGGCGGTCGCACTCCGCAACAAGTACAAATAATTTCGAGGGCGCAATATTCGGGTCCGTTCAGGCCAGTGTCAAGCGTGCGCTCGATGAGTCCCGTGCCTTGTACTTAGCGATAAAGTACCTACTTACGTAAAGTTATTGTCAAATTTTATTCGTGTTTTAATTATGAGTACCTAGAAGGTATTGCATAGCATTCGGCTGTTTGAATAGTGATAGAAATGACGACTTTCACTCATTATAAAGCAAGGAATTCAGACACCTTTATTCATCAAAGTGCAATACCTAAAGGATATAATCATAATCAACCAACGACACTTATACGTAGGTAGGTAACTCACTAAACTAATCGGCGTTCTGAAAACGGGATAGGTAGGTAGTAAAAATGAGGTAACTTTTAAACTTTTGCGATTCGAACACATAGTTAAATATTTAAACGTCCAAAAATAAAGTTCGCTGCGTCCTGGAATCCCGTGATATGCAAGTGTTCGCGTCGCGGTTTATGTCAGAAGATATCTGCAGATGTCGTTAGTGTCGTGTGTCGTGACAATTCTGAATTTTTACAAAACCAAATGCGGGTAGGTGGAGACAACGCTCGCCCTTCTCGACGCTGACACCCGCTACTTCAGTCTTCTCGTGACCACGATCAAAGCAACTTGATCGAAACGTCGAGGTAAATAAATATTAAGTTTTCAGCGCGATTAAGTCCCGTTTAAATATTTAACTAAAAATGAGGTGATAGGTCTATTCTGATAAGAATGTCATTGTATGTAATAGAACTATTTTAATTTATAATAACAAGTAATAACATAATACATTATTACTTATTTATTCTGTTACAATATCTAAGTCATAACATATCACAGAATAATTAGTAGTACAAGTACCTAGTCATATCTTAATACAATCCTACCGAGCGAAAAAGGGACAGAGCGATTCTGAAACGGTTAGAGCAATGGAAGTTCTCGCGCGTTGTGATACGGTGCATTCTAGCCTGCACGCGATGGGGGAGCCCCTAGAAGGCTCGCCCATAAATATAATTGAAAGATCGCAGCGCTGTGCGAGTTAAATTGCACTTTATATTGTTGTAGCGAGAGTCGCTATTTATGTAAATGACTTTAATCAGTTATCCTTCTGTACTTGTACTATTATTTATTCTGTGCCGGTGCGCGCGAGTGCTTGGTTGCGGAATACAAAGGATAATTACTAATAATGATCGTAAAATGGATATTCTCCAAAGCCGGGTATATTTTCAATGAAAGAAGGACGCGCCTTTCTAACTCCAAATTAGAAAAACACATATTTTAGAAAATATTGAAAAAATAAGTTTTTGTTTATTCTCATTTCATCTTGACTCAACTAGAACATAACTAAATATGTTTTTGGTTTTAACTACAACAAAACTCTAGGTAAATAGGTAACTTCAAAGTTAGTTATTATCAGGCACCGTCCTCTTACAAACGTTCCGTCGCTTGAGCCTCGGCCAGGCGGTAAATGTATCACGTCTCGGTCGGCATCGATGCCGAAAACAACGATGCCGGCATTAGTTGGTGTATGAAAAATATCGATGTGCATCGATGCCAAAAATTAACGATAACGCCCATATCTAGCGTTTGCTGTTGACAATATTATAATTATTAATATTCTTTTTAACGAGTAAAGTTGATTCGTAGATATATATAGAAGGAGTTAAAATTTTAAGCTTTTGGAAATGTGGCTTGCAAGAATCCATCTGTTGTAAATTGCACATTGACCTGATGCATTTTTTTGGGTTTTAAATGCGATCTCTTTATTACTGGAGTTTGCCCAAAATATAACTCCTAAGTGTGGATCCTACATAGGCGTGATAGGCACTTAAAAGTGCAGTTTCATTAGCGACTTTCCTTAACACATATAGTGCGTACGAAAACTAGGGGCTAAGTTTTGTGCATACATGCTCGATATGCTGTTTCCATGAGAGGCTTGCATCAATGTGTATTCCTAAAAATGTTGTACATTGGATCTCATTAATTTGTTTGCCTAGATAATTAATATTCAGAATGTCAAAATTGGAATTTTTATTTTGAAATGTCATAATGTGAGTTTTATCAAGATTAATTTTGAGGTTGTTACACTTCTGCTCATCACACAAATGATGGCACCTTGCGGGATTCGAACCCGCGATCGTTGGTTGAATTCACAGTCAGCATCACTAACCACTCGACCAACCGGTCGGTATTTAGGTAGATATATTTTTACAACGACTATATATTACACTGCAGTTGTGCCTGAGGGCGCGTATTTGATAAAACACGAGCGCGCGGAATACGCGCGTGCAATTGTACCTAATTGGGTGTGTATTTTCTACTTTGAACGCTTAAAAGCTAAAAAAACACGCCTGTCCTGCCAAAAAATAACTTATGCCAATAAATTATATACTGTTAGAATGTGCTCATCAAGGCCTTCAATTTGATACCCATATTGTAAAATAAGAAGAAAAAATATATTTTTCTCCTTTGAAAATGGTGCCATACTGCCGCTCTAATAATTTTTTTCAACAAAAAAATAGTCTATGTTAGCAGTTATATTCGAAGTTCCATATTGTAAATTTCGAAGTTTTTTTTTCTTGTTTGAAAATGGTGCCATTCTGCCGCCATATTGAATGTTTTCAAAAAGAAATATAGCCTATGTTACTCGGAGGGATGTAAGGATTCTAACGATACCCCATACGTCTAAATCTGTTCAGGCATTTAAATGTTATGGTGGAATAAAGAAACTCACATACATACATACATACAAACATACATATAAACATACATACAAACATACAAAGATACGTACATACATGAATCCTAAAAAAATTACACTTTTTTGGGCAGTTGTTTTTTTCTGTTTCGTGGTACAGTACTACGAGTATTATTTATTCTGTGGTGGTACGCGGCCTAAATATTGTTTTAGATTGAAAGAATTATCACAAACAAGTTCACATAAATGAAAATTTCTACTAAATTTCCATTGCGTTTTCTTTGTCGCTTTGTAAATTAACCTTTCTTTACACAAACTAATGGCATCAACCTTGTCGGGCGCAACAGAATGCTTTGTTCGCAAATTAAACTTTGAATTAAAGTATTGTCTCAAGTATTCTTCTATATTTTGCTTCATTATGTCAAGTGCTCTCCTTTTGTTTGGATTCCAATGCTTAGAAAGTTTTAATTAATGGTCTTTAGTTTATTAAAACTCATTGCACGTTGTTATAATATTACGTAACAGCTGTTTGTTGTACGTGGACAAGTCTTTAAGTTTGTGGCAACAATGTTTGATAACCTTTTCTTTGAATGTTTTTTTTTTAATATTGTGGTCTCTTTATTTTATCTGAAAACCAGCGCTGCATGCCTGCGACAAAGAGCATAATGCCTTAATTTTTTTTTTTTTTTTTCTAAATATTTGTTTCCTTTATTATTGTAATTGTATATGTGTATTGAATAAACTTTTTTCTTTCGTTTATTTTTATAATCAGTTTATATTAAATTCATAAATGTATTTTGATGCAGCTAATTTTTAACCCCCGACGCGAAAAGAGAGGGGTGTCGTATGTTTAGGGTGTGTATCTGTGTGTGTCTGTCCGTGGCATCGTAGCTCCCAAACGAACGGACCGATTTTGATGCGTTTTTTCTGTTTAGAAGCTGATGTGATCGAGATGGTTCTTAGGTTAAATGATGGGGGTCGGGGGTTTTATAAATTTCTAATTTGTGCTTGTTATTACCTAGTGTCGGAAAAACAAAACCAAGAAAAGTTCCTTGCTTTATTGTAATTTTATTATGACCCTCAGAAAATAATCGAAATTATCAATAAAATACATACCAACTCGAAACTAAAGCAGTGTCACAGACTGATTAGTACTTCTAAAGCAGTGTCACAGACTGATTAGTACTTCTAAAGCAGTTTCACAGATTGATTAGTACTTCTAAAGCAGTGTCACAGACTGATTAGTACTTTTAAAGCAGTGTCACGGACTGATTAGTACTTCTAAAGCATTGTCACAGACTGATTAGTACTTCTAAAGCAGTGTCACAGACTGATTAGTACTTCTAAAGCATTGTCACAGACTGATTAGTACTTCTAAAGCAGTGTCACAGACTGATTAGTACTTCTAAAGCAGTGTCACAGACTGATTAGTACTTCTAAAGCATTGTCACAGACTGATTAGTACTTCTATGTTATTTATCTTATAATGTAGCAGCCAGAATTTTATAGCTGTATCTAATCGTATTAAGTAGATAGACTGGATATTAGGAGGGCTTTCTTCAAAGAATTTTCATAATAAATAAACGAAATAGATAAAAGAAATTTCATCTTTTTATATTTTGGTTTTGAGGTTTCTCGAACATAAAGCTAACAAAGAAATTCAAAGCATACGTCTAACAATGAACGTCTCGACTGAAGAGTTTATGAAATAGATAATACCTAAATAAATACCAATAAAAGCTCTCGAGTCTAGATCTGAAATAAAAGATTATTCTATAAAATACATAAAAGGTTAAAATGTCTAAAACAAGTTTCGCGCTCTCCCTTGGTTCATGCCGCGAATTCTTACGGATCTACACTCGGAATGTTTCGCGGTTGTTCAACAATATAGTTCGTGAGTTCGACGATTATGGAACACGCAATTACTGCAACTACGACCCCTACCATTGTGCGCGTTGGTGGTCTATAATTGAGTTGACTAAAAATAAAAATAATATTTAACACAACCACTTGAACTCCTCGACACGGGCGGTCGCATGCTGCTGAGCTGCGTGCGAGTGTGGGGTCCGTTTGCGTTCGCGCCACGTTCGCTCTTCGCGGTCCCTTTGTTGCGGGACAAAACATCGACAAAAGCGTGCGAATCGCGGGGTAATGTGGTCTACATATGCTTCAACGATTCTTGCCCGAAATTGTAATAAAATGTATACCTAATGTTATTGTAAGTTGCTTCCTTCTCACTAGGTTTCACTTTTCGTGTATTTCCTTTCAGGAAAACATATAACACGTCACACTTTGACCCAAAACTATCCATCTTCTTAAGGGTCGATTATTTCCAAAACAATATCGTAGTCTCACGTCGGCGTCGTTTCGTTTCCCTTGGGAGTGCTCTCGATAGAATATTTAAGGCAACGGCCGTGTTTTTGCTAAACTAAGGTATATGAAGTTTTATTGTCTGAATGTGTGTACCCATGTCAGCCTCAAAGTAGGGGTGTGAGAAAAAGTAAAAGTTAAGGATAAAACTATGAAAAATAAATTTCCTCAGAACACTTAAAAATTACACAAAGTTTATGTAAAGTTTTGAAAAGTAAGTCAGGATATAAGTAAGACTGATGAGGATGAAAAGATGCAGGAGGTTTTAAACACAAAAATAGAACAATACGTACATGCAGTTTTATATCATCATCATGTCAGCCTTTAGAAGTCCACTGGCCACATAGGCCTCCCCCAAAAAGCGCCATGACGAGCCATTACCTGAATCTTTTGCCACCTCCTTCCACCGACTTCCTGCGATTGCTACAATGTCGTCGGTCCATCGTGTGGGAGGTCTCTTTACAGTTCGCTTGCTTGTTCGTGATCGCCATTGGAGAACCTTTATTCTGGTTGTCGGCTCTGCGACCTATATGGCCTGCCCATTGTCACTTCAACTTGCAAACTCTGAGAGCTATGTCGGTAACCTTGGTTCTTCGACGGATTTCCTCGTAACGGATTCTATCACGTAGTGAAACACCGAGCATAGCTCTCTCCATTGCACGCTGCGCGACTGAGCTTGTGTATTAGACCAATAGTTAGCGACCACGTCTCAGTGCCGTATGTCATCACTGGCAACACGCACTGATTATAAACTTTCATCTTGAGGCTCTGCGGTATCTGTGACGAGAACATATGGCGTAATTTCCCGAACGCTGTCCATCCTAGTTCGATTCGTCGGTTGACCTCTTTGTCGAAGTTGGATCTACCCAGTTGGATCGTCTGACCTAAGTAGACATAGTGATCAACATAAACCGGCATGGGTGCGACATGGGCATTGGACAATATGTTCGTCTTACCCATGTTCATTTTAAGACCCACCTGTTGGGAAACAAAAGCAGTTTCATATAATTTGATATTATCACTAAATCCTGACTCCTGCCTGTGCCTGACTGATACTTTGCCTCACAGCTTAGTTAACTAGTTACCGTCACTTGTCAACTGTCAAACATTTCGGACAAAACCCCTCGGAGGCAACCCTACTTAGTTTATGAATATTTAGTGATAATACATCGCTCTACGGCCGAAACTGGAGATTCGTTCTCGAACGAAGTATGAGACGCAGCCCTGATATTGAAGTCGTAAAAAGCATTCCTAGTGGAATCATGAGGTCGATTGTAACTTTATTATTCTTCGTAGCTAACTCCACTAATGAAGTGAGCTTGGTAGATATTTTTCTTTTCGTACTTGGCTAGTAATCGTGCATGTTATACACTGGCCTTCAACATTTTGTACCTCACTTTTAATGTCTGTTGATTCTCGCATCACGTTAAAACTACTGGACCGATTGCGATACAATTTTCAATGTTAGATAGCTTAGGTTTTGACTTCAAAACTAGTGTACTTGGTATCTTAATCCAATGAGTAGGAGCCAAGCAATTTAATAAAAAATATTAATTATAAAAGTGTGGTATTAAGTTTTGAACGTCAGTGTAGGTATTTCTAGTCTAGGGGAAGAACAGAAGGAATGGTCCTTCCACATTTTACTAGAAGGTTGTTTAGAGAAACGCGTTCGGATTGTGGGAGATTCGCAATTTTGTGAATGTGGCAGTTAGCATTTTGAGACGGTGCGGAGGAGGCGAGATGTGCATTATAGTTTAGTAAAAACGAATCTGTCCTAACGCGAACAAGCGAATTCAGCGCACAATGCCGCTAGCATGTCGGAAAAAATGACAAGAGGAAGGCAGTGGAATAGACTAGAGCATTGTTAAAACACTTAGCTGGCTGACTATAGGTTGTCCAACAGTTTTATTAGTTGTATTCTTTATTACCACAGACTAAACAATCACAAGTGTAGTAAGTACCTAAATATATAAAAGTGAAACGTTGTCTGTTTGGGGAGCTTTCACGCGATAACGTCTGGATTGACTTTGATGAAATTTGGAATGGAGATAGCTTATACCGTGGAATAACACATAGGATACTTTACATCATCATTATCCCTCACTTGGGTGAAATTGCTCGTTTAATTATTGTCTAGGTTTCGTCCATTGCTTATTCTCACACGACAAATCACTTAAGTTATCTATATGTACTTTTAATTAGACTAAGTCGGATGGAGGCGATTATCTCCATTGCCGGACTTGATCTGTGACCACAGATTGACGAATGATGTTATTACTCGCTTCCTGTCTTTAGCCGTTAGTTCATAACGACTATGTGACTTGTTTAATGTTTTCTGTAAACTTTTTCTGCTGGAGCGTTTTAGCAAAATAATAATTAATTAATGTGTTGCCAAGAAAGTTTAAAAAATATAGTGTCCACACCGCCAAATAGAAAGTGAAGCCAAAAGATATGCCGATCCGCTTGTAAGCACAAGCCTCACCCACCCACTTACACCATGTTATGCCGATCGGCCGCCACATCGCAGCATAGTCTTGAGTCTCGACCTTTTTACACGACTGCCCAAAAAAAAGAAGTGTTTTGTTTTTATCATTCATGTATGTATGTTTGTTTGTTTATATGTATGTATGTTTGTATGTATGCGAGTTTCTTTATTCCACCATAACTTTGAAATGCCTGAACAGTTTTAGACGTATGGGGTATCGTTAGAATCCTTACATCCCCCCGAGTAACATAGTATATATTATTTTTGAAAAAATTCAATATTGCGGCAGTATGGCTCCATTTTCAATAGCAAATTTTCCAATATGCTTATCAAATTGAAGGCCTTGGTAAGCACATTCCAATAGTAAATAATTTATTGGCATTAGTTCATTTTTGGCAGGGCAGGCGTGTTTTTTTAGCTTTTAAGTTAATTATTAGTAGTCATAATTCTGTCAAGTACTCACGAAACATTTAAAATAATACAGTTTTTTGTGATGAAATTGTGCATCAACAACAAAACACTGCAAATAATCCACTCACGCACACATACGATTTGCTATCCTTCAGTCGTTTGTTTGACGATGTAGATACCGTTTTTTTTAAACCCTGTATGTTGTATAGTAGTTTCAACGTGGAAAAGCCTTTAGAATCGTAAGTCTGCGACTAAATACAATTGCAGTTAACTAGAAATTCTTATCATAAGCGCATGTCAGAATTTCCGTCACCAGTGTGTTTTTTAAGGTTCATTTTTCTCGAAATTCGTCTCTCACATGTCAGGTAAGGTTCCATACGAAACAGTAAACCAAGGTACAGTGATATACTCGTCTATATGTGTACTAGATAATGGTATAGATGTCATGTGGAGATTAGGTAGATTACCTATTGTCAACGAGAACCTTGTATGTGATATCGACGTGAACTTGGCTCCCGCAGGTCAGGAGCTTTGTACTTATCTACGAGAATTGCATGGTCGGTCTTGTCAAGACCGACCATGTTTTGACGTGAAACGTCTTTAGAATGATTGAGATACATACGGGGTACCATGACCTAAAAAAGGGACCGTCACGAAAAGGGTTATATCGTCTCGCTTTTATCCATACCAATGTATAAAAGTGAAACGTTGTCTGTTTGTTTGTTTCTTTATTTGTTTGTTTGGGGAGCTTTCACGCGATAACGGCTTGACGGCTTTTTGATGAAATTTTGAATTAAGAATTTTGGATTCTTTTTATCCCGGAAAATTGTAAGTTTCCACGGAAAAACTGGAATAACTGGAAACATACTGATTACTCGCTGTAAGAAACGGTTGCCATGGAAACGAAATAACAAGTATGTCAAAAAAGATCAAGAGTGGTGTGCTATACCTAATTTTGCATTAGTTTTTAATATCCTAGAAGAACATAGGATGATTTTTTCGATAAACAGTAGTCCGCGTGGACGAAGTCGCGGGCGGGAACACTAGTAACTCTGTAATTATAAGCTCCAGAGATCTAATTTTGGTGTAATTTTTTAGCTTAAGAGTAAATAGTATCAGCACGATGATTTAATTTTTGTCACAAATCGGAGGGGGAGGGGTCATAGCACATACTCGTAGCATAATCAGCAAAATTGATGTTATTGTGATCTTTGATTTAGTATAACTCGCGATATAGATAGATTAGCGTGTTGATTTGGATATTGTTGTAAAGATCTCTTTGAGAACATTCGATTCAATATGAAAAACTTTACGAAAATATATAAGAATTAATTATTATTTTTAAAAAGTCTGCAGCGCCCGGAAAGTCCGTACTACAATAAAGATTAGGCTCATTGTTGAAAAGGATAGTTCCGGAGCTCATAACGGTACCCTTAACTCCAGCACAGAGCGAGCCAGGACCTGATCAAATTGTACGTGGCGTAGCTACGTTTTACGACAAACAAACGGCCGTGCCCCTGATACAGCCCCACCAGGTTATTTACCGGCTTTTTTGCCTATTATGTCTTAATTTAATAACTAAAGTTCAACAGCTTGACCAGTTGCTGATTTGTGGCTGGAACCACACCCACGACGCTTTTTTTCATTCTGAGGAAGTGTCTCATAAAATTAAATTATATAGTCTACTTATTTACTACTTTGCACCTGGTCAATGGAATTCAATCTCTATTCAATTTGCCATAGAGTTCGATTTATATTGTGATAGTTGTAGGAGGTTCTTGACCTCTGCTGTGCGCAAGAGCAGCGTATCATTGATCATGCGTAAGCACCTGTCTTTGCGATTATGAGGCAGTTATCAGTTTTTTTTATTGAATATGCTTATATTATGGTTTTAAAATAGTTAAGGTATGGCTAATGGTAACATTAGGTAGAAAAATAACTAACTAAAAAGCTAAAAAAATATTTATGTTATTAAATTATATACTGTTGGAATGTGCTCATCAAGGCCTTCAATTTGATACACATATAGTAAAATGCGTGTATAAATATATTTATTCGCTTTTGGAGCCATACTGTCGCTAAAATTTATTTATTTTTTCAAAACATAATAATTCAATTTTACTTTTTTTTATTTGTTATTACGGTCTATAGGCGTTTAACCACGATCTCACCTGATGGAAAGCGATGATGTGGTCGAAGGTGCAGCACGCTTGCCTAGTTGATACCTATTCATTCTTGACTTGAACACACCGGGGTTATAATTTACCGGAAACTCGAGGGATTTAAGGATTCTAACGACAACCCATACGTCTAAAACTGTTCAGGCATTTAAAAGTTACGGTGGAATAAAGAAACTCACATACATACATGAATCTTAATAAAAACATTACACTCCTTTTTATGGGCAGTCGTGTAAAAAACTTATTAATTTTTGGGTTTACCTTCATGGCTGATCCAGTTGCATAACGCTTGATTCAAATGCTACATTTTTACCTACAAATTATTGTGTGTAAAATATGTAAAAGTAGAGTCTTTGACTAATGACGAATTCAGCCAACCGGCGTAAACCGCTAGTATATTATTGAGGAACCGGACATACTCGTATAAAGACGGATGTCGTGTCACATCTTGATAGGGGACTAACACCCGGTATCCGAAACGCGTGTCACATTAAGAATCATCCAAGACAGTCTTTTAACTCTCTTTGGATTTCCGAAACGCAATTAATCCGAAAATTTGATAAATGTTGTGGCAAGAGATTATTTTATAGATATGGTCACACTTGTTATTTCGTTTCCATGGCAACCGATCCTTATAGCGAGCAATCAACATTTTCCAGTTTTCCTGTGGAATCTTAACATTTTCGGAAAAAAAAAAACGAAAACGTATCCCATTATTTATAAGCTCCATTCCAAATTTCATCAAAATCCGGCCAGCCGTTATCGCGTTAAAACTCCCCAAGCAAACAAACGTTTTCACTTTTATGTATAGGTGTGGATAAGGGTTGATGAATGATTTAAATATGATGTTTCATTAATCCTAGGTATATTTTATAGCTCAGTAGATATTCAATACCCTTCAGCGGTAACGTGCTCCAGTGATTAACACTAGGTTAATTGGTCAAAAATTTGTAATTACTCAATTGAAAGTTAACAATCCGTTGACCTAAACCCAAAATCGCTGCAATTGACGTTTAATTGGAGATTTGACATTTCTGTCATATGAGATTTTCAGCAACAGAAACTTGGTGTTATTCGAGGAAACTAAAAAAACATCTATGTTTAAACTTGAACTACATCGACGCGTCGTCTTGTCGGCCAGTCACCTGTCCCGGCTTTGACTTTGAAATTTATAGCCAGAGCTGAACAAACATTCATAAATTGGCCAATAAATGAAAATCTGATGCAATATTTAAGATTTATTAACATCTCACCACCAATGAAATAAACATGACTCGTAAAAGCAGCCACTGTCGTAAAGTTGCAGACTATAAAACGGACGCGCACGCGTAAACTCTAAATAAGATATCAGGGGCGCGCTTGGGAACACAAATCACGGCAGGCTTTCTTTACACGAAATCCACACGCGGCACCTATTGGTCTGATTTTGACAAGAGAGGTATCAATCGATTCTTCTTCATCGCAAGAGTGCCATAGGCAATGTTTTACCCAACCGAAGTCGGGCTTTAGTTTTTGAACTTCTTCTGTCTTGTTTCTAACCATTCCTGACACAGAAGAGTATTATTGTGTCTGGTTAACTAACTGGCCATAAGAGTGACAAAGAGAGTTTACTTTCAATTTTTCCCTAGAGGCTGCGGTCTGCTTTGATATTGAATATGGTCTTCTTCTCCGAAGTGCGTTCGAGGACGACTAAGACCAGGTTTAGGCCTATATATGTATAGCGGTCAAAAGAGCAAAGAATTGAGTCGGAAGACATCCTAATTACGAGGTAGGTAATACCTGTTGCAGGACGGAACCAAATCACAGAATAAATAATATTATTAGTAATATTTACTATACTATACTATTATTAGTGATGTTTACTATATTATACTACTATTAGTAATATTTACTATATTATACTATTATTAGTAATATTTACTATATTATACTATTATTAGTGATGTTTACTATATTATACTACTATTAGTAATATTTACTATATTATACTATTATTAGTGATGTTTACTATATTATACTACTATTAGTAATATTTACTATATTATACTATTATTAGTGATGTTTACTATATTATACTACTATTAGTAATATTTACTATATTATACTATTATTAGTGATGTTTACTATATTATACTACTATTAGTAATATTTACTATATTATACTATTATTAGTGATGTTTACTATATTATACTACTATTAGTAATATTTACTATATTATACTACTATTAGTAATATTTACTATATTATACTATTATTAGTAATATTTACTATATTATACTATTATTAGTGATGTTTACTATATTATACTACTATTAGTAATATTTACTATATTATACTATTATTAGTGATGTTTACTATATTATACTACTATTAGTAATATTTACTATATTATACTACTATTAGTAATATTTACTATATTATACTACTATTAGTAATATTTACTATATTATACTACTATTAGTAATATTTACTATATTATACTATTATTAGTGATGTTTACTATATTATACTACTATTAGTAATATTTACTATATTATACTATTATTAGTGATGTTTACTATATTATACTACTATTAGTAATATTTACTATATTATACTATTATTAGTGATGTTTACTATATTATACTACTATTAGTAATATTTACTATATTATACTATTATTAGTGATGTTTACTATATTATACTACTATTAGTAATATTTACTATATTATACTATTATTAGTGATGTTTACTATATTATACTACTATTAGTAATATTTACTATATTATACTACTATTAGTAATATTTACTATATTATACTACTATTAGTAATATTTACTATATTATACTACTATTAGTAATATTTACTATATTATACTACTATTAGTAATATTTACTATATTATACTACTATTAGTAATATTTACTATATTATACTATTATTAGTGATGTTTACTATATTATACTACTATTAGTAATATTTACTATATTATACTACTATTAGTAATATTTACTATATTATACTACTATTAGTAATATTTACTATATTATACTACTATTAGTAATATTTACTATATTATACTATTATTAGTGATGTTTACTATATTATACTACTATTAGTAATATTTACTATATTATACTATTATTAGTGATGTTTACTATATTATACTACTATTAGTAATATTTACTATATTATACTATTATTAGTGATGTTTACTATATTATACTACTATTAGTAATATTTACTATATTATACTATTATTAGTGATGTTTACTATATTATACTACTATTAGTAATATTTACTATATTATACTATTATTAGTGATGTTTACTATATTATACTACTATTAGTAATATTTACTATATTATACTACTATTAGTAATATTTACTATATTATACTACTATTAGTAATATTTACTATATTATACTATTATTAGTGATGTTTACTATATTATACTACTATTAGTAATATTTACTATATTATACTATTATTAGTGATGTTTACTATATTATACTACTATTAGTAATATTTACTATATTATACTATTATTAGTGATGTTTACTATATTATACTACTATTAGTAATATTTACTATATTATACTACTATTAGTAATATTTACTATATTATACTACTATTAGTAATATTTACTATATTATACTATTATTAGTGATGTTTACTATATTATACTACTATTAGTAATATTTACTATATTATACTATTATTAGTGATGTTTACTATATTATACTACTATTAGTAATATTTACTATATTATACTATTATTAGTGATGTTTACTATATTATACTACTATTAGTAATATTTACTATATTATACTATTATTAGTGATGTTTACTATATTATACTACTATTAGTAATATTTACTATATTATACTACTATTAGTAATATTTACTATATTATACTATTATTAGTGATGTTTACTATATTATACTACTATTAGTAATATTTACTATATTATACTATTATTAGTGATGTTTACTATATTATACTACTATTAGTAATATTTACTATATTATACTATTATTAGTGATGTTTACTATATTATACTACTATTAGTAATATTTACTATATTATACTATTATTAGTGATGTTTACTATATTATACTACTATTAGTAATATTTACTATATTATACTATTATTAGTGATGTTTACTATATTATACTACTATTAGTAATATTTACTATATTATACTACTATTAGTAATATTTACTATATTATACTACTATTAGTAATATTTACTATATTATACTACTATTAGTAATATTTACTATATTATACTATTATTAGTGATGTTTACTATATTATACTACTATTAGTAATATTTACTATATTATACTACTATTAGTAATATTTACTATATTATACTACTATTAGTAATATTTACTATATTATACTACTATTAGTAATATTTACTATATTATACTATTATTAGTGATGTTTACTATATTATACTACTATTAGTAATATTTACTATATTATACTATTATTAGTGATGTTTACTATATTATACTACTATTAGTAATATTTACTATATTATACTATTATTAGTGATGTTTACTATATTATACTACTATTAGTAATATTTACTATATTATACTATTATTAGTGATGTTTACTATATTATACTACTATTAGTAATATTTACTATATTATACTATTATTAGTGATGTTTACTATATTATACTACTATTAGTAATATTTACTATATTATACTACTATTAGTAATATTTACTATATTATACTACTATTAGTAATATTTACTATATTATACTATTATTAGTGATGTTTACTATATTATACTACTATTAGTAATATTTACTATATTATACTATTATTAGTGATGTTTACTATATTATACTACTATTAGTAATATTTACTATATTATACTATTATTAGTGATGTTTACTATATTATACTACTATTAGTAATATTTACTATATTATACTACTATTAGTAATATTTACTATATTATACTACTATTAGTAATATTTACTATATTATACTATTATTAGTGATGTTTACTATATTATACTACTATTAGTAATATTTACTATATTATACTATTATTAGTGATGTTTACTATATTATACTACTATTAGTAATATTTACTATATTATACTATTATTAGTGATGTTTACTATATTATACTACTATTAGTAATATTTACTATATTATACTATTATTAGTGATGTTTACTATATTATACTACTATTAGTAATATTTACTATATTATACTACTATTAGTAATATTTACTATATTATACTACTATTAGTAATATTTACTATATTATACTATTATTAGTGATGTTTACTATATTATACTACTATTAGTAATATTTACTATATTATACTATTATTAGTGATGTTTACTATATTATACTACTATTAGTAATATTTACTATATTATACTATTATTAGTGATGTTTACTATATTATACTACTATTAGTAATATTTACTATATTATACTATTATTAGTGATGTTTACTATATTATACTACTATTAGTAATATTTACTATATTATACTACTATTAGTAATATTTACTATATTATACTATTATTAGTGATGTTTACTATATTATACTACTATTAGTAATATTTACTATATTATACTATTATTAGTGATGTTTACTATATTATACTACTATTAGTAATATTTACTATATTATACTATTATTAGTGATGTTTACTATATTATACTACTATTAGTAATATTTACTATATTATACTATTATTAGTGATGTTTACTATATTATACTACTATTAGTAATATTTACTATATTATACTATTATTAGTGATGTTTACTATATTATACTACTATTAGTAATATTTACTATATTATACTACTATTAGTAATATTTACTATATTATACTACTATTAGTAATATTTACTATATTATACTACTATTAGTAATATTTACTATATTATACTATTATTAGTGATGTTTACTATATTATACTACTATTAGTAATATTTACTATATTATACTACTATTAGTAATATTTACTATATTATACTACTATTAGTAATATTTACTATATTATACTATTATTAGTGATGTTTACTATATTATACTACTATTAGTAATATTTACTATATTATACTACTATTAGTAATATTTACTATATTATACTATTATTAGTGATGTTTACTATATTATACTACTATTAGTAATATTTACTATATTATACTACTATTAGTAATATTTACTATATTATACTACTATTAGTAATATTTACTATATTATACTACTATTAGTAATATTTACTATATTATACTATTATTAGTGATGTTTACTATATTATACTACTATTAGTAATATTTACTATATTATACTATTATTAGTGATGTTTACTATATTATACTACTATTAGTAATATTTACTATATTATACTATTATTAGTGATGTTTACTATATTATACTACTATTAGTAATATTTACTATATTATACTATTATTAGTGATGTTTACTATATTATACTACTATTAGTAATATTTACTATATTATACTATTATTAGTGATGTTTACTATATTATACTACTATTAGTAATATTTACTATATTATACTACTATTAGTAATATTTACTATATTATACTACTATTAGTAATATTTACTATATTATACTATTATTAGTGATGTTTACTATATTATACTACTATTAGTAATATTTACTATATTATACTATTATTAGTGATGTTTACTATATTATACTACTATTAGTAATATTTACTATATTATACTATTATTAGTGATGTTTACTATATTATACTACTATTAGTAATATTTACTATATTATACTACTATTAGTAATATTTACTATATTATACTACTATTAGTAATATTTACTATATTATACTATTATTAGTGATGTTTACTATATTATACTACTATTAGTAATATTTACTATATTATACTATTATTAGTGATGTTTACTATATTATACTACTATTAGTAATATTTACTATATTATACTATTATTAGTGATGTTTACTATATTATACTACTATTAGTAATATTTACTATATTATACTACTATTAGTAATATTTACTATATTATACTATTATTAGTGATGTTTACTATATTATACTACTATTAGTAATATTTACTATATTATACTATTATTAGTGATGTTTACTATATTATACTACTATTAGTAATATTTACTATATTATACTATTATTAGTGATGTTTACTATATTATACTACTATTAGTAATATTTACTATATTATACTATTATTAGTGATGTTTACTATATTATACTACTATTAGTAATATTTACTATATTATACTACTATTAGTAATATTTACTATATTATACTATTATTAGTGATGTTTACTATATTATACTACTATTAGTAATATTTACTATATTATACTACTATTAGTAATATTTACTATATTATACTATTATTAGTGATGTTTACTATATTATACTACTATTAGTAATATTTACTATATTATACTATTTTTATATACTATAAATATATACTTTATTATTAACTAGCTGTGCCACGGCGTTGCCCGCGTGATATTTTTTTGGATTTAAGAATCCTGTGTGTTATTCCAGAACCAAAGGTACCAAAATCATCAAAGTTCGTTCAGACGTCTAATCGTTTTTTTATCGATTGCTCGGCTTCTACTCATCGGATTGAGATACCAAGTACATCAGCTTTTAAGTCAAACCTTATGCTATCCTACAGTAATCATACAGTAAAACAGCATCGCACTCAATACCATACATCCATACCAATATATAAAAGTGAAACGTTGTCTGTATGTTTGTTTGTTTATTTGTTTCTTTGGGGAGTTTCCACGCGATAACGGCTGGGCGGATTTTGATGAAATTTAGAAGGGAGACAGCTTATACCCTGGAATAAAACATAGGATACTTTTTATCCCGGATTTTTTCCGGAAAAGTTTCCACGGGAAAACTGGGAAATGTTGATTACTCGCTGTAAATAACGATTGCCATGGAAACGAAAAAACAAGTCTGTCAAAAAACATCAAGAGCATTTGTGCTAAACCTACCATTGCATTGGTTTTTAATATCCTAGAAGAACATAGGATGCCTGTTAAAGCTAGTAATTAATAAACCAACCAAATTAATAAATTAATGAAAATTATACGAGAGAATTAATGGTGCTCTCTCCCCTAAAACACACTTAAGGGCTGTTCTTCCGTGCTCCAATCTATTTCTCATCACGTATTCTTACGACCTCGTCTGAGCCACTTGACCTTGCTGTATATCTTATTCAGCGATTGCTCTGTGCCGCTTGTCTAGGGTTGGTACTTATGTAAACTTACTAATTTTGTTTATACTACTGATTGGGGGCCCAGCTGGAACTATGCAGCAACTACTACTTTTACATTTAGTACAAACGAGGCATGAACCTAACTTTTTAAACTTAAAAAAAGAGACGACCACTAACTACAAAAAGGCAGAATTCGAACGTGCTTGACTATGGGGATATCGTGCCATAGTCGCAGATTTCATTCACCCATCTTATAGTCATATACAAATGTTATACTTGTGTTCTTACCATTCTACAAACACCAGATATCTCGTGTTTTTAAATAATAAAATTTGTACCAATATTAAACTAGTGGCTCTGTGAGCTGTAGACCTCGCGCGTACAAACTTTTTTGCAAACAATCTAGCGGTGCACAGTAGCGCCATCTAGATACCTTAATATAACACTAACATTAATGACCAAGGTGCTCTATCAATCCCTACCTAGTAGGTAAAGGATCATTTTGAGGAGCTATTCTGCTCATCACGCCGAAGATCCTCATCAGATCTTCACCAAAATGTTTATGAGACTAACTTTAAGTTACTACCTTTCATTTTTTTTTTTATTTTTTTTTTATTACGGACTAGGCAATCGTCTGACCACGATCTCACCTGATGGAAAGCGATGATGTGGTCGAAGGTGTAGCACGCTTGCCTGGTAGATACCTATTCACTCTTGACTTGAACACACCGGGGTTATAATTTACCGGAAACACTGACGAGGGCAGGGCATTCCACTCCTTCGCAGTTCTTATAATAAATGAAGAAGCGTAACGCTTCGTTCTTGTGCGAGGTATTTCAACCATGAAAGGGTGGCGCTTTGCTGCTCGTCTAGTCGTATGGTGATGGAAAGGTGATGGGGGAATCAGGTTGTGCAGTTCTTGTGCACACTCTCCATAGTGCAATCTGTAGAATACCGCCAGGCTTGCTACCTCACGTCAATGTGCCAGACTTTGAAGCTTACTCTTTACCAGAGTGTCATCCCCAATGAGCCTGATAGCACGTCTCTCAATTGAATCCAAAGACTCGAGCTGATACTTGGCAGAACCGTCCCAGAGGTGGCAGCAGTACTCCATACAAGATCGGACCTGTGCTTGATAAAGATTCAAAAGCTGTCCTGGTGTGAAGTACCGCCTAACCTTAGACAAAATACCAAGTTTTTTTGCAGCTACCTTGGCTTTGGATTCAATATAAGACCCAAAATTCAGGTTTGATGCGAGTTCGACACCCAAAAGCTCCAAATGGTGCCTATTGGTATAGTTACACGAAAAATAAAAAAAGAACCATCGAAATCGGATTTAATAATGCGGACATATTCATTAGCCCCCTTTTTACACCTATTTTGGGGATGTAGCCCAAATCAAAAATAACCGACGATGAAAAAATTCAAAAAATTCGCTCAATCTTTGTACCAAGTTTCGTCTAGATCGGTTGAGAAATGCGACCTGTAGAGTAGAACAGCCGAACAGACATCCGGACATACGAAAGAATTTTTGCCCAAGCTGAAACAGAGACGCTTCGCTCGCGCTTCGCGCTCGCTGAGTCAATTATTTAAGTGCGTGACAACCCGCTGTCACGCAGTCGTATGGGGGTTGTTCAACAGGTCATTTGTTATGTAAAGTATTGGAAATGAATATTTTCCATTTGCTCATAAAACATTAATGTATGTATTTTAGGTTAAATGTTATTAATGTGAAGATATCTGTACTTATAACAAAGCAATAGGAACAAAACACAGATTACCCCCTACAAGGTTCTTGTTCCACAGATTACCCTAGGGGGTAATCTGTGGAACAAAAAAATCTGTACAAAGGAGATAATTAAAAATGTCTAGGGTACTTAAAAAAAGCTACCGAAAAAGAATAAAACATTTATAAATTCTTGTCTGTCTGTTTGTTTTGTTTGTTTGTTTTGTCTGTTTGTCTGTATGTTTGTTCGCGCATCACGTAAAAACTACTGGACCATTTTGGTTTTCACTGTTGGATAGCTTGGGGTTTGACTAAAAAACGGGTGTACTTGGTATCTCAAACCATGAGTAGAAGCCGAGCAATCGATAAAAATAATTTAGACCGCAGGAGGAATTTTGATCAAATGTTGGTATAGTATATTTTAGGTCCTGGAATAGCACATAGAGTACATTTAAACTGATTTAAACTAGAGGAATGACGTCTGCGAAGCCATAAACGGTATAAGCTAGTAATGTAATACAATAACTTAAATGATCTAAAATTGAAAATGTTGTATGAAGCTTATAAGACAATAATACTGTATAGTTATAAGAATTATAATTATATGTATGAAATGATCTTTTAAAGACCTTCATTTTATACCCGATACCCCGACCTCGATAGGTTTTGGTAATTTTTTGTTCCATCGGAAATATTTGAACACATATTAGTTTTCTTGACACTTCATATATCCTATAGCACTCTCGTGATCAGGTTTTTTTAGTTCGATACTCCCCAACTTAGTTCGATACTCCCCAAGTAATCAATGGCAACTGTCCAAGCCGAGGTTCGTACCCCCTGGGTGCCCTTGAGCAAGTGGCCAAAAACTTAACTTTGGCGTGCGCCTTCTGCGTCACGCATTGCGGCGGAGCGCTTTTGCGCCCGCCCCACCGTCCGGTGACGCTGTAGAGGTCAGTTATAGACCAACAGCACATATCCTTTCTAAAAAAAAAAAAAAAAAAAAAAAAAAAAAACGTGATCAGGACGAATTCAATGATGCCTCATTTAACAAAATCAATTTGTCCGTTTAGGCTATACGACGCGCCTTAGAAACGTATAAACAACCCAAACACTATGTGCATTGCTAATATTGTGATGTGGGTGTGTTGATATGTTCCTGTGTGTTTGTACAATACAGCATCAGGTCATACATAAGTTCAACATATTGAATTGTCATCGGGATCTCGGTCATTGGTCTCGGTCTCGGTTATGTGTACGTACATTCAGTTCAAGTTAATACTAGTTTATTCTTGAAATTGCGTAAAAGTGTAATAGGTAGTTCTTACCTAGGTATTAACTTAGTTATATCACAAAAACTAGTTTATTCTTGAAATTGCGTAAAAGTGTAATAGGTAGTTCTTACCTAGGTATTAACTTAGTTATATCACAAAAACTAGTTTATTCTTGAAATTGCGTAAAAGTGTAATAGGTAGTTCTTACCTAGGTATTAACTTAGTTATATCACAAAAACTAGTTTATTCTTGAAATTGCGTAAAAGTGTAATAGGTAGTTCTTACCTAGGTATTAACTTAGTTATATCACAAAAACTAGTTTATTCTTGAAATTGCGTAAAAGTGTAATAGGTAGTTCTTACCTAGGTATTAACTTAGTTATATCACTAAATAAATATTGGTACTAGATATATACACACTTCCCAACCGAACGAAAATTTAAAAAACTCGCAGAATAAATCGTCGTTATTCCAACATTTTCAACTCCAGTTTGTCGTCCATTAAAATACCTTTCGGTCTTTTAATGGAGTTCTTCAAGTAGAGTACAAACAAATTTCATAAAATTCTACTCGGTCGTTGTTCCTGCTTTACTTGTGTATTTAACTTATCAATAGGGGCTTTTGTAGGCGGCAGTACTCAGACGAATAGGACAGTCGACTACATAAGTTTCGAGTACTTTTATTAAAGTTTGAGGCAGTTAACGTTTTACTTGGCAGAATTTTTAATATCATCATTGCCATTCAACATAGCATATATTGGCACATGCACTTCCACTAAGAGCTTCTAAGAGCTTCCAACTTAACTATTATCATCCATACCAATATATAAAAATGAAAAGTTGTCTGTTTGTTTATTTGTTTGTTTGTTTGGGGAGCTTTCACGCGATAACGCCTGGACGGATTTTGATGAAATTTGAAATGGAGTTAGCTTATACCCTGGAATAAAAATTTATCCCGGAAAGTTGTAATTTTTCACGGGAAAACTGGGAAATGTTGATTACTCGCTGTAAGGAACGGTTTCCATGGAAACGAAATAACAAGTCTGTCAATAAACATCGCGCGTTGGTGCTATACCTACTTTTGCATTGGTTTTTAATATCCTAGAAGAACATAGGATGCTTTTTTCGCGATAAACTGTAGTCCGCGCGGACGAAGGCGCGGGCGGGAAAGCTAGTACTCGATACGTCCGTAAGGAATAATATCTCTATGTGTATAGTGCCATTGTTCCGCGTAAGTAACTGCAAAAATATACAATGTGGTTTAATTCAGCAGTTTTTAAGCGTGCTTAGAGTGCTTCAAAAAGGATGTAGTAACAAAATATGGTAATGAACTTTACATTTGTGGGTTGTCAGCTTGGTGTCGGTGAAATTTAATTCTGTCTTGAGTTTGGGATTATATTGATTATATTGACTGTCGAAAATACAAAATTAGTTAGCAAAGTCGGCTTTGTTTTAATATATTTATTTTTAATGAGCACTTGAAGTCAAAAACTCAATTATGAATAAGGAGAAAAAAGTAAATTCTTAAAATATTTTCAATAGTACAAATCAATAAATTACGTAAACTATACATTGAGTTTGAAAAAAACATTACTTTTCATGTGCTTATACAGAGTAGAATCTTGCACAGAAAAAGCAAGAAACTAGGCTGGACCAGTCCCAATAAGCAGCAGTCATTCAAGTAAGACGTGTACCAGCCATCACCATCTCAAACTCAATCATTTTAGAGGGAAGGGAATGACTTGATTCAATACCGCCGGTGGCTAGCGACGACATTCTGAGTGACCTTGTCCATATAGTTACTTACTCTCTAACTACAACATGCTTTCTTACAATATTTATGAAGCCGACCGTCAATTGGCAGAATACCCCCATAATATTGATTTTGAATGCAGTCATCAAACAATGTTATGTGTGTTCTGTTGTTTGAACATGTATGTTCAATGTTTGACATGACTTGTTTGTAGCTGTCGGCGCTTTGATTCGTTCCACTCGCGTGCTGGGATTTTTAGATAATGGCCGTGCTGTGTTACACATGTTTTATTAATGAGATTTTAAATTCAATGATGGGAACGAATTGAAATCTGTCTGATTCCGCCACTTTACGTTTCAAGAATCCATTTTTTAAGCTTTATCGCTAACGATACGATTATGCCGCTCAGTAAGAAAATCAACAAGATAATTAGTAATGAATCTTAGTAAACTTAACACTTAGATTATAAACTAATTAATAGTAAGTTTTTCATACCTATTTTATATAGCTGATACAGCATTTTAGAATTACCGTGAAATGTAATAAAATCATAGACCTAGTTAAAGGTCTATAACCAAAATCATGTAATCGAAAAAAGAGATCGATCGTAATTTTTACCCCCGCAATCCAACGATACCGGGTTCGGTGCTCGGCCCGCACCTTTGACTTTCAATATGTTATGTGCGGTTTAGTCATCAATTTGGTGATGTTTAGCGCGATTTCTTCCTGTTCAGGTAACTCAAAGCGTACTTTCATAAACTTGCATAAATAGCTAGTTATTCTTATTTTTCTCATCAAGCTTTCATTAACAAAGAATGTTATCGCCCTCATTGCCGGCCCTCAGAGATCAGTAATATTTACTAAAGATATTTTTCCGGAATTTTAAATTTACGGGCTTTATTTAGCGAAATTCCATTTTTTGCCTCGACTGCGAAGTACATGTGAACCTGTTTTTTGATGGTGTTTAATTTTGACGATTTTCTTTGTTGACCGTTTTTGATGTTGCTCGAGTAGAGACAAACGTCAAAATACATGGCCATCAATAAATAGCTACGTAGTTAAAAAAAAAGTAAAAAATTACGTATAATGCATAATTAAGTTGATTTTTATTGTAATATAATTTTGCAAAATTCTCAAAGGGGAAAAGGATTATCTACGCAACATTTTTAAAAACTTGATACACTATGCCAAATTTTTAATTTCTCGTTCCGTATTTTTCGTTTTTCAATAACTTCTGACAAAACCTTTGACCTCTCTCAAATGAAATATTTTTTATGATGCATCCATTACCCATTTAGCTATGAAACGTCAATTTTCAGAGTACATATCATTCCAGTCACTATTTTTTATTTCGAACGATTTAACATTGTGCGACACGACTGGATCCGAAACAGATTTATTAAATCTTCGCCGTATAGAAAATAGAAACTGGCAAATTGTTCCACAGACGAATAGTTACAACCGTGACAAAACAACCATAACAAATGCAAAGGTAGCTTGAGGGTGAGATTTTCCGATGATGTAAGGTGATGGATGTGTACAGGATATCAAAGCGTTCCTTTAGATAGCTTGGGTTAGAGAAATTAAACACGATGTTATATAGAAGGTAAAGGATTGAGCATTCCGGCGGAGGTGAAAAATGGTTAGATATTTTTATTACCAACTAGCTTGTCCGCGTGGTCGTCACTTAAAAGTAGTACGTGTTATTCCAGGTCCAAAAGTACCTATAAAGTACAATATACTTAATTTCTTCAAAATTCGTTCAGCCGTCAAATAGTTTTTCGTCGATTGCTCGGCATCTAATAATCGGATTAAGATACCAGTAGTTTTTACGTGATGCGCAAACAAACATACAGACAAACAGAATCAATTAAAAAAAAACCTTGTTATGTAGCCTATTTGAAGTACCCTAGACTTTTTTTTTAATTGTCTTCTTTGTATAATTTTTTTGGTACTTCTTCTTCTTCTTCTTCTTTTAGCCGTTTTGGGTCCATTTCTGGACATAGGCCTCTCCCAATTTCCTCCATGACACGATCCCGTGCCTTGGCCATCCAGTCATGTCCTACGCATGTCATGTGGTACTTACTGCTTAATTATAAGTCTTAGTATAGATTACTAATATTCGTATCTATAACTCCACACCTATCATCTGTCTATACAACCTTATGCAAATCTGATTCCAGTTGGATTTGCAATACCTACTGTTTATCTTATCACAGAACTCATTCAACTTGTCCAAGTGTTCAAGGAATGATTCAGTGCTTGCGACGTGATGCAAACAACTCGCGAACTTAGCGTCTAGCTGCTGTCAAGTCTTCTGTGGTTCTCGTCGGGCTTGAAGGTGCTTCTTGTGGAAAAGTTCCCTACTCCATCAAAACTTTGGTCTCCGTGAAAATGTGTTTACTTTAGACGAATTGTGCTGAGATTGATTGGAGATGTCGTCACACGATTGATTGGAGATGTCGTCACACGATTGATTGGAGATGTCGTCACACGATTCACGCGATAGATCAAAATGTATTTGTATAAGTAAAGAATACAACAGAGAAGAAGAAGACAACAGAAGAAGAGAACAGGTGTCTCAAAACATCCTTTCATTTTGTATTTCGAATAGTTTTCGTTATGACTTGAGTCAATCCCAGCATCCTGGGATTGTTCCGGTATTGAAAGTTAAAAATAAAAAATAAGGAACTTCAACAGAAATCAGCTCTAAACAAATCATAATTTAGACTCAAAATCAAGGTATTTTACGGAATACACCTAGCTAATCTAATAACTTAGACTAACTAGACTTAAAATCAAAGTATTTTACGGAATACACCTAGCTAATCTAATAACTTAGACTAACTAGACTTAAAATCAAAGTATTTTACGGAATACACCTAGCTAATCTAATAACTTAGACTAACTAGACTTAAAATCAAAGTATTTTACGGAATACACCTAGCTAATCTAATAACTTAGACTAACTAGACTTAAAATCAAAGTATTTTACGGAATACACCTAGCTAATCTAATAACTTAGACTAACTAACCCATTGTCCCATTTATTTTGTATAAATGTTTTAGTTATTATTGTATTTTTTGTTCTATGTGGTGTACAATAAAGAGTTATCTATCTATCTATCTATCTAACTAGACTTAAAATCAAAGTATTTTACGGAATACACCTAGCTAATCTAATAACTTAGACTAACTAGACTTAAAATCACAGACTCTATGTTATCAGTGAGATCTCTTTACAATTAAGTAATTTGAAAATAACTTTTATGTAACCAAGCAAATAAACTTTGATAATTAACAAATTATTTGTTAACATCGACTAAATAGACGACTTTCGTGTAACAACTTAGTATCTAGGTAATTCAAAGCAAAAAGTATTTAATACAAATATCAATAAGTTACATTTCTCTTAAATATAAAGAAAACTAATCTAATAGAACGAAAACTAATCTAATAGGATCATTATAATTTAAATTGCAAAAATATGATCTTAGAAATAACAAAGTGTCTCATCACCAAGCCAGCTTTTCAATTTGTTGCGCAAATGCATATGCATAAAATCAGCTGGCAAAACAAAATGGCTGATATCTACATCTACACTAATATTGTAAAGAGGAAAGATTTGATTGTTTGTTTGTTTGTAATGGATAAACTCAAAATATACAGCCCCGATTTAAAAAAAATCTTTCAGTTAAAGAAACCTAAATTATCAGCGAGTAACACTAGCAGGATTTATTTTTCAAAAAATAAGAGTTCTCTTTGAAAATTGCAATAATGAAACCTAAGGTATTAAATTATGCAAAAAAACTCGATTACTTTGTATCACAGACCAAAGAGTATATAAATACTAAGTAAGATCACAAACTAAGAAGGAGATTCGGGTCTTTGTATATGGAACGTTGCTATGGAAACGAAATCACAGAACATCTAATAATCAGAAATGCTCTATGCTAATAATACGCGAAATAGTAACCGTAATTCAACCTCCTTGCGTTAAACAGATTAATACTATAGTCGACATGGTACGTGAGTATATAACCTATAAACAAAATCATTTTGTGTAAGAAATTGTTGTTTTTCTATTTGTCCAAATAAAGTACCTACTAATTTTATCTTTTTATATATCTACACGTGCGAAGCCGGGGCGGGTCACTAGTCAGTGATAAATTGATGGATAAAAGGAGATTGCTGAAATATTTGTCAGGTAAAGCGCAGTGACCTTTTATCTTCACGCAGTCTAATTTGCATTTTTGTTTTTATGTTGTCAATCCCAAAAATCTCGGGCTCAGAAAAACATAACTTATCCTCTAATACTGTGTGTATTAGAGGATAAGTTGAACACACACATGAAAACTTTCGCATTTGAAATATTAGTAGGATATTCCATCGCTCCGTGCTTCGGAGGGCACGTTAAACTGTCGGTCCCGGCTGTTATTGATTAATAGCAGTCGTTAAGCCATGTCAGAGGCCCTCGGGCGGCTTTACTAACTCTCACACCAGCGGCCAGAACTAACTCATATCACAGAATAAATAATAGTACAAGTACAGAAGTATAACTGAGGAAAGTCATTTAAATACATAGCAACTCTCGCTACAACGCAATAAAGTGCAATTTAACTCGCACAGCGCTGCGAGCTTTCGATAATATTTACCTAGAAGGCGACCCATTGCGTGCAGGCTAGAATGTACCGAATCACAACGCGCGAGAGCTTCCATTGCTCTAATCGTTTCAGAATCGCTCTGTCACTTTTACGCTCGGTAGGGTTGTATCAAGATGGGACTAGGTACTTGTACTAGTAATTATTCTGTGGTATAATATGACTTAGATATTGTAACTGAATAAACATATATGTAAAAATGTATTATTTTATTACTTATTGTTATAATTATGTTGATAGTTCGATTAACTACATATAATGACATTCTTATCAGAATAGACCTAGTACCTCATTATTTGATTATATCATAATAGGTTACACGTTGATGAATAAAAGGTGCCTGTCTGACTTCGATGCTTAATAATGAATGAAAAAGGAATGGCTACCTACGTAATAAAATGTCGGTATGTAGGTATTTTACGAGATTGGTCAGACCAAATGCTATGCAGTACCTTCTAGGTTTCTCCTTGGTATTCATAATTAAGAAAAGAATAAAATTTGTCAAAAACTTTATGTAAGTTTACATAAGTACTTGATCGTAAGCACATGGCGCGCGACTCATCGAGCGCACGCTTGACACTACTGAATGAACCCAAATATTGCGGCTCCGAAGTTTAGGTATAATATTTGTACTTGTTGCGGAGTGCGACTAACAAACAAGTAGGATATTTGGAGGCATTGAGCCCGGCCGGTAAATACTGACATTTGACCCAATTCATACAGAAGCAATATTTACGACAGTACGACCTCGAGTAGACAACTGCGCCAGTGCAGGCCATTGTGATTTCCCACGGCTAATGACATCGCTAACGATACCGATTCAACGCATTCATTACTTTTATATTGTTGCGATACAATACGATACTGTAGCACAGTGTAATACAGTATGAGAGATTCCACTAATTGGGATAATCTTCGAACGTATACCGACATTAAATATGACTGTGATAAAATATTGTGTGGTGTATTTTGTCTATACTTGTCACTGTGATAGACTTACTAAAGCTGCGTGTAGGCTGATCACTACAAGAATACAGTCCTATATTCTCGAAGAACCGAAAAACTATGTTCGTAATGCTTTGTTATAAGTACTAGCTGATGTCCGCGGCATCGCACGCGTGGTCATTTCTCTAGGGTTAAAGTACTCTATGTGCTATTCCAAGACCTAAAATACCAATATACCAACATTGATCAAGATTCCTTCAGCCATCAAAAAGTTTTTTATCGGTTGCTCGGCTTCTATTCATCAAATTGAGATAAGTACCCCAGTTTTTAAGTAAAACCTAAGCTATCCAACAGTGAGAACCGCATCGCAATCGGTTCAAGTAGTTTTACGTGATGCGCGAACAAACATACAGACAAACTAAAAAACAGACAAACATACAGACAGGATTTAAAAAATAAACTTGTTCATTGGCTTATTTTAAGTACCCTCTCCCTTTTTTTTGCCGACTGTTTCGTTCCTATTTCTTTATTATAAGTATAGATAGATAGATAGATAAGTATAGATAGATAGATACAAAACTATAATTCTGTTGCTTGGAACTGTCGCACTAATAAAAAAAGAGGTGGTACTTTGATCTTAGGACTGAATAGTGTAAAATGTGAAGAGGTTGCTTATTGTAAAAAATTGTATAAAGTAGAAAGTTTTGAGATATGTGGAGTACGAGACATGGGTACAAATGTTAATGTGTGTTGTTGTTAATGAAATACAATTTTGACTCATTTATGGAAAATCTAGAGAAATTTTTAAAGCATTTTTTCGATAAGAAATGTATCTTGTGCGGACTTCAACATTAATTGCCTAAGGATGATAGAAGAAGAAGGGACTTTTTAAAGCTTTTGACATGTTATAATTTTATAATTGACACTGCAACTTACGAACGTAATGACTCGCAATCGTTTCTGGAGAATTTCCAACAATTATTACAGACAGTTAAATTTTGAACACATGTGTACATTATAATGCACTTGCAGACGGACATACAGGATTATTTTGCAAGCTTAAGTTAGAAAAACAACGGAGTAAGACTAAAAGTAACTCTATTCAAATATCCAGAAGAATTTACAATAATGAGAATATGGCCGCTTGCTGCTATACTATAAGAAAAATTAATTGGACTAGCTTAGATACCAACTGGTTTAGAAACAAATTTATATGAGCATTCAATAACAGCTTCAAAAACAGAAATAAAAAAGTTAAACTACAAATAGGAAAAAAAATGAAATGGGTTACAAAGGAGTCAAAGTCTCAAGTTTGATGAAAAGATGTTTGACACTAAATATTAACTACCTATAAGCGGTGAAGTAGCATTAAAAATATGAAGTCATACATGAACAGTTACAGAAAAGTATTAAGAAAGGCAAGACAATTAGCAGTACAAAAAAAAATAAAGCACAGTAAAAAAAACAATTAAAGCAATATGGAATGTGGTTAACAGATACAGGAATAAACAAGGCTAATCATAATAGTAAACAATAAGAATTATGTCTGAAAATGGACAATAGAATTATAAAGAATCCACAAGAAATAGTAGACGTCTTTTCTAGATAATTTGATGTTACATGATCTATAGCTAAAACTTCTGTGATCCTTGAGGATCACAGGATCATCCTTCAGGATTGGCTTGAGCCAGCGATAATAACTTTACAACAAAACGTTAAAAGGGTGGAATCAAATTTGATGTTTGATCCAATTAGAAAATATGAAATTTTAAAAGTAGTAAAGTTTATGGAAAATAAGAAATCATTTGGACTAGATGAAATACCTATAAAAATAATTAAAGATCACACAGATCTATTAGCAGATCGTTGAGTTAAATTTTTCAATCAAAACATTGAGTACACCTTCCCTGACCAACTAATGACAGCTAGAGTTATCCCAATTTTTAAAAAAGGTTCATGTACCGATATTAAAAATTACAAACCAATTTCCTTGTTGCCAGCTCTCTCAAAAATTTCTGACAAGCTTCTAAAAACAAGACTAATTAGGCATTTGCGTCTAAACAATATAATAAGTACTTTCATTTCGGTTATCAAACATTTGTGGGTACCGTAGATACTATAAATAATTTAGAAGATGATGTAGTTTGTAAGTTGAATGTTAAACAAAGTAGGTGGAATATTTTTAGACTTGAGTGCAGCTTTTGATTAAATTAATCATAAGATTCTTTTGCAAAATTTGAAGCACTATGGTCTTAGAAATTCGACGCTCAAACTCTTTCATTCATATTTATGAAATAGAAAACAAATTATTGAAACTAAAACGATTCAACAAGGTGAAATTACCTACAGATCGAAAATGTCTATCTGTAGGTAATTTCAAAATGTATTGAAAGTTGGCGCTCCAAAAGGATCCATTTTAGGTCCTTTACTAATTATAATTTTTACAAATGATTTGATAATGTTTATGGAAAAAAAATTAACCTGATATAATATTGTCAGTCTTTGCAGATGATACCAACGCCATAGTTTGTTTAAATACATAGATAATCTAAGTAGTGAAATGAATAAAGTACTAGCTAATTTCCAAAAATGGTTTGATATCAATGGTCTAATTCTAAATAAAAAATTAAAAAACGGGACATTTCCACACCAATTACCTAGCCCCAAACTAGGATACCCTGTACTATGGGCACTAGATAAAGGATAAAGATACATATATAAGAAACACAAACAAAACGAATCTAATGTTGTTTAAGACAGACAGAGACTGTAAGACAAAAAGATAGACTTAATGTTTTCTTCCATACTCAAATAGTGGAATCGGTAGAGATGGTTAAGTTTCTAGGGATTCTTATTGATGCAAACACTTAATTGGAAAGATGAACTCAAGGCTATTGAATTTAGTATACGCTCAGCATGCTATGCAATTAGAAGTGTAAGAGACGAGGTTATCGTAGAACGACTCAAACAGGTTTATTTTGCATTAGTAGAATCTAAGTTTCGCAACAGCATTACGTTCTGGGGTAACAGTTATGGTTATAATATAGAAGCTGCATTTATCATTCAAAAAGTAGCAATTAGAACAATGGTATGTATTCCGCAGACGGAATCTCGCAGATAATATTTTAAACGGCTATGAATATAAACTATATATTATTACTTAGAGGCAAGAATAAGGCAAGGCGTAAGACAGGGATGCCCTCTTTCACCAACAATATTTAACATATTTATGTTGTGTTTATGTTTTATATTTTAGGTCTTAAAGGTTTTTTATATGATGTTTTTAGTATTATTATTTTTAGTTTTGTACAGTGTTTCCTTGATTTAATTATTATTGCATCTTGTAATTTCCCATACAATGAATTGTTTTTTGTAATAAATTAATTGAATTGAATCCAAGTGTAAAACTCGAGTTACAGCGTAGTGTATAACACCTTCTGACAACTTGGAGCGACGGCAAAGATGCTGGCTACTGAACATTACCTTGGAGAACAACAGGCTGAGTTGCGGAGATTATAGACTTTCTGAATCTTACGTACTGGTTACATTGCATTGTACTATTGGATACTTAAATGGGGCGGCGTGGGCATTGGTAGTTATTGTTTCTGTTCGGCTCTAATCCGAGATCACGCCGACGCATCTGGGGATCCGCTGAGATTAGGACTGGAACAATTAATGTAAACGGGTAATCCTACACAATCATAATGTATAGCAGTTAATCATAACTTGAATCAACTTGCAACAACTAACGACTAATCGTTTTGGGCGTATTACACATACCATATAACCTAGGGTGGATGTTTGCGCCATTTCTTTCAATGGTAAATATTTTGAGTAACCTTTTCCGCAATGTTTATGGCGTCATCATCTTATAACGTTCTCACTGCTAGGTCATATCTCAGAAAGAGAAAGAAAATTATTGCACGATTAGTTATTTTTGTCATCGTCTCAGCAACAAATTAATTTCGGAAGTATTGGTTTAGGCCCGAAATTCGGACTGTGTACTCGAACCGATATAATTACCAGTAAGTAAGCACTGCTCGTCTGTAAAAAAATAACATTTTACGTAAAAAGGTAACCTTTTTATATTCGGATGGAATGATTCGGTCCAATTCGGTTTCGAAGTTTATTCGAAAGGAAAAATCCGATGTGACGTGACGTGTGAATTTTATTTGTTTTCATGAATGTATTGGATATTCTCTCCCTATTTCTGTTTACATAACAAGTGAATTGAAGCGGAAATCCTTCGAATGTGGCAACGTATTTTTACTCGACTGAGTTTGGGTCATGTGTTTGGGTTGTATGTATGTATGTATGTTTGTTTGTATGTTTGTTTTCTTAGGTTTTCGATAAATGAGCTATCATTGGATTCGTATTAATCACGAGAGTACTATAGGATATAACAAGAAGTGTCCAGAAAACTATTATGGCGTTTTACAGCTGCCATATTGTATTTCCTACGGAAAAAATATGATAAAGCCTATCGAGTGAGATATCAAAATGAAGGTCTTTAAAAGTCAATTCCAAAAGTATATAATTATTTTTCCTAAACATTAGCAATTGACAGCCAGTTCTTAAAAAAAATGCAATTTTGGATTATTCTTCTTATGTAAATAGTCCAATGTTGCAATTGCAACTATTGAAGTAAAGTAAAATATATAAGTAAATAATATGAAACGTTAAAATTAAATTATACTATTATTTATGCGGGCGGGGCGTCCGTCCGTTATCGCGGCTGAAAAGCAAAAAACCCGTGCATAATATATTTGCGTCGTGCGTTCCGCGCCCCACGCCTGCACGCCAGTCGGGTTTTTTGTATTTTATAATAATTGACTTGCCGTATTAAGATGGAGTGACGACCTGCGAAATATGGCTGGAAAAAATGGATCAGAAGAGATGAAGACCGATCTCATTGGCGTGCTTTAGGGTGGCATACGTTCAGCAGTGGACAAATGTGGGCTGACGGAGGTGTTAAGGTATCAATAATATTAGTAACATTGTTTTGGAAGTGGTTCCTATCTTTTTCCTAATTGGAATGTCGACCTCAGGATCATGCTCTCTGACGCACGTAGTGATGGTGAATCGTCACATAATAGGTCTGAGCATCGAACCCTGCGTAGTTGGATTGAAAAACGCAGTTATAACTGCTCACCACCATCTCTCGCGTTTCCCTATTTATTTTTGTGGCAATCACGCCCAAACAACAGCTAATAAACCGATTTTGTTAATGGATACCCCATCCATTAACAAAATCGGTTTAGCTGCAGCTGCAGAGACCAACATGTGGTCATGATGGTCTCTGCACCTAAACCACCTATTGCCCTAGGAAAACACCTGCTGGAAAATTATAAAAATGCAGCCGCAGACAGTCAGTAAGGTTATCAACCTGAAATGGTAACCTGAGTAGTAATAAGAGAACTGTCCGGCTACCATCAGATCTCATTTTGAACTGACAGAAAAGGCCTCAGGCGATTGGATCAGTAACGGAACAAGTATTGGGTGGTTTTCTACTAGACGACACGATATCGCCACGTTTGGCTGAATTTGGCTGTTTATCCATTTGATCGGTAACCACCAAACAACCTCACGATAATTGACACAACATGTCGGTTCGATTTGGCGGCCTATGCATTTGTAAGGTCGTTTGCACACGAACCCTCCGACAAACCAGAATTTGTGTAGTAAAACTTCTCAATGACATGAGAAATGTACAACAACGACATAAAAAAAAACAAGTGGAAGTGGTACACTACACCACTTACGAGAATGTCGGAATCGCTGTCCCCAAACTCAAAAAAATAAAACTTTAGTTTAGTTATAGATCATTTGCAACTCAAATGAAAATGTTTTTGTTCCTATCGTATCTCGAGATGAGGAGAAAAAATAATTGATACTTGAGTTGTAACAGATCTCGAGTTCCGATGGGATGAAAAACTAATATTCATTTGAGTTGCAACGGATCTCGAGTTCCGATGGGAAGAAAAAGTAATATTAATTTGAATTGCAACGGATCTCGAGTTCCGATGGGAAGAAAAACTAATATTCATTTGAGTTGCAACGGATCTCGAGTTCCGATGGGAAGAAAAACTAATATTAATTTGGGTTGCAACGGATCTCGAGTTCCGATTTGAAGAAAAACTAATATTCATTTGAGTTGCAACGGATCTCGAGTTCCGATGGGAAGAAAAAGTAATATTAATTTGAATTGCAACGGATCTCGAGTTCCGATGGGAAGAAAAACTAATATTCATTTGAGTTGCAACGGATCTCGAGTTCCGATGGGAAGAAAAACTAATATTAATTTGGGTTGCAACGGATCTCGAGTTCCGATTTGAAGAAAAACTAATATTCATTTGAGTTGCAACGGATCTCAAGACGAGCCGAACGAGATCAGTTAATTAGACTATTCCGCACTACTAACAAACCCTTCTTGTAATTTTTTGGGTATTATTGAGACGATTTAGCTTATGAATCAAATTTGAAAATATGGCGTTAACGACTGCTTCACAGAGTTCATTTTAAATTTAAAACAATAGTTACTGGCAATAAGTACTGGAACCAAACTTGCACTTGCTCCTGCGTGTTGGCAGAGTTGATACTACTCCACATTGCTCCGAATTGAAGTTACTTCATGACTACAAAAACTTTAAATCAGTACTCGGCCGGTATTGTGTCACTGCAGCGCAACTTCATCGGCGTCGTGTCGATGTCGTGTCGTAAGGTAAGGAAGCGCCTGTTCGTTGCATCTCAGTCGGCGAAGGCTGCTCAATCTAGGTAAATATCAGATTCCCGGCGCGACCTTTGTTCTACCGTTAGTTACTGTTGCAGCGCTCACGATAGCTGGGGGTGTGTGAGGTGTAAGTTGCAGACTCCTGGATCATAAATAGCTTAAAAGCTAAAAAAAACACGGCTGCCCTACCAAAAAATAAATTATGCCAATAAATTATATACTTTTGTTGGAATGGGCTTATCAAGGCCTTCAATTCGATACCCATATTGTAAAATTCAAAGTTTTTTTTATTTTTCGCATTTGAAAATGGAGCCATACTCTAGCGCTATATTGAATTTTTTCAAAGAAAAGGATAGGCTTTGTTACTCGGGGGATGTAAGGAT
Source organism: Alsophila aescularia (assembly GCA_946251855.1). NCBI lineage: Eukaryota > Metazoa > Arthropoda > Insecta > Lepidoptera > Geometridae > Alsophila > Alsophila aescularia. Next base: position 57,034,472 of record OX276379.1, on the reverse strand, counting down.
TCTAACAATACCCCATACGTCTAAATCTGTTCAGGCATTTATATATAAAGTTATGGTGGAATAAAGAAACTCACATACAAACATGAAACCTAAAAACAATACACTCCTTTTTTTGGGCAGTCGTGTAAAAAGAGTGAAGTACCTTTTGTCGTGTTTTTGGGCAGTCGTGCAAAAAGAGTGAAATCCCCTGCCTGTTGTCGTGTTGTCAATGTTGAATTTTCATTACTTAATTAAAATATTTCCAAAAAATATGTTTGCCGACTATGAAAAAAAAAACTTAATAGCTCGGAAATCTAGTGGTCACAATTTTATTAGTATCATCTCAGTAGTCTTCACAGTAGAAACACAATAGTTTTATTAGTATCATCTCAGTAGTCTTCACAGTAGAAACACAATAGTTTTATTAGTATCATCTCCGTAGTCTTCACAGTAGAAACACAATAGTTTTATTAGTATCATCTCAGTAGTCTTCACAGTAGAAACACAATAGTTTTATTAGTATCATCTCAGTAGTCTTCACAGTAGAAACACAATAGTTTTATTAGTATCATCTCAGTAGTCTTCACAGTAGAAACACAATAGTTTTATTAGTATCATCTCAGTAGTCTTCACAGTAGAAACACAATAGTTTTATTAGTATCATCTCAGTAGTCTTCACAGTAGAAACACAATAGTTTTATTGGTATCATCTCAGTAGTCTTCACAGTAGAAACACAATAGTTTTATTGGTATCATCTTAGTAGTCTTCACAGTAGAAACACAATAGTTTTATTAGTATCATCTCAGTAGTCTTCACAGTAGAAACACAATAGTTTTATTAGTATCATCTTAGTAGTCTTCACAGTAGAAACACAATAGTTTTATTAGTATCATCTCAGTAGTCTTCACAGTAGAAACACAATAGTTTTATTGGTATCATCTTAGTAGTCTTCACAGTAGAAACACAATAGTTTTATTAGTATCATCTCAGTAGTCTTCACAGTAGAAACACAATAGTTGTATTAGTATCATCTCAGTAGTCTTCACAGTAGAAACACAATAGTTTTATAAGTATCATCTCAGTAGTCTTCACAGTAGAAACACAATAGTTTTGTGGAAATGATAAATGCGCTAGCAACATCGTTGTGATATGTATGAATGACCAAGCTTCGTCACCAGCCGAGTGGCAAATTAGCAATGGAAAACATTCGCTCAGAGAATGTCTAATCATCCATCCCCAAATTCCAATGAAATGACCAAGAAGGTTTAAAAAAAAGACGGACACTACACTGCCAAACAAACGAGTGAAGCATAGCATAAGGCGGCGTATGTGTGCGTTCATAACTTTTATACTAGAAATAAAAATATTCTAAAAGTCTGGATTTCGGTTAAAGAAAGTTAGTGGTTCATATATGGGGAACTGTATACACATTTTTAATAAGTTACCTGACGGCATTGATCAATTACCAATGCATAGGTTTAAAAGTTTTGTTAAAGTAAATCTCATAAAGAAAGCATATTACAACGTAAATGATTACATTAATGACAGTCTCCAAGCTCCATGATAATAATAAATGAACTTCGATGTTAACGTTAAGTGAATAAAATATGCAAAGTACTTTGTGAGATGTCTCAAACATACCATGAGATCTCTTTGTTTTATACAACATAATTATCTAGTTAGATTTTTTTACCTTATTTTTCCCAGTTTGATTGTTTGATGTTTGTGGGACATCTTATTGTCACTTTTATCTTTTATATTTGTAATTTACATGTTTTGTTATAATTGTGACGTTTGAAAAAATATAAAGAATGAACAAATATGGAAAAATCTTTTTACAATATGTTATGTATATCTCTTTGTTCGGGAGATGCTAATTTTGACTTGTAAAAGTGCTATTATTTTTGCCTATTTACAATAAAATACTTTGACTTTGAGTGGATAATTTGTGGTTGATACACAATTTCACAAAAGACTGAGAAATTTTCCGTGAGAAACAATGACGAGATCTTGCTGCGCTGTGGCGGCCTATCGGCATAACATGGTGTAAGTGTGTGCGTGAGGCTAGTGCGTACGGGCGGAGCGACATATCTTGAGCTTCATTTTCGATTTGGTGATGTAGACTTGCGTCATGTTTTTAAACCTTGGACTTGGAAATGACGTTCCGTCTGGATGTCTTGCTTGTAACTCTTCCCTTGCGCCAGTCCCTCATAGCCGCCGCCGTGACCGGCGCTATCCAGTGTCGGGCACGTCACGGCTCGGAGCCGGTTCCCGGCGGAAGTGACCTGACGGCTACAACTCACTGGGAACCGTTCAGTCTTTTAATGGGGCTGAGGGTTGCTATAGTGTAAACGTATACCATACTTATTTATGACTAGATTTAACCCACAACCTCGTTCGCGCGTACTACAGTATAAGGCGATAAAAATAAGTGGAAGATCAGCTGGTCGTATTTACGACCAGCAATTTGCTGAGCTGGGGCCATTTTGCAAATAGTTTCATTTAGACATATTTTAGTATTAATTAAGGTAATTTTGATGTGTTCTAAATGTTTTTTTTTTGCAAATAAAATTATTGCTTCCTATGTCCTCCCCCGAGGTTCAAACTATTTACACACCAAGTTTCATCAAGATCAGTTTAGCAGTTTAGTCGTGAAAGGGTAACAGACAGACAAACTTTTACTTTTTACCCGACTGCGGAGGACATGTCATTTGATATGTCACAAGGTACAGAACGCAAAAAATAATAATTACAAATTTCCCCCCAAAGTGACCCCCCATATTCAAAATTATTTTATTTACGCCACACGTCCGTGTTTGGGTCATAAAAAGTCATGTGTATTTCGGTCCAGTAGATTCGAAGCAAATTGGCTGACAGACGGACAGACAGAAAGACAGACACACGATTCCTGTTTTTTTTCGGTCGTACGGAACACTAAAAATATATGTTTTTTTTTACCAAAAAAAAACACGCTGTAGCTTTTCTGTCTGTTCCGTGAAGTCGCTGATGTGTATTCAGAGCTTACTGCTTACTTTGCGGGAATTTGGGGGATGTAGGGATTTCAGATAATGAATGCTCAGGCTTACTTCCGGTTCCGCCGACACAGATAGTAATGAGGAATGGGATTGTGGAATTTCTGTTTCGAATTCATATAAATTCACTTTGGTTCAATTGATTTTAGATACATTTAAGGATTACTTTGAAAACATCAAACAACTTATTTCGTTTTAGTGATTATTAAGTTAAGTTTTAGGTTAGGAGAAGCCAGTACAGGCAGATACGTAATTAAGTTTTAGGTTAGGAGAAGCCAGTACAGGCAGTGACGTAATTAAGTTTTAGGTTAGGAGAAGCCAGTACAGGCAGATACGTAATTAAGTTTTAGGTTAGGAGAAGCCAGTACAGGCAGAGACGTAATTAAGTTTTAGGTTAGGAGAAGCCAGTACAGGCAGATACGTAATTAAGTTTTAGGTTAGGAGAAGCCAGTACAGGCAGAGACGTAATTAAGTTTTAGGTTAGGAGAAGCCAGTACAGGCAGATACGTAATTAAGTTTTAGGTTAGGAGAAGCCAGTACAGGCAGAGACGTAATTAAGTTTTAGGTTAGGAGAAGCCAGTACAGGTAGAGACGTAATTAAGTTTTAGGTTAGGAGAAGCCAGTACAGGCAGATACGTAATTAAGTTTTAGGTTAGGAGAAGCCAGTACAGGCAGAAACGTAATTAAGTTTTAGGTTAGGAGAAGCCAGTACAGGCAGAGACGTAATTTTTAAAACTTGATTGTACAATAATTGCATAAAAAATATTTATTTTATCCGAGATATTTATGCGCCCAACCCGTAGGCGAGGGTATAATATATTGAAGTTGGCGCATTGTTTGTTAAATTATTTATACTCTGTGCTTTTAATTTCGATTGCGAGGAAATGAAACAAATAACCAAACATTTTATACGTTCTACTTGTAATATTAGGCTCATGAGATCATAAAGAGAAGTATCTATCTATACGTATAATATAGCATAGCGTATAATATAGTATATAAAGCAATAGGAACGAAAAAGTCTGTACAAAGAAGATAAATTTAAAAAAATATGCTTTAGGGTACTTAAAATAAGCTATTGAACAAGAATATAACATTTTTTTAATTAGTGTCTGTCTGTATGTCTGTTTGTTATTTTGTTCGCGCATCACGTAAAAACTACTGTTGGATTGTTTAGGTTTTGACTTAAAAACTGGAGTATGGAGTATCTCAATCCGATGAGTAGAAGCCGAGCTATCGATAAAATATTTTTGACGGCTGAAGGAATTTTGATCAAATGTTGGTAGATTGGTATTTTAGGTTCTGGAATAGCACATAGAGTACTTCTAACCTAGAGAAAGACCACGCGTGCGAAGCCGCGGGCGTCAGCTAGTAGAGCTTAAAATGCTATGCTATCAAAGAACTAATTTAAAACAATTAAACACAGCACCAATCTGATTTCTCCATTGACATTCTAATAGCCTTTGTATAAAAACGTTCACAATGTCTTCTCATCCCATATCATTACCAGCTTGGCGTTAAAGTCATTCATTATGTTAATTGTATAATTTGTGCCCCATTTCTCATGGGCACATGGGTTTCTTTAGCAATCGATACACCTGATAGTAATGGTATTGTGTCAATATGATTTATAATTAAAAAAAAATTATCGTGGGAATTTTGATTACTAAACTGTGTTTGCGTGGGAAGTGCAACCAATCAAAGACACTTTTTGAATTTTTCCATTTTTTTATGTCTCTTCTGCTATCGTTTGAGCCAGTTTGAGCACTATTTACACGACTGCCCAAAAAAGGAGTGTAATGTTTAAAGGGGTAATGTATGTATGTATGTATGCGAGTTTCTATAATCTAACATAACATTTAAATGCCTGAACCGATTTGGATGTATGGTGTATCGTTAGAATCCTTACATCATCCCGATCACACAGACTCATAGACTAATTTTAAGTCCTGTTTTTGTTTTCTCTTACCTCGATGAGTTACTTGTTTACCCGGTGATCAGTCTAAACTGAGCGATGGTGGCCTAACGGTTATTTAGTGCAAATTAGAATCCAACGATACCGGGTTCAAAACCTAGGCCCCAATGACCAATGACTTTTCTAAGTTATGTGCGGTTTTCCATCGCTCCGTGCTTTGGAGGGCACGTTAAGCTGTCGGTCCCGGCTGTTATTGATTAATAGCAGTCGTTAAGCCATGTCAGAGGCCCTCGGGCGGCTTGACAAACTCTGACATCAGAGGCCAGCACTACCTCATACGACAAACAAACAAACAAGTCTAGACTAGGACTAACTCTCGAGGACTAATGCTGAAACACACCTAAAAGGTTTTGACGACAAACGTACTAACCAATATGCGGACCGTCTGCCATCTGCGTCCGCCGTCCGTCCGTCCGCCTGAAAATCTAGCTCAATATGCGCGCACGCCGTAAACCGGTTTTTGTACTGAGTTTTAGGCACGCGCGTTAACGGCGCGCATTGAGCTACGCGTGTGAACGTGCCGCAGGCGGACAGTCCGTACGGACAGTTCAGTACGCTCTGATAACATCCTAAAGTTACCAAGTTTACCAAGTCCACAACTCTATTACCCTTTCTAACAAAGTTTCAACGACGTTTTCCTTCATCGGAAGCTCATTATTTTTTACACATCTCATGGCAGCCTGGCCAGCCCAAAGGTCTTCTTTTTCTATCCAATTCAATTAAAAACTGTTGAAGCATTTGGCTTGGCTATTGCCTAGCCTCGTTCTATAGTTATAACAATATTATATACTTTGTGAAAGTAGAGTCATGCAAATTTTCTAAACAAGGAACTGGAGTAGCTGGCTGGACGAGAAAAAACATCTGTCTGGATGAGAAAAATCATTTTTCTGTTTCCCGATATGAAAAAGAGGAGAAGAAGCGATTTCCATCTCACTAGCAGTCTTTGTTCATTAACACCCAAAGTTTAAAAAAAAAGAGGCCACACCGCCAAATAAAGAAGTGAAACATGGTTAATGACGGCTGTGTATGTTTGCGTGAGAGAATAATTGGTTGTTTTGTGGTTGATACACAATTTCATCACAAAAGACTGCATTGTTATTGATTTTTCGTGGGAACTTGACTGAATTAACAAGAGTAACAAAGTACTTACTGCGATTTGGCGGCCGATTAGTATAACATGGTGTGTGTGCATGAAGCTTGTGCGTACGATCGACATACCTCGGGTGCTTCCCTTTCGATTTGACGGTGTGGTCTCCGTCTTATTGCAAACCTTCTTGTTAATACCATTGATTTATACAACTGAGGAGTTAAGTTTCGCTAGACACGCGAGAGTCTTAACTATTGTGGGTAGAACACAATACTTCAAAACGCGCCTAATAAAACTCTGACCCGTTTGTTGACCTTAACAAAACTTTAGTCACCAAACAATCTGAGTTCCTGTTGTTACCGCCAATGCCAAACCGAACGATCGAGTCCAGTCTGTTTGTTAATTATCAGAAATATGAATCGATCCATTGTTTTTGTTGCAGTAGCACCGAGCGGTGGACCGGTTCAAGCTGGCTGCCGGGGGAAGCTGCCGCCATGGATTCCGAGAGGTGAGAACCAGTATGGTGTTTTAATGAGGGAGTTTTGGTTGAATGGGCGCGGATGTCAACCTGTCTTTTTACCCGACTGCGCGAAAAGTATTGTGTTTTTCAGCCTATGCATGTTTGTTCCATTGTGGCACTATATAGACCAAAAGCGTGGACCGATCTTGATGACTCTTACGTCAATCGATTTGTGTTAATCTTGCGAATGCTACTAAAGACATGACATTAAAGTAATTGAAATTTAATATGGCAACAACTAGACGCCATATTAAATGCTGTGAAAAAGATAAAAATTAAAGTCGACGATCATTGAATAGGTATTTGAAAATGATCTTTAGGTTTCTCTTATACATTTTTTCATTTCGAATGACCATTTATGATCTGTGACGATTTAAATTTGGTTAACAACCATTCTCACTTAAATTTTTGTCTGTTTTTGTTTTGTTCGCAGTCGGGTTTTTTAGCACTATCGATTATGTATACCTTTTATAATTCAGAAAACATGTAAACCAAAACCTGAAACTGATATCATTTTCTCTCTGAAAATAGCTCAAACTTATTCAATTGAAAGGTCAAGAGTTCTACGGAGTGGCCAATTCTTAAACAGGAAGTCTTGAAACTTAGATTATGACAGCGCAACTACTTTTTTCTTTCTATCTAGCTGTGATTTCTATCTTTTCTAGCTGTGACTCTAGGTCTAGCTATCAATCAACAGCTATCAATAGCTGTGGATTGATAGCTTTGGATTGATAGCTGTAGCTGTGTGATTGATTTATTAGGTATGACAAAAATAAAACCGCTAATTTGTTTTTTTTTAATTGGGGTCCTGATTCATTGAGCATTTTCATTAATATTAATTTCAAAACACAAAAACCTAGCAATCAGCAATTAGGTTATTATGATACTTCGGTGTAAGTTACAAAAAAGTGATTACTGACGGTACCTCTAAAACACAATGAGAAGATGGCAAGATCTGTGTTAAAATAACCCTGTTTCGCCTGCAAATAACACTGTATGTCCCACTCGCAAATGTTGCTAAGAATATTAAAATAGCGTCATCAAAGACCTTTTTTTGGTAGTTGTAGGCCTGTTCTGTAAGAGGCCACCTGGGGAAGTACCACACCTTTGTCAGATATTTAGCCGCCAAGCAATAGTGTGTAAACATTTCTGTGTTTCGGTTTGAAGAGCAATGTTTCCAGCGAAATTACTAGGCAATGAGACAACAACCAATGTATCAGGGTGACGAGCGCAGTGCAGTGACGCGCATGACTTTGCAACCAAAGTTCTGGGTGGCACTGCAGCTGTAATGGGCAGGCGTGACGCTTACCATCAGGCGAGCGACCTGCCCGTCTCGTCACACAAAGCAATAAAAAAAAATCTTTCGCAGCAGTTAAGTTTTCGCTTGAACTTTTTTATCTCTGCTATTACTCCATACCCGCATGTGCTACTCACAAAAGCGCAGAATAAATAATGCTGTATGGAACGTGATTGTGACGTAATCGAACCCCAGATTCTAATTTTCTCAAAATACGCTAATAACTAAAATAATTTAACTTCAGTTATCGCTAAAAATAGACTGCATCAAGTCTGCTTCATTTTTCGTGTCGGTGGTTTCATGTGATTTTAAGAGTAGCCCAGAATCGGGCCACATACTGCTAAATAGGTCATATATATTGCTGGGGCACGAACCACAAATTTTAGTTGAGCGAATGTTGCAATAATCAATGTCTGCGAAGATTTCTTTATAGTTTTACGCGTATGCCATGATCATGATAATGCTGACAAACTGTCAAAAATTAAAGTGAGCCAGGCCAGTGTCCGTACTGTTTTTACATATTATTATTTTGTTAATGGGCCACCGGCAGACGAAAATAAAAGGTATTGGCGCCAGTTCGGTTCCATCGGAAATTCGGTCGCTTCAAAGGGAAATCATTAATTTGAGTTTTAATATTTTTTGTATGTTTTTGACATTTACGTAATAAGCAACGGTATTGAATGACAAGTTTCAAACGCAAATGATTATATAGCTGTTGATGGATAACTAAGTAATTTTCAAAATTAATCTACTATAAATCAGAGCTTCATAAAAACGACCTATGTTAAAAAGCTATGTTAGTGGAATAGTGAAAAAACAAAACAGCAAAAAGCCAGTTTGTATCCCCGTTTCGCGTTTTCATATCACAATGTTTCAGATTGGCATCGTATTATAGATCGTATGCATATTTAACTACTACGAAATTTAAATTCGACCTCCTTCCAATTCGTTGAAATTAGTTCGAAATGCTAACTAGATATCTAGTATTTTAGTCGAGTATAGTGGATAGAAACCGCCGAGGTATCTAGTCCACTATTGTCTATATCTGTTTAGACCCTGACTTTTGGCCTCGATTCTGGCGGCGATGTGCTACATTATGAAATCTTCCTGTTAAAATTGAGTGAACTAGTATCTTTCAGGCGTGTGCCACATGACTTTCCATCAGTCAGACGGTGCCTACACGTGAGCTTATGACCCAAGTACGGCGAAGCAAGGGAAGGGTAATGAGTTTAACAGTCTATATGTATATGTGGGTATGTGCACCATAGCATCGCCTCTATCCATTTTGTTGTAATTCAATGCCCCCATTGGTCCGATTTTGACACGTATCAATCGATTCGTTTTTAGGTATAGTAGGCTATTTCAGACAAAAAGTAATACCTGCCTACGGCAAAAAAAAAAAATGTTTCTAAACTCTTTTAATTTTTTTCCTATTTGACAAGCAAGGTATCAATCGATTCGTCCTCATTTATAGGGTTTTTTTTTACCCGACTACGGCGAAGCAAAGGAAGGTTTATGTCTTCAAACTAAAAACTTTATCTGATTTTGACAAGCGAGTTATAAATCGATTCGTCTCCATGCAAGAATGTCATAAATGCTATTTTTTATCCCAAATGAATAATTAAGGCAACTAGCGTGATAACAAAACTATGTTACGAAGAGAAGTTCTGTTCACAGCATGTTATTTTTTTCGCTAAAGGCACTCATTTGACCACGATCTCACCTGACGGAAAGCGATGATGTGGTCGAAGGTGTAGCATGCTTGCCTAGTAGATACCTATTCACTCTTGACTTGAACTCACCAAGGTTATATTTTACCGGAAATACTGACGAGGGCAGGGCATTCCAATCCTTTGCAATTCTTATAATAAATGAAGAAGCGTACCGCTTCATTCTTGTGCGAGGTATTTCAACCATAAAAGGGTGGCGCTTTGCCGATCGTCTAGTCGTGCTGTGATGGAAAGGTGATGGGGGAATCAGATTGTGCAGTTCTTGTGCACACTCTTCATAGTGCAATCTGTAGAATACCGACAGGCTTGTTTGTCATGTTTGACTAGACTTGCAGCTGTGTAGTAGTCGTACCGTGATGGAAAGGTGATGGGAGAATCAGATTGTGCAGTTCTTGTGCACACTCTTCATAGTGCAATCTGTAGAATACCGACAGGCTTGTTTGTCATGTTTGACTAGACTTGCAGCTGTGTAGTAGTCGTACCGTGATGGAAAGGTGATGGGAGAATCAGATTGTGCAGTTCTTGTGCACACTCTTCATAGTGCAATCTGTAGAATACCGACAGGCTTGTTTGTCATGTTTGACTAGGCTTGCAGCTGTGTAGTAGTCGTACCGTGATGGAAAGGTGATGGGAGAATCAGATTGTGCAGTTCTTGTGCACTCTTCATAGTGCAATCTATAGAATACCGACAGGCTTGTTTGTCATGTTTGACTAGGCTTGCAGCAGTGTAGTAGTCGTACCGTGATGGAAAGGTGATGGGAGAATCAGATTGTGCAGTTCTTGTGCACACTCTTCATAGTGCAATCTGTAGAATACCGACAGGCTTGTTTGTCATGTTTGACTAGGCTTGCAGCTGTGTAGTAGTCGTACCGTGATGGAAAGGTGATGGGAGAATCAGATTGTGCAGTTCTTGTGCACTCTTCATAGTGCAATCTATAGAATACCGACAGGCTTGTTTGTCATGTTTGACTAGGCTTGCAGCTGTGTAGTAGTCGTACCGTGATGGAAAGGTGATGGGAGAATCAGGTTGTGCAGTTCTTGTGCACACTCTTCATAGTGCAATATGTAGAATACCGACAGGCTTGTTTGTCATGTTTGACTAGGCTTGCAGCTGTGTAGCTGGCGGCTCGCACCATGCGTCGATTGCTGCTCGCGGGCAGTTAGTACTTGGAATTGGAAGTCTTATGACGGTTAATAATCGCATTGTAGAATCTCTTGACTTTATCTGGAGAACTCAGAATACAGAGCAAATCTTGAACTACGGGAGCGGTGCGTGTGCTTTTTCCGAGGAATTCCATGGATCAAATCAAAGCTGCAAAGGCCACGCGAGCTGCCCGCGTCGCTCGAAATTCTGTTTTCTAGCTGTTTAGTTCCTTTTTTGCTGAAGAAGGTGAAGAGTATGTGGAGCTCAGACAATACTCTTTAGAACATTCTCTAATTAAAGTTACACATGCAGATATATTCGTGAGTCACCTACAAACATTCGCAAAGTGCTCTCCATCATTATTCCGAATAATCCCAAGTCATATTCATAATTGAATTATTCAATCGAAATACCTCTCGGTTTAATTATTCACATTTCACGTCGAGCGTGTAATAGTTCTCAATTAATTTCTTACACAACTAATTGAGCTTTTACTATTATTCCTAGATAGTAATTTAGTTACATGAATAGAGCAAATTGCTAAGAGCAAAGATGGATTTCAATCTTATTCCAGTTAGAATAAAGTCAAATTAGAATCGAAATCTTACCTGAGTATATCTGTTATATTTGAGTTGTTATTCTTTGGGTTGGTGGTGGTTTGGTGTCACTTTCTGCAGTAAGTAGTTTGAGGAAATAAGGTCAGAGTTAGGAAGTTAGAAGATAGAGAACCAAACCGAGATAGGAAAGTCAAAAGACATTTAGTCTGAGCCGCGAAAAAGCAGAAAATAAATATAAATGAATTATACATTTTTGAGCAAAAAGGTTTAGTAAAATAAGTTTTTTTTTTAAGTTACACGGTTTTATGTGTACTAATAGATAAAAAATAAATCGTGTGGCTAGTCGAATTTCTATTACACAGGGTACCCAAGATTTGACCCAAACAATGAAATAAACAAAAATCAACAAACAGGTCAAGCTAAATAAACCCGTTTTTTGTTATAAAAACGTGAACTACCGTCTTCAAGAGTAGACGGTAGTTCACTAGAAGAAGTACGAGCGAACGCTCGAACCAAATTTTTCTTATTATTGGAACTGGTTAAAAAACTACTAAACCGATTTTGATAAAATTTCTATGGCACCAATCTGAAAGTATATCCTTGCAAACAAAAAAAAAATTTCGAAATTGGTTCACAAATCACAGAGTTCTGAGGTAATAAACATTAAAAAAAACGGGTCGAATTGAGAACCTCCTCCATTTTTGAAGTCTGTTAAAAAGACTGAGTCTAGTCTAGACTAGAGTGAAAAATAGCACACGGTGGCTGCGTGCGTGAGTAGATAATTTGTGGTTGATACACAAATTTACACAAAAACTGCATCGTTTTTGATTTTTTGCGCGAACAAGCAGTCAGACAGACAGACGCCATTTAAAAAAAAAACTATTTTTGTAGCGTATTTTTGACTCCATTTTTTTAAATTATTTTGTGTGTTTACTTCATGTCATCGGCAATCTGTATAATTCAGAAATTATATACAATACCTAGGTAATGTATAGAATACCTGGGGCGTTTAGGCATTATATCAAATATTATGAATATTATTGTCCATTATATATTTAACCTAGGTAATGTATACAATTCCTAGAGATTGTATAGAGTACCTGCTGGTCCACCGGCAATGTGTTTAATAAATATAGGCCAAAGTAAGTAGGTATCTACCCAGGTGGGTAATTAGCTCACGAAACGGAATCAGACCCAAAACGCGGAGCCAGAAGCTCGCAAGGAGTTCCTGAGCGAAATGTGGGCACGAGGCCTGAGCAGAGTGAAAGTCGAGTGTGCGAGTGGAGCGAAGGTACGACAGTGCGAGAGTTCTGACGAGAGACATTTTATTAATTCACGATCACTTTCGTCTTTTACACACATTGCCACACATGCCTAGGCAAAGTATAAGATGAATCATATTTCATACATTACCTTAACGATTTAGGTATTCAATACAATACCTAGTATTGTATAGAATGTCGGAATGTTCAGATCGCCGGTAACATTTATACTTTTACTGTTTTACTATAAGTATAGAATAGATTGATTAATTAATGCGGATGCCGATTTTGTCACGCTCGGTTGGTGGCGTCGGATATTCCTCTAATTGCTCGAACTGACATAACGAGCAATTAGAATGTTACCCCCACTACTAACAATAGTGAAACGTGTGTTTGTTTGTGTGGATTTCACTCCCGAGCTGCAGTAAGTACTGATTTGTTAAAACGTTGTACATGAGTAGTTTACCCACAGACGTAACACAGCTACTGCAGTATTCCTGTAGCCACAGAGTATTCCTGTAAAGACAAAGATGGCTATTTTTTTCGCTGAGAAACCTCACATATTTTTTAATGCTTGTTAAGGCTTGCCTTTGACCACTGACTCAGTCTGAGATAGTGCACGCTTGCTAGGTAATACGAGTGGTAACCAAGAAGATTTAAAAAAGACGGAGTCCACACCGCAGAATCGAAAGTGAAGTTATGCCGATCGGCCGCCACGAGTCTTGACCTTGTTAGTCGTGTTAATTATGTCAAGTTCTCTCAAAAACAATGCCGTTTTTTGTGATAAAATTGTGTGTCAACCACGAAACACTACAAATTATCCACTCACACATACGCAGGAGTTAAATGCTATGTTTAACTGGTTTGTTTGGCGGTGTAGTTTATTTCTTTTAATTTTGTTGTTTGTTACAAAATCTCTTTTACCACCCAACGAGGCGACGACCATGGAACAAGTCTCCAACAACATAAATTGTCTCAAAACAACATAAAAGTGATTTGTTACATTATTTCCGACCGGTTCCCCGGACCCGCTTACCTTGAACTTTGCGGTTACAAATTGGTTCAATTTTATAACAACAATGAATTTTAGAGCAAATTCGTCTGTGTATGTATTTACCTTGCGGTTTTAAAGTTGTTTGTGATCGTTTTGTTCTAAATTTGCCGATTCGTTCTCACGTATATCTAAAACTAGACATTTGAAAACGGTTAATTGACTTTTTTTTTATGTGTAATATAATGTTCACAAAATACTTTATCCGGATGTGATCACCGATTAAATAAATTTGGCTCTACAGAAAAAAAAACGTAATGTTTCCTAAAAACACCCCTTTGACGTTCCCGTCACAACGAAGATAATTTTACAAAAAAAATGTCTTATTTCAAAAAACATTCAAATATTTTTGTGGAATCAGTTTTATGAAAAAATGGTAAAATTATTAAAAAAAGTAAAATAACATTGAAAATATTAACTAAAATCCGTCCCGAGATGCATCACCTGCCTAACCTGCACCTTGATCAGGAGACAAAATTTTTAGAGCGCATAGCGCCAAGGAGTTTTGCTATGAGATATTGTAACGAGCAGTTCACTCGCCTAATGGCAAGCTCTACGCCTACGTCGCCTACTGAGTGGTAGCATAGATCTATTTATTGCATTAACATGTAAAATGAAGGCACGTCAACCGAGAATCATCAAATATTCTTTATGTCAAAATTGTGCTTAAATAAGCTCATTAAAGAACAAGAAAAAAAAAGGTTTTACGCAGGTTGAATTACGCATACATTTTTTTATCACTGTCTAGGCAATCGTTTGACCACGATCTCACCTGATGGAAAGCGATGATGTGGTCGAAGGTGTAGCACGCTTGCCAAGTAGATACCTATTCACTCTTGACTTGAACTCATCTGGGTTATATTTTACCGGAAACACTGACGAGGGCAGAGCATTCAACTCCTTTGCAATTCTTATAATAAATGAAGAAGCGTAACACTTCGTTCTTGTGCGACGTATTTCAAGGTGATGGGGGAATGATATTGTTCAGTTCTTGTGCACACTCTTCATAGTGCAATATGTAGAATACCGACAGGCTTGTTTGTGATGTTTGACTAGGCTTGTAGTAGTCTCTTTTAAATTAAATGACCACGCGGGCTAAGCCGCGGACATTGCTAGTATAATTATAATATATATTCCTTCGCAATGATGAGGAAAGTATCCAACAGATATTACCTACCAAGTACCTACTTTATTAGCCACGTGACATCGACACAAAAGAAGGTTTCAAATAAGACTAAGTCTATACCGCCAAAACGAAAGTGAAGCACCCAAGGTTATGCCGATCCACTTATACGCACAAGCCTCACGCACGCACTTACACCATGTTATGCCGACCGGCCGCCGCATGGCAGCAAGATCTCGACCTTGTTAGTCGTGTTAATTTCGTTAACTATTCATGGAAAATAAAAAACAACGCAGTCTTTTGTGATGAAATTGTGTATCAACCACTAAACATCACAAATTATCACTCACACATACGCAGCCGTTCTTTGCTATGCTTCACTCGTTTTTTAGGCGGTACAAACTCCGTCTTTTTTAAAACCTTGTCTTGACACGTCTATATTAGCAATGTCGGCGCCCGTCACGTTGTCAATACCATGTTTATGCTTCAAAAATCAAGGGAGGATATTTCACTTTCTGATTTCGAAATAGAAATGTATCTATTAGTACTAAAAGTACTAAAAGTCTGTACAAAGAAGATGATAAAAAAAATGGTCGTGTAAAAAAATACTTGTCTGTCTGTTTGTTTGTATGTTTTTTCGCGCATCATGTAAAACTACTGGACCGATTGCGATGCGGGTTTCAGTGTTCGATAGCTTAGGGTTTGACTTAAAAACTGGAGTACTTCTAAGTATCTCAATCCGATGAGTAGAAGCTGTGGATATAAAACTTTTTGATAGAAGACGGCGGAAGGAATTTTGATCAAATGTTGGTATATTGGTATTTTAGTTCTTGGAATAGCACATAGAGCATGTACTTTTAACCTAGAGACCACGCGTGTGAAGCTACAGGCACAGCTAATACTTATAATAAAGCAATAATTACGAAAAAGTCCGTACAAAGAAGAAAAAAATAATAAAACTGGTGTACCTAAAATAAGCTACTGAACATGAATGTAACATTTAAAATAATCGTGTCTGACTGCCTGTCTGTATGTTTGTTTGTTCGCGCATCACGTAAACGCTACTTAAACAATTTCAATTCGGTTTTCATTGTTGGATAGCTAAGGGTTTGACATCAATGATGACAATCGATAAAAACATTTTGACGGCTGAAGTAATTTGGTCAAATGTTGGTTATATTGGTGTTTTAGGTCCTGGAATAGTACATAGAGTACTTTTAACCTAGAGAAATAACCACGCGTGCGAAGCCGCGGGCACAGCTATTATGATTATATTGATTACTAGCTGTACCCGCGGCTTCGCACGCGTGTTATTTTCTTTAGGTTCAAAGTACCATAATGTACTATTCTAGGCTACGAATAAGTAATAAGTCTTAAGTAATAAGACTTATTATTTATTCGTAGATTCTAGGATATACCAACATTTGAACAAAATTTCTTCAGCCGTCAAAAATACTTTATCAATTGCTCGGCTTCTAACTCACCGGGTTGAGATATCTTCAATTCAATACTTTTTTTAAGCACCCAAGAGCATTTTTTTCATTTGAATTCATTTAGAAGTTTGGGTGCGATGCGCGGTAAAGATACGGACATACAGACAGACAAAATTAAAAAGTAAAACAGTTTGGCTTCAGTATCGAATATAGAGATCCATCCAAAAAATATTTCTTATTACTTAAATATTAACAGAACAGAAACCCTTTACTTATTCGGGATAAAACATGTCCTCAATTTTAACCCATCATATAACTTAAGACAGTGCTAAGTTGCATCAAACCCTTCCATTACTTTCAGCGTGGTACGTGTTCTTTTAAATAAGTTTCAACCCCTAAATAATAACCCATAAATTTTCCACCCCTATCTTGCAGGAACACTTAATTTTTTCGGGATGAAAAGTATCCAATGCCCTACCTCGAAGTGTGATCTCAAATCATACCAAATTAAATTTGAATTGATTAAGTATTTTCGGCGTGATTCGCTGCCAAGGTACAGACAGACAGACGGACAGACAGACACACAGACAGACAAAAAAAAAATACAGCTTTGGTTTTAGTATTGAATATAGAACGGCCCCCAAATTTTTTTACAAAATATCTTTAATTAACAGAATTTGGGACATTATCCTAGGAACTCCTTATTTTTTCAGGATAAAAAGTATCCTCAATTTTAACCCATCATATAAACTATGACTGTGCCAAGTTGCATCAAAATCCGTGCTGTAGTTTCAGAGTGGTAAGTGTTTTTTGAAATAACTTTCAACGCCTATCCTGCAGGAACCCTTTAATTTTCCGGGATGAAAAGTATCCTATGTCCTACCCCGTAGTATGAACTCAAATCATTCCAAGTTTCATTTAAATTCATTCAGTAGTTTTGGCGTGATGCCTAGCCAAGAAGACAGATAGACAGACAGACAGGCAAAAATGAAAAAAATACAGTTAAAATATCTTCAGTCTAAATATCTTTAATGTACAGAATTGGACCCGTTACAGTTTTATTATAAGTATATAGATATATCAGTTCTATTTTATTTTATATGTTTAAACATTCCTAACTCAAATTGTTAAGTAGAAAGGTTGTTTTCGACTGATGTACGCAACAAATGCACACCGTATCAATCGATAAGCCTTCAGGTATAGGGTGTAATTGACTACATTTTACCCGAAACGAAGGGTTATGTGTTCCAACTAAAAACTTGGCCGGATTTTGACAAGCGAGGTTATTAATCATTTGTCTTCGTTTAAAGAGTGTCATAGGTACTTGTACTATTATTTATTCTGTGTCATAGGCAAAAAAAATTACCCGACTTGTGGTCGATTCCTATATCTTAAAACAAACAGTCCGTCAGTTTTTGACCTATATGCCATACAAAAACGAAAAAATGTAACGAGACGTTGGAAAAACGACTCGTTTAATTTGTATAGGAATGGGGGCTTCCCTGTTTCTGTTTTCAAGTAGCATCAAAGAGATACGCTTACAATAAAAACAGCATTAATTTTGTTTGATAAAAATACAGCCATTGACAGACATAATGGCCATGTAGGTGGCAGCACTTACTACACAAACCGCACAACTTTCGGTGGTCAATCGTAACTAGATGGCGTTGCCCTGAAAATAAACTCGCATGCGTTTGTTGCACGCGCGAGTCAGTCACGTCTCGGCCGCTCATTGGGCTGTGTGATGAGCGATTACGGTCGCAGGTTCGAATCTTATGTGTTTTTGAAGTGGCTGCAGCACATTTCTATGTGCTTACCACGTTATAGCGATGGGTTCCTCATACGATTTAAACGAGGATGAGGGAGGCCTCCCACATTGCCATATAGATCCTCGTTCCTCATACCTCAAATTTGAAACTAGAGGAACGAGGCCTCAAGGCCCTCAAGCCTCAAATGAGGTGAGGTGAAAAGCGCGAGTGTTGCGGAACATCACGGCGTTGCCGCTCTGCTTCTCACTCATAATCTCGCAACAATCTCCTCTCTCGGTCGATTTGAGCATTCAGTGAGGGGCGAGCAGACAGCCTCATTCGTTTAGAGGTGACGGAAAATAATATTTGTTACATGGGCGATAACAATGCGGCAGCGAGGTGAAAGGCACGAAATATTTGCGCATATGAAATGAGGAACTGAATGAGGTGGTTCAACCCTTAATACGAGGAACTCCCTCATTTCAAATTTCGAGGGCCTCGAACGAGGTAACTCACGAGTGAGTAACTCAACACTAACCACGTACCGTATACCTTTTTTTTCTTTTTTTGTGTGTGGAAAATGCCTTTACGCATACCCGCCAGCTTCTGGGGGAGTCGAGCGGGTTATGTTGGACTCAGCAACAATTGTTGCCACTACCGACTAAAAACCCCACGGTGTTTCTCCGGGACGCCTAATGTCGGGACTGCGGGGACGCTTGCGCACTCTTCCGCGGCCCCGACGACGTTGGTCCTCAGAAGGAGGACCCCAGCCCGTTGGAGTGAAGAGGGAGTTTCTCCACCCCATCTCCGTTCTTTGAGAGGCGCGCGGAAACACCGCGCGCGCCAAAAAAAAAAAAACTCGGAAAATATTTCCCTCTCCCTCTCCGCAGCTTCCTTCTGCGACATCACGCCCTCGCAGAAGGCGGAACCGGCATTCCACGATCTCTCACTTCCGACCATGGTTTTTACCAAGGCCGGAAGCGAGAGGTCGTCCTCCACCGCAGCAACCAGGTCACGGCGCTCGCTGACCCAAGCTGGGCACTCCTCCAGCGTATGCTGCGCCGTGTCCTCATCACAGCTGCAGTGGTGACACCTTGGGTTCGGTTCCCTACCGGCTATTTTGTACAAGTACTTTCCGAAGCACCCGTGCCCGGTCAGTACCTGCACTAGCCGGAAGGTCAGCGACCCGTGAGCCCTATCCAACCAGTCCCTTAAGACTGGCCGGAAAGCCTCGACTGTCCTTGCGCTAGCCCTGGGTTGGGCCAGCCTCTCCTGCCACTTCCCCAGTAAGGATCGTCGAGCGTGGAACCTCCACACTTCAATCGCCCTTGTTGGGGGAGTTTCTCCCCGGAGGCGAAGGTTCATACGCCAATCATACATGTTGGCGTAAACCTCGGCCTCCAGATCCCATGGTGGGGAACCCGCCATGGGATGTGTACGTAACGTAACCTATTAAATATTAATCATTGTTAATTAATATAGTTGAGGTTGTATATGTGATGTGATTGTGAATTATTATTTAATTTAGTTAGCTATCTATCTATCATTACTTAACTTATAATAAAGTAGTATGTCTTTGGCAGTAATTTAAGTTAAAAAAAAACTATATAAAGAAAGAAGATTAAAACAAATGGTCTAGTGGACTTAAAATAAGCAACTGATCAAGAATATAACTTTTTTTAATGTCTGGACTGGATGTCTGTTCGCGGATCATCTAAATACAGCTGGACCGTTTGCGATGCGATTTTCACAGTTGCATAGCTAAGGCTTTCACTTAAAAACTAATGCACTTGGTATCATTTACTGTGGTACTACCAGACAGATTGGTAGTACCACGTGAAAAAATAATTTACTGTGGTAGTACAAAGGGTAAGTCGCGCTTAATCCGATGAGTAGAAGACGATCACGAGAGACGAACAATCGATACTCGGCTTCTACTCGTCGGACTGAACGACTTTTGAACAAATGTTACTAATTGGTACTTTTGTTTGGTCATGGAATAACACATACTTAGGTTGTCTGGAAGAGATCGCTCTTTAAAAATAACTTTAAAAATAATTTATTGTATTTGTTCCTTATATGGTGTAATAAAGTGTTTATTATTATTATTATTATACTTAGTTACTTTTAACCAAGAGAAAAGACAACGCGGGCAAAGCCGCGGACACAGCAATGTTATAAATAGTTCATTTTATAGTAAATGTATTTTAAAATATCATTGATAGGATCGATGCTAATATAAAATATTTATTCAAGTCTTGAAGTGGATATTTTATACCTACTCGTAGATGCTTCAGAAGTAGACACGTTAAATTAGAATATTTTATACCTACTCGTAGATGCTTCAGAAGTAGACACGTTAAATTAGAATATTTTATACCTACTCGTAGATGCTTCAGAAGTAGACACGTTAAATTAGAATATTTTATACTTACTCGTAGATGCTTCAGAAGTAGACACGTTAAATTAGAATATTTTATACCTACTCGTAGATGCTTCAGAAGTAGACACGTTAAATTAGAATATTTTATACCTACTCGTAGATGCTTCAGAAGTAGACACGTTAAATTAGAATATTTTATACTTACTCGTAGATGCTTCAGAAGTAGACACGTTAAATTAGAATATTTTATACCTACTCGTAGATGCTTCAGAAGTAGACACGTTAAATTAGAATATTTTATACTTACTCGTAGATGCTTCAGAAGTAGACACGTTAAATTAGAATATTTTATACCTACTCGTAGATGCTTCAGAAGTAGACACGTTAAATTAGAATATTTTATACTTACTCGTAGATGCTTCAGAAGTAGACACGTTAAATTAGAATATTTTATACCTACTTGTAGATGCTTCAGAAGTAGACACGTTAAATTAGAATATTTTATACCTACTCGTAGATGCTTCAGAAGTAGACACGTTAAATTAGAATATTTTATACTTACTCGTAGATGCTTCAGAAGTAGACACGTTAAATTAGAATATTTTATACCTACTTGTAGATGCTTCAGAAGTAGACACGTTAAATTAGAATATTTTATACCTACTCGTAGATGCTTCAGAAGTAGACACGTTAAATTAGAATATTTTATACTTACTCGTAGATGCTTCAGAAGTAGACACGTTAAATTAGAATATTTTATACCTACTCGTAGATGCTTCAGAAGTAGACACGTTAAATTAGAATATTTTATACCTACTCGTAGATGCTTCAGAAGTAGACACGTTAAATTAGAATATTTTATACCTACTCGTAGATGCTTCAGAAGTAGACACGTTAAATTAGAATATTTTATACTTACTCGTAGATGCTTCAGAAGTAGACACGTTAAATTAGAATATTTTATACCTACTCGTAGATGCTTCAGAAGTAGACACGTTAAATTAGAATATTTTATACTTACTCGTAGATGCTTCAGAAGTAGACACGTTAAATTAGAATATTTTATACCTACTCGTAGATGCTTCAGAAGTAGACACGTTAAATTAGAATATTTTATACCTACTCGTAGATGCTTCAGAAGTAGACACGTTAAATTAGAATATTTTATACCTACTCGTAGATGCTTCAGAAGTAGACACGTTAAATTAGAATATTTTATACTTACTCGTAGATGCTTCAGAAGTAGACACGTTAAATTAGAATATTTTATACCTACTCGTAGATGCTTCAGAAGTAGACACGTTAAATTAGAATATTTTATACCTACTCGTAGATGCTTCAGAAGTAGACACGTTAAATTAGAATATTTTATACTTACTCGTAGATGCTTCAGAAGTAGACACGTTAAATTAGAATATTTTATACCTACTCGTAGATGCTTCAGAAGTAGACACGTTAAATTAGAATATTTTATACTTACTCGTAGATGCTTCAGAAGTAGACACGTTAAATTAGAATATTTTATACCTACTCGTAGATGCTTCAGAAGTAGACACGTTAAATTAGAATATTTTATACTTACTCGTAGATGCTTCAGAAGTAGACACGTTAAATTAGAATATTTTATACCTACTTGTAGATGCTTCAGAAGTAGACACGTTAAATTAGAATATTTTATACCTACTCGTAGATGCTTCAGAAGTAGACACGTTAAATTAGAATATTTTATACTTACTCGTAGATGCTTCAGAAGTAGACACGTTAAATTAGAATATTTTATACCTACTTGTAGATGCTTCAGAAGTAGACACGTTAAATTAGAATATTTTATACCTACTCGTAGATGCTTCAGAAGTAGACACGTTAAATTAGAATATTTTATACCTACTCGTAGATGCTTCAGAAGTAGACACGTTAAATTAGAATATTTTATACCTACTCGTAGATGCTTCAGAAGTAGACACGTTAAATTAGAATATTTTATACCTACTCGTAGATGCTTCAGAAGTAGACACGTTAAATTAGAATATTTTATACTTACTCGTAGATGCTTCAGAAGTAGACACGTTAAATTAGAATATTTTATACCTACTTGTAGATGCTTCAGAAGTAGACACGTTAAATTAGAATATTTTATACCTACTCGTAGATGCTTCAGAAGTAGACACGTTAAATTAGAATATTTTATACCTACTCGTAGATGCTTCAGAAGTAGACACGTTAAATTAGAATATTTTATACTTACTCGTAGATGCTTCAGAAGTAGACACGTTAAATTAGAATATTTTATACCTACTTGTAGATGCTTCAGAAGTAGACACGTTAAATTAGAATATTTTATACCTACTCGTAGATGCTTCAGAAGTAGACACGTTAAATTAGAATATTTTATACTTACTCGTAGATGCTTCAGAAGTAGACACGTTAAATTAGAATATTTTATACCTACTTGTAGATGCTTCAGAAGTAGACACGTTAAATTAGAATATTTTATACCTACTCGTAGATGCTTCAGAAGTAGACACGTTAAATTAGAATATTTTATACCTACTCGTAGATGCTTCAGAAGTAGACACGTTAAATTAGAATATTTTATACCTACTCGTAGATGCTTCAGAAGTAGACACGTTAAATTAGAATATTTTATACCTACTCGTAGATGCTTCAGAAGTAGACACGTTAAATTAGAATATTTTATACCTACTCGTAGATGCTTCAGAAGTAGACACGTTAAATTAGAATATTTTATACCTACTCGTAGATGCTTCAGAAGTAGACACGTTAAATTAGAATATTTTATACCTACTCGTAGATGCTTCAGAAGTAGACACGTTAAATTAGAATATTTTATACCTACTCGTAGATGCTTCAGAAGTAGACACGTTAAATTAGAATATTTTATACCTACTCGTAGATGCTTCAGAAGTAGACACGTTAAATTAGAATATTTTATACCTACTCGTAGATGCTTCAGAAGTAGACACGTTAAATTAGAATATTTTATACCTACTCGTAGATGCTTCAGAAGTAGACACGTTAAATTAGAATATTTTATACCTACTCGTAGATGCTTCAGAAGTAGACACGTTAAATTAGAATATTTTATACTTACTCGTAGATGCTTCAGAAGTAGACACGTTAAATTAGAATATTTTATACCTACTCGTAGATGCTTCAGAAGTAGACACGTTAAATTAGAATATTTTATACTTACTCGTAGATGCTTCAGAAGTAGACACGTTAAATTAGAATATTTTATACCTACTCGTAGATGCTTCAGAAGTAGACACGTTAAATTAGAATATTTTATACCTACTCGTAGATGCTTCAGAAGTAGACACGTTAAATTAGAATATTTTATACCTACTCGTAGATGCTTCAGAAGTAGACACGTTAAATTAGAATATTTTATACCTACTCGTAGATGCTTCAGAAGTAGACACGTTAAATTAGAATATTTTATACCTACTCGTAGATGCTTCAGAAGTAGACACGTTAAATTAGAATATTTTATACCTACTCGTAGATGCTTCAGAAGTAGACACGTTAAATTAGAATATTTTATACCTACTCGTAGATGCTTCAGAAGTAGACACGTTAAATTAGAATATTTTATACTTACTCGTAGATGCTTCAGAAGTAGACACGTTAAATTAGAATATTTTATACCTACTCGTAGATGCTTCAGAAGTAGACACGTTAAATTAGAATATTTTATACCTACTCGTAGATGCTTCAGAAGTAGACACGTTAAATTAGAATATTTTATACTTACTCGTAGATGCTTCAGAAGTAGACACGTTAAATTAGAATATTTTATACCTACTCGTAGATGCTTCAGAAGTAGACACGTTAAATTAGAATATTTTATACCTACTCGTAGATGCTTCAGAAGTAGACACGTTAAATTAGAATATTTTATACCTACTCGTAGATGCTTCAGAAGTAGACACGTTAAATTAGAATATTTTATACCTACTCGTAGATGCTTCAGAAGTAGACACGTTAAATTAGAATATTTTATACCTACTCGTAGATGCTTCAGAAGTAGACACGTTAAATTAGAATATTTTATACCTACTCGTAGATGCTTCAGAAGTAGACACGTTAAATTAGAATATTTTATACTTACTTGTAGATGCTTCAGAAGTAGACACGTTAAATTAGAATATTTTATACCTACTCGTAGATGCTTCAGAAGTAGACACGTTAAATTAGAATATTTTATACTTACTCGTAGATGCTTCAGAAGTAGACACGTTAAATTAGAATATTTTATACCTACTCGTAGATGCTTCAGAAGTAGACACGTTAAATTAGAATATTTTATACCTACTCGTAGATGCTTCAGAAGTAGACACGTTAAATTAGAATATTTTATACCTACTCGTAGATGCTTCAGAAGTAGACACGTTAAATTAGAATATTTTATACCTACTCGTAGATGCTTCAGAAGTAGACACGTTAAATTAGAATATTTTATACCTACTCGTAGATGCTTCAGAAGTAGACACGTTAAATTAGAATATTTTATACCTACTCGTAGATGCTTCAGAAGTAGACACGTTAAATTAGAATATTTTATACCTACTCGTAGATGCTTCAGAAGTAGACACGTTAAATTAGAATATTTTATACTTACTCGTAGATGCTTCAGAAGTAGACACGTTAAATTAGAATATTTTATACCTACTCGTAGATGCTTCAGAAGTAGACACGTTAAATTAGAATATTTTATACCTACTCGTAGATGCTTCAGAAGTAGACACGTTAAATTAGAATATTTTATACTTACTCGTAGATGCTTCAGAAGTAGACACGTTAAATTAGAATATTTTATACCTACTCGTAGATGCTTCAGAAGTAGACACGTTAAATTAGAATATTTTATACCTACTCGTAGATGCTTCAGAAGTAGACACGTTAAATTAGAATATTTTATACCTACTCGTAGATGCTTCAGAAGTAGACACGTTAAATTAGAATATTTTATACCTACTCGTAGATGCTTCAGAAGTAGACACGTTAAATTAGAATATTTTATACCTACTCGTAGATGCTTCAGAAGTAGACACGTTAAATTAGAATATTTTATACCTACTCGTAGATGCTTCAGAAGTAGACACGTTAAATTAGAATATTTTATACCTACTCGTAGATGCTTCAGAAGTAGACACGTTAAATTAGAATATTTTATACCTACTCGTAGATGCTTCAGAAGTAGACACGTTAAATTAGAATATTTTATACCTACTCGTAGATGCTTCAGAAGTAGACACGTTAAATTAGAATATTTTATACCTACTCGTAGATGCTTCAAAAGTAGACACGTTAAATTAGAATATTTTATACCTACTCGTAGATGCTTCAGAAGTAGACACGTTAAATTAGAATATTTTATACCTACTCGTAGATGCTTCAGAAGTAGACACGTTAAATTAGAATATTTTATACCTACTCGTAGATGCTTCAGAAGTAGACACGTTAAATTAGAATATTTTATACCTACTTGTAGATGCTTCAGAAGTAGACACGTTAAATTAGAATATTTTATACCTACTCGTAGATGCTTCAGAAGTAGACACGTTAAATTAGAATATTTTATACCTACTCGTAGATGCTTCAGAAGTAGACACGTTAAATTAGAATATTTTATACCTACTCGTAGATGCTTCAGAAGTAGACACGTTAAATTAGAATATTTTATACTTACTCGTAGATGCTTCAGAAGTAGACACGTTAAATTAGAATATTTTATACTTACTCGTAGATGCTTCAGAAGTAGACACGTTAAATTAGAATATTTTATACCTACTCGTAGATGCTTCAGAAGTAGACACGTTAAATTAGAATATTTTATACCTACTCGTAGATGCTTCAGAAGTAGACACGTTAAATTAGAATATTTTATACCTACTCGTAGATGCTTCAGAAGTAGACACGTTAAATTAGAATATTTTATACCTACTCGTAGATGCTTCAGAAGTAGACACGTTAAATTAGAATATTTTATACTTACTCGTAGATGCTTCAGAAGTAGACACGTTAAATTAGAATATTTTATACTTACTCGTAGATGCTTCAGAAGTAGACACGTTAAATTAGAATATTTTATACTTACTCGTAGATGCTTCAGAAGTAGACACTGATGTTTAGGTATGCAAACTCCATGCAAAAATGTTAGATCCTCTTTCACCCAAGGAGCTAAATAAATATTTCGGACTTGATTTTTTCCCTCTAAATCAGGATCAAATTTATATACGAAAGGAAACCCACTGTTGTGATCTGAACCTAGTTTTCTCGACTTTTCCCCTAGATGTAATAAATACCCAATGACAGTTCGTGGTCACAACAAGAAGGTTTAAAAAAAATACGGAGTCCACACCGCTAAGCAAACGAGTGGAGTGAAGCATAGCAAATGGCGACTACTTATGCTTGCGTAAGTGTATGATTTGTGGTTAATTTACAATTTACTGCCAAGGCAGTATTTTGTGATGAAACGACTGCACAAACAAAGGAGTGTAATTTTTTAGGATTCATGATTGTTTGAATGTATGTATGTATGTATAGTTATTCCACCATAACTTTTAAATACTTGAACAGGTTTAGACATATGGGGTATCATTAGAATCCTTGTTTCCCCCCGAGTACCAAAGGCTACATTTTTTATGAAATATTATTTATTTCGGCAGCTAAGAATAAGGGTATTCAAATTGAATGCCTTGATAAGTACATTCCAACAGTATATAATTTATTGGCAGAAGTTCCTTTTAGCAGGCGTGTTTTTTTAGCTTTTAAGCTAGTTATTTTAGATTTTTTGGTGAGACTTTACAGAAAACGACTTACAAGGTCGAGATCTTGCTGCAATGTGGCGGCCGGTCGGCATAACATGGCGTAAGTGTGTGCGTGAGGCTTGTGCGTACGAGCGAATCGGCATACCTTGGGTGCTTCACTGTCTGTTTGGCGGTGTGGAGTCCGTTTTTTTTTACATTGTTTGGTCACACTTCGCTGGCGTTCTGCCAATTCGTTAAGCCGGAGTACTCTCCTATACCTTCCTATGTATATTATGTACGTATAGGTAGTTATGTTTGAGTACTCGTATCTAATTGTTTTTGTTTCCTAAGTGCCACTCAGGATTGTTTATTTTAATTTTTTGTTGTAATACTGAGTATGACATAATGAGGCTCCTTTTCTGTTTCCTAGATTGTTCTATAAACGAACGTAAAGTATTAATTTAAGTTCCCTAATTCCCTATCTAGGTACATTTGATTTTACTTCTCTTACTTGCTCGAAATAATGTTCGTTTTATAAATCATGTTTGATTGTTTTTTCCTTTTATGTTTTCTGTGACCTAATTTCATCTCAGGTCAATGTAGGTAAAGTTCCGGGAAATGTACGAGTTATATATTAAGGGAGATACACTTGCTAAATGTACGAGTTATATATTAAGGGAGATACACTTGCTAAATGTACGAGTTATATATTAAGGGAGATACACTTGCTAAATGTACGAGTTATATATTAAGGGAGATACACTTGCTAAATGTACGAGTTATATATTAAGGGAGATACACTTGCTAAATGTACGAGTTATATATTAAGGGACATACACTTGCTAAATGTACGAGTTATATATATATTAAGGGTGATACTCTTGCTAAATCACACTAATACCATAAAATAAATAATAGTACTAATACTATAAAGGCGAAAGTTTGTATGTATGTGTGTTACTCCTTCACGCTTAAACGGCGGAACGGATTTTGAGGAAATTTGGAATGCAGATAGCTTATACCCTGGAATGACACTTAGGATAGTATTCATCATCATCATCACTCACGCGGGTGAAACCGCAGGGCGCAGCTAGTGAGTTCATAAAATGTTACAAACTCCATTCTGCATCGATTACACGCGGACCGTAGTAAACGACAATACATTGATAATTTCGCTTACGTAACGCCCGCGCCGTAATGGAATGATAACCGCTTTCGCCGGCGCGCGCGCACGTGGTGTCGCCGCAGTGCTACCGGTAGGCGCGCGCGGGTGACGCGCGCCGCTGCGCTCTGGTGACCATGATATTGTAAACTTAAGGCGAAATGTGCTCCAAATTTGACGATTCGAAAATTAAAAATAGACTATTAATTAAAACTAGAATATTTAAAACTAGACCTTTGAAAACGGTTCATTGGCTTTATTTTTTTTATGTGTAATAAATGGTCGCCAAAACACGATTACATAAATTTGGCTCTATAGAAAAAAACACGTAAAGTTTATTAATAACACCCGTTTTGACATTCCCGTCGATGGAATGAATCAACTTCATTCAGAATCTATCGTAGAAGTGTTTTTTATTTGTGTGTATTTTCGTGCAATAAAGTGTTATCTATCTATCTATGTTTTTACTTATCTTTTAACCCGACTGAGGAGTGTTATGTGTTTGGGTTGTATGTATGTTTCTATGTTTGTACGTTTCTTAGGCGCATCCTACAGCCGTTTAGACTGTAGGATGCGCTTGATGGATATTGATAAATGAGGTATCATTGGATTCGTCCTAGTCACGAGAGTGCTATAGTCACGAGAGTGCTATAGTCACGAGAGTGCTATAGTCATGAGAGTGCTATAGTCACAAGAGTGCTATAGTCACGAGAGTGCTATAGGATATATGAAGTGTCAAGAAAGTTAATATGTATTGTATTTCCGACGGAACAAAAAATGACCAAAACCTATCGAGTGATGTATCAAAATTTTATTCAATAGTTTTGTTCGCAGTCGGGTTTTTGTTTAATTTATTTTTCTTACCGATACTTATTATTTAGGTAACGAAGTATAATATAATTAATTGTTGTATTAATTGTAGTTGTATATATATATATATATATACAACTATATATATATATATATATATATATATATATATATAGCGTGTGACTATCTAATAAATGAACTTCCTAATATAAATCAATTATAGCTAACAAATACTTCATATAAATATTAATTTATATGAGTAAAATATATATCAATATAAGATAATAAGATAAAAGAGATAGACAAGTCCATTCAATACAAAAGATATGTAAAAATGATTAGAGCAACATAAACATAATTCCTTACAGTAAACGAAGATAAATTGATGTTTCACTCGCTGATCGCCCGAATACTTTGGGACAAATGCGTTACAGTAATGTTCACCATATTTCAGCTCCGAATCACAGAGCACACGTGATGGATTTTTGTCATATGCCTCGAATATTGAATGTAGTTTTAGGACACGTGGAATCGATAGCGCTTTACTACAGTTTTCTTTTTTTCGTCACAGTTGAATGCGCATGGGATAGATTCATACACTATGTTGGATTTTTGATGTGAAGGTAATTTGCTGGAGGGATTTTTGATGTTTTTCTTTTATAACTTTATTTACTCAAACAAGCTTGTAATGTGGTCATTATTTGAATAACCTTCTTTAGGCAAAGTCGACCTTGCCGCGCTGCTTGAATAGGCGCCAGCAAAGTTGTATGGAATTTCATTATTTTCGTGTTTTGCGGCCAGCAATTTCCTTTGAAAATCCATTATTGTCGTATTTTTTAGTACTATTATTTATTCTGTGGTTTTGTTAACCACCGAACTCGAAAAGAGAGGCGTTGTAGCTCCCAGACTAATGGACCGATTTTAATGTTTTTTTTTCTTTTTGAAAGCTGATGTGATCGTGATTGTTGTTGCTGTTTCTGTTTCTGTTTCTGTTTATGTTTATGTTTCTGTTTCTGTTTCTGTTACTGTTTCTTTTTCTGTTTTTGTGGTCGTTGTTGTTGTCTTTGTCGTTGTCGTTGTTGTTGCATTGTTTGAGTAAATTCTTATTATACTAAGCTGGTTTTATTTAAATTCCTCGCATTGTTTGAGTAAAGCACTATACAAGCCTTGGTCCGCAGTGATTGCCCTGCTGGCCACGCTATGATGGCCTCGAGCTTTGCTTAGTTAAGTTCTCGACCATCATCATCGCTGCCAGCAACGCAGTCATTACAGACCGCGGCAGTAATGTACTATTACATGATCAAACGTATGAAAACAAAAGTTCTCTAACTATATACACAAAACCATAAATCTAACAGGTGGAAGTGAAACTGCCTAGAATGCTGGCTGCATAGCCACGCTGTATTTTTGGCCTAATTATGAGCCAGCATTCTAGACACACGTTTTGCCAAGTCCCTGTAAGTTTCTTGGCCGCCCGCCCTCACGGACCCGAAGTTTCAATCCCAAACGGCACAAACATGTTACTTACTTATGTTTTTTTATTTCTTGTTGCGTTACTTTTCTTACGTGTCATGTTGTGGTTCCTCTGAGCTGACCTCTAGTATTAACAGGTAGCCCAAGGGTCACTGACATGGGTTATCGACCCCTCCGAATCGTGCCCTCCGAAGCAACAAGCGGTGGAAATCCGCACATAATTTAGAAAAGTTATTATTGATGCGGAGCCGAGGACCGCACCCAGTATCATTGGATTATAACGCGCAGTAATATATGGACTGGTTCTTAATTTGTAATGAGTTACAAATTGAGAACCAAATAGTCTTTTGGCTCTGATATTCCAATGCCAAGCGAAACGCAAAGTTACAAAAAATAACCTATGTTTTGTAAAATAGGTGGACGTCAACAAGCCAAATCTTTTACAGATGACATAGTCATTCTGACTTTAAACTTGTATTGTTTATCCTGTATCTTATAAACTCATGGTCATCCTAAACCAATGACATAATAGTCGCATAGCGGCTGCATCCGCAATCCGCATCGGGCGCCGGCGCCGCACGCGAGCGCCGGCGATGCGACCGAATTGTGTCAACTTTGTTTACTGTATTGTGTGCGCTCATTTGACTTTTGAAATGATTTTTGGGTTCAGTACCTCAAATGGAAAAAAGCATTATAGGATCACTTCATAGTCCGTCTGTTTGTCTGTCTGTCTGTCAAGACGAGAAAAAGGAACGCGTGGAGGTATCAAGTTGAAATTAAATACCCAGGCCTGCAATCCCTCGGACTTATGAAAAAATAAAACTTCTAAGTCAACGCAATCAAAAGATACGGCCGTTTGTGCCGCATCTTTTGATACTCGCAAAGAAATCAAAACCTGTAGGGTACTTCCCGTTGACCTAGAATCTGTCATAAAGAACAAGTAAAGAAAAAAAAACTGAAAACAATAAATCAAGAGTAACATCACAAAAAAAAATGTACGGAACCCTCGGTGCACGTGTCCGACTCGCACTTGGTTGCAGCGCCATGATGCCATCCAGAGTGTTAGTTTGCAAAATCTTGCTTGGACTCTGTAATGCGCTCGTCACCCTGAGCTGAGACATTGATTCTTAGAATATAGTATGGAATTTTTAGAAACCCTTGATACAAGAAATAAACATTGCCCTTTACCGAACACACTGCAATAGTTGCACACTACCGCTTAAAGGTTGAATTTCTGCCAAAGAAAAGAATTTAAAATACAGAAATGTGAGATAAGTTCAAAAACTTTAAAAAAAAGTTCGTGTAAAAATAGCCTATGACACTCTTGCTATGAAGAAGAAACGATTGATACATCGCTTGTCAAAATCAGACCAAGTTTTTAGTTTGAACACCTAACCCTTCCTTTGCCTTGCCGTAGACGGGTACAAAAAGAATAGCCTACCTGAAGACAAATCGATTGACACCTCGCTTATCAAAATCGAACTAATAGGGGCGACGCTATGGTGGAATGGAACATCCACATACAACTGAGCTGAACTGAACAATGGAACATAAACATTCACTGAGATCGTGGTCAAAAGATTGTCTAGTAATAAAAAAGAATACCCTTCCCTTGCTTCGCCGTAGTCGGGTTAAAGCACTGCAGTCAATTTGAGAGCTTTATGTCAGTTAAAAAATAAACCAATTCTTTCTACATCTCAAATCTACTTGTAAGTGGGTTCCGTTCCTTGATAATCTGTGGTGTAGTGTGGTGTGGTGTGGTCTATCCATATTAACATCAGCCACCCGATGTCCTCCCGAAAGATTTCGGATACTGACAGCTCCTGCAAGGTTACCGAGTTTCCAGACTGTGCCTAGGAGCACAGTCTGGAAAATCGGGGAAAATTAAAATCTTCTACAACAATAAGATTGACGTAAACCAAAATTTTACTCCTCTCGACGTAAATGGGTAGAAAACCTATTTGTTTCATATTCGCTCGGGAGGTCCGCATCCAATCTTCGTTCAATTTGGGAAACATTGGTTTCCAAGTTTACTTTTACGTACGTACCTACTATGTTAACAATTCGATATACGAGGCATGGCCACCAATAACTTTTTTTTAAAAATGACACGTTATTCCCATGGTCATAGTGTTATTTTCCGGTCGTATTATTATATAGTGGTTAAGATCCAGCACGACGTAAAAATGAACAACAGATGAGATTCTTGTTCTAAGTACATGATTATCGGGTGGCGCTATTTCTAACATTGCGCAGTACTGAGCGCATACATGCGCGTGCGCGCGTGGCAAGCAACTGGTTAGGGAACAAGAATGTCATGTTATGTTATTGTTCATTTTTAGAACAATAATAAATATTTATTTGGCTCTTTATTCATTAGACAGAGAACCTTTTTACACGACTGCCTAAATAAATGAGTATAATGTTTTTAGGATTCATGTATGTGTGTATGTGAGTTTCTTTATTCCACCATAACTTTTAAATGCCTGAACAGATTTAGACGTATGGGAATAGTACGTTAGAATCCTTTACATCCCCCCAAGTAACATACGAGTAGGCTATATTTTTTTAGAAAAAAATAATTATATAACTTCTAATTTTACAATATGGGTATCAAATTGAAGGCCTTGATTAGCACTTTCCAACAGAACATAATTTATTGGCATAAGTTCTTTTTTGGCAGGGCAGGCGTGTTTTTTCAGCTTTTAAGCTGAAAAAACACGCCTGCTTGAAGTAGATTAAAATAAAAATGACAAGTTACTAAGATACAATTTAATAGAACTTCCAGTAAGCTTATTGTAACGGCTGAACAGATATTTATCAAACATAAATAAGAACCCTCCCGATTAAACCAGCCTTCAATAAAAAAATGTCTGTAATATGGCTCATACTCTGTTCCTAAGAAAGAGCCTTTGTCAGTGCGAACAATGACGAAGATGATTAAAGCGATGAAATAGCGAGATAATATTTAATTGGACATTTTTGTTGGCATTGCCGCTCCTATTGTCTGGTCAAATGCATGTAATCCCACGTGAGGCGGTGCCACGTCTAGGTGACAGATGGTTTATACATTTCTAGTCTACATTACAGATTCAGGTTGCATCGCTGCTCTAAAGAGCGGAGCTTGCCGTTTTCAGTCGACGAGCTTCCGTTCGCTCAGTCACGAGCAGAAAGGCTCTCGCAGTTATGGCGCTTTGAGCAGCAAATCTATTTGGAATGAAAAATGTAATACTTATAATCAAGTCACAACGCTAATATTTATATATGTATTTATCTAGTCTTTTAACTAGATTTTCACCTGAGTAAAACAAGATTGCACTATATTTTCTTGATTAAAAATTTTTTGAAACTGCTCTTTTTCGGTATGCAAATAATGTATATAAAGAAAAATATCTTAAAAGTATTATGAAAGACCCGGAATTCGCTTTGTAAGATAGTTTTTAAGTTTATCTTGATTCTTGCCTTCCAATTTTTCGACACGTATAGCATGTCGTTCAAATTCATAGAATTTATCTAAAATCTGCTCCCGAGCTGCATCACCTCTGCCGCAAGCTAGACCTGGACGAGCAGGATAAAATTTTTAGATCATACTGCGCCTTTGGCAATCTTACATTTTATATTAAACGAACAAATTAGGAACTGCTATTTTTGCTATTTTCTTTGTGGGTGAAAAAATTGCCTGTATTCAATATTTAATAGGCAACTCCTGATAATTCAAAACAAATCTACTCCGACCAGGTTCCGGACATTTTTGAAGTTCTTAGTCTGGATAAGCGCTAGGATCGTCATCGTCCGCATCCTGAGCAAGCAACCTATCATAAATATAATAAGCGCTAGGACCGTCATCGTCCGCATGCTGAGCAAGCAACCTATCATAAATATAATAAGCGCTAGGACCGTCATCGTCCGCATGCTGAGCAAGCAACCTATCATAAATATAATAAGCGCTAGGACCGTCATCGTCCGCATGCTGAGCAAGCAACCTATCATAAATATAATAAGCGCTAGGACCGTCATCGTCCGCATGCTGAGCAAGCAACCTATCATAAATATAATAAGCGCTAGGATCGTCAACGTCCGCATGCTGAGCAAGCAACCTATCATAAATATAATAAGCGCTAGGACCGTCATCGTCCGCATGCTGAGCAAGCAACCTATCATAAATATAATAAGCGCTAGGATCGTCAACGTCCGCATGCTGAGCAAGCAACCTATCATAAATATAATAAGCGCTAGGATCGTCATCGTCCGCATGCTGAGCAAGCAACCTATCATAAATATAATAAGCGCTAGAACCGTCATCGTCCGCATGCTGAGCAAGCAACCTATCATAAATATAATAAGCGCTAGGACCGTCATCGTCCGCATGCTGAGCAAGCAACCTATCATAAATATAATAAGCGCTAGGACCGTCATCGTCCGCATGCTGAGCAAGCAACCTATCATAAATATAATAAGCGCTACGACCGTCATCGTCCGCATGCTGAGCAAGCAACCTATCATAAATATAATAAGCGCTAGGACCGTCATCGTCCGCATGCTGAGCAAGCAACCTATCATAAATATAATAAGCGCTAGAACCGTCATCGTCCGCATGCTGAGCAAGCAACCTATCATAAATATAATAAGCGCTAGGACCGTCATCGTCCGCATGCTGAGCAAGCAACCTATCATAAATATAATAAGCGCTAGGACCGTCATCGTCCGCATGCTGAGCAAGCAACCTATCATAAATATAATAAGCGCTACGACCGTCATCGTCCGCATGCTGAGCAAGCAACCTATCATAAATATAATAAGCGCTAGGACCGTCATCGTCCGCATGCTGAGCAAGCAACCTATCATAAATATAATAAGCGCTACGACCGTCATCGTCCGCATGCTGAGCAAGCAACCTATCATAAATATAATAAGCGCTAGGACCGTCATCGTCCGCATGCTGAGCAAGCAACCTATCATAAATATAATAAGGAATTCAAAAATAAACATGAACCAATAAAACTTGGTCAAACGTGATCACGTTTGACTTTTATTCTCACTATGAATGACGGTGCCCTTCAAGCCAAAACATGTGTTCATGTGTGTAGAGCTTGCTTGGCGGTTAAATATCTGGCAAAAGAGTGGTACTACCCCAGGAGGCTCTCACATAATATGCCTACTAGTTCAACACTTTCTATCTAAAGACCGCTCTGTTGACACAGTCCTCAAAAAACATCCTAATCTAGCGGTCACAGAAGTTTCCCCAAGGTGGTCCAAAAAGCAACTCAACAAATGTAAGCCTTCACAGTTACTCAAAGACATAAACCTTGAGGAGCCCAAAGTGGCTGGTTATGCGTTTTTCGTGTACACTTCAGCAAACAGCTGTACTTTCGCGTTATCTCCTAATAGGGTTGCCTGCTTATATTTTACCCGACTACGGAGGGTTATGTGTTTGGGCTGTATGTATGTTTGTATGTGCTTTTCGGGGCTCAGCCTAAACGACTTTATGGATTTTGATAAATGAGGTATTATCGGTTTCGTCATAATCACGAGAGTGACATAGGATACATGTAGTGTTAAGAAAACTAATATGGCGGCTTACTTACAGCTGCCCAAAGATTTTGAATTACGCTTGCTGTAGATTCTTGATGTTGATATATAAAATGCAGTCAGAGGCATGAGATTCTAGCTGATCCCGTCAAAGAAGAAATTAAATGCATCTTATATATGTACATCAAGAACCTAAAGCTTGTTTTCCTCTTTTTAGTTTCGCAGTTGGTTTATTTTGATTTAAAAATATGATAAATTGAAAAGTATCAGTTTGTTTTGCTGGTTGTTACTTCTTCATAACTAAACTGAACTGATTATAAAATATGTACAATCATTATGTTGAATAACCTCTCGCTAAGATTTATGTATCAAACGAGTCATGAATAAAGAGTATCATGATCCAGCCAGACTTGGAACAAACTGTAACTATTCCGACACCAGAAATCCGTATTCACACACACAGCACACCGTGTACATATATGTCTATTCAACTGTAATACAGACATTCAGAGAATAATACATCAATCTGCCAAGAGGAAACCTCAAGAGCGTCACTCTCCATTAATCCCAAATATCCCGGAGATCTCGGAATTCCCGGAGTCACGCGGCGTTGACAGCGACAACCCTATCCGTTAGGCTGCTTGCGCACGGCATACATAATTTAGCGTAACGTCAGCTGTGCCTGTGTGTTTAGGACGAAGGACGTAACTTTTTACAGCTAGGTACCTACCTTCGCGGCTGCGAAATACGGGCTGGCGGAAACGCCGTTGCAAAAATTTACGCTCTCCCCATCTTCCAAAATATTATCCTCGCATATACATCTACACTAATATTAGAAAGAGGAAAGATTGGATTGTTTGTATGTATGTTTGTAATATAAACTCAAAAAATACTGAACCGAGTTTAAAAATACTTTCACCTATAAAAAACTACATTATCGAGTAACATAGGCAGAATTTTATTTTTCAAAAATTAGAGATCCCGTCGAAAATTGCAATAAGGTATCAAAAATACAGAACGGAATGACATGTTGTCATGGTAACGAAATAATAACCTGTCTGTCAAGTACGTGAGTACTAAAGCAGTTGTCTATGGTGCAAAAACACCACGAGCGTCGCTGCCAAAGATTTTGAATTACGCTTAATGGCGTTTTTTTTATGTGTGTAAAAATGCTAAAAGTTATAATAATACCGCGGTGTGAGCGATACCCGAGCGAAGCCGGGGTGTGTAACTAGTTTTATGCATAGTTTAGAATTAGTTTACGACGAACAGCGCTGTTACGTAATGTAGAACCATAACTGTACGACTTAGTAGAACCACAGAAGGAATCAATAAATACGCTAAGGAGAAGTCTAGCTAGTACTATTATTTATTCTGTGGTCTAGCTAGCCAGTCGATCTGTCGCCAACCTTCTACGGTGTTGCAGCAGGCCTTGAGCCAGTCACCTAACTAACACTAGTGATAACACCTAATCTACACAATTATAATGAGGAAAGTTGTATGTATGTATGTATGTATGTTGTACGAGATAATCTCTGGAATAACTGATCCGAAAAATAAATTATTTCACTGATACAAAGCTACACTATTCGAGATGGACACAGGCTTCTTTTCCCTTGGGAAAATGGAAAGTCTCCATGAGAAACGGGAAAAATACGGGCGGACCCGTAGGTAGAGCATAGCAGCTGTCAGAAATAATGGCAGTATAGCAACTATCACCTGTTGAACAATATACTCCATCTTCATTTATGAGTACATAACTCAAATAAAAAGTAATGTAAGACTTATTAACCCGTCCCAAATCTTTTGTCTGTTAATTGTGTAACAGGCGAGTGTGTATATATTATGAGTTAGGATATAATATTTCTGTAACCGTCCGCGTCGCATTTTTTACGCAATATGGCGGGCAGTATGGCTCCATTATATATATCTTTTTCATTTTACTATATGCGTATAAAATTTAAGGCCTTCATAAGAACATTCGAAAAGTGTATAATTTATTGGCATGAGTTCATTTCTGGCAGGGCCGGAACGTTTTATCAGCATTTAAGCTAGTTATTACTTATAATTCATCTCATTCTGTTTCTGTCTGTTTTCTAATTTAAGAATTTAGCCTCTTAACTAAATTATATGCATTATAAATTGTTCCTATAAAGTTGTTAGTGGATAATAACTACGTAGGAAGTAAGTACGTACACTTTGAAATGTTGTAAGTTACGTGCGAAACTGTATCGATCCATTTAACTCTTCCTGACAAGCAAATGATAGCAGTTACAATAATATACTAACTCCTTGTAGCTTCCTGTATCTATTATCTTTGGATCACAACTAGCTATCACTATTTAACTATTTTTACATGTACGTACATACACAGTCATCACTCTTTTTGTAACTTGTACAATTCCATCCAAATCAATCCAATACAGATGCGACAAGATGCGATCGGTTACAGCAATGTCTTTATTTGTTTCTACGCTGTATTTTTTATTCAGTTGAGTGGCGAGTCGAGCAGGTAACTCGCCTGATGGTAAGCGTCAAACCTGCCCATATCCATTGCAGTGCCACCAAGACAAAAAAAATAATGTAATGCAAAATCTTGCGCGTTACTGCACTGCGCTCGTCACACTGTGACATTTGTTTTAGGTAATTTAGCTGGAATTTACTGCAAATGAGACGTACATTGTAATGAAATTAATTTTAAGAGCTTAGCCTCTCACCTCAGGCGTTTTTACTGAGGAAACTACTAGTATTATAAAGTTTAG
The DNA here is from genome assembly GCA_946251855.1 of Alsophila aescularia. Classification (NCBI taxonomy): domain Eukaryota; kingdom Metazoa; phylum Arthropoda; class Insecta; order Lepidoptera; family Geometridae; genus Alsophila; species Alsophila aescularia. Next base: position 56,995,641 of record OX276379.1, on the reverse strand, counting down.
TAAGCGATTTTTATATGCTTTATATTAGCTTCACTTGTATGTTTGTATGTTTGTAACCGACTCCTTTGGACGCTATTTTGACCCACTTTAAACGGTCAGATTTCATTCAAATTTTGCACACCTGTCAAAGACCGATGACAGTGCAATAATTTAAAAAAAAAAAAACTTGTAAATAAACCAAACTAAAAAGTAGAAAATAAATAATAGTTCAAAAACTAAAAAACACGCTTTATATAGAAAACAAACTAAAAAATAGAAAATATATTTTAATATTTTTGAACTAATAATATAGTGTATAAAAGAATAGTGTAAAAAATTCTAATAAATATAAATGAATAATAGTGTAAATAAGAAAAAAATGTTTTATTTAAAAAAAAGCGATTAGTTATTTAAATTTATTAGAATTTTTCAATTTAAAATTGTTAAAATTTATTTTCTATTTTTTAGTTTGGTTTTCTATATAAAGCGTGTTTTTTAATTTTTTTAAACTTATTTATTTTCATACACAGAGTAAATATTAGTACTCTAATAAGTCATAAATTGAAAAGTTGCCATGTCAGAGTCCCTTGGGCGACCTGACAAACTCTGACACCAGAGGCGCCAGCACTACCTCATTCGACAAACAATTGAAACGAAACTTGAAACTCATTTTGGTAAAGTAAAAATATTTTTAAATCAAAATGATTTCAGATTCAAATTTAACATTTTCAGTAGCGTTATTGTTGAAATCTGGCATATAATTCTTTCATATTTGATTTCATGAGCCAAAATTATGAATTTTAAGTAACTTAATATTCATAATTTATGAATATTAAATAATTTAATACTGTTAAAGTTTTCGTGAACCTGATCAATATTCCTAGTTTAAATTTCTGTCTTAGTGCTTATGTGCTGTGAAATATTATTGTTGACAAAACATCAAACATTCTGATTCTGACTTGTATGTTTCATTTTTTCGACTGTTATTTGTAAGTACCTAATAATTAAAAATTTAAGCGTAGATGTGTAAAGCTTTTCTGCAATAAATTTATATAGCACTGGTTTCCCGCCCGCGACTTTGTTTATCGCGAAAAAAAGCATTCTATTGTCTTCTAGGATATTAAAAACCAATGCAAAAGTAGGTCTTGATGTTGTTTGACATACTTGTTATTTCGTTTCCATGGCAACCACAGACCATTCTGTGATGGCAACCGTTCCGTACAGTTTCCAGTTTTCCCGTGGAAACTTACATTTTTTTCAGGATAAAAGTATCCTATGTTTTATTCCAGGGCTTAAGCTATCTCCATTCTTAATTTCATCAAAATCTATCCAGCCGTTATCGTGTAAAAGCTCCCCAAACAAACAGACAACGTTTCACTTATATATTGGTATGGATTGGAGCTGAAACCTAATAATAAATACATGTAATTTACGAGGTACAAAAGGTCATCAAATACCTACGCAATATCTTATATTCTACGTAAACGGAATCTCAAGTGCTGTCTGAAGCGTTGATACGAATCTCTCCCAGTACTTTTGGAGATTATTGTTTGTGGAAACTTTCAGAGAGCCTATTAGAAGATCGTTAGAGAGAAACTTTACCTTTTGAGGCCTGTCTTGATAAATATAAATAGTTTCGGTATTTTTTTTCTTCGTGTTCATGAAGGTTTAAAATAAGGTGGATTCCACACTGCCAAATCAAAAGTGAAGCACCCAAGATATGCCGATCCGCCCGAACGCACAAGCCTCACGCGCTTACATTATGTTATGTCGATCGGCCGCAGCAAGATCACGTCCATGTTAGTCGTGCTAATTATGTGAAATTCTCAAGAAAAATAAAAAACAATGTAGTCTTTTGTGATGAAATTGTGTATAAACCACAAAAAAACTTAAATTATCCACTAACACAATATACGCAGCTGCCATTTGCTACGCTTCACTCGTTTGTTTGGCGGTGTAGACTTCATCTTTTTTTGAAACCTTCTTGTTCGTGTCCATGTTCTAAACATTGTGCCATGAAATGTACTTTTTTACATATTTATTAACCATCGTGGTAGGTCACAACTATGGATCTAATTAAACGTGGGAAGATTAAGTACCAGCTCCTCGGGCACCGATCGCATAAATTGGGTGCAACGCACACAACTAGCCTTCTTTGGTCTTAGTCACAATCGGAGTGGCGTTTGTTTAGCATGTGTGTAGTGCCTCTCAGTGCGCGGATGTCTCTCAATATTTCTTGTTGATGCTCATAAAGCACGACGGTGGAATGAAGCTGTGTGGTGTGCCTGTAGTTGTATCTAGTCCTGTTTTTGTTTACGTGATAATAAAGCGTCTCTTCCTCCCTTTAAATAGATCTTCGCTCACAACCAAGAATGTTAAAAAGTAAGGATTTTTCACCGCTATACATGTAGGGTAGTTATAGGATAGCTATATGTGGTGTTTGTGGTTGAATTCAATTTCATGACCAAAGACGGCATTCTTTTGTTTATTACACGACTAAAATGGTCTTGCTACGATGTGAGGACCGCTCTGCATACTATAACATGGTGTAACTGTGTGTGTGAGTGAGTTGTGCGTATATCTTGAGTGCTTCACTCTTGAATTTGGCGGTGAGGAATCCTTATTTTTTAAAAACAGCGGCAATGTTTAAAACATACATAGGAAGAAGGAGAGCTAATTAGGACATTTTGTAAATACTTCTCGGAAAAGTGGCATATCTTTTGTCTTGACGATATCAACACGTTTTATTTTTATTTATGACTATTTTCGCAGTGAACTAGAAGTTATCGCAACATGATAACAGGCGCCTGTCTCTACCGGAAACTGAGAACGGCCGGCGGCAAGCTGCAACTGCATCGTATCGTACAGCTTGTTTGTGGAAGTTGCTGCCACGATTAGGAACGAGCCGTTGCCGCCTGTCTGCATACGTTATGTGATTAAGTTTGTTTATCTACACTCATATCGTAAAATCCGGATTATGTACTCAAAAATGGTGGCATAATGACATACTTTACGCACGGCACGTGTCTAATAAGAAAAACAAATAAATTGTAATACTGTTTTTGAACGAAACTATGTTATATAACTATCTATCTATACTATAATAAAACTGTAACTGGGCTAAATCTGTACATTAAATATTTTTTGAGAAAATCTTCAAAATCGTTATGGAGTGCAAAAAGGTTATTTTATGTCTGTCTGTCTCTTTGAACACGCATCACGCTGAAACTACCAGACGGATTTTGATACAACTTGGCAGAATCATAGCTGATGTTATGGATTAACATTTAGAATACTTTATATCCCGAAAAAAAAGGATTCCCGCGGGATAAGGGTTGAAAGTTATTTAAAAAAACACGTATCACGCTTAAACTACTAGACGGATTTTGAAGTAACTGGGCATAGTCAAAGTTTATATTATCTGTTAAAATTTAGAATACTTTTACTCCCGAAAAATAAAGGATTTTTAAGGGATAAGGGTCCAAAGTTTATTTTAAATTAAAGTAATAAACATCCGTTTAAATAACGGTACCAAATTTCGTTGTGTGCTTCATGGCCAAGCGGTAACATACGTGGATTTATAATCCAGACGTCTGTGGATCGAAACCACGCGCTTCTAGATTTTTTTGCTCCATAATTAAAAACATTTACATATCTTATGCGTAATTTTTATATTTTTTAACCCCCGAACAAAGAGGCGGGTGTTATTAGTTTAGGGTGTGTATCACTGTGTGTGTGTGTGTGTGTGTGTGTGTTTTCGTTATTTCTTTTTTGGTTGAAAGTTAATGTGATTGAGATGGTCAACAACTCCAGCGCATAAACCAAACAAATCAAAGTTCTGCCTCCAATTTTACTAGATGGCGCTGATTGACCTTAAAAAACGCAAGCATTTCATTCACTGCAACCAAGCGTACCGATAAATTCAAATCTGCAAACTTTTCGAATTCGGCTCACATTACTCTTTATTTATTCTTTTACTTTGTAAATTTGTTAGTTTTACCTGAAGCTGATGTGTCGAGATGGTTCTTAGATATATGTGGAATGGGAGGGATAGGGGAAGGTGAGAAAAGAAGGGTAAGAATCGTAGCTTCTAAACGAATGGACCGATTTAGCTGCGGATTTTTATGTTTGAAAGCTGGGGTAAACAAGATGGATCTTAGCTATAATGGTGGAATGGGGGGGGGGGGGTGAGGATCGTAGCTCCTTAGTTTGAAAACTGATGTGATAGAGATGTGAGCAACGTCACTGGACGAGTTGAGTTCGGGTATACTCTCGAATTTAAGATTTAGCGAAGCGTAATTTGAAAATATATATTTGCTACTACAATGCAACACAGATAGATTCTCAAGGCATCACGCATAAAGAGTCTAATACGGGTATATATTAGAGTTCGATTATAGCACAATGGAGTATCCTACTTCCTTAACACGGATGTAAGTATTTTTATTGTAGGACCTCTACACTAGAGAGCGTAGTATCTGTACTTATAATAAAGCACTATGAACAAAAAGTCTGTACAAAGAAGATAATTAAGGTTTGATTTAAAAACTGGGTAACTTGGTATCTTAGGGCCTGGCGCGCACTGCCTTGCGGTGGAACGCGGCGCGTTTATTCTACCGTTTATTTCATATTGTATTATATGCGTTTATTTCACCGCAATACGTGCACTTCTATGACACTCCGTACTTCACAGAGTATGTATATAAAAACGCAAGACAGTGCGCGCTAGCCTTATGCCGATGATTAGATGCCGAGCAATCGATAAAAAACTACTTAACGGCTGAACGAATTTTGAAGAAATGTACTTAGTATAATATTGTACCTTGTAGGTACTTTTGGTCCTGGAATAACACGTGTTACTTTTAAATGAAACGACCACGCGGGCAAAGCCGCGGGCACAGCTAGTAATATATATTTTTATTATTAAAGCACCGGTAGGCTCCGCACCTACGAGGGTTTTCGTCATTTATTATCTATGGCGGCGCTTGTTAGACCGTGTGCGCGCGAATTCGCTGTGGACTGGATTTTGGCGCCATAATTTACTTTACATTAGTACCTACCAATTTTATGTGATTTATTATGTTGATCAAATGTTTTATGCTGATTAAAAATGTGAAAAAGATGTGATAACAGTGTTCGTGAGGAGAATTTATCTCCACCTGACATCACGGAACAGCAACGAACATGACGAACGAGCTTTTACCAGCAAAATCAAGAAATTATTACGACTTTATTTTTGTCATTAAATGTAAGTTCCTATTGCATGAGTGTAGATAAAGTAGTGTATGAAACTTCACATAACTAGGTATTAAAACATTCGAGTGATTCTATTAAAAAACTCACTCTCGTGTTTTAATTCCCCTGATTATGTAACCGTTTCATAAACTACGATTATTACTTTACAACGGTTGAGTCAGGAGGGTATGCTTTTCCTGTGCGGGATTAAACTCTGAGTCGGCACATGAAAGGGAAATTTCCTTTTCAAACTCAAAGCATACTTAGATTACCTAATCTTATTGGTTTGATCTATTGATAATAATTTATGTTTTTCTTTGTATGAGATGTTTAGTTATTGCACAATTAGGAAAAGTAAAAATGGTCTTAATTATAAAAGCATGACCTATCAGACCATCAAACAATGAAAGAGAGAGAGGTGTGCGCGTTTCAAAAAATGTGTTAAAGATAAATAGAAACACAACATATAAAAAAATAGTTTAATAAATATCACAAGTGTGTTATTTATAGTAAAATATGTGAAACAGCTAAAACCGGATATACGCCGACCGTCTTCCCCGTGGAGTCCTTAAAAATATTCTAACATATTCTAACGCGTGCCCGTGAGTTATAGCCGTCTTAAATATTTTCATATGAAATTAAATCGTTTTTTCAATCTAAATCAGCTTCTATAACCAAAATAATTAAAGTAATATAGGTAACAGGGGGTGTAATAGGGGCTTGGTATAACTTCCACGTAATATAATTAAAGTAATGTAGGTAACAGGGGGTGTAATAGGGGCTTGCTATAACTTCCACGTAATATAATTAAAGTAATGTAGGTAACAGGGGGTGTAATAGGGGCTTGGTATAACTTCCACGTAATATAATTAAAGTAATGTAGGTAACAGGGGGTGTAATAGGGGCTTGGTATAACTTCCACGTAATATAATTAAAGTAATGTAGGTAACAGGGGGTGTAATAGGGGCTTGGTATAACTTCCACGTAATATAATTAAAGTAATGTAGGTAACAGGGGGTGTAATAGGGGCTTGGTATAACTTCCACGTAATATAATTAAAGTAATGTAGGTAACAGGGGGTGTTATAGGGGCTTGGTATAACTTCCACGTAATATAATTAAAGTAATGTAGGTAACAGGGGGTGTAATAGGGGCTTGGTATAACTTCCACGTAATATAATTAAAGTAATGTAGGTAACAGGGGGTGTTATAGGGGCTTGGTATAACTTCCACGTAAAATAATTAAAGTAATGTAGGCAACAGGGGGTGTAATAGGGGCTTGGTATAACTTCCACGTAATATAATTAAAGTAATGTAGGTAACAGGGGGTGTAATAGGGGCTTGGTATAACTCCCACGTAATATAATTAAAGTAATGTAGGTAACAGGGGGTGTAATAGGGGCTTGGTATAACTTCCACGTAATATAATTAAAGTAATGTAGGTAACAGGGGGTGTAATAGGGGCTTGGTATAACTCCCACGTAATATAATTAAAGTAATGTAGGTAACAGGGGGTGTAATAGGGGCTTGGTATAACTCCCACGTAATATAATTAAAGTAATGTAGGTAACAGGGGGTGTAATAGGGGCTTGGTATAACTTCCAAGTAATATAATTAAAGTAATGTAGGTAACAGGGGGTGTAATAGGGGCTTGGTATAACTCCCACGTAATATAATTAAAGTAATGTAGGTAACAGGGGGTGTAATAGGGGCTTGGTATAACTTCCACGTATAATAATTAAAGTAATGTAGGTAACAGGGGGTGTTATAGGGGCTTGGTATAACTTCCACGTAATATAATTAAAGTAATGTAAATAACAGGGGGTGTAATTGTGACATGTTAAATCATGACTCCAAGTTAGATTTTTGTTATAGATCTCGATAATAAAATATATAGTACAACGCCATCTGGCGAGGAGCAGCGTCTTTTCTATTAGATCAAGTTGTGTTTTCTCCGTATCTGAAAACCAGACGCCGAGTTTGTAAAAAACGCCGAACTCCACCACGCGTGCGCCACTTTCTTCGTTAAAGGATTAATGAAAGCTTTTCTTGTTGAAGACAGATTGATAATTTCGCCTATCTAAGAATCAAGAAATAATGGTTGAATTTGCCTCTGCTAGTGAAAGGGAAAAGTTTTCATCTACTGTCTCAAAATAGATAAAATGGTTAATCCACGCAGCGACAGCTAGCTACAAGTGGCGTGAACTAGAAGAAAGGTGGAAACTAAGTGGAGGTCTCTGTCGGCAAGTAGCGAGCTTCTTAGTGTTGCTATTAATAATTGACGTTCCAGGAATATGTCGGGCTCTGGATAACTTTGGACGAGGAACAGGTTGTTTAAAAATCCAGAATAGGTCGCATCTTTAAGTTGGCTAACAAATAATAATTACAGAAGGCAGCGTTTGATATGTCGAAAATAATTTAAATCTAGAAATAGCTTGCGATGGTCACACCATGGAAGGTTTTGACATAATGTCTAAATCGCATGAAAGTTCCGGAGAGTTGGTTTTTTTTCTATAAACTTGTTCAAGTAAACACCGGATGCTGACTGGTATGTACCAGAACTGGCTGGAGGACAGTGACCAGTATTACTTAGGCCGACAAGGTCTACTTTACGAAGCAAATGGCAGCGTTTGTTCTGGACTTTTCGAGATAACCGGAAGTTCAAGATCGCAGTAGAATGCTACTCGAAGTTGCAAAACAAAGATAGTATATATACAAGAGAGAAGCCTGTGGATTGGATTTTGATTTCGGACGTAAAACTGAATTTTGCATACATAGTTGGCACGTGATAGATTCGGCGCAGGCGGCAGAAAAATACGCAGTTTCTCTTGTGTGAACAAAACGACCGAGGCACGCTGTCCAGAACGAAGCTGCCCTGTTACAGGTGAAATAAGTATACGAGTGCAAAAGCCAGGTTAGTGTGATTTCCCGTGACTTCAGTTTTGATCCAACGAAATATCTGTTTTGATTTTGCACCGCGTCTATCTAAAGCGGGCATCTCGAGACACATTTGAACACGAAGGAACGTGGGTTTCAGGTTATATCGTGCATCTACGGTCGGCTATTGTCGTCACCACTGCGAGCTGCTGTGCGCGATCACCCGGGGCTCACCACCGTTCGTGGAAGAAGCCGGTCTACGAGGGACTCCAGAAGGACTCCAACGCACCACCTGTCCAATAGAAGATATCACCACCGTTCGTGTTCAAGCAGTAGGAGCTGATCGAGTGGAGTAAGGAGGCGTTCCGCGGCGGTACGCGAGACGACGGTACGGCGTCCCAGGAAGCTTCCAGGTTGGTCCACTCCAAATCATTTTGAGTCAGCGAGCTACAGTGTTGAGGGAAGCCTTCGCCTTCTAACGTGTTAATATATTGTTGAAAGATACTTTCTGTTTATTTTCTGTCTTACTTTCTGTTTACTTTCTATTTTAGAGTTTAATATCCCTCTGGGGAACACAATCTTACACACACACACTCTGTTTGCACTAGTTCTCTTTTAATTTAGTAAATTCTAAGGCAAAGACAAGAATATTCCGTTGCGTTGTGACCAATACATGTTAAACTGCTGAGCACAGACTCTCTAAGTTTTATTGGCCAAGGATTCTCCAGTACTATAGTAAATTCATAACATACAGGCCGAAGTTAAGTACTAGAATTTATATGTTTGAGGAAATTGTAATCACATTTGAGAATTTTGAGTTTTGAGTATTAAGTTAGTAATATTTCCTATTATAAGATCTTGCTGTTTATAATTATTTTGATGCAGAACAAACTAAAATAAGTGTAAAATATTTCTTTTTGAATTCCTCAGTAAAGGGGAGAGTACCAATATTCGATAACTCATGTGTGCTTTTTCTATTTTTTTGTAATAAAGCCCTTTGTTATTGAATTTACCATCTTGTTTTAATTCCTCGCCTTTACCTGAGAAGGAGGTCCGTTTCCTTAGCCGGGCAACGGTCCTTTCAATAGGGGCTTGGTATAACTTCCACGTAATATAATTAAAGTAATGTAGGTAACAGGGGGTGTAATAGGGGCTTGGTATAACTCCCACGTAATATAATTAAAGTAATGTAGGTAACAGGGGGTGTAATAGGGGTTTGGTATAACTTCCACGTAATATAACTAATAGTAGGCCACGTTTCGATGTCATTTTTGAGTCTTAATACTCTCACGAAACTTATGTACGAGTAGTACCACACTTATTTCCATTCTCAGCTGCTAAGCCATCGGCCCTGGTTTGCAAACAACATGTGATAGCAATAGTTAAGCCACGGCCCTCGGCCCTTGGGCGGCCAGACAAAAGATCCAACACATCTGTATCAACTGCAGTCTGAATAATTATATAATTAATGTATTTGGGGTAAATGTCATAGATCTAATTAAAAGTGGAAAGATTAGGTACCAGCTCCTCGGGCTTGAACCGCACAAATTAGGTGCGACGCACACAATTGGCCTTTTTTGGCCTTAGTTACAATCGGAGTGGCGTTTGTTTAGCACGTGTTAGCAGTGACTCTCATTCGCGCTACAGGCTCTACCTTTGTTGTTTATGCACATGAAGCATGACACGGTGGGAATGTAGCTGTGTGCTTGTGGAAAGACCCGGAATATTTAGCAATTTTCGATCATTTTTGTACGTCTGTATCTTCTTTTATAATTAACCCAGTATTAATTGGTATCACATCAAAATTATACATATTATTTCGTACTTTGTGAACATGATTAGTATCAATGATAGAAAATAAAATCAAAGGTAACACTACTTTATGCTTAGAACATTGATTGGAAAGATATCCCCTGAAAGATATCAAAGATAAATTTATTATTCCAAAAGAAAGAGCTTATTATTATTGAGAAATGGTGAGATACTTTTCTGTTCAAAGCTTTAGTTTTCCTACAAATAAATAAAAACATAAACTTTACTCTCCGATTATCATCTGTCCCGCTCTACTTGAACACGGATGAGAGGGACAAAATACTCACTACAATCCGACCAGTTCCCTTTAATATGGTAAATGTTCATACTTTTAACCTGTGCTCTAACCAAAGTTGTACAGGTTTATGTGTAATAACGAAGTATGTACGTTCCGCTACGCAACGTAAATCACTTCACGTACCGCACATTCTTAGGCTAAAGAAATGCGCCCATAAGGTATATACCTAGTTATCTGGCAAACCCATATACGGTAAAACGTGGTAAAACCTAATTCGACCATGTCAGTGCTGTTCAACCTTATATCCTCGTACCGAGGGCTCAGAATACAATGTAATCTGAAAATCTGTTCGGAGTCTTAGTCTTATGCCCTTTCGCAGAGTTCCTACGAGTCTTTCGTAATGTTGAGAGTAAAATGGTAGCAGGCAGGTTCATTTGACAGCGTGTGAATTATTTATAATGGACTTGTTTTTCTAATAAACTTCGTAATTGATTTTGTAGACTAAATGTCGTTATTTTCTGGAACTTGGAGTGTTATTTTGTGTTTTAGGTTATTAAGTCAATTTAGTTGTACTTCTCAGGTTTTTATTTAGTTTAGCTAAACTACGGGCTAACCTTAAGGTATATTATAAAAGAGACTATTTATTGAAAATGCTCATTGGAGGAAAAATATACAAAGTATTATCAAGAATTCCACACTGCCAAATCGAAAGTGAATCACCCAAGATATGCCGATCTGCTCGTATGCACAAGCCTCACGCACACACTTACACCATGTTATGCCGGTCGGCCGCCACATCGCAGAAAGCTCTCGACTTTGTTCATCATCATCGTCATCATCATGTCAGTCTTTAGAAGTCCACTGCTGAACATAGGCCTCCCCCAAAGAGCGCCATGACCAGCTATCTTGTGCCACCTCCATCCACCGACTTCCTGCGATGGCTACAATGTCGTCGGTCTATCGTGTGACCTTGTCGGTCAACCTTGATAATCGTGGTTAATTCTGTCTAGTTCTCACGGAAAATCAAAATAAGTATTTTGTGATGAAATTGTGTATCAACCACAAAAACACCACAAATTATCCACTCACGTACACATACGCAGCTGCATTTGCTATGCTTCACAAGTTTTTAGGCGGTGTAGAGTCCGTTTTTTTTAAACCTTCTTGTGTATTATATAAATTCTACGCTACGCGTACCTCGACACAATCACGTTTATGGCACGTGGATGAAGATCAATGTTTGTACGTTATTTTGTATGTTCAAAGAAAAGAATACCTTATATCCCTTGCGTCAATACCGTGCCAAAACGTGCCAATGTTTAGAGTTTACTTATCGTATCTATCGGCGTTAGCGGAAGAGGTTATGGGAGACCCAGAAGGCTTATGTGGCTAACCCCGGATTAAACAAAGCTTTCATTGGAACAACGCACGCAATTTATACTTATAATAAAGCAGTAAGTACCAAAAACTCTGTACAAAACAGATAATTAAAAAAAAAACGCCTACTAAACTTCTGAACAAGAATATAACATTTTTTAAAACGTTTCTGTCTGTTTGTTCGCGCATTACGTAAAAACTACTAGATTGATTCCGATGTGGTTTTCACTGTTGGATTACTTAGGGTATGGCTTAAAAACTGGTGTACTTGGTATCTCAATCCGATGAGAAGAAACCGAGCAATCGATAAAAAACTATTTGACGGCTGAACGAAATTTGGTATATTGTACCGTATCAAATAGGTACTTTTGGTCCTGGAATAACATAATAGGTACTTTTATCACAGATAAATTACGCGGGAAAAGCCGCGTATCTATATTTGTGTAACATAGGAGCCGCAGATGCGACATTTATGAAATTTGGTAGATAGGTATGGGCTAATCGATTTGGGGGTTGTCGAGATATTGGGGTCTAAAAGCCCAAAAGGGGGATTAAAAATCAAATGTGAGACAATCAGATCAAATAGTCATATGAAAATAATCATATGAACGAACTTTGCAAATTTCAGAGGCGTTGCTCCCGACCTCACGAGTCTACCTTATTATGTCAGCCTTTAGAAGTCCACTGCTGAACATAGGCTTCCCCCAAAGAGCGCCAGGACGAGCGATCTTGTGCCACCTCCATCCACCGACTTCCTGCGATGGCTACAATGTCGTCGGTCCATCGTGTGGGGGGTCTCCCCACACTTCGCTTGCTTGTTCGTGTATACAATACATTACAACAACTCTTTATTGCACACCAAGCAAAAACAAATCAGAATAAACTTAAAATCTAAAATTTACAATCGGCAGCCTGATTACTAAATAGCAATCTCTTCCAGACAACCTTTGGATGGAAAGAAGTGGTCATAAGAAATTATCGGTCGGTGGTGAATCAACAAAGATCAAGGAATAATATAAATACAAAATACCAATATAACAAGTACACATATATAAAATTAATGATGACAATAAAATAGACAAATAATAGCTACATGTATGTTTGTATGTATGTATGTGAGGTTCTTTATTCTACCATAACTTTTAAATGCCTGAACAGATTTGGATGTATGGGGTATCATTAGAATCCTTACATCACCTCGAGTAAAAAAGGCATATTTTTTTGAAAAAACTTACTTTTGGGGAATTATGGCTCCATTTTGAAATGCGACAAAATGCTTCGAATTTACAATATGGGTATCAAATTGAAGGTCTTGATGAGCACATTCCAACAGTATACAATTTATTGGCATAAGTTATTTTTTGGCAGTGCAGGCGTGTTTTTTGTTTCTTTTTAATTTGTAACTTATTTTGCCTTAGAAATATAATTTCTACCTTTGAATTCAAAAACTTCCTAATCTTGTTTGCAAGCACAATACAATCAAGTCAAGAGCCCGCGAACTTTTGATTGGCCGACGGATGCGAGCTTTGATCTGCAGGACGTTCTCAACTCCAGGATAATTCAATTCTACTTTAATTTCCGTTCCAGAATTAAATCGACCCCAGATATCTGAGCATACTCCGTCGCAAATGTAATTATGTGCAACTTTGTACGTGTTTTGTCTCATAAATGTATCATATTCCGTCAAAAAGATTTTTGCTGCATGACTTGTTCACGCTAATAGATTGTATTAACAATTTAAATATTAATTCTTAAACAGATTGCTTGACAGGCGTGGGTACATTTTGTACATCCAATCAGTGGTGGTGTATAAAACTATGATACAGGAAACAAAATAATTTTTATAGTTTAATTCATCCTTTTCATCATCATCATCATCCGTCGATGTCATCCTTTTCATCATCGTCCTTCGATGTCATCCTTTTCATCATCATCCGTCGATGTCATCCTTTTCATCATCATCCGTCGATGCCATCCTTTTCATCATCGTCCTTCGATGTCATCCTTTTCATCATCATCCGTCGATGTCATCCTTTTCATCATCATCCGTCGATGTCATCCTTTTCATCATCGTCCTTCGATGTCATCCTTTTCATCAACATTACAACCTCATTCATAGTTTATCACTGAGCACTTTTCATATACATGTTCCATACTCACGCTTCTATTGTCAAGTTCAAATTCATTCTGTCGCTCTCGTATCCTCTGTCATTCATACATCTGACTCATTCACTTGCTTCGCTTTGTGAAGTAAAGATTAATTGTTAACTATCTAGAGGTTCTAGGGCTTATTGTTGTAATAATCCTGTAATAATTTTGACCTGAAATAGTGCCTCTGTTATAAATGAAACAATCAGTTTAAATATTCACCTGTATTATTACAATTAGTGCTATTTTTTCTTTTCTATTTGTAATAAAAATATCAAATTATCAGTTCCTGTACCACTTTGTTCCTGTTTATTGCCTGCTGCGAGTTGTCCCCTTGAGCTGGTGGCCCAAACCTCGGGGGCGCTCCGGCGTCAACGTATTGTGGATAAATACAACCGATCCCACCAAAAAAATAAAAACCACCCCTTTCGATCTTGTGCTGTCCTCAGATACTGTTTGCCAGCAACTCTTGTCATCACTCCACCGGGCTGGTGGTCTGCTCCTTGATCGTTTACCTTCCCGTGGCCACCACTTGGTGACTGCTTTGGTCTACCTTCCGTCGTTCCGCCGTGCAACGTGTCCCACTAAAGCTTGGCAATTCGTATGCCGACATCTTCGACCTTCGTCCTTCGATGAATTTCGATATGCGGCACGCGATCCACCAGCTTGATTCTGAGCATGGCGCGCTCCATTGCTCTTTGTGCTACTTTAATCATGTGGATGTTCTCCACCGTGAGCGGCCATGTTTCAGAACTATAAGTGAGGACGGGAAGGACACATTGGTTAAAAGCCTTGGTCTTCAGGACTTGCGGAATTTTTGTCTTGAATATATCGTATCCACCGAATCCGGAGTGGATCCGAAACCACAACGAATCCACCGAATATAGGTTTAATATATTGCCCCAGAACTTAAACATTATATCAGGCCAAATTAGTGTTTAAAATCGATAAAGCTTAGGAACTTTGTAATTAAGATTTCGCGGTCCTATAAACTTTGAGGTATTACCTATCGGCCTAGTTAAAAGTGTTCGCAAAATTAATTCGATATAGCTTCTTCATGCTATGCTTTAATTAAAAGTATACCTAGTGAGTTTTCAAGTTAGTTTAGTAACGGATAATTTTGGCCTGATGACAAACAAATACTTACAATAAGAAATGACCGTTATTTTTGACCAAAAAACTATTGTTTAGTTAGATTAAAAAAAATTGGGCGTTAGACGAATTGGAATGTATCACTTTGACAGGTTTCGATTTTAATCTAAATTAACTGATTTATAAATACTACAGGGCTGATTTTTCAATGCTCAGATAAACGGTTTAGTTCGAGGTATAAACTTATTAAACTGTTTAACGGTCTGATATTTAGTTACCTATTTTCAATTATCTTTCTTTCCGTGGATAACTCTCTGGCCTAATAAAGCAAATCAGGCGTTACTAACTTCAGAGAGGTGAAACAAATATATTGATAACACGAATGTGCAGGACAGACTTCTTTCTATCAATCAAATGTCATTGTTTTGTTTGACATTTGTTTCGTGGTTTGTTTACTTGTTCGTACTGTGGCCAGTAAGCGTAATTCAACCTTGTTGGTAATGTGGTGATATTTTACGAAATTTGTTTGTTGTGCTATTGACATCAACGTCTCAATGTCAAATAAACAGTTGAACAAGCAGTTATCTGGCCGTCGAACGGGTAGATACATTTATTCTTCAGTTAAGCGAGTTGTTCGTCGAATAAAGCTTATCTGACGATTGAAAAATTCAGTCTTATGCTATTAGTCGAATAAACGCTATTTGATTGCTTATCTGAGCATTGAAAAATGTTTAATGAGCCACGGAGAGAAAAATAGTGGTTTCAAAAAATAAAACGCTGTTCGATAGGCTTTATTTCATTTTAATCTATCAGATAGATTGAAATGTGCACATCTACAAAGTTTGGTTACGTTACGATCTAATTGTATGATGAAACGGGAACAAAAATGTTTGTATGAATGACCGAATAAGGTCTACCTCACATACTCACATAACAAAACAAAAGACTCACCATGTCCTGGCTGCTCCCTCCATTAAGCACGTCCGTTACGGAGCAGCTGACTCCGGAAGCACCTGCTGCGTCAGTGGTCATCCATCCGTGACCTCGCCACCTGATCTATTTCGGCTTTATGCTTTTGTGTTAAGGTTTGAAATGGGTCGACAATGGGGGAATATTATATAAGTACAGTGCGTGGTTTTGATTTTATGATGATTTTAAGCTTTATGACAATGATTTAAGGTTAAAAAGGGGTTGGAAAGATTCTACTTGTAACAACTTGCTCGTAATTTTGGCTTTATGCCGATGTGTTCGAATGTTGGACTTCGTGTATTGAGGTCATTGTCATCCTTCGTTGTTAAGTCCTCATCCTTCGTTGTAAAGGCCTGAGTGATTTACGTAGTGCATGCGGAACGGAAGTGAGACAGTTAATATTTACGTAGTGCTTGCGGAACGGAAGTGAGACAGTTAATATTTACGTAGTGCTTGCGGAATGGAAGTGTTACAGTTAATATTTACTTAGTGCTTGCGGAACGGAAGTGAGACAGTTATTATTTATGTAGTGCATGCAGAACGGAAGTGAGACAGTTAATATTTACGTAGTGCTTGCGGAACGGAAGTGAGACAGTTAATATTTACGTAGTGCATTCGGAACGGAAGTGAGACAGTTAATATTTACGTAGTGCATGCGGAACGGAAGTGAGACAGTTAATATTTACGACTTTATCCGGGAAAAATAGTCCGACCAAGTTATACATTAGAACCTTCTTTACGAATCATCTAGGTAAATGAAAACCGCATCCGCTGAGAAGTCTTCGAGATTAGCTCATACATACAGACAAGTGCCGGGGACATCATATTATAATAATTAATAAAATTATTAACAAGCTGCGTCCTGCGGTTTCACACGTGTCCCTCAGGAACCGTGTAATTTTCATGGAATAAAATGGCCTGTGTGACCCAGGGTATAAAGCTACCTCCATACCAAATTCCATCCAAATCCGTTCAGCCGTTTCAGCGTGAAGGAGTAACAAACAAACACACACACATAAATACATACACACACACTTTCGCCTTTATAATATTAGTATGATAGATAATATCGGGACAATCGTTTGTAGAACAACAAGCTTCTTCAATCTCGAGAAAATTCATTAATTCCGCATAAAAACGAGAAACCAACAGTTGGATTCTGCAAAGCAATTGTTAGGTTGGGCATATAAGTATATACATTATACATTTACTGTAATTGGAGCATACAATAAAGCTAATAGTCTTAAACTCGACAACTTAAGTGTGTCTGAATATGATCTACATATCGAGTGCTTCTAATACGCGTAATCGTATTACGATGTCAGCCCAACAAGTGGAGAAGTTATTTGATATTCACCTGTATTCGAGTGTGATGTTATATAATATATTTAGTATCATGCATAGGTACCTACTTGCCTAATTGATAACTGTATGTTATTACGTAATATTTCTGTCGTATATTAGGATTGCGATAAATGAAGGCCATTACGCGATATACGAGTATTCACGACATCTCGCGCCTTCTACGGTGATATTGATAATTATGCATTAAGTCTACAACTGATATTTAAATTGAGAGATTATCAAAAGATATCTTTTTGTATGAAAAAGCGCTTGATACTTGAACGATTTGAAGGTTTGAAGGGCGATAATACTTATAAGGAATTGGAAAGACAGTCAGTTATTCTAACAAAATTGACAAACAACGCAGGCAATGCCCCAAAAAATGTATAGTATTTCATACATTTTTAAAGTCTAGTATTATTATTATTATATCCCCTGGACCTCGGGAAATATTATGTCGCGAATGTCCTAAGGCCAAACCCGTCCCAGACGCAATCCTGTGCCTTCCACTTGCGAAATCATCAAGCTAATCACCCTCTTCACATCTCATGGCAGGGTGTTAATATTGACCACTGCTGTACGCCCACTTATCTCCGTGTTACACTATACAGAACATTACGTTTTAAAGCAAACTGTTAGAAAACTAACGCAAAGTTGGAACCAGAAATAACCTGCTCCATCGTTTAGCATCTATGACCTGGGGAGCCTCCTCACATGTACTCCAAACGTCATGTCCCTCACTGAGGTTCTCTGCGGGGAATAAGCATGCCCAGTGTGTCATCGTTCTGCCCACGCAAGGCAAGTTGACGTCGCGCAATGAGACCTGTCGCAATTTTGAAAAGTTGCCTAAAACCAACTCCTCTGACACTTCTGTTCCCCTTATCAGGAATCGCTCCACCCAGTGTTCGCGGAGATTCTATTGCAGCCATTGAGAAACATAAACAAGAAATAGATAACAGGGGAAGGTTGAGCATTATGCACCCTTTGCATAATGCTCAACTTTCCCCTAACAGACTAAAAAGCCGACAGTTTCCTGAGAACAGAAACGCCTTTGCCCCAAACGAATTAAAAGATTCCCTACTTAACCTGGGGACTGCGAGGCATAAACCAACTGATGATTACATAACACCAATGGAGGGGCTATCACCTGGTCATGAACAGCCTTGGCCCGTGTGGAAAGCCTTAAATAGACTCTGTACCCAGGTTGGACGCTTCAGGAGCAACCTGTGCAAGTGGGGCATTATTGACCAGTCAAGGATGCAGTGTGACTGTGGAGTACCCGCGCAAACCATGTTACTAGAGTGTCCTTGATGTACCCACTGCTGCACTCTGGAAGAAACTGAGCAGTGTACTGGTAAAGTCATTGAAGTTGAAACATACTGGTCCAAGTGGATTTAAAACTATAAAATGTAACCTAATATGTATCGACATGAAGAAGAAGATTATATCTACAGATTGGGAGGCGCCCGTACATATATGTATATTAGATATTTTTTAGCCATCTGGGCTTTAGGTAACATAACATCTGTATATTACACGAGTGTGTGCGTATCTGGAGGTAGAAACATAGGTTTTATCTTGGGTGACAAGTCACTCGCTAATTCTAATTCAATAATAATTTCAATAAACTTATATGATGTAGTATATACCTGATGATACATTTAAATCAATTAAAATCAATTTCAATTACGTATGATTAGCATATTTTTATGTTATCGGTAATGTTAATCATAATACTAATTACCTTTATGATACAATATTGTACTAATGTTCGAAATAAAAATAAATAAATATGTACATACTAAGTTAATCCGCGTTTAAACACAAGTCAGAATACCCTTTGCTATTCGGGGAAAATTACGTTTCACATATTTTATTGCTGCAAAGCTATCACCTTTAAAATATCACCTCCTTTCCGTACCTTTGTCCGAAATGCTAACGCAGCTGGCTTGCAGCCAAATCGAGACATCTTGGTACCAAAGAGAATACAAATACTTTAAAAGCGGTACTTTGAAAATCTGATAAAAGCAGATTCTATCGCCGAACTTTATGATTCGCGTACAAAATGAGACATTTTGTGGAAATATATACGGGGAAAAAGCTGGCACGACTGACATGCTATTATCATAGAACAAGTCGGTTTATGAAAAACTAGAACTGAGATGTTTGCGTAAATATAAAGCGTTCGCTATTATGCGCTCTAGACAAGAGGCCTCGTTTACGAATACATTTGAAAACAGTGCAGTGAGTAAGTCAGTGAGAAGCCAGTTATGTCTCTCGTCCCTGCACTGCGCTGACTCGTTGTATCAGCCATAACTGGCTTCATCTCACTGAACTGATTGGCAAACTGGCCTCGAGTCCGGAGCGCATTATGGGTTTTGTTTTGATGGAGGTGAAATTGAATGGAAACCTGAAATTGTGTAGAATACCTGCGCAATGTGCATGATGATGCTGAGATTCTCGAATTGAGAATCCACTCCTTGTGGAAGTCAATCAATCTAGTCTGATTGATTGATACGTCGTCAGACACGGCATATTTAAAAAACAAAGAGCTTTAACAATCTATCTATATCTATCTATCTATACTTATAATAAAGCAATAAGTACAAAAAAGTCTGTACAAAGAAGATAAAAAAAAAATTGGGCTAGGGTACTTAATAAGCAACTGAACAAGAATATAACTTTTTTTTTTTAAATGATTCTGTCTGATTTTTTGTTTCACTGTTGGAACTGGTGTACTTGATATCTCAATCTGATAAGTCGAATTCGAGCAATCGATATACCATTTGACGTATGAACGAAGTTTGATGATTTTGGTACTTCTGGTTCGGGCACAGGATCCCCATATTCCAGAAAAAAGACCAAGCGAGCAAAGCCGCGGGCACAGCTAGTCTATAATATAAGTATTCCATTATTTTTTATTACAAGCCAAGTTGTAGAACAAGCGCGCCGCGCAGGCGAGTTGTTTGATCGTTTTAGATTCAATTAAATGATATCTAAT
Organism: Alsophila aescularia; assembly: GCA_946251855.1. Taxonomy (NCBI): domain Eukaryota; kingdom Metazoa; phylum Arthropoda; class Insecta; order Lepidoptera; family Geometridae; genus Alsophila; species Alsophila aescularia. Next base: position 56,975,570 of record OX276379.1, on the reverse strand, counting down.
ACCATCACCATCCGCGAATATTTCTATAAGCTGTATAACGGCTGTATACCATTAGCGAAATATTCCGGCATGCTGATGACAATGTTCAGGCTCGACAGGGCGGAAAAATTATGGGGATGTCACGTTCTTTGACTAAATGTTTCGTAATTCCTGAGTGGAATGGTTTATATTATTAATAAAGATCTTAAACGAACTTAAAAGTATAGAAACCTTGAACATAAGAAATACGTAGTTATGTAGTCGTAGGCCTCTTACGGAAGAGTCCGCCTGGAGATATGTTCCACAGTATTGTCAGATAATCTATCGCCAAGCAGTAGTGTGTAAACATTTCTGAGTTTCGGTTTGAAGGGCAATGATTCCAAGGAAATTACTGGCAATGACACTTAAAAACCAATGTCTCAGAGCCTCAGGATGACGAGGGAGTGCAGTGACGCGCAAGATTTTGAAACCAAAGTTCTGGGCGGCACTGCAACTGTTATGGGCAGGTGTAACGCTTACCATCAGGCGAGCGACTGTGTCTCATCAAAGTCAAACAAAATAAAAGCCTATAAAAGGAATACCTTTAAAAGGTTATAATTTCTGTACCGGTAATAAATTTTTAAACCTTATTTTTGTTTGTTACAGTCGAAGCGAGTCGGCTCTTAACAGCCCTACTGAGCCGGATGTTTCTCTGGCAGCGTCTCTTACTGACCCTTTGGAAGCCCACACCTTGGAGGAAGCTAGGAGGACCATCAGGTAACTAACGATTCATGCACACACCACCTCCATCATCATCCCAAGCCAGGGATTATCTTCAGATATACGAGTCACACATTTAACAAACTAAAATATTTCCTTATGTCTACCACTCCAAAACCATCATACTGCAATATGAAGCAGTAATTTTTATTAACATTTATCATTTACAGAGATCTTCGGATGAAGTACCGCGCCCAAGCGCATCAGCTGCTCACATGGCGGCGCGCGCAGCGAACTCAGGAAGAGCTTGTCTTTCGTCTGCAACGAGAGAAGGCCGAGCAGCTCAAGTCTCTCTCCAGCCAACTCCTTCTCTTCGAGTCTCGGCTTGTCCGCAAGCAGAAGGAAATCTCGAACATGCTCTCCCTAAGAGAAACCATAGTCATGAAGCAACAGAAGGTCATAGAATCCCTTCAAGCCAAACTCCTCGACCACGGCATCGACACGTCTCAAAACATCCCAGACTTCAGAGACATGCTCCAGGATACACACATCACGGGCGACTTTGATTCCCTCAACGACTCTGACTCGGCGGTAATCATGGAAGACGTTGATTTTGACAGCAACACGCCTCACATACCTCGGTTCCGGTCCACAAACCCTGATAGTGTCACCATAGTGAGATCAATCTCTGACGCCATAGACACAAACGTTAAGTACAGCGTGGTGAGACGATCTAACGGCTTCCTCAGAAGACCAGAGATTCTAGAGACTGTGTACAGTGTGGAAGAGGAAGCTGATGGAGATTCGACTAAAGGCCTCAGTGCGCAGAGCAGCACAGAGAAGGAGCTGAAAGACGCGAACAAAACCGACGAAGAGAAGCATACGACTCTGCTCGCACAGAGACGAGACAACTTCCGGATGCGGAGCTGCGTCCTCACCGCCGAAGTCAAGAGCATAGAAGACAAGGAAGCGAAACCAAAAACAGGCAAGGAAGTATGGTCTTACACTTACGTGCCAAAAAACGTTCAGGAGTCAGACGAAGAAGCCACTTCGAATCCTGAGAGCGAAGTGGAAGACCCGGAACCGCGACCGAACCACGTTGTAACCTACAACCGGGTTATGTCCAACCATAGAAACGTGACCAAACCTAAAGATGTAAAGTACAAGAGAATAAACAAAGCGAAATCGAAGAGCTTGGAGGAGCTACGGGGAAGGTTAAAGAACTGGGTGGAGAAGGGCAATAAGCTGTCGAGCATACCTTTGGAGCACGCGCAGAGTTACGCCTGAACGAGGTTACTAAGTTCCTTTAATTAAGAGGCGAACGATGCGGAATAAATGCTTGGTTTGTTAAAGACCTCACATAAGTCACATTACGTAGTAAGCACTAGTAGTCTAGGTATCTATATAAATATTATACTTGCATTGCGAGACGAAGTCGCGCATGTCTTGGAAGCGCCTTTGTGAAAGCAACAGGTTAAATAAATTAGGGTATTTGCTGATACAAATCTGTTAGGCGCTAGCCAAATTTTATCACTGTGCCAACATGCTAGTGAGTATAGATATTGATACTGCATCACAATTTGAATCTTTTAAATATAGCCACTCATAAGAATACGTTAAACTCTGATTTTTAGTAAATCAGCACATTGATTCAATTTATTTTCTTTTTGTTTTATTATGTTTCAATCTTTGTCAAATGCTTATTGCGAGTAGTAGCTAGTGAGTAAGCGAGGTTCAAAACTGTTATCCACAATGGACTGGCAAAAAAACATAAAAAGAACAGGGTGTGTCAATTTAGTTGAACAATTCTACTGGGTCTTTTTATAAATCATACCTTTTAACTTAAAGTTGTACATATTGCTTTATATTGAGGCGAATTATTCGATCTATTCTTGATACACGAACTATTGTAAATAAAATGTTCTAATAAGGTATTTAGGTCATACTGTTTTGTGCATATAAATTACTTAAAATATTTTTTTGGCTGAAATCTACAGTCTGCTGGTTATTATTTAGTCTAAAGGTAAATATAATTAAAATCGTAAAGATGTTTTAAGTAATATAAAAATAATCTACGTATTTATTATTTCGGTTCAAAATATACTTATTCTTCGGAAAACCTGAAATAAAAATTACAATATAAAGGTAACTGTGAAATTCCTGAACTTAATTGCTTACGACTGAATGTACGTAACATTGTATTGCTTTATTTATACATTATTACGTTTATGTAGGTATATTATTATAATAGTAATAATTAATACGAATTAGTTCGTTTGTTTGGAATTCAAATTATTCCTGTGATGTTTAAAAATGTCGAGTCATATTTTGCGAAATGTTAAACTTTGCTACAAAATATAAAAATGTAGCTTTACATATATTTATTGTAATAATATTAAAGTTTCGGTGCCAATTAATAAAAATAATTAAACGTTAAGATTCGAAATTTTCAAAACTACAATAATTACCTATTCCCTGTGTGTATTTTGTATAGTTATAAATAGTTATTACAGTTTTTAATTATTTGAATCCTGTAGACTTTGAAATTAATCAAGCGAAAGTTCATAAAAAGTTACCTATATTTTTTTATGGTGTGCACAGAATATTCATTTTTCAAAAGATTCAATCAAATAATAAATTTCATACAATTAACATAGTACTTAACTCTTATAATCTTAGTATTATAATGTTGCTTATTATCTGCGGTATATTTAAAAAAACTTATTTTATTGTTTAACTCTTTTAAAAGGTGAACATTCTGTATACGTCTGTGCATATCAAATAGCTGTTAGTTGGCTTGGCATTTCTTACAAATCCTATTGTCAATGTTAAACTTTGTTAGAACATAGTCACATCTACAATTCTTGGAAATCTAATAATTGAATTATTGAGATATTCAAACAAGCTAGTGTGACATGGTCCTAAATTGTTTAATAAGTTTGTGAAGTTGTACGCAGGTGCTTTCGTTCATCCCTTTCATAATAATAATAGCGAAACACTGGTTCGAAATTGATCAATAAAAGAAATGTTAAATATTTGAAAATGGTTTTATTTTTCTTCTTTACCGTATCTAAGGTTCTGTGCCCAAATGATCCTAAAGGAACCCTTTTTTGACAAGTTTGTCCAAAACTCAATATTCTCTCTCACACTCGGTAAGAACATTCGAGTCTCAAACTTAATTCGCTCGTGTCGTTACGTTTTATAGAAATAATCTTCTATGCCTCTAATAATGCAGTAATTTATAGTCTGTACAAAAATAAGCTACAGAACAAGAACTTTTTTGTGCCATAAATTATGTCTGTCCGTCACTGTTCACGTTAAAACTACTGGATCGATATAAATGTGGTTTTCAATTTTGGACTTTGAAATATGTGGTAGGTACTTTGCCTCAATGCGATATGTAGAAGCCGAGCAATTGTTTAGAAACTATTTGACGGCTGAATGAATTTCACGATGAATTTTGAAAAATGTAAATTTAAATGCTTTTTTTTTAGTAATGTAGTAATTTAGGTCCGGAAATATCTAACACAGAAAGTTTAAAAAAAATACGGAGTCCACACCGCCAAACAATCAAGTGAAGCAAAGCAAGGCGGCTGCGTATGCGTGCGTGAGTGGGTAACTTGTGGTGTTTTGTGTTTGGTACACAATTTCACCACAAAAGACTGCTTTATTTTGGTTTTTTCGTGTGATAATCCACCTAGGGGAGTGTGTTATTTTCATTAACTGATTTAATTCATAATAAGGTAAGTATGTATATTATATTTAGTAAAGTATTTAGTTATTTATGTATGTACTGGTTTATGTATAATTATTTATATTTTTATTTAATATTACTTATTATTATTTTGTATATTATTTACTATGTTTCTTTTGTATTTATTGTTCAGTACTTTGAGCCGCACGCCCTACTATTATTTCTCTCACGACCTGGATGACTGGTAGATAATGATGATTAGCATTAAGTCGTTCCTTGTACACTATATTTGTGCAAAACAATTAAATAAACGTGACAGAATTAACACGACTAACAAGTACAAGATCTTACTGCGATGTGGCGGCCGAGCGTCATAACTGCTATGTGCGTGAGGCAAGCACGAATGTATCGGTATGTCTTGGGTGCTTCACTTTCGTTTTGGCGGTATGGAATCTATATTTTTTTTAACATTCTTGGCACAGTACACAATTATTATCCTACATAGGATACAAAATTCCATTTCTATAATTTTATTTCATACTAGCTTCGACTTAGCGCCCGTGGCTTTGTCCACATAGCTAGCTGCGCTCCGCGGTTTCCCCCGCGTGGATATGATGGCGATGAAAAGTAGCCTATGTGTTAATCCAGGATATAAGCTATTCTGATACTAAACTTCATCGTAATCCGTTTTGCCGTTTCAGCATAAAGGAGTAACAAACATACACACCCACACACACTCACACACGCGCTAATCCGTTTTTACGCATATTATGACGTTTTGTATGGGCTGTCAGTTCTAATGTATGGAGTTCTGCATCGCGCATACGAAGTTTTCCGCTTGTTAAGAGAGTATTCAGTTTTAAAACTCTAAGCTCTGATTGGCCTGTTTTTGACAGTGCCTACATTTATAATATTAGTGTGATTTGAGTTTTATTTTATTTTTTATTACGGACTAGGCAATGTCCTCGATGTCTCCTGATGTAAAGCGATGATACGGTCGATGGTGTAGCACGCTTGCCAAGTAGATACCTATTCACTCTTGACTTGAACACACCTGGGTTATATTTTAACGGAAACACTGACGAGGGTAGGGCATTCCACTCCTTTGCAGTCTTATAATAAACGAAACGATTTTTCTTCACCATCACGCCTACCACGAGCTTCCAGGTTCAATATTTTGAGAGATAATTTAAGTAAAGCCGGCCTTACATTAGCTTTTTAAAATTCATCCCGCACCACCTTGCTAAGCAGTGATGTGGTACTACTGCAATTCAATGTAGGATTGAGGAAAATGATGAACTCCTCTTTCAGGAAGCACCCGTCCAGGAAATGGACGTGGCTGCACCCCGGCGGTCATAATAAGCACGAGATAGATTTCATTTTGACGACCAATAAACATATATTCAATGATGTCTCTGTGATCAACAAGGTTAAGACCGGCAGTGATCACCGCATGGTAAGAGGCTCATTGAATATCAACGTAAAGCTGGAGAGGTATCGTATCGTATAACTGCTCTGCGCGGTAGGCGCAATACGTAACAACTTCTCCGCGTTCGGAATTTATTTTGAATTGTATAATGTCGATGATCTCGCTCGAAAGTGTAATGCTCGGGTTGCAAACAACGATAGTGACCTTAGTGAGTAAAATTGAGGTGTTAGAGACACGTATCAGTGAGCAATCTGTGATTATATCAAAGTTGAATTCACCAAGTGTTAACGATAATACCCTCATACAAGCGACAACCGTCCCGTGTACCACGATCGCAGCTCTGGCAGCGGTGACTCAGCGACCAGGGCGCAATGCGCGTGTAAATGCATCGCTGGCTATAGCAGAGCTAACTAATGCGGGAAAGAAATGCGGCAATGTACGCGCACCTACTTCTGTAACGCCGAAAAGCGGAGACCGGGCTAGTAACGCAGTAGCGGTTACCAGTAACAAAAAAACTCAGGCCAAAGCTGATGAACAGCCCAAATTTCTGGCCACAGCAAAGCCTGCCAGCAAGCCAGAGGATGAGAATCCTGAAGGCAATTCTGGAAGCCAGTAGCTGGTGGTCGGCTCACGGAACAGAATTAGAAAACAACGCCCCGTTACTATTGGGACGGGTAATGCTATTGACGTACTCCAAGCCGCGGATAGAAGGAAACATATTCAAGCATGGTCGTTCAAGCCTGACACCTCACCTATACAAGTAAATAAATTTCTGAACAATATCATCAGTGCTCAGTGTAGTGTGGAGAAGCGGAGCATCAAATCGGAGACGCATGCCTCATTCGTTATCGGGATGCCGGAAAACGTGTACGAGAAAGTGACTTCACCAAATGCCTGGCCCCCAGGAGTTCGCTTCGCAGACTGCTTTCCCTTTCGTCTCCGCGTGCAGCGGGGTAGCGAGCGTGCCAGCTCCAGCGCCGACGGCAGCACCCGCTGGCGCTCCAGCGCCCGTGGGGACAGGTGACGCCACAGGACACACGTCTGTTCAGCAATTACACAAGCCCATAGTTATATGTCACCAGAACATAGCGTCACTCGACAAGAAATCTCAGCGCCTGGAAGTTCTTCTTCGAGATGAACTACAGTGTGACGTGCTTGCCCTGACCGAACATTGGCTTAGTGAACCTAACTTAAAATGTGTTAGTCTAGACGGATACACCTTAGTATCAAATTTTAGTAGAACGACAGTAGCACATGGTGGCTCTTGTATATTTATTAAAAATGGAATAAAAGCCATTGATTGTACACAATTGACCAAATTATCAACAGAGAGGTACTGCGAGGTATCAGCTGTTGAACTCATCGAATATAATATTTTAGTTGTATGTGTATATAGAACTAACTTGATTAGTTGCTCCAACTTTTTGACTCATCTGGAATGCCTTCTCAGACAAGCCTGCGAGACCGGTAAGAGTTTGATATTTGTCGGTGACTTTAATATCGATTGGCTTGGGAATCTATGCTTTGTGAAAAAGCAACTTACTGACTTACTGACCGTCCATAATTTCCGAAATTAGGTTGACTTTCCCACGAGAGTGGTCGGGTCATCGTCTACTTGCCTAGACCACGTGTATACTAACATGCCGCGAAGGACGGTAATGACGACTCCGGTCGACACCCGGCTCAGCGATCACCGCGCGGTGCGGGCCGCTGTCGCCTGCGTGCGCGTCGTGCCTCCGCAGCGCACCCGGCGCGTCAGGGAGTTCTCACAACCTAACCGTATGAATTTCTTGGCAGATATTTTAAGTATAGACTGGGAGGTAACACTCACCACGCACGCGAAGTCTGTGGAAGATCTAGCGAAATCTTTACTAAATATAGTGACAAATAAATTTCACATTTGTTTCCCCTATAAACGTAAAAACATCAGGAAACAATCATGGGTCACTGATGATCTTGTTGACTTAAAAAATCTCCTCTTTGACACCATTAGATTACAAGATAAGTACCCAAATACGCATTTAGATTCATTTGTTGAGAAACTTTCCGAGCAGTACGAATATGACGTGAGGTCTCACAAACTCCGCCATTACGGAAAACAAATACGGAACAGTTCCAACGCACACAAGGCCATATGACGTGTCGTTAACACCGAAAGGGGTGCAACCACCCGATCCTCGGTGAGCTTTACAGATGTCGCTTAAGATTCCACCGGCACGAAATTCGCGTCTCGGAAAGCGGCGGCCGACGCTATGAATGCCAGGTTCGTGGACGCGGCCTCGGCGTGCGGCGCGCCGCGTGCTGCGCTACCGTGCGTCGAGGCTGCGCTCGCAGTCGCGCGCCCACCTTCGGACCGCTCCATGCGGCTGACAAGATTTACCACGTCTGAAGTGTATCGCATTATAACTTCACAGATTCCTCGTAAGCCTACTAGAGACATCTATGACATATCCATGGAACTGCTGTCGACCGCGGCCGAACCGCTCGCTCCGTGTCTAGCCGTCCTTTTTAATCGCTGTATAGCGGCCGGCGCGTACCCACGGTCACTTAAAGTCAGTAAGATTACACCTTTGTTTAAAGGAAAAGGTAAGCGTGAGGACATAGACGGTAATCGACCTGTGTCCATAATCCCTGCCATTGCTAAAGTTCTCGAAAACGGAATAAGCACCCGACTCACTGAGTATCTGACGACGATGGGTGCGCTTTCTGAGCGCCAATATGCGTACCGTGCAGCGAGATCAACTACTTCGCTTACACGTGAGGTCATTCACCGCGTGCTAGGAGCTTGTGAGCAGAAACGGCAAGTTGCGGTCCTGTGCTGCGACCTATCAAAAGCATTTGATGTCGCTGACCACAGCGTCCTTTCTACCAAGCTTAGGTACTACGGCATCAACGGTCAGACCCACTCACTGCTGACAGACCTTTTGCGGAACCGGTTTCAGATAGTGGTTGCTGATGGGAGCGAAACGAAGTCGGACTCATTGGGCACTGTAATTCCTATTACAGTATTCTAGTACAGGAGTACCACAGGGATCGTCGGTGTCAAATATCCTCTTCACACTGTTGCTCAACGACCTACCAGAGCACGTAACGGCAGGTGAAGTTTACATGTACGCGGATGACGTGGCCGTGGTCGTTTGTGCCCAGTCACTGATTCGGCTGTGTGAAGCCGCCGAGCAGGTGGCGCAGTGGTTTGGGTGGAACGGACTCGTCCTTAATCTTAAAAAAACCGCACTTCATCCATTTTTCCATCTCAGGTCGTCAGGTCCGAGACCTCTCTGTATCGATCGGCGCTACATCTATTGAGCAAGTACAGTCAATCGCGTTTCTGGGTTTTCAAATAGATCGAAGCTTAACTTGGATGAATCACATCGACAAACTGTGTGCTAAATTAGGCAGTGCGTGCTATGCGTTAGGTAGGTTGTCTCGTGTGGTATCTGCTGACATCGTACTCACTTGCTACTTTGCGACTGTACACTCCCTTTTACAGTATGGAGCGGAGTTGTGGGGGCGCGCCGCCGACAGGGGACGCGCCTTCCGTATGCAGAAGCGTGCTGTGAGGGCGATTGTGAGGGTGTCGCGGGTGACGTCGGTGAAGCCATACTTTACATCATTACAGATTCTCACGCTGCCCTCGATAACAATCATGCAAGTTGCAATGTATGTGAGGCAAAACCTCACAACATTTAGGACACGCGGAGAGAACCAAACTCACGGCCACAACACACGTGGTGCGGGTAAGCTTGTGTTGGTGTCTCATAGGCTGACAAAATCTAATAGACTCGCTTAGGTCCTGGGACCGTCTATTTACAATCGCCTGCCGGATCAGGTCAAAGATGCGCCTAGCTTGGGATCCTTTAAAAGCAAAATTAAAGCATGGCTGATTGAGAAGGCGTTCTACGATGTAACGGAATTTATACCAGTATAATGATAATTCAATGTTATTATTGTTATTATTATTGGAAAAAATGTTATTATTATAATTTGACTAATGATGACTTGAAAGCGCTACCCAAACCCTGAAAACAGAGGTAGGTCCTGTAGGTTTTCAGAGTTGCGCTGCGTGCAATCGGGAGAGCTATGTTCGGTTTTTCACTACGTGATAGAATCAGAAATGAGGGAATCCTTAGAAGAACGAAGGTTGCCTTCATAGCTCTCAGAGATTGCAAGTTGAAGTGGCAATGGGCAGGCCATATAGTTCTCAGAACCGACAACCTCTGGGGAATAAAGGTTCTCGAATGGCGACCATGAACAAGCAAGTGAAGTGTGGGGAGACCATCCACACGATGGACCGACGACATTGTAGCCATCGCAGGAAGTCAGTGGATGGAGGTGGCACAAGATCCCTCGTCATGGCGCTCTTTGGGGGAGCCCTATGTTCAGCAGTGGACTTTGAAAGGCTGACACGATGATGATCATGTTTGTAATGGATAAACTCAAAAAAACTGAACCGATTTAAAAAATACTTTCATCTATAAAAAACTACATGATGATGATGACTTTGGCTTTGGATTCAATTTAAGATCCAAAATTCAGTTCGATGTGAGTCCGATACCCAAAAGCTCAAGATGGTCGCCTATTGGTATTGGTTACACTACGGAAAGACGGAGATCGGTTTAAAGGACTCTTTTTAGCAGAGAATAAACATACCTGCGTTTTAGTAGCATTAAACTAAACCAGGTTAGCATCACCCCAATAAATTCAAACGGTCTACCATAGCCTCTCTCTGAAGCTGGACAGCGTCGCAGTTGGCTTGAGCATTGGAAATGTATCTCTGAACTATAGTACTGTCATCTGCATACCCAAAGTTATCGGTCTTGAGAAGGTCATTAATGTGCAGTAAAAACAGTACAGCATAGAGAACCGATTCCTGAGGTACACCGGCATTGATAGCCATTTGATAAGACGAGCAGCGCTCTAGCATTACTCAAATAGATCTTATGGCATAAGCCAACAGGTAATCCATATGAGGGAAGCTTGTTTAAAAGCCCATCGTGCCAGACCCAATCAAAAGCCTTCGATATATCAAGTGAGACGGCAAGCGCCTCACCATGCATCTCGATGGCTTCGCTCAGAATGTGAGTGGCATACGCGAGAAAATCCCCAGTAGATCGGTTTCGGTGAAATCCGTATTGCAGGTCACTGAGGAGATCATTGTCCTCAAGGTATGCCAAGAGCCTTATGTTGACGACACGCTCCATGCCCACAGAGTAAGGAGAGATGGGGCGATAATTGGCCGGATCAGCACGACTACCCTATTTAGGAACTGGTTGTACATTGGCAAGCTTCCAGCTCTTTGGAACTTTACCTGATTGAAGAGAGAAACGGTACAAATGCGTTAAGATAGGAGACAATTCGGGCGCACAGTTTTTCAACACAATTGCTGGAATGCCATCAGGATCACTGGCCTTGTTCCCATCTAGGGCTCGAAGCGTTCGGAGAACCTCCTACTGGCGAATGCGATTAGTGTGATTAAATACGCGAGAATAGCAGTGGGGCGCAGCTGGTCTAAAATAAAATAGAGTGAGTACAGTAGCAGGCAAACAAGTTGGTCCCTGGCGTGCCATGACTTTGAAAAATTCCCATTCGTTCCGCGCCCGCCCGCCCCCGAGGAAGTACTGTTATTTTATTCTGTGCCCGAGTGTCATTAAACCCGCCACCGCTCTCCGCATGTTTGTTCTTCAGGGACCAACTTCTCGGCCGCCTATCACTATAGGTATGTTGCAAAGTAACTAAACGTGATAAAACATCCTTTAACGTTTATCTATAGGCACAATGACACAATTTTATTTAAAAATTGACCTATAAATGACACTTTTTTTTTCAAACTTGTGAAATGTGAACTATCACAACTCTCCAATTGTGTAATTGTAACATATATAAACTGATGTCACGTCGCAAATTGTTGATAGTCGCACATAGTGTTTTTGTAATTGTTTAGACAATCAACATGTGTCGCTATCTTGTCGCTATTTTCTTGTTTTGTTTGTTTGAGGTAAGATAGCACATCTTAATTTATTATAATAATAATCAGCCTGCGTTATCCCAGTGCTGGGCAAAGGCCTCTCTTTCCACGTTTTTAGGTATTTTGCAAGAAGGTTTTTAAAACAATGAGTCCACATCGCCAAACAAACGAGTAAAGCAAATGGCGGCTGCGTATGTGTGAGTTTTGTGATTGATACACAATTTCATCACAAAAGACTGCATTGGTTTGATTGTCTGTGAGATTTTTTCAGAATTAACACGACCAACAATGTCGAGATCTTGCTGCGATGTGGCGTCCGAGCGGCATAACATGGTGTAACTGTGTGCGTGAGGCTTGTGCGTACGAGTTGATCGGCACATCTTGGATGCTTCACTTTCGATTTGGCGATATGGAACATTCTTGCATGACATGCGTTTCCCATTACTTCTCCACCAATCGTCGTGCTAGGCCGCCAACACTGTTTTTTCACGCCTTTCGGGATCCATTTCGTGACGGATTTAGACGGCAGAACATATCCAGCCCAGTCCCATTTTCACCTTTACTAAGTAGTAAAGTTATTGTTTCTATGTGACGAGACATGTGAGTACACAAATTAAAATTTGCTATGTCCGCGGCTTTGCCCGCGTTATCATTTCTCTGTGATAAAATATTGCCATAATTGTTGTGACTTTGTTTATTTGTTGTGAATTGTACAGACTTTTTGTTACTACGCTCGCTTTATTATAAGCATTGATTATGATGTCCACCTGTCTTTAACTAATACGAGCTCTTCTCTACCATTGCTATTCCACCATTAAGTGAAGTCTGTACAAAATTTTCTTCTGTCCCATTACTATCAGCCGTCATCCACAGTAATCACTGCTTTGACAAACAACATCTTCACACAATCCCTCCTTACCTTTTTGGTCTTCCTCTACTCTTGTTACGGTTTACATTCATTTTGAAAACTTTCCTCGTTAAAATTATTTTAATTTGATAGGATGACGATACGAGCAGGTCGCTCGTCTGATGGTAATGCCAGCCCATAACAGTTGCAGAACTTTGGTTGCAAAATCTCGGTTGCAATCATATCGTCACTATCAAGTGCACATAGAGCAGCGCGATAGAGTCGAAATTGCTATGAAGATACTGACAATCTAATTGAAACCGATATGATCAATATTGCGTAATAGCACTGCTGTGCCATCCATACATGTTTGTAGGTGGGTAGGTTAAAACAAATTGGAAGATCTTATGATATGTTCCATAGAGGTTGAATAATAGTAATTATTATATTGCTGTATGTGTGCTGTTTACGATAATAATTTTCTATTAGTTATTGCTGTATGCGTGCTGTTTACGATAATAATTTTCTATTAGTTATTGCTGCATGCGTGCTGTTTACGATAATAATTTTCTATTAGTTATTGCTGTGTGCGTGCTGTTTACGATAATAATTTTCTATTAGTTATTGCTGCATGCGTGCTGTTTACGATAATAATTTTCTATTAGTTATTGCTGTGTGCGTGCTGTTTACGATAATAATTTTCTATTAGTTATTGCTGCATGCGTGCTGTTTACGATAATAATTTTCTATTAGTTATTGCTGTGTGCGTGCTGTTTACGATAATAATTTTCTATTAGTTATTGCTGCATGCGTGCTGTTTACGATAATAATTTTCTATTAGTTATTGCTGTATGCGTGCTGTTTACGATAATAATTTTCTATTAGTTATTGCTGTGTGCGTGCTGTTTACGATAATAATTTTCTATTAGTTATTGCTGCATGCGTGCTGTTTACGATAATAATTTTCTATTAGTTATTGCTGTATGCGTGCTGTTTACGATAATAATTTTCTATTAGTTATTGCTGTGTGCGTGCTGTTTACGATAATAATTTTCTATTAGTTATTGCTGCATGCGTGCTGTTTACGATAATAATTTTCTATTAGTTATTGCTGTGTGCGTTCTGTTTACGATAATAATTTTCTATTAGTTATTGCTGTATGCGTGCTGTTTACGATAATAATTAAAATTAAATTGAAAATGTTAACAGTACTTCCTTTATCTTCGTAAAACATTAATAACAAAGGGTTTTATTTAATATTTTAAGAGCAAATAACTTTGTATATTGACATTGAGATTACAGAATTTAATAGAAAGTCTGGTCGGCCATCAGGCTCGCAGCTTCAATTAATATTCAATTAGTGATGCTGAGGGCTGGTGAAGTTTTATTAGGTTTTATGAGGCTTACTTTATATTAAACAAGGGATGAACTGAACAAGGGCTTAAGTTTCATCGTCTGTTTAAATTTATAAATAAAGTGTAGGTTTGTCTCAAATGATCCCAGTGATCCTGTGAGAAAGTTACTTTTAACTAGATTTATACCTAAATAGCTATTTACTCTCTAAAATAAATAAATATATTCGGGACAATTCACACCAATTACCTAGCCCCAAACTAGGATACCCTGTACTATTAGTACTAGAAAATGGATAAGAGTACGAAGTTTCGGACGATTTATTGGTACCTTCGTTCATACGAAATTCTTTTTAGCCCTATCAATTTTATTGCACTTTAGACTTTCAATTTTCCTTACAAAAATAATGAATATCACAAAAGGGAATCAATCGGGAAACGGATCAAAATGTATTAAAATTACGTTCGTTTTCTTAATAAAACTCTACGAACATTTTTATTCACGAGAGATTACAAACATGGTTATAAAAACGGACAAGTTCGAGTTGTACTCGCATAGAGAGAGAGAGAGAGAGAGAGAGAGAGAGAGAGAGTTCCGTACGATGAATATATTATCTCTTAATATTGAGAGATTTACCATGTTATTTTAAGACTAGACTGCTTACAGGTTATCCTGTATGTTTAAAGAACGTATTTTCAACTCACAAGCTAGGAAAGACTCTGTGTGTCATTCGAAATCTGAGCGCAATAGTGCAGTTTACCCGGTAGCGTGGAAAGAGTTTTTAAAATTAGAACATTTCTATTCAATAATTTTCAATACCGCCAGTCCAGTAAAAATACATTAATACTTATTTAATACTTATTTATATTATAGTTTTATTCGATTCGACTCTACTCGACTCCATTTTACCCTACTCAATTCTAATTAAAAAATCGATTCAATTCGATTTTAATGTATTCCATTCGATCCTAATTGATTCCATTCGATTCTATTCGATTCTGTTCGATTCTGTTCGATTCTGTTCGATTCTGTTCGATTCTGTTCGATTCTGTTCGATTCTGTTCGATTCTATTCGTTTATATTCGATTCTATCTAATTACATTCGATTTTAATCGATTCTGATCGACTCTTTTTCATTCTATTCGATTTTAATCTATTCTATTCGATCTTAATTGATTCCATTCGATTCTATTCGATTCTTTTCCATTCTATTCTATTCTATTCTATTATGTTTACAAATATACCAGGGGTCCCGCGACAGCTCAGTTTTTGTTATTATAATTATAAACAGTAATTTAATATTGCACCTAGCATTTTCCTCGCTGTAGTGAGGTGAAACGTTTTGTGTTGCGCACGGCAGCAAAGTTATTCGGCGTCTCGTACTTTTGAAACCCTCGCTACACTCAGGATTCTGCTCAGGTTTCAATGCAAGTACTCTGGCCAAAAAATCACTTTGCAGCCTTGCATAACAAATAACTATTGTTTTATTTCTTCAAAATTTTAGGCTCTTTAGTTTTGGAGGTAAGGGGACCAATTCATTGCAAAGAATGGTAATTTTTAGGGTTCCGTGCCTCAAAAAAAAAACTTTATATGATCTACTTTGTTGTCTGTCCGTCTGTCTGTCAAAACCCTTTTCCACAGGAACGCGTAGAGGTATCAAATTATAATTAATATCATTTACTCACGTCTGCAATCCCTTGGAGCTGTGGAAAAATCAAACATTGAAGTCAAAGCAATCAAAAGATACGGCCGTTTAAAATGCCGCATATTTTGACACCCGCCCCAAAACCTGAAGACCAAGGTGTTTTACCAATGTGTCCTGACCATACTCACATACGGTGCGGAAACGTGGCCGCTCACCAAGGAGCACATATATTAAATAAGAGTGGCCTAACGAGCTATGGAGCGCGCCATGCTAGGCATCCACTTTTTAGATCCCATACTCGTACCAAACGTCGACATTCATCATTGACATTGTCGACGTCGTACTAAAGTTGAAGATGTAGGTATGCGAATTGCCAGGCTAAAGTGGAAATGTGCAGGACATTTGCCAAGACGGGACGAAAATAGGTGGATCAACGCTGTCCCCGAATGGTATCCAAGAGAAGGGCTAAGACCTCGAGGCAGATCGATGGTCAGATGACATTGTGAGGTACGCTGGAGTACAATGGATTAGCATAGGACCGGAAAGACTGGCGTGAACGAGAGGAGGCCTATACTCAGCAGTGGGTTGATACGGGCTGATTAGATAGATAGATAGATAGATAGATAGATAGATAGAAGGGAATCAATACCTATAGGGTAGTTCCCGTTGACCTAGAATCATGAAATTTGGCAAGAAGCAATGTATTATTATAGCACAAGTAGGTAAAGGAAAAGTCCGAAAACCGTAAATTTGTAGGTACATAACAAAAAAAGAAGAAGTTATATTGGGTCACGTGATGGACGAATTGTTTACATGTACCTACAAATTTGTACGGAACCCTCGGTGCGCGAATCCAACTTGCACTTGGCTGGTTTTTCTCTTATATGTTTTTTTATTTGATATGTCACACGGTACAGATAGTAAAACTTTTTTATTTTCCCAATAGGACACCCATATTCAAAATTCATTTATTTATGTTACATTCAAAATTCATTTCTTTAGTTTAAAGATATTCATTTGTGTGCCAAATTTTCATTTAATCGGTCCACTAGGATCGGAGTAAATTATCTGTGATAAATAGACACGAGTTTTTTTTCATTCGGACTCCGTAAGTCCGTACTCTAAAAAAACGGTTTTCCAAATGCGAGACGAAGACCGAAGTTGAGTAGGGCCCCAGGGTCAAAAGGGTTATCTCATACTGTTTGTTTGTTTGTTTGTTTGTTTGTTTGTCGTATGAGGTAGTGCTGGCCTCTGATGTCAGAGTTTGTCAAGCCGCCCGAGGGCCTCTGACATGGCTTAACGACTGCTATTAATCAATAACAGCCAGGACCGACAGCTTAACGTGCCCTCCGAAGCACGGAGCGATGGAAAACCGCACTTAACTTAGAAAAGTTATTTTGGTGCGGGGCCTAGGTTTTGAACCCGGTATCGTTGGATTTTAATTTGCACTATAGAACCGTTAGGCCACCATCGCTCTACTACTCTACTATATAATCTCATACTATGTCATACCGATAAAAACACGCATAGAGTTTGTATTCATAACCTGATGCTTCTATTCAGAAAATAATTATTTTTCAGTACACTCATGCTTACTGCTGCTTTCGTGACCCCTGGATGTTGACGCCACAATGCGGCTGTCCCGACGTATGTACACCATGCGGCCTGATCCAATGCCCAACAACCTGCAGCCTACCAGCTTGCCACAACGTTGGCTCCAACTGTGGTCCAAGCGTCTGTGACTGCGGATTACCAGCCTGCTCTTGCTACCGCGACACGGCCAACGTTTGCTTCGTCTGTGACGATCCCTCGCCTGTTTGCTCGTGTCTGAAGGCGGTGAATGAGGACTGCGGATGCGAAGAGATGAGGTCTTTCGTCTACTTCCCTGAGGTGGAGTACCCTGTGATGGCGGTGGAGACGAAGCCGTTCTACTTTTCCGGCTGTTGGTGCTACTAGTCTATCTATCTATACTATAATAAAACTGTAACTGGGCTAAATCTGTACATTAAATATTTTTTGAAAATTTTAAGTCTTCAAAATCGATATGGAGTGCAAAAAGAATTATTTTTTATTTTTTGTTTTTTTTGTCTGTCTGTCTGTCTGTCTGTCTGTCTGTCTGTCTCTTTGAACACGCATAACGCAGAAACTACTCGACGGATTTTGATGCAACTTGGCACAATCATAGCTTATGTTATGGATTAACATTTAGAATACTTTTTATCCCGAAAAAAACAATGGTTCCCGCAGGATAGGGGTTGAAAGTTATTTAAAAAAAACACATATCACGCTGAAACTACCGTACGGATTTTGAAGTAACTTGGCACAGTCTAAGTTTATAGTATGTGTTCAAATGAATGATACTTTTAATAACGAATAAATACGGGATTTCTGCGGGATATGAGTCTAAAGTTATGTTAATTTGAAAGGAATAATAATTGCACATCCGTTTATAAAACGGTACCGTGAATTCGGCTCCTATGCCACAAGTCAGACTGGCACAGTAGAAGCGGTGTCTGGCTTGCAACCCAGAGGCACATGGATCGAATCCACGCGCTGCTATGAATGTTTTGCCTCAATATTTATAAGCGTTTACATATTTTGTGCCTTTTTTTACATTTTCTTTGTATTTTTAAGGCTTATGTAATTTCCTGAAGTAAACCATCAAGTTTTGTTTGAAAACAATATATATAATGGGATCTATTCAAACGAATGATCCGACTTAGGTGCGCTTTTTTATGTTTGCAAGCTGAGGTATTCGAGATGGTATAGTACGTGTTTGGTACGAGTATAGATAGCACAATGGCATCAACAACTCAAGCGAATAAACCAAAGGCATCAAAGTTCTCCCAAATCTCAAAACTCTCAAATTGAACTAGATGGCGCTGATTGACCTTAAAACACGCGGATTCGGCTCACACTAGCACTAGCACGACCTCCAGGGGCCTAATTCTCTAATTTTAAGACGCCAATTCCTCGCTGCCTGCGTGGAAATTGGAATCACGAACAAATTCCACGTAGGCATGGGTCATACTCGCAATATCCAGCACCAGGGCTTTCAAGTACGTCCAATTCCAAACACCAGGGCGAAAAACCAGGGTTCAAAATACTCTCAAGTGCTTTCTGTAGAAACAGATTAAAGCCTTGAAAGTAGAAAATACTTGCATAGGAAATTGATTTTTGCCGTCATATAAATAAGGAGAACAATCGTGTTTGCAAAATAAAAGTACTTGGAAGCCTTGAAAGTAGAAAATACTTGCATAGCAAATTGATCTTTGTCTCTATATATATAAAAGGAGCACTATCGCGTGTGTGAAAAAGTACTCTGAAGCCTTGAAATTGTTTGTTTGTTTGTTTGTCGTATGAGGTAGTGCTAGCCTCTAATGTCAGAGTTTGTCAGGCCGCCCGAGGGCCTCTGACATGGCTTAACGACTGCTATTAACCAATAACAGCCGGGACCGACAGCTTAACGTGCCCTCCGAAGCACGGAGCGATGGAAAACCGCACATAACTTCGAAAAGTCATTGGTGCGGGAGCCTAGGTTTTGAACCCGGTATCATTGGATTCTAAATTGCACTAAAGAACCATTAGCCCACAATCACTCTTTTGAAATGAAAGTAATAAATACTTGCATAAGAAATTGATCCGTGGGTATTATAAATAAAGACCACAATTGCTTTTGCGTAAAAAATACTTCGAAGCGTTGCAAGTTTTCTGAGTATGTATATACATTATATGTACTACGTTTTTTATTATGTTTCTTCCATTGAGATATTATAATGTATACTACCTACGTACCTACATAATTATATAATTATATCGGAGGTTTCTTCATAATGTCTTACTGGCAAAATGGTTAGTTGTCGGTATTGAAATGTGTACATACAGAGATAGGTACATGTATTGCTCTTCACAGAGAAGGTATAGAAAACTTTTATTTTTTCAAATCAATCCTCATATCGTGTTGAAAAAGCTCAAAAAGTAGGTAGGTAGGGTAGGTAATTATTAAGAGCCAGTTAAAGTGCCAGTAAGTACGTCGTTCTGTGAAACATCATAAAAAATAATTTGTACTAAGAACACAATGTTTCGTTGCATTAAAATTTGTTCGTATGGACCTCATAATAATGACCTACCCTTGATGCCCCATCCAATTTACGTCACCACCTTAATTACTCTCTAATCGTGCCACCTTACCTTCGGAGATAATTTTCTCTACTCAATAACAAGACGTTCATGATAACAAGTTACTTCGTTTAAACTAGATGGCGTCGTCTACCCTTAAAACACGCAAACGGTTTGTTACGAAGTGGTTTGAACGTTGAATCAACTCGAACAACACGTTTTCTTCTTTTTTTTACTTTATGGTCCCTAAAGGCTCTTAAAACGTATTTAGATGTTTTTTGTGTTTTTTTGATAGAATAAGTCGACTTCAGTTGTAAAACGCGCAGCGAAATTAAGCGAATTATTTATAGTAAAATTGTAATTTATTAATTAAAAAAATAAATGTAACTCATTCATGTCATGAATCTTCCATTATAAAAACCAGGGTTCAAAATACTTTCAAGTGCTTTGTAAACCGAAGCCTTGAAAGTAGAAAATACTTGCATAGGAAATTGACCTTCGTGTCCATATAAATAAGGAGCACAATCGTGTTTGCGAAAAAAGTACTTGGAAGCGTGGAATTGAAAGTAAAAAATACTTGCATAGGAAATTGACCCGTGCGCTTATGTAAATAAAGAGCACAATTGCGTTTGCTTGAAAAAACTTCGAAGCCTTGCAAGTATTTTGAGCGATGTATCGGCCACCTAGCTTCTTGTGACCCGGCTGACCGAGTGCGGCCGAACTCAGCCGAGGCCATGCCGAACCCGCCACCGAGTATGTACATGTAGGTGCGGACGGGGCGAAAGAGCGTAAAATACTTTGAAAGTCTTGCAAGTATTGCGGGTCCGCACCAGGGCGGCGTACTTACAAACCAAAACCTGGTTTAAAAACCTGGTTGCGTAAATACCCACCTTCCCTAATTCCATGCAGGTGGCGTGGAATTGGCGTGAGTGGTCATACAACATCCAGGCCCTGCTCTCAAGCCCTTGCGACTGATTTAAAAACTGGGGTACTTGGTATCTTAGGCCTTGCACGCACTGCCTTGCAGTGGAACGCGGTGCGTTTATTCTAGCGTTTATTTCATATTTTATTATATGCGTTCATTTCATTGCAATACGTGCACTTCTATGAAGTGTCATAGAATTGCAAGTGTGTTATAACGCATATTCTGTGAAGTACGGAGTGCCGTACTTCACAGAATATGCGTTATAAAAAGGCAAGGTAGTGCCTTATTCCGATGATTAGATGCCGAGCAATCGATAAAAAACTATTTGACGGCTGAACGAATTTTGAAGAAATGTAGTATAATATTGTAATTTGTAGGTTTGGCCCTGGTCCTCCTGGTCCTCTGGACCAAACCTACAACTGTTCTGGTGGTGGTTTGGCTTTTGGTCCTGGAATAAAACGTGTGGGCTACTTTTAAATGAAATGACCACGCGGGCAAAGCCGCGGGCACAGCTAGTTTTATTAATAAATCTCTGCAAAACATACTAAACCTGTTTGGCACTAGCTGCGGCCCGAGGTTTTACTCGCGTGGACAATGTCTATGATGAAAAGTAACTTGTGTCTACACACAAAATCCGTTCAGTCGTTTCAGCGTGAAGAAGTAACAAACACACACACACTCGCCTACTTTCGCATTTATAATTTATTAGCTGCGCCCCACGGTTTCACCCGCGTGGATTATGATGATGGATGATGATGATGATGAAAAGTAGCCTATGCTTAGTAGCTTATATGATATAAGCTAACCTGGCACCAAATTTCATCCAAATCCGTTCAGCCGTTTGAGCGTGAAGGAGTAACAAACACTCTCAAACACACACACACACACGCACGCAAACACACACACACACACACACACACGCACGCACACGCACACACACACACACACACACACACACACACACATCTAAACATAAAAGATGGCGCTAGTGGGTTTTTATGTATTTTATGACATGTTGTATAGCTGTATTCATTTTTAAACCCCTAAGCTATGATTGGCCTGTTTACGACACTGGCTACACTTCTCTGATTTATAAATTAGTTTTTTGTTTGTCGTAGCTATGTGGTTGTGCTGACCTCTGGTGTCAGAGTTTGTCAGGCCACCCGAGGGCCTCTGACATGGCTTAACGACTGCTATTTCTCAATAACAGCCGGGACCGATAGCTTAACATGCCCTCCGAAGCACGGAGCGATGGAAAACTACACACACAGTCACCACGCTTGGCAGGCGGATTGGTGACCGCAGTGTAGCAAATATGTGCTCGGAGGACGCTGCTGCCCATCTTCCGGTGTGTAATCCCTTAGTCGCCTCTTACGACATCCACGGGAGGATTGGAAGGGGTCTTATTCTATAAGCCGAGACCGCCACGGCTACATACATTGAACTGAGTACATACATTGAACAAAAATATCGAGTTCAATGTCATATGGCATCAAATATTATATTATGGCAAATTGAGTAAACGCAGTGTTTTGCATCTGAAAGAACTGATTTATTTCCCAACTTTCTAATATAAATATACTAGCATAGCAACGCCTTGCGATTTCACTCGCGTGGATAATGTTGATGGTAATGATGAAGTGTCCTATTTGTTATTTTAGGACCTAAAGTATATAACTATATACAAAATTTCATTAAAATTCGTTCTGCCGTTTCAGCGTGAAGTAGTAACAAACATTCACACACACATAAACACTAACATACCCACAGAAACAAACTTGCGCATTTAATAAGCGTGATAAATAAATAATAATTGTGTGTAATATTTCAAAACTGAAATTACAAATTACGAACTGATTCAGGGGAGTTTGAATTCGATTTGAAATGAAAAGGAAAGGATGTTTAATTCCAAATCGAATCAAAACAGAAATTGAAAGAGCCTTACAATTTGAAGTTGCAATATCTGGATCCAATTCATTACCTGCTGGCCTCGGCTGTCACGGGCACAGATTCCATTTACTTGTACAATTTATATCGGGAAGGAAGTGGAAAGCTTTTGAAAATCTCTACGAGTGATAACTTCTATGAGAAAGTAGAAGAGTATTCATTTTCAAGGAAATCTATTTATGTTTAAGGTTATTGCTGATTTTCAATATATTTTATAATAATTAGACAGATTAACTGTTTAACTTCCTCAAATTAATTAAATTACACCAAAACAAATTGGAATATACCTTTTTTACTAACCCCAGAACAAAGAGACGGGTGTGTATCACTATGCCACTGTGTGTGTGTGTGTGTATCTGTTTGTGGCATCGTAGCTCCCAAACGAATGTGGTTTTTATGTTTGAAAACTGATGTGATCGAGTTGCTACTTAGCTATAATGGGGGATGGGAAGTCGGGACCTATATAAATTTTAAATATGTGCTTTTTATAATGATATATTCAAAGTCATACCCACGTTTTTTTTTGGAGCTCTCGTGATGCCTCCTTCAAGTACCTGGCGCGACTTCGTCCGCGGTAACTACAGTTTATCTAGAAAAAAGCATCCTATGTTCTTCTAGGATATTAAAACCCAATGCAAAGGTACAGCACCACTCTTGATGTCTTTTGACAGACTTGTTATTATTTCTTTTCCACGGCAACTGTTCCTTACAGTGAGTAATTGACATTTTCTAGTTTTTCCGTAGAAAATTACCATTTACGGGATAACAAGTATTCTATGTTGGTCTCTATATTGTACAGTGCCTTTTTTACAAATTTTAATCAAATTCCGTCCAGCCATAAAAAAACTCCCTCTCTTTTTCTAACTGTTATAACGTTAAAAAACTCCCCAAACAAACAAACAAATAATAATATATAGATAAATATATAGAGGTGTGGATATTATATATTGGACATGTGCATTCTCCCCGTTCTGACTTACGGCGCACAGACATAGCCAACATGTGGCGTCGCAAATACAGCGAGGCGGCGTCGCTGGAGACCAAGCAGGAGATGGCGGGACGAACTAGAAACCTTCAGTGACTACTGTTCATCCATAGCCCAAGATCGCGAAGCCTGGAAACCAACATTGGGACACTACAGGCTAACTGTGGATATCGATGACTAGATAGAAGCAGAGCTTCTAAAGATATCATACAAGTGTTAATGTTGCCATTTCACTAATGGAGCGTTAGAACGTCGTACCTACTCCGAAACAAAATGATTATTAAAATACTTGGCCATAAATTGTTCGCGAAAACTAAAGGAAAATTTATGTTAGCGCCAAAATACGTAAGCGAAACTAAGTTTGGTCTAAATGTAAAGCGACAGTCACCGCTCTTAATTTTGTTTCAGCGGCTTTGTTTCAGAAACCTGAATAATTTCAGTAATTTTATCGCGTAATTATTTTGCCCGTAAATCCCAGGTATTTACTTCAAGAGGCTTACGGTACGGCTTGTTTCATTTCAAATTTATTTTAAGAATATTAACTTTTGCATAAATATAAATAAACATATATATAACTTATAATAATAACTAAAAATCTGTACAAAGGAGTTAATTAAAATAAAATGGCATAGGATACTTAAAATGAGCTACTGAACAAGGATATAACCTTTTTAAAATGGTGTCTGTCTGTCGGTTTGTCTGCTTGCTTGAGCATCACGCTTGAGATAATGCTTGCTAGCATTAAGTACGCCTATGTACCTATCTTATGTGTGCAATGAAGAATTTTCTATCTATCTATCTATCACGTAATAACTACTGGAGTGATTGCGATGCGGTTTTCACTGAAGGATATCTTGGGAATACATTTATTCCAGGAAAATTACCACGCGGGCAAAGCCGTGGGCTCGTCTAGTACATACATAATATTACTTTAGCAAGTAACCTTATGCCTTATGGTTGAGAAAAACCTACTGATCGATGCATTGAAGACGTCGATTTGTCTGTCTAATTTATTATAAACAGAGCACATGCGTTGTGTTGGCTATGGACTCGTGGTCACACTGTTTTGTCACACCAGTGTGACCACGAGTAATATACGTGAATGATCCATTGTCCATGCTTTTGCCCGTTTATGAAGTGAAGACGATATAATACCAACAGTAGTACAATAGACATGTTCGCGGCCTTGGGGCCTTGCAAGTGCCACGCGCCCGCCTACAATATTTTCATATTTTGCTTCTTTGAGACGCTTTTATTTGACATTCTCAAAGTGAATATAATTTGCGATGCTAACCATCATACCTCACTCCCAAGTTTTCATAATTAAACATTTCTAGCAAACTAAAGTAAATAGCTTTAATTTCATAAATAACAGTCACCAGACGCACAGACGGCGTCTGTCTGCGACCATAAAATATGACATTAATATTTCACCTCAATGCACTGGGCGGCAACAGGTGACGCCGCGGGCCGCAGGGTGGTTGTTTCAAATTCATAATATTTTAAATCTAAGTCGCCTTGGAAATTTAATAAAAGAGGTTTTGTCTCAGTCAGTAGTTACCTATTGTTATGTATTCTACTTATTACGGCACGCTCCAATATAACAAACTAGCTATCGCCCGCGAGTTCGTCTGCGCGGACTACTGTTTATCGCGAACAAAAAACATCCCATATTCATATAGGATATTAAAAACCAATGCAAAGTATAGCACCAATGCTCTTGATGCTTTTTGACTGACTTGGTATTATTTCGTTTCCATGGCAACCGTTCCTTACAGCGAGTATCGACATTTTCCAGTTTTCCCATGGCAAATTACCATTTTCCGGGATGTAAAATATTCTATGCTGGTCTCTATATTGCAGAGTCCCTATTTACAAAGTTTCATCAAAATCGAATCAGCTGTTTTGGCATGAAAGGTCTCCAAACAAACAAATAAACAGATGTTTCACTTTTATAATATTGGCGTGGACAACAACAATGCCCGTATTTTTTTAACTTTTAACCTTCAATTTCAAACCAAAATATTTAAATAATGTTTATATGATTTTCGTATTGACAACTGTTTGCATGCCTAGCGAGAAAATAAGGCATCCCCGTCCCCGTAAGACGGATTTACAAAATAAGCAGAAAATTTTAATGACGTCCTTCACGGTATTCGTATTGGTGAAGGCATGTGCCGCGCATGGGCACTGAATGATTCCAGTTCGAACCCCGTCCGAGATTCAAATTTTTCGTTTAGAAAATTACCAAAATAATTAGTTTATTGGGATTACTTTTGTTTGTATTGTATTGGGATTACACAACTTGTATTGCCCCGATTTCATGGTAACAATTTAAAGTTGTCACTTAGGTACCGATTAAGAAAATAGATAATTACAATCTCATTGCAACCGATAGTATCAGGACGTACGTGGTCCGGCCGCTGGACTAGACACAAATACAGGCAAACACACCGCAAATCTATACAGAATGTAACATAATTACCTATTAGATACCGGGGTGGGGTATGTGGTTCGGTAGGGCGAATAACGTTAGTTTAACGACTTCTGAAATTTCGAAATTATTAATTCATGAATTTACTTTTAAAATTACGCAAAAACACACTGTACATTAAGTAACACATAATAAATAATAGTACTTGCCTAGTCATAAGATGGGAAAAAACAATAATCATCTTGACCTTGAATTTACATTGCGCAATCATAAGCTACCACGCAGTACCTACCTATAGTCAGTAACTCAGTCAAGTTCAGTAGACGTCATAGTGAAAATAATGTCGGAATTTTCTACAATTTTTTTGAGTAATAAGTGAATATTATCATAAAATTTGCAGTATCAAGAGAAGAAATTATAAAGAACAATGGCGAACTCCCATACATACTTTCATGTTAGTCAAATTCACGGCGTCTTTAGACAAAAAATATCGCTAGTAATTCAGCATAATTTCCTGAGATTGTTAGTCTAAGTTTTTTTTTTGGGAGGCCAGGTTTAATTGTTATTAGGCTTCAAAATTTTGTAGGTTATGTTACTGTTAATGACTGGTAGTGCGGCTGGTAGTGTCGTTGCCAATAAACGAGATATCCGAAGTTGAAACAAACCATACCTTCTAACTTATTCCTTCGGAAATAATGATAACAGACGCTTGACATCAGTGTAGCTGATGAAGCATACTCAAAATTATAATCTAAACTACCTTAATAATTTATTTACAAACCTCGTCGATCTAGTTGATCGCAAAAGTTTTAAGTTGTAGGAGCTTCAAAATAAATCAAACTTTTCATCCAGGGATGGATTTTGCAAAAAAATAAAAGTATTTACTTTCATAAAAATACAATAAGTATGTAAGTATAGTATAGAACGTATCATACATAGTGAAGAAGGTACTAATAATCCGAGTTAATAATTAAACATGTTTTATTACATTATGTTGGGGTACACTCTTTGTAAGAATGGCCCCAAATCAACAATGTTGGGGTACACTTTATGCACGATAAGAGAGTATTCATTTTTAAAACTCTAAAGCTCTGAGTGGCATGTTTACGACAGTGGCTACACTTCTCTGATTTATAATATTACTAGCTTTTGCCCGCGACTTCGTTCATCAAAAAGCATCCTATGTTCTTCTAGGATATCACTAATTCAAAAGTATAGCACCAACGCACTTGATGGTTTTTGATAGACTTGTTATTATTTTGTTTCCATGGCAAACGTTCCTTACAGCGAGTGATCGTAATTTTCCAGTTTTCCCGGGGAAACTTACCATTTTCCGGGATAAAAAGTATCCTATGTTTTACTACAGCTCTCTCCATTCCAAATTTCATCAAAATCCGTTCAGCCGTTATCGCGTGAAAGTTCCTCAAACAAACAGACAACGTTTTACTTTTATATATTGGTGTGGATATATCTGATTGGGTTGACGGCAGGCACCTCAGACCAAATATTACTATCACGTTCCGATCGCTTCCCGAATGCCTGTACATACGCTACGTGATGACGGCAGGCACCTCAGACCAAATATTACTAGCACGTTCCGATCGCTTCCCGAATGCCTGTACATACGCTACGTGATGACGGCAGGCACCTCAGACCAAATATTACTAGCACGTTCCGATCGCTTCCCAAATGCCTGTACATACGCTACGTGATGACGGCAGGCACCTCAGACCAAATATTACTAGCACGTTCCGATCGCTTCCCGAATGCCTGTACATATGCTACGTGACGTTTTTAGTTCCGCTTAGGTTGCACAATGTACGTGATTAGTGTAAATTCTGTTGTCCACTCACTAAAACTTAACTAGAACTAAATTTTGTGTAGATTCTTAAAACCTATTTGAACATTTCAAGTAAACTAAAGGACTTGAAGGTGTGTTGTTTGTGCAGGACCGAGGGCGGGGAACGGGTGGGGGATTATTGACACATTTATCCTTTTTTCCCCACCATTCCCCTCACATTCCCCCCACCGACCCCGACTACAAACCCACTTAACCCACTTCACCCGAAAGTGAAGCACCTAAGATATGCCAATCCGCTCGTACAAGCCTCACACACATACTAGCACCATGTATGCCGAGCGGCCGCCACATCGCAGCAAGATCTCATCCTTGTAAGACGTGTTAATTATGTTCTCAAAAACAATGCAGTCTTTTGTGTATCAACCATAAAACACCACAAATGAACCACTCATGCACACAGCTATTTGCTATGCTTTTCTCGTTTATTTGACGGCTTCGACTCCTTCTAGTACTCCTTCTAGTATGAGTTTATTACATGTCAATGAGAGTTTGTGGCAACCCAAACCATAACAATGTAATAATTAATCCCATACCCAAACCTTCATAGACAAAGATATGGGTATCTCTATGTTTGCCTCCCCGTACAAGACCTTCAATAATAGTTTTGCACACCTGCCGTTGAAATTCACAAAAGCAGAAAGAACAATGGCGAACTCCCATACTTACTTTTATGTCAGTCAAATTCACGGCGTCTTTAGACAAAAAATATCGCTAGTAATTCAGCATCATTTCCTGAGATTGTTAGTCTAAGATATATTTTTTGGGGAGGCCAGGTATAATTGTTATTAGGCTTCAAAGTTTTGTAGGTTATGTTACTGTTAATGACCTTTGAAACAAGTCTTAGAGATTTTAATTATTTTATCCGCTTAGTTAGGTAGGCAAGTAAGTACTTATGCGTGATAAATATAATCTTTCAAGATATTGTAGGTACCTACCTATTCAATTATCTATCTAGTGTAACAGACTAGGCTTTAGAATAAGAATTATTTTCAATTTGTTACTGCCTGCCGAGATTACAAAACAATATATTTAAATATGTTGCTGCTGTTTCACTGTGCAGGGAAACAGTTGTTCTCTATTAGCACAAATATTTTGCAACAATTCCTTACACAAATTATTTTATTTACACAAACCTTTGTTTCTTTCGTATTTATTGTTCAATACTTTAACCAACACGCCCTATTTACTATTATTTCTTTCACGACCTGGATGACTGGTAGATAATGCTGTTTAGCATTAAGTCCTTCCTTGTACCTACACAATTTTTGTGCAAAACAATTAAATAAATTAACATACCCTATTATTACAACAATGCTTTACACTTCCTCCATAAACTATATTGCATTGTATTCCCGTTGCTACGAGTATAATGTTTTTATACAGGTTTTATATTGACGTACCATTTTGTCTATGGCACAGTCTATATTATTATTCTGTTTATCGCAAAGAAGGTTGAATTACGCTTACTGTTAAAAGATTTAACGCCAGTAAGCTTAATTCAACCTCCTTTGGTTTAAAACACCGGGCGGGAAGAAAGCGTAATTCAACCTCCTTTGGTTTAGTAACCTGGGTGGGAAGTATACTGTGTTGACAATTTTGACGTCCAAACCGGAAACGTCATTGTATTTTATATATTTTTTCACCCGTTGGGCAGGCAACAAGGCCGGTTAAACATTGTAAGCAGGAAATGAAGCTACAATTTCATGATTTATTAAATTGATTTGCCAACAAGGCTTTTTCTAGCTCACCGGCTATGTAGAAAAAACGTAGAAAAATAATTACTTAAGTTCTGTAGAAATGATATGTCAAGACGCTGCAAGATTTATCGCATAAAATTCCACCTATGTTCTTTAAGTGCAGTTAAATTGGTCATGAGATATGACTTGGCCTATTAGGTAGGTACTTTGATTACGACTAATGTCTAGAGATCATGGATTTATAGACCTACGTCCATCGCTATGACTAACTCGCGTTAGGATATCTTCGAGGAATTGTTCGTGAATGTTCGTGACGTCACACGTTTTCTGTATAGAATTGCGTGTAGTATTCATAGCGAATAAGCGCCCAGGTATCCAAGTAGACTTCGTTTTTTTTTCCTATTTCACGAACGCCTGCAGTTTCATTTCGTTTGTATTACTGCCGTCGCATCGTGCATCTGTCCAGCTCAGAAAACAATGATTTTTCCCATAATCCCAAACATGTTCAGCCATAAAAATGTACCCAATGAATCACTGAATATTATGCGATAGCGCAGTGGCCAGAAATATCCAATATTTAACGTACCTCAGCCACCGAAATGCCGCAGCTATTCAATACGGGCTTTTAGGATTATTGGCCTAAATCCGAT
Organism: Alsophila aescularia; assembly: GCA_946251855.1. Taxonomy (NCBI): domain Eukaryota; kingdom Metazoa; phylum Arthropoda; class Insecta; order Lepidoptera; family Geometridae; genus Alsophila; species Alsophila aescularia. The sequence goes on along the minus strand of OX276379.1, from coordinate 56,945,341 downwards.
TTACCTAACGGTTTTTTAAATTTATCCATCCTTTTATAACCTTATATCGGTCGGTGGATTTTTTATTTGGGGCGGATTAAACAGTGCTTTCCTATGAGCGAAGCATGTGAGTACGGAGGGAACACGGTCAGGGTAGGTATGCTTATTGTAGGTATGTAACAATCTACTTTGTATGATTATTTATTCTTTGATATCGTTAGACAGTAGATTTGAGGTGGTTAACCCCAATAGTATCCTCGAGTCTTCCACTCAACCTGTTTTGCAAAATATCTTCAAATTGTTAGCGTAATTATAATCTATTCTATGCTTATAATAAAGCAATAAGAACGAAAAAGAAGATAATTTAAAAAAATGGTCTAGTGTACACAAAAAATAATAATTAAAAAAAAACGTATCTGTCTATTTGTTTGTCTGTATGTTTTCAAGTAAAAACTACTAAACCGATTGCGATGCAGTTTTCACTGTTGGATAACTTAGGATTTGACTTCAAAACTGGGATACTTGGTATCTTAATCCGATGATTAGATGTCGTGCAATCGATAAAAAACTATTTGAAAGCTGAACGAATTTTAAAGAAATGTAGTTATTGTTCCTAAAATAACAAGTATGGGCTACTTTTTAAAGAAATTGCAAAAAAAGCAAAAAAAAAAGGCAAAGCCGCGGGCAGAGCTGACTATAGTTGTACACCCAGAAAACCTCGCATACCTATAATACCTCGCATACCTATAATACCTCGCATACCTATAATACCTCGCATACCTATAATACCTCGCATACCTATAATACCTCGCATACCTATAATACCTCGCATACCTATAATACCTCGCATACCTATAATACCTCGCATACCTATAATACCTCGCATACCTATAATACCTCGCATACCTATAATAGCACAATTTCTTCAAGAGAAATACTTGAAATCATTGATGTAAATTACACATGAATACCAGTGAACGCTAAACAATACAAACTAATTATTGTAAATAGGCAAATACACTAATAAGTCAAAACTTAACATTAAATGAACAAAACGAAAAACATACATTATTATAAATAGATCAATTCAATTAAATTAGGTAAATTAAGTATGCTTTGAGTTTGAAAAGGAAATTTCCCTTTCATGTGCCAACAGAGTTAAATCTCGCACAGGAAAAGGAAATACCCTTCTGACTCTACCCGTGCTTCGGAAATACGCCCGTTCTAACAGGTTCTTCTCTAGGAGAGAGCACCAATAAAATCATTCAAGGGGATGTAATTTTTTTATACCTCAGAAATTATAATTAGTAGTTAATTAGTATGTAAATTTCAAATACATAATATAAAAGTGCCAATGAGACGTCCCATAACAATCACACCACTAATAAATAAGAAAAATACCAATGACTAATAAGAACCCACGCTGGACCAGTCCCCATAAGCAGCACCCTAACAACGTTGCTTTATAAGATAAGATGGTAAGTACTTACGTATCGTTGGATACTTCTATGCCACTTCACGACTCTAAAACTCAGTTCTATCTAACAATTTTACTGTACTAAAACACCTACTTACTTTACTTTGTTTTAAAGTTTAGACTATTAACTATAATTAAATTTTAATGTGACTTAAACCAACCAAAGTTTTAATAATCGTTAAAGTCATGTTACAATTTAAGCTTGTTTTCAACGAAATTATCTTCAAGGTCTGGGTGTGTGTCATTAGTTATATTAACGACTCTAATGAGAACTAGTTTAATTAGTAAAGTTCTGATTAAAGCATTAGCGTGGTTGCTTTGTCAGGTCATCCTTAATACTTAAGTACTAATAACCTTAGTATCAAGGGTAACCTTAATACTTAGGTTGTTAGTACACCAACATAATTTATTTAATAATAAATTATGTATAGGTATTATTTGTTTGTTACTTCTTTTAGATTAAACTATTACTATTAAACTAACTTCAATGTAATTTAGCAGAGGTTTCACTTGAAGTCTTGTTTTTAACACGTTTTTACTAAGTCACTTTCTTGTTTGTCGTTTCGGGTGTTGTTCAACTCAAAAGAGATGTTCGGAAAATGTATGAAGGCTGGTACTAAAATAATTTTAAATTCTAAACAATATATTAGATATTTGTGAAGAAACGGGAATATTATTCTGAAAATGACAGCAAATGCAAACAAAAAAAATGCCTCCATTTTTTTTATTTTGGTTTTGTTTTTCGTTTGGTAGAAGGAATAAACTTGCCACACTAGGTACTTTACCTCTAGCAAATCTGATTTGACACACTACGACAGTGACATTCGACACGGCACAATGTATGTACATCTGACACTGACAGCTGATGGATGACAGATGACAGGACCTTAAGTTTTTTTTTCTAAGGCTTCCCACGGGTTATTATTTGATGACATTGCGATAGGAACGTTTTTTTATTTTATTATTATTAATATTCACATAGTATAATATAAAAATTGAAATAGCAAAAACTATAAATTATAGAAATCTGTTTGTTTTTTTCCCAGTGCACGAAAAATGCACTATCTCAATAGAATGGAAAATATTATAAGTTTTGTTCTACTTAATGTGTAGGTTTTTTTTCTCTTTTGTTTATGAAATGGAGGCTCAATAAAATATAAATTACATATATTTATGTAGCCCAGTAAATAAACTTTTAAATGAGGTATATATCATAGCTGCTGGAATTTTCTCGGAATAAAGTACCACTTCTGACCATCTCCTTTCGAGCACTTCCCTATTAGCTATCCGGTTGAAACTTTCAGGGTAGGTCACAACTCGCTGACAATACATTATAAAAAAACATGCCTTTAGATTAAGCACCTATGTTTTTAATCTACTTTTGATGATGGCTACAGTTCCGAAAATATAAGGGTTCCAACAAGGAACCCTTATATTTTCGCCATGTCCGTCTACATGTCACAGATTTTCATTACCTAATACTACAAAGTTGAAATTTTATACCTATACAAATATTAATAATCTGTATTAATAATTTGTGTTTATTGCTATGAAAACACCAACTTAAAAGACTTGTTTATTTTGTTCACTTTCACCCTTCCCACACTTAAGACAATAAAAAATATATTGTTGTACTTCATCGAATCTGAATGAATAAGTAAGTAATCGAATAGGTAAAGGTATTTTAAACTTAAAAAAATCTTTTTCTGTTTTTTCTATTTGATTTTGTGTACTAATTAGTCTGCTTTAAACTGATCAATTTGCTTGAGTTGCGCATGTCCCCCCTCAGTGAACAGTATCAATACAGTAAATATACCAAGTTAAACCAACTTTGTTGGCAAATCACATTACATACCACTATCGATTAACACCAATCACCGATTCGTTGATAAATTTACCTAAAAGCAGCAGCAAGTGCACGTTAAAACTAATCCAAAAACACGTTTTTCTTTAATGCGTTTTCGAGTTATGTCCTACCCAAAAAGTCGTGAGAGCTTCAGCCGGATAGCTAATCGGGAAGGGCTCTTTTGAGTTGCAAGATTCCACCCGGAACGACAAACCAGAATGTGACTTATTAAAAACGTGTTAAGATGTTTAAACCACAGCTAAAACAAGATCATCTACTATCATTTTTCAGCTTCAGCATTTTCAAAACAAACAAATAGCCGAGAATTTTTGAGAATTCCAAGGTGTTACAAATTTTCTACAATATATAAAACAATAAACACGAAACATGTGAGGACTCCCATCTAATGCGGGTCGGAATGTTTCATAAATAGTCTTCCCAGTCAAGAATGTTTAAAAATACGGATCCTGCACCGCCAAATCGAAAGTGAAGCATTCAAGATATGCCGATCCGCTCATACGCACAAGCCTCACGCACACACAACACCATGCTATGCCGATCGGCCGCAAGATCTCAACCTCAAGAATTAACACGGCTAATCAACCTTGTTAGCCGTGTTAATTCTGTCAAGTTCTCACGGAAATCAAAAACAGTGCAATCTTTTGTGATGAAATTGTGTATCGACCAGAAATTATCCACTCACGCACACATACGCAGCCGCCATTTGGTATGCTTCACTCGATTGTGTAAACTCCGTCTTTTTTTAAACCTTCTTGACCCCAGTATCAAGGGTGAAACTATGCGGCGAGGGATTGCTCAATTCTACCCGCATTTGTGGGTAACCTTTTCAAACGTGAGTTATGAGAGGGCTGTATTTTGAACTCAAGGGATAGAAACATTGACATACACAATTCTAAGGGTAGAAAACTTAACAGAGTTGTTGTAACTGTGAAGAAAGTTATGCAAAATGTTGTACTGTAACGAGGTCAAACCTCTTTCGTAATAATATTCATTTGATCTCTTAATTCTTTCATAATCCATTTCATTCCATTTGATAGTTTGTCATTATAAATTCTAAATTCAAATAACCTGTCATTCCAATATTGATTTTGGAGCAAACCGAATTCAAATTAATATGTTATAAAATACCTAATTAAGTTCATTACAACTGGAGATTTTAAATATATATAATAATACCTTCGTAAGCCGCTGTTTATGATCATCTCCTCCTGTTCCTGTGCTCCTAATTATTCCTGAATCCTGACCTTTTGTGTTGTCCACTGAGGCTTGGTCCCTGGGCTGTCGGAGCAAAGCCTAGGACCGCCTCGTGACAGTACTATGAAAAATATAATTTATTGTAAAGCCAGTTTTTTTCAGTAAGTGATAAATAGTTGAGCGGAACACTAGGCGAGTTAGAATCCAATGATATGATACCCAGTTCGGTCCTCGGCTCCTCAGCAATGACTTTTCTAATTAATTTTCCATCGCTCCGTGCTTCGGAGGGCACGTTAAGCTGTCGGTCCCGGTTGTTATTAATATCAGTCGTTAAGCCATGGCAGAGGCCCTCGGGTGGCCTGACAAACTCTAACACCTGAGGACAGCACTACCTCATACGATAAGTAGGTAAATTAGTAATAAAAGTTAAAATAACTATGTGGCATATAGATATGTGGATATGTGTAAGATCTTACACATATCCACATATCTTATGCAAACTGTTCAGTGGATGCCTGTATGTGGCATCCGCTGTACAGTTTGCATAAGAGGCAGTATGAAACAAAAGTGTTTACTTTTCAACAAGACAACTTCAGATCAGGGCCCATCGCTGGTCACTCCACTTGTCTTCAATAGTCACCCTTCGAACCATGTATAAATAGGTGGGTACATAAGGAAGTCAGGAAGGTCTACGAATGGTAAAAATTTCGAAAGGTACGTTTGCTCGAATGGTCATAACTGCGAAGGTTCGTTTGCTCGAATATTCTAATAAACGAGTTACTGTAAATACGAGTACACATATTTTATTTCTGATTATATTTAGCTGTTCATATACTTTTCTGTGGGCAGCACTTTTTAGAAGTTATAAGCCAAAATCTGAAAAAAAGACCGAGAATTCGAGCACCTCGCAGTTAGCACAGGTCTTTCGAAGCTGCAAATTTAGTTTTACACTACTGATATCTATCCTAACAACATCCCAAAACATCAGGATTCAGGACAGTGCCGATTTTTGCGACCTAACACGATTTTTGTGTCTACGGTGACCGGCGTCATTCTAAATTTTGTACGTATTCCACAAATTTGCGTTCGCTCAAAGATTTGTGATAACCACTTGAGGAAGATTTCCCCCATAAAAATATTTACTTAACTGTGTAGGTAGTAAAGATAAATTTATCTTTGTGAAGAACATTTTTCCTAGGAGATCTTTTTGCAAGCTGTTTTATTTACAAAGATATCCAGACTAGTATGCACTCCGGCTTTTCTTTTTAGACGTGAACTTTTTTTACGTAGACATAGATAAATGATGTAGGTAGTAAAAATGTTTAGGCAAACGCGTGAGGCCCTTATTATCGTGGGGCTGATTGCCATGGTAGCCGGTTCAATAGTGCAATTTAGAATCCAACAATACCGGATTCGGTCCTAGGCTTCTAAGTTATGTGCGGTTTTCCATCGCTCTGTGCTTCGGAGGGCACGTTAAGCTGATGTCGGTCCCGGCTGTTATTGATTAATAGCAGTCGTTAAGCCATGTAAGAAGATATCCCTCAGGCGGCCTAACAAACTCTGACACCAGAGTCCAGCACTACCTCATACGACAAGCAGACATGTTCATGGCCAGTTGAAGTGACCACTTGTGAAAGGCTGCCAGCAGCAACTGGAAAATTTGGCGTTCACTAGGAGAGACGCACGCCCAGCAGTGGACGAATGTAGGCTGATGTGAGGATGATGGTGATGGCAGAAGACGACTAAACAATTACTTTTTCGCCTAATTTTAATCACTGAAACATAGCAATACATGACACATCTCACATTTTACAATAATTATCGTAAGACAGCATCAGCGCTTATGGGAATAAAAATGCCCTATAAAAATTCAATGTGATAGCAAATTGTCACTTGGCTCACATAATGTCACACATAAAATGAGCAATATAAAAAGGTCATTTTTCTGACACGCTTCCCCTACGAGCCTATACATACATACGTACGAGGATATGTATGTTGTTATGTTGACAGTTTCCCATGTTATATATTATTCTGTAGTGGACTTCCACGACAGAATAATTTATGTAACAAAATAAACAGTGCTAGAGCTTCATACAAAAAGTGACCCACTTTCAGTTGTATTGGTTCATAGATATGAGCGACCCATGGCCCAAAAAATGGTCTAAAGAAGGACACAGGCTTTCTTTCTCTAAGAAAGAAACGATCGTACGTAAAATTCCGTAATCCACCACGCATGGCACGGTGCGGGTTAGCGAGTCCACGACTGTATTGGGCTCAGATTAGCAGGGACCGCGGAAGTACTCCATGATAGAGGGGGTAGGTGGGCAAACTTTTTTGATTGAAATAAGTATGCTCACCTCAATTTGAATTTAAAATAACATTTCTCAATAACATTTTTTATTTTTTACAATAACCTTTCTCGTTGATCCCTTTATTCTAATAATAACAATTATTTTGTACTTTTTAGTTCGGTTTCCCTTTAAAGAGTACTTATTAGATTTATATAAAAAAACAAAAACGGTTTTCAAGTTATTTTTTTTGTTATTTATATATTTAAGTTTTGTATTTACTTATTATTGACACGCTTTTGTATGGGATGTATGGGAGCGAAAAATAATCATTGCTCCAAACCAACCTCACCTGCACGCGGTCATCCTGCTGGATAACGAACGAAGCTCTGGCGACCGACAGATGGCGGTATAACCATCACAAAAACAAGCGTAGGCCGGTGACGGGCAGCAGCGTCACCGGTGCGAGAATCTACACCCTGCAATCGCCAACCAGCATGCCCAGCGTGGCGATTTTTGGGCAAATCTTCCTTATGAACGGTACAAACAAGAAATGGCCCCCAGTTCCCGGTCGCCCTGCTAGTCCTGACCAAGGTAGCGGTCAAGGAAATGGCAGGGCAGGGGTGCGAAGAATCCCCGGGCTACCGTAGGCCACCCGAAACAAAAACAACTGACCCTGGCTACGTACGACGGACGAACGATTAGGCTTGACGATCACATGGCGCAACTCGAGACGGAGCTACCAAGATAAGGTGGCACATCCTAGGGTTAAGTGAAGTCCGAAGCTCTCTTTGGTTGTTGTTACACGGGGAGCCTGTTTTGGCAAAAGTTTGTAGTTCTACATACGGCCTTTATGATGTAAAAATCGTTGATCCTGAACATCTTGGTCAGGATAATAGGACAACCTTATCAAATTATTGTATTGTCATCGGTCCTTGATAAGTGTACAAAGTTTCAGTTCAATCTGAAGTTTTGAAGTGGGGGAAAATCACGTTCGAAAATTCCGATACAAACACACATAAGGTGGAACTAATAAAAACGTGATAAAAAATATTCTTTTGCTCTCTCCGGCAATTTTTCTTACGTACAAGCGCTTTTTCATTTAAGAAAAGCCAAAGTTCAGAGAAATCCTCTTTACCAGGTAACTAAATTGGAGCGGGCGCGGCATCCCCCGTTTGATTTTAGGTGGGTCTCTGCAGATCCTTCCGCGGTCTCTGCAGATTAGACTAATCGGAGTCATGGCACACCTAATGTGATATAGCTATAGATATAGAACATAACAAATCGTTCGAGTTTAGGTTCTGCCGCTCCCGCGTGGTGGTCCTGTGCGATTTCTTCAGCGGTCGGCTAGCGGTCGGTTATTTCGGTAAAATGCCATTTATATGGACGATCATATATAATCAAAGCAAACATCGCGGCTTGTTTGCCTAGTAAAACTTGCCGCAAGTGTTCAAAAGTGTACTAAATCAGACGAATTCTACTTTTGAAATTCATGGTATAAAATATTAGATTTTTACCAAATTAGTTACGTCTATTTGGATTTTGGTTCGCGTATACGTGAAAACTAGTGGACCGACTGCAATGCGGTTTTCACTGTTTGATAGCTTAGGTTTTGACTTAAAATCTGGTGTACTATTTCGTATCTCATTCAATAAAATCCATACCAATATATTAAAGTAAAACGTTGTCCACACACAAACAGGCCCACTTGTGAAAAATATGTGTACTGTGCTCTAGGTGCCTGACTCAATATTATTCAAAAGTTTTTCGCGTACGCGTTTTTCGATTGTTTACAATTTTTATGACCGCTCGCTAGTTGTCCCTTTGAAACTGAATCCTGTTGGTTTTGCCACACCCAGTTAAAACTGGTAAAATGTATCCTAAGTAGGTTCCTTTAAGCGTAATTCAACCTCTTTGCTAGTTACTTTATGTATGAATGCTGACCAAGATTATTATATCATTCCAAGACAAAGAGTATACAAATATTGCGTAAGACTCCAAGACGTCATATTGATTTGAAAGTTCGGAAAAGGAATGCGTTCTTCGATTGTTTTCAATTTGAGCTTTGAACTTTTTCGAGCGCCTCCTTTGTCACAGTACGTCATATATTCTTACCTCTTTCTCCATGGTGTATTTTTATTTTCATTAAAGGGTTGCTGCCTTCAGCCAGCGTTCAAGTAGGTAATTTTTGTATTTTTAATGCTTGAATCACACGAGGTCTATAAGACTTACAACTTGACTTACTATGCCGGTACAACACATTTTCCTAGTTATTTTACCGCCTGGACAAGCGGCTTAGCAACTATGAAATGAGACTCGTTATTATTCAACAAACGACACCCACGCGGAAAGAAAAGTTTCGAAGTGCCATTAGCATAAATAAATTAAAGTCCTTCATGAGTACAGGTGAAAAGTCCTTCATGAGTACAGGTGAAAAGTCCTTCATGAGTACAGGTGAAAAGTCCTTCATGAGTACAGGTGAAAAGTCCTTCATGAGTACAGGTGAAAAGTCCTTCATGAGTACAGGTGAAAAGTCCTTCATGAGTACAGGTGAAAAGTCCTTCATGAGTACAGGTGAAAAGTCCTTCATGAGTACAGGTGAAAAGTTTTGCTCGTGTTAGAATTAACTTCTAATACTCATCGTTTCTGTCTGTTATCGGACTTAGTAATTCTAAAGTAAGTATTTAATAATATTATTTTAAAGCCTTAAAGTTACCATTGCTGACCTTCTCTCAGAAATCCCTATCTCTATCCCCACTAACATTTAAAGCGAAATGTTGTCTGCTCGTTAGTTTGTTTGGTGCGCTTTCAAGCGAAAACGGTTGGACAGAATTTGATGAAATTTTGTATGCAAATGCTGTACACCATAGATACCAACATAAGGTACTTATAATTCCGGAAAAACGACCACCAGGGAAAGCCGCAGGGTGCAGCTAGTACACTATAAGGCCACAATAATTTAACTATACCCTGTTCCATGATCTTAGATATTTTATGTAAACAAAGAAATGTCGGTAGGCCACCAAAAACAACTTGACTGGGCAAAGTACAATGGACGAATGCTTAGGCTGGATGAGCATTTGGCACAGTTGGAATTGGAATTGCATAGTATACGTTGGCAGATCCTAGGGCTAAGTGAAGTCCGAAGAGAGGGAGCGGCCTTAAAATAAAATAAAAATAAAAATCGACTCAGTACTGTCATCAGCATACTGCATACCTAAAGGTACCGGACTTCAGAAGGTCATTAATGTGCAGTAAAAACAGTGTAGCCGAGAGAACCGATCCCTGAGGTACACCGGCATTGATAGCCATTTGATCAGACGAGCAGCCCTCTAGGACTACAGTATAGAATAGACTCTCGCGCATTAAGCGATCGTTTAACTATTTAAAAACAACAATTGCTTAAATTAAACAAGATCGCGCGACGGATGTTAGCGTATGTTTTTTTTTAAATATATTGTATGGGTATCTAATTTTAAATACTTATTTGAAACCAAACTAAATAAACATGGAGGATGAAGCGGGGGTACGCTAACATCCAATGAAGTACGTATTCACGACAAACCTAATCGGTCTGAACAAATATTAGCTCTCTGCTTCCAAGATAATTTGCGTACAGCTAATTTCGGATGTTGTGTTTATGTTCCACTATGTAATTAACTAAACAGTTACGAGTATAATCCGTACTTATAGGTACACTTATTTTATTGGCTTATCTCGAGGGAAAATATTCATCAACAACATGAATTACTTAAATATACACCTACCTAAACAACGAATTTAGTTACGCCACTTACTTGACTTAAAAACTTATTTTCTCAACTAAACTTAAGTAGATTTACCATTATACAAAACAAATACTTTTGCAACAAAATACGATAAATGCAGAGCGATGGTAGCCTAACGGTACAATAATCCAACGATACCGGGCTCGATCTTAGGTTCCGCACCAATGACTTTTCTGTTAAGTTATGTACGGGTTTCCATCGCTTCAGAGGGCACGCTAAGCTGTAGGTCCCGGATGTTATTGATTAATAGCAGTCATTAAGCCATATCAGAGGCTCTCGAGCGGCTTGACAAACTCTGACACCAGAGGCCAGCACTACCTCATACGACAAACAAACAAACAAAACACTAAAAACTTGTCTACATGCATTCTTGTCTTGTTCAAATCCCGCGAGGTGCAATCATTTGTGTGATGAGCAGAAATGTTTGTGTCCGAGTCATGGATGTAATATTCGTATCTATGTATATCGTAGACAGAGAAACAAAAAGACAACTAGATAGCTTCCATCGCACTCATACAAGAAAGAGAACAACTTATGCATAGATCTTATGAAAAAATGAGACAGAACGATATGATCTTTTGTTGCAGCTCGCGTGCCGGTTTTTTCAAGGTCAGCACTCCTGCTAAACAATTTTGACAGTACGCCATAGTTTTGTATGGTTTGTGAGAAAAATTGTGTGTTGCCTGCATTCGATGTGAATGTTCCCTAGACCCTTTTAGTATTTTGTGCTCAAACTACACATTTTTTTTATTAACATTATCTTATTGCATTGGTTCTCATGTGTACCAATAGTAAATTTAATTTCATGTAATATCGTACGATGTTGTTAATAAGCATACAGAATAGCAAGTTTATTCGAGAGAGCAAGGGCACCTACAACTATTTAAATGCCTTAATGTGAAACTTGAAAACTGAAATACTACATACATAAAAACTGTGTGAGCGGCCTTACAAACATTGAAACCGGAGGCCCACATTACTTCATACGACAAACAAACAAACAAACAGTGTGAGAAGACATTCCGTGGATTTTGGATACTGTAAGCATGTTCAATACAAAATGTTTGTAGAAATTGTAAAAAAAGCTTTCTGAAGTTTCTTTTACCCTTATCCACATTAGGCCTTATCTTTTTAAGGTACGAGATCTTACAACACCTAGAATAATTCAAATTCTCAAAAAAAAAACTGACTATACAATTTTCGTAGATTTGCAATGTCTCTATAAACCATCAATAGTTCATAATATGATATTGAATCTGGGATTACTTAAAATCAGGGTAAAAGTTTTAATATGGCAGCACACCCACCTATGGTTCTATCTCACAAGTGGCACGACAACCAAGTGTCTCTTGGTTTCTCTTTCTACGATGTACAGGGTTTGGGTTGTGGAGTTTGGGGTGTGGAATTGTCCCAATTTTTTATTTGTTTTTATTCTGTTTTTTTTTTACATTTGGTATTGTTGTTATGTGCGCAAAATTTAGTTAAGACTAAATCATTATAAAACTGACAGCAACAGCCAATAAACTCAATTTCACACAAAACACTAAAAGTACTAATTTTAATCATGAACCCTCGTGAAAAAAAGAAGCCAGTACGAGACCACAGAATAAATAATAGACGGACGTAGAAAGGCGCTTCTGGTTATTAAATCAATATTTTTAAAGAAGCTTCATAAACTGCACAATATTCTCCGTTTCACGCAATTATCACAATAAAATCTGTAACAAGAATGCAATTTATTTTCCAGCTAGCGGTCAAAGCCTACCAAGCTTTTATAACCGTATATTTCCACTACTGGCCACATTCCCACCTTATCATTATCAGTCCACTGCTGGACATAGCCTTCTCCCAAAGCACGCCATTGAGCCCGATCTTCGGCTCTTCTCTTCCAAATGCTTCCAGACACTTTGTGCATATCGTTGCTCCACATCGATAGAGATTGCTTTGCTACCGAAATCGGTTGCCAAGTCCGATTATAACGATATTTGGAAGTCTACCAAATACCTATGCCAATCATGATCAATGTCAGTCACGGATCTCTATGGATTTGCTGTGCCGTACTTTCGTTTGTGCTGATTCAAAGCGCCCGACCGATGATGATGAGGACCCATGGGACTAAAACTGACACTATTTAATCTCCTGACATTAGTCCTAGAATTTATAATAGTACAAATACCTTAGTTCAGTGGATGCTCACTACTGCCAAAATAGTATATCAACGCCAAAATGGCGATAACCAAATGCTCTCATTGCGACGTTCGTCAAGAGCTACAGTCAAGAAGCTTATATGTTATAGTATATAATTATAAGCTTCTTGGCTACGGACAAGAGCCTTTCTAGAAGACGGAGTAATATGCAGTTGTCTATGATGTCAGTACCGATATCGATGACAATCGATAGCTTTAACAAATCTGACGATGATATAGACTTCCAACATATATAAGGTACAAGGTAATATCTCAAATCATACAAACTAAAAATGAACTAATTTTCAAACACAGGTGCTTTGAGAACCAGGAAAGGCAATTCAGAGAATGGGCAGCATCACTTTCCTGTGTAACAACATCTACTGTGATCACCAAGCCGCCTGCCAGGCGTACTGGTGATCATGGCAAAAAAAATATGGGAGAGGCCCATGTCAAGGAAAATATACCCATGTTCAGTAGTGGGTTTCTTCGATTTGATGATGATGATGATGATGATGATGATGATGGAATAATTTTTCTGAGTTAAGCGACTACTTCATAAACGGCTTTTTAAAAGCTTGCTTTAAAAAGTGTCAACCACAGATATGTAATAAGATTGGAACCCGGAATAATACAAAATCAGAACATCAGTCTCACGGTTTTGGTTTCAGTACCTCTGCAGCATTAGGATTTGGGGATAAAAGGTTCAAATTATTATAATATTGTGTTGTCATGGGGCTGAATCCTTGTGTCAAGTTTCGTGAGAATCAACTATCGCAAGATAATATTATGACAAGGTCCTACTAATGAACCTAAAGAAATCCATAGAACAAGTAAAATTATTATACAAATACAAAATTATTATAAAAATACAAAATTATTATAAAAATACAAAATTATTATAAAAATACAAAATTATTATAAAAATACAAAATTATTATAAAAATACAAAATTATTATAAAAATACAAAATTATTATAAAAATACAAAATTATTATAAAAATACAAAATACCCGACTACGAACAAAATGATTGAATACGAGCTAATTGACTGCAAAAATAATCACACTTATATTATAAAGGCGAAACTTTTGATGTATGTAAGGGTTATCTATGGTAAGAGTTTGTATTTTGGTCACTTCTTCTCGCTTAAATGGCTGAACAGATTTTGATGAAATTTGGTATTTTATTTATTTATTCAATTAGGCACACAAAACAGGATACAGTCATATTCATGAAATGGCTTATGTAATATTACAAGATTCAAGCTGGACCATATCCCTGAAAATGTGTACACATCATGGCCAATTGGTATATTATATTATACAAAAAATTGCGCCCGCGGCTTTGCCCGCGTTGACTTCCTATGTCCTTTCGTTATAATTTTTGTGGTGTTCTTTGTTCATGTGAAAATAGCCTATGTCCTCACAATGCACGCCATTTTTTTGCAGCTAACTTTCGGATGCCTGTCGAGTAGCCTGAGATTGAAGCCGAGCTTGGTTTTGCTCTGGCGTCTCGGAGGCACGTAAGGATGCTTGTCAACTGGCTTGCGACTGACGCCAAGTTTCATTCTGATCTGATGTCTCAGAGGCTTGCATAGATACCTGCCGAAGGGTTTGCGAGTATACCCGATCTTGGCTTTGCTCAATCGTTTCTTGAGATCGTAGTACAGATTGCCGTTGAGCTTGCACTTGAAGTCTTATTTGGGTTTGAGCCGATGATTCACCCCACCGCGCATCTTTATAACATGTTATGTCATTATAATAAAACCAGAATTTGAAACGTATACAATTACATATCAAAAATTTGTAAACATTAATCTAATTAAATCAGTTGCGAGATTAACGCATGAGCGAATTCAGATTCTAAAGAGCCAACTGTTCAACTGTTCAACTTTCAACTGTTGCAAAGAGAATATAAATACGGGGGGAATTTTGCTTTGGAATTTTGAAGAAATTTGACATATTTGTATATGTCAGTTTCCTTCAACATGCCAATGCAACAATTAAATAGCCCATTCAATTTAAATTTAAACAAACGAAAGCGAACATATTACATAGCAACTATTTGTTAACAACAAATTGAAATCAACATTTTGAACTTTTAAAACCGTTACCATTCAAATCAGTTCGAACTTTAAACAATAAACACAATTCAGTATTATTAGACCACTATCATTTTATCATTAGACCACTATCATTTTATCATACATTTCATTATCATCATCATTTCAATATCCACAACAGTTATCGATAGACATAATGTTGGATCCTTAGATAGTTAGATCTTTGTACTCGGAAAATCTTGTCACCGCAATTCAGAAAATTCGTTTCGTTTATCATCGCCATCTAATTTAATTTTTGGAACCAACCAATCTGTCAACAAGATATAAGTTCAAAAACTAAAACCCGACTACGGTTGGGTAAAAAATAGCCTTTGACACTCTTACGATGAAGACGAATCCATTGTCAAAATCGGACGAAGTATTTAGTTTGAACACATAACCCTTCCTTTGCTTCAACGTATTCAGATAAAAATAGCCTATGACACTCTGTACCTGAAGACGAATCGATCGATCTCGCTTGTCTAAATCGGACCAATAGGAGAGACGGTGGAACATCCACATAACCACATAAATAAACTTTTGAACTCATAACCCTTCCCTTGCTTTGCTGTAGTCGGATAAAAAATAATGTTAGACCCAACTTTGTACTCGGAAAATCTTGTCACCGCGATTCAGAAAATATGTCTCGTTTAACATTGCCATCTAGTTTGATTTTTGGAACTAATCTGTCAAATATATCTCTCTCTCTCTTTTTTATTCGATGGCTTCTGCGGAGGCACTGGCCTACTAGCAATTTCGCCAATGTCAAGTGTATTTTACAGTTTAAAGTAATGTCACGTCACAGTCAATTATAGTCAAAGTCACGAATCAGTAAAATGGTGGACATTTACTGAAACTTCTGAGGGAGATTTAGAAAAATCACAATATGTCATTTATTTCTGCGTTTGATTCTTTTGCCCGCACTCGTGCACGTTAACGAACACCTAATGGTTAATATTCCACCAATATTACACATTAACACTCGAAGAAACACAAAATTGAGAATAAAATCAAACTTTACATCACAACATTTTGATTTTTTTCAAAAAACCCGTCAAATATATGTTAGAAGGTAAAATAGTTGTTTGTCGTCAGAAACGCCAAGTTTAATCCGTCAGTTCACATAAAATAATTTCCTGTTTTCCCGCAGTAACTTACCATTTTCCGGGATAAAAAGTATCCTATGTTGGTCTCTATATTGTACAGTGCCTATTTACAAAGTTTCATCAAAATAGGATCATCCGTTTTGACGTGAAAGCTCCCCAAACAAACAAACAGACAACGTTTCACTTTTATATATTGGTGTGGATTAAAGTTTTTATTAAACAAAGTTACTAAGAATACAACATATTTAGGTATGTTTTGGTCTTGAAAACAAATTTAAGGTTTAGGAAGAATAGCCAAAACATCCCTTTTGAATTTAGGCAATTGTAGATTGAAAATATCAATCGAGCTATGATTTGTAGTCAAAGAGTAATTGTACTGACGACTCATCCTGACGGTTGAAAAAGGAATTTATATTAGTGTAGACCTGTATTGAGAAAATATTTAGGTGCGGTTGGCAAGTTCTGGGCTTGGTGTCAAATTTCACGTGTCAGTGTATGAAAGAAAACAAACTGTAAATAATTTTGAAAAGACAAATTACCTAAATCGTTGTAAGTGCGTCGAGTTTTCTGGGTAAGTAGTTTAAACTTTTCTAATTTGGCAGAATACGACCTGATGCTTCGATTCCAGCCATATCTGTAGCATATGATGTTTAGGCACTTTTTATGGACTCGCTCTATTCTATCACTATGCACTGCATAATGCGGGAACATTATAACAGCATTGTATTCGAGAATACTGCGAATCAATGCAAAATAAAGGTACAGGAGACTTCAAGGATTCTTAAAAACTTTTGTGGCATGTGAGAGAAAACCTTACAGTTGAGTACTTTTATTAGTGATATAGTCATAGTGTTCACGGAATATCACCTTATCATCAAATATGACTCCGAAATCTCTAACTACCGATTTTCTTTCTAGACGATGATCTTTTAATTTGTAGTCATACAAAACTTTTTGAAATTTGGTTGTGAAAGAGATAGCGAAACATTTTTTGACATTTAAGTATATATGGTTATCTTCACACCATTTAACAACAGTGACAAAATCAGACTGTAAAGCCTCTGAGTCCTTTGTGCTATTAACTATGGAATAAAGTTTAAGGTCGTCTGCATATAGGAACTGTTAATTTTGATGATAAGATCGTTGATGAAAGCAATAAAGAGGAGCGGCCCCAAGTGACATCATGTCCTGCAGAAATCACAGCTGAAGTGATTTCTGCAGGAGAGGATAAGAAGCCCTTAACTGCAACTAGTTGACTACGCCCGTTGAGATATGATTCAATCCACCTTAATAAATTACCATGCACACCATATGACGCCAGTGTAACTCATAAGATAACTTTTTGTCATCGCGACCATCATGGAGGAGGATCTGCCATCCTGACACGCCTTGGAATGGACTGCGTGGATCTACCGGATGTAACGAACCTGTCAGTTGAGTACATAGTGGAATGTAGTGCAGTAGAGATAAAGTCACTAAACACAATTGTGATAAATATATACAGACCCGATCGGAACATTGAGACATTCTTTATCTTCATAGAAAAATATTACAGCTAATAAAATCAAGATTAATAAGCAACAACAATAATAACTGTCGATTTTAAGTTAGATATGTGAGAAAACTCAAAAGAGTGTCAAAGGCTTAAATTTAATGCTAGAATATAATTTAAGACAAATGATAAAAGAACCTACGAGAGTAACAATTTCATCATCAACGTGTTTTAGATCTTTTATTTACAAACAGCAAACAACACAGAAGTAGAAAATAATGTTTTTTCGGACCATAGAAGCGTAATTTACAGCCAACAATTATTAAAAACACACAAGTGCAAATATTCATTGTATGTTAAAAAACGCACATATAATGATAGAAAATCAATGGGAATGACATATTAGATTACAATTCTGACATAAATGTGACATACAATATATTTCATCAAACTTTACAAAATATCCTAAATTGTTGTATTCTAAGAAAACGTATTAAATTAATCCAGAAAAAACCAAAATCGTATTTAACGACAAGTGTTTTTTCAAAACACTACAAAACATATAGTAAAATATTAAAAAAGTGCGTTAAACTATCAAAAAAGTTCAACTTTATAAGTGAAATGAAAACCTCAAAACACAAAACATAAACTATGTGGTCTATAATAAAAAATGTAACGAAACCAAATAAAGGCAAAAATAAACCAAAAAAATATCTGTTCACAAATAAATAATACTACAATAAATTCGCCGCATCAAGTTTCTAAATCATTTAACGATCATTTCGCATCTGTAGGCACAATAGATAACAGCTGTTCTGGAGCGCACGCACCATGCGGCCATCCAGTGCATGTACCTACAACCAACTCGATGTACCTAGAACCGGTTACGGAGCGAGAAGTTTATTACATCATTCGTAATATGAGTAAAAAACAAAAAAAAAAAAAAAAAAAAACGAAGCTTCGGAGTAGACGAATGGGGGGAATCCCCCACGCTGTGATAAAAAAGTGCGCTGCGCTGAATTATCACCTATATTATCGATATTAGTCAATAAATCCTTCAATGAAGGAGGTTTCCCCGATAAATTGCGAAAATTAGGCCGATTGCTAAGAAACTTATTAATTTAGATAATCCGACAGTCCGATTGCACTTCTGCCTGCCATATAAAAATATTCGAGAAGGCAATGGCCAATCGAGTATACCGATTTATCGAAAAAAAATACATTTTAGACTATAATCAATTTGGATTCCGACAAAATTGTTCTACTACCCTCGCAGTATATGTACAAGAAATATATAATTGTAGGAATGATGGAAAATATGCCCTTGGGCTCTTTTTGGACATGACTAAAGCTTATGATCGAGTAGCCCATGACATCTTTTTACAAAAAATATACGGATCAAAATTATAACCGACGTAACAAAGATAAGTTAATTTTACCGGATATTCGTCTGTCAACTATCCGACAGACGAATATCCGGTAGAAAAAAAAAAAAAAAAAAAAAAAAAAAAACAGAAGACATAAAACCCACATATTTAGCAGAAAATTTAAAGCATTATTATTAAAACAATGCTATTATTCGGTTGACGAGTTTATTAGACTATAATGAATGGTAAAAAATGATAACATTAAAAGGGAAAATAATACTAGTGATTAATTATGACATGACTAATATGACATTGAAAATAAGTTAAAAATCGACATTGTATATAAAACTGACAAAGTAGGGAATATTAATTGAAATGTAATTTTGTTTATATAGAAATATATTGTAACTCCACTCATGAGTGCAGCGCCCTGACAGAGCACACGTATTAGTTACTAATAAGACATCTTTGTAACAACTGTCTGTGTAGACAACATGTAGATGTTGGCATTATTAAAATCAAATCAAATCAAATAATTTATTTATAAGAATATTGTAAATACAGGTGTTTATAGTTCATTAGATCAATATTCAAACGTTCCCGGCGTACAAATATTCATAATTATTTTATAACAAACACATGGAAATAAGATTAATCATTCAATTAAAAAAAAACAGAATGTCACATTTACAATTGAAAATAAAATCATGAATAAAATTGAATTAATAATGTTTGAATAAAATTGGGTAAAATGTCAGACAACTTAAAAATACATTATAATTTATCATCTATGAATTCCCTAACTGAATAATAGCATTTCTGTTTCAAAAATTTTAAGAGTTGGCAGTTAAACATATTATAATTTAACTCTTTGTAACTGTTGGGCAATTTATTGTAAAGGCGTATTGCCATACAGTAAACATTATCACTGTATACCCTTAATCTCTGATTAGGTACATACAATTTAAATATATTCCTATTATTAACTCTAGTTACAACTTCATTATGTCTGCTAAAATACTTATCATTTTTGTATACAAAAATGCAAATTTCATATATATAGAGACAGGGTAAGGGCAATATATTTTTATCTTTAAACAATGGCTTACAGCTGTCTAAGGGCTTTTCTTGGCACAATGCTCTCAGACACTTCTTTTGTGTTATGAAGGCTCTCCCTGCGTCCACAGAATTGCCCCACATTATGATACCGTAGCGAAGAAGTGAGGATACGTAACCATGGTAGGCGCTAATTGCAGCCTCCATTGTGGCTACATGTCTTAAGCGATAAAGCACATACACAAATCTTTCCAGTTTTGCACATAAACTGTGTACATGTTCTTTCCAGTTGCAGTGCTTATCAATTGTTATTCCCAGAAACAAAGTTGATTTCACCTCATCTACTACATTTTCACCATACTTAATTTTAAGTTTAATAGGATTGCTGTTGTAATTCTGAATTTGGATCATCTTGGTCTTGTTAATATTTACGTGTAAATTATTGTACGTAAGCCAATTTATAATAGAATTAAGTGCTGTATTAATTTCGGACTCAAATTTACTTATATCTCTACCTTTTATAACAAGGGTAGTATCATCGGCGTATAGAACACACTTATGTTCAATAATGTTAGGCATGTCATTTATATAAATCAGAAATAGGAGCGGTCCTAGAATACTCCCTTGGGGAACTCCACATCGATTGACACTATAATTTGACCTGTTAACAATCTTACTGACCCTGAAAAACTACAAATTTCAACACACTGACGGCGAAAACTTAAATAGCTTTCCAGCTAGTCTAGCGTTGTTCCTCTCATTCCATACTTCTCAAGTTTGAACAAAAGCAATTTATGATTAACAAAGTCAAATGCTTTAGACATATCAAGAAATATAGAGATGACTGGTATTTTATTATTCAAACATTCAGTAATAAGTCTAGTTAATAAAAAACAAGCTGAGGATGTTGAGCAATTCTTCCTGAAACCAAACTGCTCAGGCTTAAAGATTTCATGTTTAGTAATGAAATTATAAATCTTGGTATACGTAACCTTTTCAAAAATCTTTGAGATTACTGGGATTAGAGTGATTGGTCTATAGTTATTCATATTTTTATGGTCACCCTTTTTATGTAACGGTTTGACCAACGAGAGCTTTAATCGTTCGGGAAATGTTCCTTGTGAAAATGATAAATTAACAAGGTGAGACAATGGATCTGACACAAATTTCGCACACTTTTTTAGCATTTTCGTATTAATATCATCGAAACCAGTCGCATTTGTGTGTTTCAGTGAGTTAATAATTCTATAAATGTCATAAGGATCAGTTGGGGTCAAAAAAAATGTATTTATATTATTAGCTATATGATTGGGATAGTCAAGATACTTTACACGTTGCGAGTCAACATTTTTATTGGTTATGTCAATAAAAAATCTATTAAATATTTCGGCAATCCGATGAGGTTCATCAAAGTCTTCATTATTAATAGAAATAGTACTTATCACATGGGAGATATCATCTGCATCAACGTTATCTTTAATTATTTTCCACGCTGCTTTGCTGCAGTTATCAGCGTTCATTATATAACGCGTGTTTTCAATTTTCTGCGCCTGTGAGATACATTTTTCAAGAATTCTATTATAATTTTTAAATCTATTTTTAATGATACCTTTATTTGCGGGATACAACCGATATTGTAAATATAGATGGCGCTTAAAAATAGTGGATTTTTTAAGTCCCTTAGTAATCCATCTGTTTTTTATTGGCTTATTTGTATTTTTGACACTTATAACCGGGAAACATAAGTTGTAAAACAGTACAAACAGCTCATGGAAGCAGTCAAATGCCACGTTGATTTCGTCACTGTCATAGACTTCTTCAAATGATAAAACTGAAGGCTTGTTATGAATTTACGAACGTTGTCCTCGCTGAAGTCTCTTTTCTTAGGGAACCAGAACTTAAGTTTTTTGTGTCTCCCTTTAGTAATTTCAAGCTCAAAATCAATCATTTGTGCTGTTTCGTGGTCCGATAAAGCAAGATGATGCAGACTACACTGTACATTTATAAGGTTGCTTGCAATCAAATCAATACAAGCTGCTTTTCTTGTGGGTCTCGTTACGTGTATATTTATATTGTAATTGCTTAGTGTCGAGGTAAGATCTTTAGTAATATTATTGTTCTTAAGAGTGTCTATATTCCAATCCCCACAAATAATAATTATTTTATTCTTTTTGGAAAGTTTATTGAGCAACTCATTTAGTTTTGCAATAAAAATTGCAGAGTTTGATTTAAGTATTCTGTAAATACAAATAATAAAGAGCTGTTGGGTAATTATTTCTGTGGCACAGTATTCAAAATGATAAAGGACAGGCTCTACTAAGTTATTGATACTTTTGCAATCCAATTCAGTTTTTGCCAAGATACAAGAACCTCCTCTCCGTTGGTTCGGTCTTGAAAAACATGAGACAAATTTGTAGGTTTTAAGCTTAAGATTTGATTCCTTTTTTGAGTTCTGTTGCTAAATCTAGACGCAGCTGATCCTTACGTTTTTGCACGGTTTAATAATATGGAATAGTTCCTTTTCTGGCTTTGGTAACATTACGTAGTTTGCTTCTGGATGGCATAGAGGTATGTTTACTATTTAGCAGTTTAAATTCATAATCTATCAGCTTCTTAAAATTAATATTGTCAATTTCAATGTTCAGTTTCATACAAATTATTAGAAGTAAAATCTCTAGTATCGATTACATCACAGTTTGGGAAGGTTGTTGCGAAAAGTTTTGTATTTTGGTTTAACAAGGACACATTTAAATAGCGGTTTTGAAGTACATTAATAATAAAAACTTTGTTATTTTTAAGCTTATGTAGGGCACTACACAACTCTGATCAATAGATAGGGGTTTTCATCATTAGCTCCAAGTCCAAGAACTATTACATCATTTTCCTGCAAGCCTTTCGCACAATCATTAAGTATTTGCTTCTATGTTGCATTGGGCATAACTATTTCACTAGCTGTATAAATGTTATTCCATTTGTTGGCATCCCTTTATTGGATGATTTTCCGTGCAAAGCCCTGCACTTGCTGGTCTCCTAAAATTAGAATTTTTGGGATCCTATTCTTCATTAGGTTATCTTTATTTTCCGGGCATACTGAGTTAGTAGTCGTTTGTACACTCGGTACTCCAAAGTTGTTAGCCAAGTTGGTTGAAACTACAGATTCTGGATGCTTTGGTCTGTAAACTTCAATTTGCCTAGCGATCGTATTTGTTGAATGAAGTTGTGAAACTCTTAGGTGTCCTTAAATTAATATTTATTATCCTTTTACTGATGGGAGTTGATAAAGTTTGCTTTCTAAGTGGCGTATTACATTTGCTCGTACCTGATGTAATTTTTTTCAGTAGTTCTATTTTTGTTTCCTTTTCCAGTAATGCTTTCTTTAGATCTGTTATTTCAGAGTTCAGACTAGAAATTTCTTTATGCGCTGAGCAAAGCTCTGAATCTTTTTCCAGTACCTGTTACTTCAGGTTAACAATTACGGAAGTGTCAGCGTTCAAAGGCACTCTGTTTCACTCTGAGCCGTCAGGTCCAACATTGTGGAATTAATCATTGATGTACTAGATTGTATGATGGAGATGTCATGCTCTGAACGGGCTCTTCTATGCCTTCGTACAATTATGTCCTCCATTTTATTAAGTTAAGTCGGAGCCGAAACCGATATGATAACAATGTGAAAAAGAAGAGTGCAAAAAGAAAAAAAAAATTTTTTTGTGAGTTTCTAACCGTGGGTGTTCAGACCGAATTGATCCACCGCACGCCTCGAGACCAAAGTAGCTGTGATGATAGCGGTGAAATTAGCTGTCGAGTACTAGTTCACATTAGACTCACGACTCTCACAGAAGTTGGCATTGTACATAGAATCCAAAGGTCAAATTATGTTTTGAATTGAACGAATTCCAGTTAACGGTTGGTTATTTTGGCACTTTTCGTTAAAAACATAGTAATACTGCACTGATTCTGTTAGTTTATGCACTGATTTGCTCATTTAATTGTAAAGAATGTTTTTGTACATCTATTTAGACGAATTGTTTGTAATTTGCGTCGTTTCAATATCGACTATTTTGAGACTGAGTTTTTATGAGTATCACTTGCACAATTGTCTGAAAAACGATACTATTTGTTTATCACAGCCTTTAACACACATTGACAACACTTTAAACTTGAAGTATTTAGTTTACGAATTTAAAATATTTTTTGTTGCGGAGCCGATGTTTATCGTGTAGCGCCACCTAGCGGAGAGTCAATGAATAAGTTTTTATGGTTAACCTTATGGAAGGCTTCAGAAAAGTCTGTCTAAACGCTGTCCATTTGCGTTCTTTTGGCAAAATCACTACAAATAAAATGTTTATATTTAAGTAAGTTGGAAGTTGTGGACCGATTTCGTATAAACCCATGCTGTCTAGGTGATAATAATAGCTGGATGTGATGATAGAGCATCATAAACGAATGATTCAAAGAGCTTGCTCAAACAAGACAAAATACTAATAGGCCGATAGTTCTCGGGTTAATATTGAAATGTACTTTATAATGGGCCTTATAATTTGTGATATTTGGGTTTAAATATTTATAATCTTGTTCGTAGATATAAACATCCTTCAATCAAACATCCAACTAAATTTGTTTTAAATGAGAAATGGCTCAAAGTCTTCAAGACACCAACATTCCGAAAGCGAGTCTTGAATAATGTTTTGCAAGTTTATTCGGTTTTAACCCTAACAGTCTGCGAGATTGCCTCATATAACGAAGTAAGCTTTGTGGAGAACTTGAGGCAGAAAATTGCAATGAATAAATTGTTACTGTAATTTCATCGCGTGGCCTTTGCCGCCCGCGCTATTCGTTATTTTTATCATAGAGGCAGTTTAAAGAATTGTGTGGAAAGCTTATTAATGTAATCTAGGAAGAATTAGCGATTCATTTTTGTTTTAACAAAAATGACTTAATTACCTGTAGCCAGGTTGAGGGACGATCTGCGGAAAGCGGTGTGCAGAAAATGGATGAGGAGAGCTGAATACAGAGCTCAGTAGCGTGCGGGCCACACACGGAGAGGCGCAGCCTGGAGGCTTGGACTGAAGGCCAAATCCATCCGGCCGACCGGTGTGTAGGACGTCAGGCGAACCCTTCAGTTGAGTTCAGTTTGTTTCAGTTCACTCTGATCTTCGGACGGACGCAGACACCGCTGTATTATTAACCTCCAAGACTCAGTTCATCAATACTATTATGACGCTCTGACTCTAGTGGGACTTCTTTCATCATCAACATAAAAAACAAAAGAAGAAATAAAAAGCGTGAATTATGAACTAAGGGAGTGGTTGAGAAAGAGAAAAATATACTTTTACATTAATTTATTGTCTGAATTAAAATTTAAAGCATTGAGCATTGTTGCGCATGAGATACGTACTGCGCACGGGTCAAAGCGGCGCGCGCAACTGTCGCGCGGACGCTACACAAGTACACACGCACCGGCCCGGCCTGCGGTCTCAACAGGCCGTCCGGCCATCAAATATTTCATTCGATGGAAGGCCGCATACGGCCGCGCCTTCAGTTCGGGATTTTGTGCTACACACGTGAAATTTGGCCGGATGGATTTGGCCTTCAACCCAAGCCTACAAGCCGCGTCTCTCCGTATGGGGCCTGCTTTAGAAGAGGCCTACGTCCAGCAGTGAACAAATACAGGCTGATGTTGAAAATGATGATGGCGTTCATTAAACATCATCGGAGTTCATTGTAAATACCTATTATCGTAATATATCACTTTTGCAACAAGGAGAATGATAAAATCTTAATGTGGACCAAAGCAATAAATTAGGTAAACTAAATAAAATATTAGGTTCTAATTCTTTGAGTTTGAAATGTGCTTTCATGGGCCGGCTCGGGAGTTTAATCTTCCACAAGAAAGGAAATACTCGTCAAAATCTAGAGGTGCTTCTGAAATACGTCCTAGAAGACAGCACCAAGATAAAATGATACGGGGAGAGAAGTTTATTTTTTTGTAATTTATTGTGGTGTATGACCATGCCCGTTGGAAAACAGCCGTGCAACCGTAGGTGTAGATTTACTTAAGTTATTTTTACTTTAACACTCTCAAATTGCCTATACACCAAGTAAACGACGATGTTTTTACCCTAGTAAAATGGTAGGATTAAGAAGTAATTATACTTTTAAATAATTAAAATTTTATAGGTCTGGATCAACTGTGATCTCCATAAACACTTTCACTTCATTGATCAGCTTAAACACCAGCTCATCCGACTTCACATTCAACGTGTTCTGTATGTCCTTCATCACACGACGGAATGGAGTGATGAACATTCCGCCATCCTTCGCCCACTCGTCGAAATCGCGCAAAAAAAACCTAAATTGCTCTTTATTCTGTTTACTATAAAAGTGATCCATATCAGACAAGATAGTATGAACCAGCATCACTTCTCTTCCACCATTTTCAAAATCCATGGAAGCGAATTTTGTGTTGGTGTCATTCAATCTTCTTTCGACACTTTTTTGCACTATAGCTAAGACATTCTTCGTGAGTATGTTCTCGGCGTAAGCCATATCATGCAGAATAGATTTAAACTCATGGCCGGTGACATCTGTTACTTTATAATAGAAGTTTGTAGTAAGCAAAGCCTCGGCGAAGTATTTAATGAATTGTTTTGTTCTTTCATCAGGAATGTTTTGGATTCGTTCCAAAAGGTCATACAATGCATTGGTACATTCGTATCTTTCGGAGCAAATATCGTGTTCATAACATAATTTAGCTTCAAATGTTAGCTCTACTAGAGACGTTGAAACTAAAAGTTTGTGTGTCAATTTATTTTTCACTTCAATTACTTCACGCGCGTTTCCTTCCAACCTTTGCTCAGCGAACATCTCCGCTCTACCTTGAAACTTGGCAGTTATTTTCTTTATTAAATTGATCCAGGTATAAGCTGCATTGTTGTCGTTTATTTTGTCGTCCGTACTTTTAATCATTTTCTTCATATCTTGTAATAAATGTCTCAGCTCTTCTTCAAATATGATATTTTTTATATTTTCTTTACGTCTTGCATTCATTTCATTAACACGACTAACAAATACAGCTTCTATAACTTTTGTCAGCGTTATGATATAATCATTTACTATTGTTCTTGTTTCATCTAAAATAAAGATTGTTAGAGCTAACATTAAAACCGTACAAAGATTTCGTTGGATTTGAACTACAGGTTACTACTAATGTTTACCTTTTCGACAGAAACTTATATCACGGCAGAGATATGCAGAATTGACTATCAAACTAATGTTATCCTCTTCGGAGCTATCATCAGTATTGGCTCCTCCGGTACCAGCAAATCTTCGTCCACCCAAAGTGTTCAATTGAATAAACTGTGATAATGTATCAATGACATCTTTGCCGAGGCTCAGCGAACCTTGCAGATTGACCTTCACTCCATCAGACAACTTTGGTAAAACTGCAAATCGTAAAAATATATATTGCAGAACACAGTCTCGGGGAAAACTTTGGTTGGGCATTTTGTGGTCACACATTTTTTTAGATTCACTCACAAACTGAGCAAAGGCTTTTTTTATATTCCCTACCATATACCACCGCCTCATCACTCTCATCAGGTAGCCTTTATGTTCAGAAAATAACATTATTTTAAAATCAATATCTTACGGGAAACAAGAAGGAAAATGAACGTAATACAAAACATTTTTAGTAGCACTAAAGCTACATGCAGTAAATATATTTATCACAATTTTACGCGCAGTAATAATAGTTGCGTTATGTTCGTGAAAATACATATTCAGTTTGGTTTGAGGTTTTTTATGGTGATATGATTTATCGTGCAGTTCGTGCATTACCGAAGTATATTTTATAAAGTAAACATAAATAATAATACTTAACTAAATCTTAATTTATACACTTACACATTTATACACGACATTACTTATCTTTTAGTTCGACTGCATTTCCGGCCGGAACATTAAAATGTCTCCTTTTGAAGGACCAAATTTTGATGAAACAAGAGCGTGAGGCGAGGACGTTAAATTCGCGTGAACATTAAAATGTCTCCTTTTGTTGTTAATTAACCAATTTTTATGAAATAAATCCACGTGAAAATTAAAATGCCTTCTGTATTTGTTAAGGTGCGGCGAGGTCGTTAAATCCGCGTGAACATTAAAATGCCTCCTTTTGTAGATACTTAACAAATTATTATGAAATAAAGATGAGCGCGTGAGGTGAGGGCGTTTAATCCGCGTGAACATTAAAATGCCTCATTTTGTAGAACTTAACCAATTTTTATGAAATAAAGATGAGAGCGTGCGGCGAGGAAATTAAATACGCGTGAACATTAAAAAGCCTCCTTTTATAGGTACTTAATCAATTTTTGTGAAATATGATGAGAGTGGGCGGCGAGGACGTTAAATCCGCGTGAACATTAAAATGCCTCATTTTGTAGAACTTAACCAATTTTTATGAAATAAAGATGAGAGCGTGCGGCGAGGAAATTAAATACGCGTGAACATTAAAAAGCCTCCTTTTATAGGTACTTAATCAATTTTTGTGAAATATGATGAGAGTGGGCGGCGAGGACGTTAAATCCGCGTGAACATTAAAATGCCTCATTTTGTAGATACGTAACCAATTTTTATGAAATAAATATTTAAAGAGCGTGAACATTAAAATGACTACTTTTATAGGTACTTAATCAATTTTTACGAAATAAAGATTAGAGCGTGCGGCGAGGGCATTAAATCCACGTGAAAATCAAATAAAATGCCTTATTTTGTAGGTACTTAACCAATTTTGATAAAAAGAGCCTCCACAAAACTCCATAGAATCCATTTCATAAAATTGCATCACAAATCACAATCCATACAGTAGCTTTTGCTGTTGTGTCTTCCTTAATAAATTTAGGAAGACACACACAAAAAGTTTTTTTTTGTTCTTCGAGGATGTAAAAAGTGTAATAGTATAATTGTATTTATTCTTTGACATATAGGTGAGTAATAAATGTAGGGGTAAACAATAGTGGCCATAAAACACTGCCTTGTGGAACACCGCATTTAAAACGTTGACATCGAAACAAGTTTTCTTACTTTCTATAACTTTATTCTTCATATCATAAATTTAAAAAAAAAAACAGTTTAAGTTGTTCTTTTTTAATAACTTTGAGTTAGGTAGTAAGCATCCAGTGGTAATAACTCTAAATGCCATATCTATGGAGTTTTTGGAGCAAGATTTAATGCAAGATAAAGTAAAATCTTTGCTCATATCCAGGAATACATTGATGAAGTACGACAACATTTTCTCAATCTCCTTAATTATTTGAATGAGGGAAAAGATAAATATGTACCATAATATTATGTTCATACCATGTGGATTGCAGGTATGTAGTACATAATCTGCACTAATACTATAAAGAGAGGTTGAAGTCGTTTGTGAGTATGTCTGTATGTTTATAGGGAGGCAATGTCCGGAACTACACTGATCGGATTCGTAAAATTATTTCCTTGATAGCAGCTTGTATCATCATCAATACATAGTGTAAAACAGTCACTTTACGCGTCTGTCTCTCTGTCTGTTTGGCCGCTAACTTCTCCACGCCTAACTAAACCACGCAACGGAGTATGATGCGGTTTTCACCATCAGTTAGATCATTTTTCAGTTTTTATATATATATGTATATATGTAAAAACTAATAATATATATATATATATATATATATATATATATACATATAATACAAGCATACGCGATACGCAACCAGGAAGTAGCGAGGGAGGGAGGCGGCGAGCGAAGCGAGTCGCCTAATCCAAAGCCACCCAATCCAAAGTCATCCCCCAAGTGAGAACTTTACATTTTTCATTTTTTTTTTCTATATTATTCCCGTGCGAAGCAGGGGTGGTTCGCTAGTATATTCATAAACTTCGAATAGACTTGGTTAGAAAAAGAAATGATCAGAGTAGGTTGTACAATACAAGATAGGTACAATAATTACAAAGATATTAAACTATATTTATAAAGACTTAACTACGATTTAATTGGATCAACAGTTATCTCCATGAATACTCTCACTTCATTGACCAGCTTTAGCACCAACTCGTCCGACTCAAAAGTTAGTGCATTCTGTATGTCCTTCATCACACGACGAAGTTGAGGCCTTAACCGACCACCTTCCTTCGCCCAGACATAGAAATCGCTCAAAAAATCCTGAAAAGGCTCTTTCTTCGGCTTATTATAAAAGTGATCCATATCAGATAGAATAACATGAACCAGTTTAATATCTCTACCGTAGGCATAGTCCAGTGTATTGAATTTTGAAGCATCAACATTAAGTCTATCTTCGACGTTTTTTTGTATAGTAGATAATACATCCATGGTGATTATGTTCTCACCGTAAGCCATATCGTACAAAATAGATTGAAACTCTTGAGCGGTGACATCACTAATTCTGTAATAGAAGCTTGTACCGGGCAAAGTTTCATAGAAGCTTCTGAAAAATTCCTTTGCTTTATCATCAGGTAGAGTTTTCATTGTTTCCAGAAGTGTATTTAGTGCTTTAGAGCACTCGTGTGTTTTCGAGCAAATGTTATGCTCTACGCATAAAGTAGTTTCAAATTCTAGCTCCAATAAAATCGTAGCGATTATTAATTTCTGAGTAAGTATTTTCTTGACTTCGCTTATTTCTTGAACTTGTCCTTCCAACCTTCGCGAAGCGAATATGACTGCTTGAACTTGGAATCTAGCATTCAATCTCTTTAATAAACCGATCCATAAGTATGCTTTATTTGTGTCGTCTATTTTTTCATCAATATTTCTTAGTAAGTTCTTTATTTCAATTAGTAATCGTTTCAGTTCTCCTTCGAATATGATGCCTTTTACACTATTTTCATTTTGTTTTTTATCAATATCGTTAACAAGGACTTCGAATTCACTTTCAACAGCTTTTGCTAGCGCTATTATATATTTGTTTACCAATTTTCCAGTTTCACCTGAAACAAAAATAAAATGTTCTAAATAGTTACAAGGACTATTTACTTATATCTACCAATTAACCTTTTTTATTACGTAGGGTTCTTTTGGAATAAATATAATACCTATATATACATTTTTGCGTAGTCAAAATATGTAGTATCGATAACCGTTAGGAAGGAAAGGATTTCGTGTGACCTCGGACTGGAAGAAGGAGCGAAGTACGGCCCTTAACAAGGCGGTGACATGGCTAATTGTAATTCCTACTGTTGACCACCCACCTTTACAGAAGACAAGATCATAGCAAAGAAACGCCGAATTGACAGTCAAAGCTATGATGTCGGAGTCACTGTTCTCAGTTTCGCCGAATGATCTTCGTCCGCTCAATTCGGTCCCTTGGACGAAATGTGACAATGTGTCCACGACGTCTTTGCCAAGGCTCAGGGAACCTTGCATGTTGATCTGCACTCCATCAGACCACTTTAGTAGCACTGCAACTGGTAAAATGTAAGAAGAGGTACAATAACGAGATGTTTGAAACAATTTGCTGTATGTCTATTTTTGAACTACGTTGCAGGTAATGGTAATGGCACTGCAAATTATTTCTTAAGTGTGGGTACATGCTGGATTATTGAGACGGGGCAGTAGGGGGCAGGTACCTTAACCGTTGTAGCTACAAGAACGTTATTCATAGACTGTCCTTAACTTTTGGAAACATTTTGAACTGCATATTTAAATTTATAACAAAACAGTCTGCAAGAAAATGGGCCACATATACAAAAACTGTTTTTACGACTTTACAGCCCGTCTCAAAAATCCACTCTGTATACTTTTTACCCCGGAAAAAAAACAGTTTCCGCAGAGAAAAACAGTTTGAACAACAGGTGCAGCTTTTGAAAGATGTGTAAATATTTTCTACTGACCATTTGTTTGTTGGATTCTTTGAGACCAAGGTTTCTTGTGTTTAAGGAAACACTTAAAGAATACAATGACTTACCGGACCCAAGAAACAAAATGAACCTAAAAAAAAACATTTTTTCAAACACTAGCTACATACAACAGCAAAATAGGTATATTGCTACAATATTACGAGCAATAAAAATAAATGTATTATGCTATATTCATGGAAATACATTTTCAACTCCGCTTGTGATTTATAATGATCAAAAGATTTATCGAGCAATGTGTTACCAAGCCGTTTAAGTGGATATTCCTAGACGTAAGCTCTTAGGCGAAAGAAAATATACTAGGATGGGGCGGCTGCGGTCTCTAGCTTAGGTAGGTACACTACTTGCGTCGACAGTCGGCTCTGCCACATCTTGAGATTGTACTTTTAAAAGCACAAAATAATATCGATACTTCGCGGTAAAAATGTACTAAAGGACAAAACACGACTTTTCAGGAGAATCACGATTATGGTTATGGTTATAGCGTAATATAGTGTGATTAGCATCCATATTTTATCTTAAACTGTGTTAGCTCACAAATTATGGGTAAAGGCACTATTGCACTATTATTTTATTCTGTGGTAGTGGGTAGTAAGGAACATATAAAAACCGATCTTTAAATATTCTCGCGTGGAGAATATTAAATTGGTTTAAAAATATTTGGTCTGAGGATTAAAACAGAAAAATGAGTCATGCCTCTGACATGGCTGAAAAAAATATCTCTTTCCATGAAAGTGGATGGGGTATGTCACAATAACGGTTACAGAATAAAAAACAGTACAATACAATTACATTATAGATACTATTAGATATTACTACTGTGTGAAATTAACAACACAAACTGTCTGTATGTATTGTTAGGAGCACATGGTGCATTATAGATAGGTCACTGTTCGATTTCACTGTCTTTACAATGGAACAAGATATGAGCATAAAGAGGTCAACAATTGAAGTAACAATTTTCGTAGATACGTTCAAAAAATACGGGGAGGAATATATTAAAGCGGTAATATTTCTAAACTAGCTGTGCCCGAGGCTTTGCCCGCGTGGTCGTTTCATTTAAAAGTAGCCCACACGTGTTATTCCAGGACCAAAAGTACCTACAAAGTACAATATTATACTAAGTACATTTCTTCAAAATTCGTTCAGCCGTCAAGTAGTTTTTATCGATTGCTCGGCATCTAAACATCGGCATAAGGCTAGCGCGCACTGCCTTGCATTTTTATAACGCATATTCTGTGAAGTACGGAGTGTCATAGAAGTGCACGTATTGCGGTGAAATAAAC
The DNA here is from genome assembly GCA_946251855.1 of Alsophila aescularia. NCBI lineage: Eukaryota > Metazoa > Arthropoda > Insecta > Lepidoptera > Geometridae > Alsophila > Alsophila aescularia. The sequence continues at coordinate 56,912,250 of OX276379.1, read as the reverse complement.
GCATATAATACAATATTAAATAAACGGTAGAATAAACGCTCCACGTTCCACCGCAAGGCAGTGCGCGCCAGGCCCTAAGATACCAAGTTACCCAGTTTTTAATTCAAACGTTATTTATCTTCTTTGTACAGACTTTTTTGTTCTTAATGCTTTATTATAAGTACAGATACTACGCTCTCTAGTGTAGAGGTCCTACAATAAAAATACTTACACCCGTGTTAAGGAAGTAGGATATTCCATTGTACTATAATCGAACTCTAATATATATCCGTTTTAGACTCTTTATGCATGATCCATCTTGTTTACCCCAGCTTTCAAACATAAAAAACCCCAGCTAAATCTGTCCATTCGTTTAGAAGCTACGATTCTCACCCCTCTTTTCTCACCTCCCCCCTATTTTCTCACCTCCACCCCATCCCCTATATATCTAAGAACCCTCTCGATCTCATCAGCTTAAAATCCGCAGCTAAATCGGTCCATTCGTTTAGAAACTACGATTCTCACCCCTCTTTTCTCACCTCCCCCTTTCCCTCCCATTCCCCATATATCTAAGAACCATCTCGACCACAACAGCTTTCAAACAAAAAAAAACGCATCAAAATCGGTCCATTCGTTTGGGAGCTACGATGAAAGACACACACACACACACACACACACACTCACACACTCACACACTAAGTGATAAACACCCTAAACTATATAACACCCGTCTCTTTGTTCGGGGGTTAAAAATGTGAAACAGTAAGCAGTTTGGTTACCAATAAAAACAGCGGAAAGAAGGCGCTTTTTTATGAGGGATTGTAATTTATAAACGCTAATTTATTTCTTTTTTAAACATGCACTTCAGGTACAAGTAACAAATTTACAAAGTAAAAAAATAAACAAATAATGTGAGCTGAATTCGAAAAGATGCAGATTTGAATTTAGCGGTACGCTTGGTTGCAGTGAATGAAATGCTTGGTTATAACTTATTGATATGTTTAATCTGTCTAGTAACAACCATTTTTAAAACAACAGAATAACAATGTATGAGTTGACGATGTTCAGTTGCAGTACTGGACAAGACATTACAACTTGGTACTTACATTTTACGTATTTCACAATGAAATGAATATTCTCAGGTTATAACTTATTGATATGTGTAATCTATCTAGTACCAGCCATTTTTATAACAATGTAAGAGCTGACGATATTCAGTTGCGGTATTGGACGAGATAATACAACTTGGTACTTACGTTTTACATATTTAACAATGTAATGAATATTCTCACTGAATCACCTCACCACTGACGATATTATAGTGTATTTATAAAATATTGCACTTCAAGACAAAAGTGACTACCGATTGAATCTTTTTGTAAATAATTATGAATTTTCAATTGCAATTTCTTAGATCTATGGCGAGTTTGTAATCTGTGATAATAACAAATTAGGTATGTTTATGAAGAAAAACTGATCTGGAATCTGTTCCACAACTTATTAAGTAATAGCTTACAATTGATAATTATAGATTTATATAATGGTGTTTAAAATGCTTAGTACAATTATCCTTTAATTTTAAGTACAATTACTGAGTCATTGTATTATAACTCTGAAACATCTGTATTTATATTTCCGTTCAAATTAGAATGATTTAAAATCATGTAAACTTACGATATTGATAGAAATGCTTAAAACTAAGTACTTACCCGATTAATATTAATGTATTATTACTTAATCAGCTCGGTACATTAAAACCTATAATTGTAGTAAAAATACAACTTCTCCCGCTAAAAATTGTAATTTATGAGAATAATATAAGAATACTGTTCTGACTTTCAATATTTGTTAACATTCTGAAAAATATGTATTTAAACGTCTTAATTAAAAAATGAACAAAATAAAAATATGTAGCTTACTTCCGCCAAAACTGTAAGTCAGACAAATGATAAATGGTAAAATTAACACAAGTAAAACCCCACGCTAAACAAAACCCTACCCCACAAAAAAAAACAAATAATATATATAAATATATATACGCAATAAAAAACCCCCAAGCTAAACAAACCCTACCCAAATACAAGTATCGAAACACTTATATATTCATATACATATAATATTAAAAAAAAAAAAAAAAACAATAAAAAACATATACCTCGATCCAAATACCAAACGTCTGACATCAATACGACACGTGTTTCGCCTCTGCACGAGGCATCTTCGGGTGATGTTGACTCGTCGAATGCTGGACTGAGAGTGCCTGAGCAATGGTGACAAATTCCCTTATATAGGCCACGCGCCTGAGCTAGTGCGACTGCACTGATGCATCGCCGCGAACCAGTTTGAGCCAGAATGAATCGCTATGAATCCGCAAGGTCATGCCACTATTGCACCATATTTACGATTACGTCATCGCCGCCTGTTACTTGTGACGCATTTCCAGTGAAAATACGCAACAAAGGTGATGAAACTAAGTTGGTTTGGTCGTTCAACAATGTATACCTATTATTGCAATGTCTTAAAATTTCTAATTGTTCCAATACACACAAACGGAAACCCTTGTTACAAACATGTAAAACATTATACGTATTATCACTCCGCAGAGAGTGACCGGACTCAATTAAATGTTTAGCGAAATGGGACTGCTCTGGATGACTTTTCCTATACGCGGCCTTATGTTCTTTAAACCTAGTTTCAAATTTGCGGCCAGTCTGACCCACATACACCCCGTCACACTCATCACAAACCAACTTGTAAACACCGGATTTTTTGTGGTTCTCCATCCGGTCCTTACCATTACAAAGATGACGCAGTTTGTTGTTGATTTTTTTTTTTTTTTTTTTTTATATTATATGTATATGAATATATAAGTGTTTCGATACTTGTATTTGGGTAGGGTTTGTTTAGCTTGGGGGTTTTTTATTGTGTATATATAAAAATAATATATATATTTATATATATTATTTTTATTTTTATTTTTTTTTGTGTGGTAGGGTTTTGTTTAGCGTGGGGTTTTACTTGTGTTAATTTTACCATTTATCATTTGTCTGACTTACAGTTTTGGCGGAAGTAAGCTACATATTTTTATTTTGTTCATTTTAAATATGGATTTCCGCAAAGTAACGCCTGAATCTATCAATTACGTCTTAATTATTTAAATGATTAACAATGTGAAACAATACCGAGTTAACAATTATTAAATAGTTTCAATGTAATAAAATATATACATTTCCGTCACTTCGGCGCCATCTGCAGGCTCATTCCTGCTGGTGCAAAGACTACGAGACTTTGGCGGGTAGAATCTCTATAAAAAGCAGCCTCTGGGCTGAGCAGCTCTCTGTTCGTTTTCTGTCGTCGTTGCATCAACAAGACACCAAAAGTTAAGTACAATTAATATTACCTACACTGTTATTCTGCTACTCTGTTTCTTTGTCCCATATTTACTGTGTATAACTGTGTATTTTGCAAATAGATATTGTCGGTTCTATGGTTTTTCCATATTGGTTATTATAACCAATACGATAATGTGATTGTGTTAGAAATGATTAGGATCACTTTGTTCATGTTAAATGCTTTTATTTTGTGCCTGGTGTAACTATGGTGATTGTAAAACGGTAATAAAGTGTCATTATGACCTAGTATCACATAGAGGTTGTTTAGTATGTTAGGTATTTAGTGTATGATATCTATATTAATGATAATTGTAAAAATGATAATGAAATTATATATTCGCCCATAGTTTCTTGCCAGTTCTTCTATGGTGGTGTATTCCGAATCTGGCGGTAGAATCAATAAAAAATATAACAATTCTATTTCCTTGTTTCTATGAATAATCCTTAGATTATGCCTTTTTTTAGTACATGTTAGGTAGGTACTAAACTGCTCAGTAATTTTCAAGCTTATATTAGAAATCAACTTGCTTATATTTTATAAGGTTCAGAATTAGTTTCATAGAAGAAAGAGAATGAGGTAACTACACTTTAGCGTCAATAATTGTATTTATATTCTAAAGAATAACGTAAACTTAGGTGTGATGTAATTACAGTATTAATGATTCCTAGATAACTTTATATATATCAACATATGTCTATTAATCTCACACGTGCTTTAAGGTCAATCAGCGCCATCTAGTTAAATTGGAGGCAGAACTTTGATTTGTTTGGTTTATGCGCTGGAGTTGTTGACCATCTCAATCACATTAGCTTTCAACCAAAAAAAAAACTAAAATACACACACACACACTCACACACATACATTGATACACACCATAAAGTTATAACACCCGTCTCTTTGTTCGGGGGTTAAAAAATGTAAAAATAACGCATAAGATATGTGAATGCTTTTAATTATGGAGCAAAAAAGTCCCAGAAGCGTTTCGATCCACAGACGTTTGGATTACAAATCCACGTATGTTACCGCTTGGCCACTTGTTACGTGAAGCAAACAACGAAATTTGATACCGTTATTTAAACGGATGTTTATTACTTTAAATTAACATAAGCTTTGGACCCTTATCCCTTAAAAATCCTTTATTTTTTCGGGGTACTCTAATTTTTAACATATAATATAAACTTTGACTATGCCCAGTTACATCAAAATCCGGTCCAGTAGTTTCAGCGTGATACGTGTTCTGTTAAATAACTTTCAACCCTTATCCTGCGGGAACCCTTTATTTTTTCGGGATAAAAAGTATTTTAAATGTTAATCCATAACATCAGCTATGATTGTGCCAAGTTGTATCAAAATCCGTCTGGTAGTGTCAGCGTGATGCGTGTTCAAAGAGATAGACAGACAGACAAAAAGACAAAAAATAAAAAAAAACCTTTTTGCACTCCATAACGATTTTGAAGTTTATCTCAATTAAAATTTTCAAAAAATATTTAATGTACAGATTTAGCCCAGTTACAGTTTTATTATAGTAATAGATAGAAGATAGTATAGATAATGACTAGGATTTGAAGTATTTCTTTATTATTTTAAAATTCATGGACTACCTACATTAAATAATTATGTTGTATAAATGATCGGATACTTCGACATTCACTCCACAGCAGGCAAGCACAGTCCACACAGCTACAGAACTACGGACATAGTGGAAAAATAACATTCAACACAGTGACGACCTGCGAAATGTAAAGGCTTGCCTTGCAACTTACTAATTTTATTTGGTTTGGTTTCGTGTAAACGCAAAACCAAAACGCATTTGGCAAAATGTAAACGCCATTTTAATACTTTAGCTAACATCACTAGGACTTACCCAAAGTGAAATCGTTCATGTACCTATACAATAATAAATACTTACGTACCTAGTTAAATATTAATTAATATTACATAATGTTTTTAAATTTAATTTGACCTAGTTAAATATAAATTAATATAACATAATGTTTTTAAATTTTAATAAATATATTTTTGAAGTGGTAATTGGTAATTACAACATTAACTTTTTATTTCTTTACTTACTTATTCTTCTATGTTACTTACTTATTTTAGTAGTTACAATAATTTCACCATGATAGTGTCAGTAAACAAAATATAACATTTTATTATAACATATGTACCTACTTAGGTAGGTTAGACAGATAAAGTCAATCAAAGATAGGTAGCTAAGGTACTTACCTATCTTTATTTATTCATTGTAATTAAAACAAAATGTTTACATTAAGTACCTAATGAAAACATAATATGTAGGTTATTCACTTTTATATTATTTTTGTTAAAATCTTATTTGTGCAATAAATTCTAGTTACATATAAATTAATATAACATAATGTTTTTAAATTTTAATAAATATATTTTTTAAGTGGTAATTGGTAATCACAACATTAACTTTTTATTTCTTTACTCACTTCTTCTTCTATGTTACTTACTTATTTTAGTAGTTACAATAATTTCACCATGATAGTGTCAGTAAACAAAATATAACATTTTATTATAATATATGTACCTACTTAGGTAGGTTAGACAGATAAAGTCAATCAAAGATAGGTAGCTAAGGTACTTACCTATCTGTAGGTTATTCACTTTTATATTATACTTGTTAAAATCTTATTTGTGCAATAAAATCTACCAATAGGTTATTGAAAAAAAAACTTAGTATGTCAATTATTTTATATTAACGGAAACATTTTATATAAATATTTTTTAATTAGATCTTTGATTTAGGTACTCCTCATTTATTTGTCATTTTTTTTATTCATTGTAAACAATGAATAAAAAAAATTGACAACAACAAGAACCCGAAATCCCAAAAAACTGTTACAGTTACATCTGGCGTAAGAAGGTAAGTACCAACTACCATACCATTGGTTCACAGATGCATGATTACGTAGGTTTACTTAGCAGCACATAAGTCTAGCGGTGAACGAAACGTGGCGGGGATCTTGGCACAGCCAAAGTTTTATAATGTTTCAAAATGTTAAATACTTTTTATCCCGAAAACTGACTGTGCCAAGATCCCCGTCATGTTTCGTTCACCGCTAGACTTACGTGCCGCTAGCTATACATAATAGCATCTCCCTTCCATGGTGTTCTATCTTCTAATATGTTAAATACTAAATTGTTGACTAGGCGTATATGTAATGTGTAAGGGTCAATGTGGGCCGATCCCGGCGGCACTGCAATGCCGGGCCGACCCGTGACGGGAGTGGAGCGAGCCCCGAACATCCCGTCGAATTAAAAAAATCAGTTTAATATACTGGTCCCTCAATGAGGGAACTTTCAGATATTAAGCTGAAAAGAACAGATACTACACTTTGATCTTAGCCAAAAGGCCGAGAAGCGATGCCGTGGAGTACCGCTTTCAAACCTCCCGCTTGTTCGCGGAGAATCTTGTCACCGCGATTCAGCTTTTCGCCGCTCGTTTCACTACGCCATCTTGTTTATTTTCAGAAACTCACGCTCCATTATTCTCACACAAGTGCCCACAATTCCTCATAGAGGGCGCAACAACACTAACGTTCCTAATAATATTTTTCAGCAAACTCCTCTCGATAATAGCATATATGTTCATTAATTTTATGTACATGAACAAGTGTCCTAAAAATATGATATAAACAAAAATGGAAGGCAGCGACCCGAACACCTACCAAAATCATTGTACTATGTTCCATAATTTTATTTTCGGAGTTATTACATATTTTTTTGTATGATTTTTCAAACCACCGAATTTCAACACATTAACAATTTAAAATTATTAAGAAAAATAAAGGAATAACATAAATTTTACCAAGACCAAAATGTCTCTGGAGGGATAAAGATTGGACTTTAGAGTGCACTCATTCGCTGTTCGCTTCCAAAAAAACTGACTCTTGTGCCATTATTCTTTTTTTTTTTTTCTATCTTGCTTAACATTTAATTTTCGAAAATTATAAATGCAAAGTTATGGCCTACTAAAATCTTTTGTTTTTGTGCTATGACAGGTTTTTAGGAGATGTGCGAAATGTACAAAAGTCGGTAAAAAGCAAAAGTCGAACACTTTACCGATAAAGTGTTCTTAGATAAATAAAAATTTGTAAAGTTTATCTAAGTATAGATAAATAAAGAAAATCCTTGTATTATTTATCTTTGATCAAATTAAGCCATGGTGGCCATGTTGAGCGCTTTAACTTCGATTGAGATGAAGCTTAGGTAAGCTCTTTAACTAAACCCAGCCGTGACTCAGCGTATCTTCTCCGCAAAGCGATGTCCGATTGCGCTCGTTTCCAATTTCCACGACGCGTCGATACCGTTACATAATCACCATGAGCTTTTGTAGGTTGGTTATTCTGTACTTTGGTAATCTGTGTTTGGAACTAACTCGAGATCAAATTAGCTGAAAAGAGCACCGCACTTCAAGAACGATGGTACCCAAGCGGTATACCTATACTGTGCGATTTAGAACTCAACGATACCGCGTTCGGTCCTCGGCTTCGGAGGGCCAGTTAAGTTGTCAGTTCCGGCTGTCGTCAAGCCATGTGGTTCCTCCTGTGTGGATAGTTATAATACTAACTACCCGTTGATTTAAAAATGATATATGGTCTGCCGTGGTTTACACCATAATACCTAGTAGTACTAGTGGCTCTATGAGCTCTAGACTGTGTAGACCTCGCGAGCACGAACTTTTTGGCAAACAATCTAGTGGTGCACAATAGCACCATCTAGTTACCTTATAGTAAAACTAACATTAATATTCAATGTGCTCCAAAATGTTCGTGCTCGCGAAAACCTAAAAGTGAGAAATTTACTGAATTTTGGGGAGTTATTCTGTTCATCACACCGAAGATCCTCATCAGATCTTCAATGTTTATGAGACCAATTTAATGTTACTATCTTTCAAATAAAAATAAAACCATTGAAATCGGATTTAACACGAGTAGATAAGGCGGACATATTAAGTATCCCCATTTTTGCCCCTTTTTGGAGGAAGTACCCCCTCAATCAAAAATCCCCAGCCATTAAAAAAAAACTTAAAATTCGTTTAAGCTGTATACCAAGTTTCGTCTAGATCGGTTGGGAATAGGGAACAGCCGGACATACGAAAGCATTTTTGCCCAAGCGGAAACAGAGACGCTTCGCTAGCGGGTCACGCTCGCTCGGTCAACTAAATTGACATATATGTCACATTGTCGTAGTGTTGTTCCGTTGGTGCTTCCATCAGAAACTGGCCGAGGTAGCTCATCTGAGACGGCGGACCAGAAATGTATGTTATAGAATCAGTGTGAAGTCGTATTGGAGTTTTTGGAACCCTGTCAGCTAAGTCACAGAATTGTTTTGGTTGAAAAAAACCCGAACAATTGAAGCTTGAAAAAATACAGTTCTGAAGTAGAATATATCGAATAAAAATAAATAGATGACTAAAGGACTATGCCAGATCTCCAAAGTGACTCAGGCTCGATGTAAAATTATCGCGGACACAACTGAACAGTATTTATATTTTTAAAGCATTATGTTAAAAGCTTTTGTGTGTTATTAGTTTTTTCTGGGAACTATTCAAAAATAATTTACGAGGAAATCAAGTTAACTTTTGTGGTTATGTGTCTTTCGTTAGATTATGACACGGTTTATGGTCAAGAGAATAATATAGCCAAGATATTATTGAAATCTAATATTAAACTGATACATTATGTAGGTACCTACACTTTACGATCATGTTTAATATCATTTATAAATTATTTTTACCTACCTATACCTGCTATAGAAGTAGGCACTTAGGTACTCAATCTGAGAATCGAACCCTGGGCCTTCTCGGCTCTTGTCATGAGCTTGGTACCTAAACCACTGAAACATTTATAACAAATAATGAATTAACGTATAAGCAAGATAAAAAAAAAACGTATGCGTCTATTGTTGTTATTTCTAATATCATAAAATAATATACTGAAATGATTTCCATTAGAATAAACTAAGATAGCCTGTAGATTATTTTTAAATCGATTTTGTTTATCGATTTATTAATAGTTTATTTGCACTAATTACGAGTTATAGTGAACGCTATGATTCGTAATTAGTATCAATTCACAGCAACTTCCGGTCATTTCTATCCATTTATATTCCTATTTTTTTTAATAACTGTTTCCGAAAGTTATTGTTTTAATAAGAATTAATTAAATTATTTTATATGGTCAATAATGTGGATATATTTCGTGTTCGCAGCATTTAACTTTTAAAAGTCTTGCACAGCAATTTCCGGTCATTTCTATTCACATTAATTGTTTTTATTTTAATAGCAGTTCCAGAATGTTATTGTTTTAATAAGAATGAATTAAATTATTTTATATACTCAATAATGTGGATAGATTTCGTGTTCGCAGCATTTAACTTTTAAAAGTCTTGCACAGCTATTTCCGGTCATTTCTATTCACATTAATTGTTTTTATTTTAATAGCAGTTCCAGAATGTTATTGTTTTAATAAGAATGAATTAAATTATTTTATATACTCAATAATGTGGATAGATTTCGTGTCCGCGGCATTTAACATTTAAAAGTCTTGGAAGCCGAAACCTGGCGTCCTCCTTTTTGTAAAAAATGAAGACATTTATTTAAGTCTAACAAGGAAATAAATCAAAATTATAACCGACGTAACAGAGCTAAGTTAATTCTACCGCACATTCGTCTGTCAACTTTAGGAAATAGTCTATACTGCAACGCGATAAAAATATGTAACAAAATTCCAGAAAACATAAAGTCAGAGACTAAAAACCCACAGATTTAGCAGAAAATTAAAAAAAAAATGAATGGTAAAAATGATAACATTAAAATAATACTAGTGATTAATTATGACATGAATAATATGACATTGAAAATAAGTAAAGAATCGACATTCTATTTAAAACTGACAAAGTAGGGAATATTAATTGAAATGTAATTTTGGTTATATAGAAATATATTGTAACTCCACTCATGAGTGCAGCGCCCTGACACATGTATTAGTTACTAATAAGACATCTGTGTAACAACTGTCTGTCTACATGTTGGTATTATTAAATGATTAAGTAATTTTGATTTTCGGAACAGTTGTGTAAAACATAGTGAAAAACCAATTTATTTTCCGATAGAAATAAGCAAGGTATAACGTCTTGAAAGATTGGGCATTGTTTATGAAAGTAATAAAATCAAAATTGGTCTTGGTTCTGTTTTTTTTTTTTTTTAAATCGTGTTTTTCTGTCTGTTTGTTCGCGTAGCATGTAAACACTATTGGATTACCTAGGGTTTGACTTAAAAACTGGTGTACTTAGTATCTGAGTCCGATGAGTAGAAGCCGAGCAATCAATTAAAAATAATTTGACAGTTGAATGAAATTTGGTATATTGTGCCTTATCCCGGTATATATGTAATATGTATCCTACTTTTATCCCAGAGAAATGAACAAGCGGGTAAAACCAGTAGTTTACCATAAAAAAATAAGTTGAACCTTTAGCACAGAGTGGACACTCGGAGACTTTCTATACAAAAATCTGATTATTGATGCCTACTTACACACGCAAGCACAAACACAAATTAAAAATGTATATAACCTGTATACCAAGTTTCGTCTAGATCGGTTGAGAAATGGGACCTGTAGAGGAGAGCAGCCGGATAGCCAGACAAGCGGACAACTAGACAGCCGGACAGTCGGTTCTGGCCCTGCTACCACATCTTCAGACAGTACTTTTAAAAGCACAGAATTATATCGATACTTCGGGGCACTAATATCGTAAAGGACAAAACACGACTTTTGAGGAGAGTCACGATTATGTTATGGTCGTAGCATATAGTGTAATTAACATCCATATTTTTATCTTTAAACTGTGTTTGCCTCACTAATGATGAGCATGATAAACCGATCTGTAAATATTATCGCGTGAAGAATAATAAATCGATATAGAACAAAAAAAAAGTAAGATGTTTTGTTTATTTGTCGTATGAGGTAGTGTTGGACTCTGATGTCAGAGTTTGTCAGGCGGCCCGAGGGCCTCTGACATGGCTTAACGACTGCTATAAAATATTATCTTTTTCCATGAGAGTGGATGAAGCATGTTACAATAACGGACACAGAATAAAAAATAGTACTGTTCATCTATGATTATAGATACTATTACATTTTACTACGATGTAAACTAAAAACACAAACTGTGTGTTTATATTGCTTGGAACACATGTGCATTACAGATAAGTTACTGTTCGATTTCGCTGTTTTACAATGGAACTAGCAATGAGCATGAAGAGGTCAACAACAGAAGTAATAATAATTCGTAGATACGTTCAATAATGAGCGGAGGAATATAACCTAAAATATTGCCTGGCAATATAATTTACAATTTTAATATTATTATTTTGGTTATTTATTATATAGTTCTTGTACCTTTTAGATTTATTTATTTTTGTTTATTATTCAGCACCACCGTCCATGACAATTAAATGTATTCCTCTCCATTCAACGGTTGTCTGGAAGAAATCGCTTTAAGCGATAAGACCGCCCATTGTACTCTATTTAAGTTAAATGTTTATTTGTGTGTATGATTTATTTGGTGTGCAATAAAGCGTTTATCTATCTATCTATCTATTGCTAAATGTTGACTAGGATTTGAAGTATTTCTTTAATATTTTAAAATAACGACGTCTTACCATAAATTCATGGACTGTGCCTACTTTAAGTACCTACGTAAGCATGCATCTGTGAACCAATAGTATGGTAGTTGATACTTACCTACCAGTTTACCACCAGATGTCGCTGTTACAGTTTTTTTGGGGATTTCAGTTCTCAACTAAAAAAAGAAAGAAAAAGACGCTAATAATGAGGAGTATATCAAAGATCAAATGAAAATATATTATTTGTACAAAAATATTTCTGTTAATATAAAATAATTTACATACTTAGTATATATTTAAAATAATAAAAAAATTGCCGATTGATTATATTTTTTTTTGATTAATAGATTTGATTTCTGCATTAGTGTAAGTTAACATTATGGAAGTAAGTATTTTTATTTCATTCATTTTAAATATGGATTTCCACAAAGTCACGCCTAAATCTATCAATCAATCATTTTATTTCAATTACAGTGATACAGTGAATAAATAAAAATCTTTTTTAAAATCAAATACCTACTATACATTAAAATTTAAAAAGATTGTGTTGTATATATATTATTAATATTTAAGTAGGTAAGAATTTATTATTGTATATTCAACGTACATAAACCATTTCACTTTGGGTAAGTCCTAGTGATGTTAGCTAAGTATTTAAGTACTTCTATTATTGAAATGGGGTTAATATTTTGCCAAATGCGTTCTGGTTTTGCGGTTGCACGAAACCAAACCATGCTTACATTAAATTTGAGCATATTTTACTAAAACCAGAGCATACCCAGGTATTTAGTAGTAGAAAACGTACCATCCAGTTTTTGCAAGGCACTGTGTCACTGTTAATGAATTTTATACGCATACACTGTGCGGACTGTGCCTGTGGAGTGAATGTTAAAATAACCAATGCGATCGTTTACTCAATACAGTAGCCTCTGCTCCATGGCGTACTTATCTTCAAGTAAAACCTTTATCCATTCTATCAATGTGTGGTATGACTATGAAAATACAGTTAATGTGGGCCGATCCCGGCGGCACTGCAATGCCGGGCCGACCCGTGACGGGAGTGGAGCGAGCCCCGAACATCCCGTCGAATTAAAAAAATCAGTTTAATATACTGGTCCCTCAATGAGGGAACTTTCAGATATTAAGCTGAAAAGAACAGATACTACACTTTGATCTTAGCCAAAAGGCCGAGAAGCGATGCCGTGGAGTGCCGCTTTCAAACCTCCCGCTTGTTCGCGGAGAATCTTGTCACCGCGATTCAGCTTTTCGCCGCTCGTTTCACTACGCCATCTTGTTTATTTTCAGAAACTCACGCTCCATTATTCTCACACAAGTGCCCACAATTCCTCATAGAGGGCGCAACAACACTAACGTTCCTAATAATATTTTTCAGCAAACTCCTCTCGATAATAGCATATATGTTCATTAATGTTGTGTATAAATAACCATCATAAACAAGTGTCCTAAAAATATGATATAAACAAAAATGGAAGGCAGCGACCCAAACACCTACCAAAATCATCCTCCAACCCATTGTATGTACCGCAATTTTAATGTTTTTGGCGTTATTTCAACCTTTTTTTTCTAACCTCCAAATTTCAAAGCAAACATTTATAAAAATATAAGAAAAATTAAAGAATTACTTAAAATGTTGCTATGAAATAAATGACCCTGGAGCAGATCAGATGCGACACTGTTGTTTTTGGAGTGCACGCATTCGCTTTTTGCTTCAAAAAAACTGACACTTGTGCTATCCAACGATTGAACTGTATACAACAAAAATGCTAAATTATGGCGAACTTATCTAAAAAACTTATATTCTTGTGTTATGACAGTTTTTATGGGGATGTGTGAAATGTACAAAAGTCGGATAGCTGCTATCCTGTTTTGAGTAATTTTAGGAAAAGTCGGCAGTGGTAAATAACGAAAAATGCAAACAGTCTATCAAATGAATCGGCAATATGCTATAACTGGCCATCTTGAGCGCTTGAACTTTGATTGGGGTGAAGCTTAGTTACCTGGTACCTAACTAAACCTAGGCGTGTCTCGGTGACTCTTCTCCGCAAAGCTATGTCCGTTTGAGGTGGTTTCTAATTTCCACGATGCGTCGACACCGTTACATCAGCACTTTGAGCTTTTGTAGGTAAGTTATTATGTAATTTGGAACTAATTTCGAGTCCAAGGTCAAATTAGCTGAAAAAACACTGAAAAGAGGCATAGATAAATCATCCTTCTATAATTTATCTATGGAAGAGGGGACACCGCGCTTCAAGAGCGATGGTACCCAAGTGGTATACTTATACTTAGTGCGAGTTAGAATTCAACAATACCGGGTTCGATCCTCGGCTTCGCACCAGTGACTTTACCAAGTTATATGCGGATTTCAATCGCTCCGTGCTTCGGAGAGCAGTTAAGCTATCATTCCCGGCTGCCGTTAAGCCATGATTTACACAAATCAAAATACTAACTACGCGTTGAATTAATAATAATTAATTATCTGCGTGGTTTACACATGGTACCTAATAGTACTAAAATGTCAAATTGTTGTAATGTCGTTCCGTGGGTGCTTCCTTCAGAAACTAGTCGAAAAAAAAACAGTTGTGTGAATCCTAATGAAAAGAGAATATTGCAAAATTATGTATTGTTAATGAAAGTAATAAACACAAAATTGGTCAAAGTACATATTCTACACAAAAAGTTTTGTCTGTTTGTTCGCGTAGCACGTTAACACTACTGGACTGATTGCGTTGCTGATTGCAATGCGGTAAGAATACACTAAATCTAAAATATTTCTAAATGTTTACTAGGATTTGAATTATTTCTTTAATATTTTAAAATAACGACATCTTATAATTCATGGACTACTTACATTAAGTACCTGCGTAAACATCCATCTGTGAACCAATGATATGGTACTTGGTACTTACCTTCTTACGCCAGATGTCACTGTTTTTTTATATGGGAATTCTGCTTGTTGTTGATGATGAAAGATGTCAAATAAACAAAGAGAAAATAATTGTAAAATATATGAGGAATAAATCAGAGATCTAATTAAAATATGTCATTTAGATAA
This sequence comes from Alsophila aescularia, assembly GCA_946251855.1. Taxonomy (NCBI): domain Eukaryota; kingdom Metazoa; phylum Arthropoda; class Insecta; order Lepidoptera; family Geometridae; genus Alsophila; species Alsophila aescularia. The sequence continues at coordinate 56,897,149 of OX276379.1, read as the reverse complement.
TTTACATACATTATTATTAGTATATTTTTATAATAACAAAAAAATGCCGATTGATTAGTATCTATTTATTACAAAAATAAGATTTTTACTGAAATAATATAAAAGTTAATAACTTAGATTTTATTTTTTGATTACTTAATGTCAACATTTTGTTTCAATTACAGTGAATAAATAAATAAAGATAAGCTTTGATTGACTTTATCTATAAAACCTACCTAATTAGGTACATTTTTACTAATAATATGTCTGTTAAATAATTGAAAATACAAAATAAAATAAATTAAGAAATAAAAAGTTAATGTTGTGATTACTAATTATTTAAAAATAACAAAATATTTATTTATTACAATTTAAAAATATTATGTAATATTAATTAATATTTAAGTAGGCAATTAATTATACTTGTATATCAACGTAGGTACATAAACCATTTCAATATGGGTAAGTCCTAGTGATGTTAGATTAACTAGGTACTTCTAGTATACAATGGCTTTTACATTTTGCCAAATGCATTTTGGTTTTGTGTTTGCACGAAACCAAACCATGGTTGAATAAAATTAGCCACCACGTTTTGCAGGTCGTCACTGTGTTGAATTTTATTTTTCCACTAAATCCGTATTTCAGTAACTGGACTGTGCCTGCTGTGGAGTGGATGTCGAAGTAATCGATCATCTAACTAAACAACATAATTAATTAATAGCCTCTCCCTTCCCTCCATGGTTGGACTAGCTTCAAGTTAGTTCAATTTTCATTGTTATAATTACAAGGCATACATTGCATGTATTGTGAATTGTGATCAATGTGGGCCGATCCCGGCGGCACTGCAATGCCGGGCCGACCCGTGACGGGAGTGGAGCGAGCCCCGAACATCCCGTCGAATTAAAAAAATCAGTTTAATATACTGGTCCCTCAATGAGGGAACTTTCAGATATTAAGCTGAAAAGAACAGATACTACACTTTGATCTTAGCCAAAAGGCCGAGAAGCGATGCCGTGGAGTACCGCTTTCAAACCTCCCGCTTGTTCGCGGAGAATCTTGTCACCGCGATTCAGCTTTTCGCCGCTCGTTTCCCTACGCCATCTTGTTTATTTTCAGAAACTCACGCTCCATGTATTCTCACACAAGTGCCAATAGGGGGCGCAACAACATTCACGTACGTCATAATTTATTATCAGCAACTCCTCTAGCTAATAGCACAAATGTTCATTACTTTTAAGAGGAAATGAACATAATAACAAATGTCCTAAAAAATATGTTTATATGAAAATGGGAGGCAAGACCTACCGAAATCATCCCCCAATTGTATGTTCCACAATTTTAATGTTTTCGGCGTTATTCCAACTTATTGTTTTTTTAAAACCTCCATAAATTTCAACACAAAAATAATTAAAAAATATTAAGAGAAATAAAAACTTAAAATGTTGCTAAGAACAAATTGTCTCTGGAGTAGATCAGATGCGACACTTTCGAGCATTCGATCTTTGTTTAAAACAAATGTGGCTCGTGTTATCTAACGATTGAACTGTAGGAAACTAAAAATGTTAAATTAGTGCGTACTTATCTAAAACCTTTCATTTTTGTGTTATGACAGTTTTTTTGGGGATGTGCGAAATGTACAAAAGTCGGATAGCTGCTATCCTTTTTTTTGTCTAATTTTAGCAAAAGTCGGCAGTGTTTTTAAATAACGAAAAATGCAATAAGTCTATCAAAATAAGTCGGCAGTATGCTATAACCGGCATTGAACTTTAATTAGGGTGAAGCTTAGTTACCTGGTACCCTCTAACTTAACCCAGGCGTGTCTCGGTGTCTCTGTCCATTTGAGCGGTTTTCCAATATGCACTATGCGTCAATACCGTTACATCATCACGATGAGGTTTTTGGAATCGCCGTAGGTAAGTTTATCTGTACTTTAGAACAAATTTGGAGTCCAAGGTCATGATAGCTAAAAAAAAACAGAGTTACAAAGCACTTCAAGAGCGATGGTACCCGAGCGGTATACCTACCTACCTATACCATTGCGAGTTATCTCAAAAACTTAACTTTGCCAAAAACTTAACTTTGGCGTGCGCCTTCTGCGTCACGCATTGCGGCGGAGCGCTTTTGCGCCCGCCCCACCGTCCGGTGACGCTGTAGAGGTCAGTTATAGACCAACAGCACAGGATATGTGCTTCTAAAAAAAAAAAAAAAAAAACATTGCGAGTTAAAATTCAACGATACCTGTGGCCCAATTACAGAACTTGGCTACAATCGGATTATCACTTTTTTCATAGCAATTTCGACTCTATGGCAAGGCATTAGTGGTTGCGATACTGAGAATTAGATTGAAGCCAAGTTATGTACTCGGGCTGCTGGTTCGCCCCTCGTCTTCGCACCAGACTTTATTGACCGAGCGAGTGCGAAGCACGCGCGAAGCGTCTCCGTGTCAGCTTGTGCAAAAATGCTTTCGTATGATAAAATGATAAATAATTTCTTTGAAAAAACATGCACTGTGGATAAAACTAACAAAACATGAAAATATAAGAAAACCAAGCCTTGACCACCTTGACATACACAAACCGGAAAACATGAATAAAAAATTTAAAATTGTGGCACGAAAAAAATTACATAAAAAGGACCTTCTACCGGTTGGTAACATTCCTCAAAACACAATAAATACAGTTTTTTAAATATTTTTGACATAATATGACTGTTGTTACAGTTACAGTCAATGGCTAGTAGTTAGTATTCGTTGTGAGCACTAGTCCTCGTACTAGGATTCCCTGTGTTATGGGGACTAGACTAGTATGCCCTTCCGAATGTCCGTATCTCTGTTCTCTTCTCAGGTCTACAGAGTCCCAGCTGTTGTTAAGTCATGTGCTACTTCTGTGTGGTTAGTTAAAATACAACGTTACCTCGTACGACAAGCAAACAAACATGTTTGTTTGTTTGTCGTATGAGGTGTTACCGGGATACGTAGTCACCTGCGAATGTCGTTTTGCGAATGTCTATTCCTCGAAGTCTATTCATTGACTGCTTACATCCTCTAAGGGCCGTTACTGCGAATGGTCAAAATTGCGAAGGTACGTTTGCTCGAATGGTCAATACTGTGAAGGCTTATTGCTGCGAAGGGTCACATGATCGAATATACTAATATTCTACCAATTAAAAAAATGGGTTTTCACGCGTACCTACGTATGTAATATTGTTGAAAATGCGTAATACTCATATACAAAATGGATAGTTCGAACGAGACCTGGAAGGAAAGTACCCTCAAGCTAACAAATTTTACACAGAGGAAACATTCACTTATTTTTTAAAGTCCACAATACGCACAGCTTAGCTGTCATTCACTTAGTAGGTATGTTATATAGGTTTAAATTTTAATAGTTTAAACTATATATTGTAAGTAGACAGCATAATATCAAATAGGTACATACTATAGTACTTAAACAAGTTCTTGAGTACAAGTTCTCCTTGCTTTGACTGCCACCAAATGAGTGTTGTCTTGAAATAGGTACCGTCGACTCCTGCTAGCAATATATTGCTAACCTGGTACTTTTTTGTTTTTGTTCGTATAATCTAAAAGCTAATAGGTAAGAACACATTTAGATACCAGCCATACATTTTAAAAAACACGCCTGCTTAAAAAAAAACTTTTTGCATTAAATTATATAACTTTTGTTGGAATGTGCTCATCATGTCTTTCAATTTGATATCCATATTATAAAACAAAGGTGTTTATTTTACTCGGGATGAAGTAAGGATTCTAACGATACCCCATACATTCAAATCTGTTCAGGAGTTTAAAAGTTATGGTGGCGTAAATAAACTCACATACAAACAAACATACATGAACCCGGAAATCATTACACTCCTTTTTTGGGTAGTAGTAGTGTAATAAACAGGAATAAAATATGTGGGCAGTATTAGCTCGTTTATTAGAATATTTGAACAAACGACCCTTCGCAGGAATAAACCTTCGCAATTTTGATCATTCGAGCAAACGTACTGTTCGCAATTTTGTCCATTCGCAGTACGACCCTTCGAGGATGTAACCATTCGATGAATAGACTTCGAGGAATAGACATTCGAAATTACGTACGTATCCCAAGTTGAAGATATTATCTTACAACCACCTGAGAATGATTCGTACATCAAGTTGCGTGTTGTATCATTTCTCGATTTTCGGTTTCTCATGAGGAGAAAATACGCTGTTTATTAGAGAAGGAACAGTTAGGTGATAGGAAACAGTCGTCGTTTTTCAGGCATCTGCGGTCACTAGCCGGACCTATTTTTCCTAAAAACGTTTTGAAGTTTATATGGACATTGGACATATAGACATTGTTGGTCATTTGCCGCATTCTAATGGTTTTCTTCTCGGCATGAGGACAGCGCTCAAAGAGGACATTAACGCTTCTTCCGCTGAACTCGTTTATAGAGAAACTCTTCGTTTGCCCGGTGAATTTATTTTGGCACCAAATGTTCCTATTAATACGGATGTTACAGATTTTGTCTCTGAACTTAGAAGGCACATGGAAGCATTGCGTCCTGTTCCTGCTTCGCATCACTCGAAACCGTCGATTTTCATTTTCAAAGACTTAGCGACGGCAACGCATGTATGGTTACGAGACGACTCTGTTCGTCGTTCGTTGCAACCTCCGTATTCTGGTCCGAATCGTATTATTAGGAGAAGGGACAAGACTATTACTGTGGACATTAGGGGTCGTGAATCAACGGTCAGTATTGACAGAGTTAAACCTGCACACATGGAATCTGGTTTATCTGCTGATGTTGTTGCCCCTTACGCATCGCGTCCGGTAATGTCAGGTGATCCTGTGGGATCTACTGAAACTTCTGGTGCTATTGAGTTTTTAGCAAATAATTTGATTTCTAGTTCACCTCGTCCTGCTCCTGTTGTTACTAGATCTGGCAGAAGAGTTCGATTCAGGGATATATTAGACACAGGTCTAATATATCCCTGAATCGAACTCTTTAATTAAGTTTATTTTTAAGTTAATATAAGTTTTTACAAAAAACACGGTGTGGCGAAAACACGTCTAACCTTTTTAGTATTGTTACCAACCTTTGCAGTGTTTTGTATATTCGCACACGATTCAAATAAAGAAGACAAGTTGGTTGTCATATAATTATGTCATGTTTAGTCTAGGAGAGAAAAAAAAACATTAAATTTAAAGTAAACATTAAATTGATAAATTATTAGATCAGAATTAAATTATTTATATTCCGTAAAGTGAAACGCTTGTTTTTCATTCTAGTAAACTCCTATTAATCGTCCTATAAAGCAGGACTATACTAATTGGGATGAAGAGGCCCAATCAACTTCTCTTCAGGTGTATTAATAAGTTAAAAAGCCTGCGTTTTATAATACATTCTTTACACCATAATTATTAGAACAAAACAAATAAAATTATTAATCTATTTCTCGTCTCAGTAATCCAAGTAAATAGAAGATTTGCATTTGTACTTCACTACTAACTACTGATGCTAATATGTACTTTGTTTTTGATGTTGAGGCAGAGTAGGGACTCTAATTGAATAGTACGTGTTACGGACTCTTGATTGGTAGTTTAAGAACTTTGCAACAAAATAAGATTTTGAATCATTCGTTCTATCCTTTAACATCTAGGTCAATGAAAATCAAAGTAATTAATTGGTAAACTTTCAAATATTAATTAAATATTTTAGACTGAGCAGGTCAATAGTAGAAAGTTAAGATTTAATTACAAGGTTTAATGTTGATAACAATTTCAGTATATCTTGTTTAATTGTAAAAACTTTAAATTTTGACTGTTATTGATGTTTGGATGACTTGAGATGCCTCTCGACGTCCTCCTTATTAAACGCGCCTATTAGATGCCTGACTTTTTATTATAGTGCCTAATAAAGTGAAATAAGTTGTAAGCAGTATATACTCCAAAAATAACATGTTTAATCTAATAAACTAGTAAAGCGTCCTTTATGTATTATATTTTAATGTTTAAAACAAAATTCCCAGTGCTATTTTTTTATTTCCTTTTAGGTCAGGAAATATCTTTTTTTTTATATTATAGTCTTGTTCTTGTAACATACGATTTATAATATCGTCTAGCCCCTTTTCGCCCATCTCCTTTTCATTGTGAATTATCTACTGAACGATGAAACATGTAAGGTTCTCGTCTAGAGTGATTGCTGATGATGACAAGTTGGTAGGCACGTTTACTGGACTCCAGTACGATAGGCTCCATCATCATCATGGATGTTTTCTTATAATTCTTTCATCATGGTTTTAGGCGTTTCACCTTCGCCACCAACCTTGGAGATATTAAGCTTATTGTTAACAATAGTCCTAGTCTAGATGATGGAGCGGTCAGTCAAGAGCAATGCCAACTGGCGCGCCGGCAGCTCAAACTCGACATGGGCGTATTGAAGTGAAGTTACTGATGGACGGTCTTGGCTACAAGTTTGTATGTGTGAGAGTACTCCATTAGAAAGATTAGAACAACTGGAAACTGTAAGCCTGTGAATTTATAAGTAATACAAGTAAGTTACTCGAATGAGTAAATATTTCATTTTCACGAAGTCCCTATTGAATGTTACTGTCACATTAGTCTAGGTCCATATTTTACTGTCACATTAGTCTAGGTCCATATTGAATGTTACTGTCACATTAGTCTACGTCCATATTTGGTAGTAAAATTGTGGCAGGCGTGAGTTATTTTTAAAATTACTTTATAAAAGCTATTCCTTGAATCTTTTTATGTTTGCAATCTATAATTTTTAGGGACATTCTAGGTACTAATTTGTGGTAGGTATTTGATAAACACACAGTTAGCTATACGTTCCAAATCAATTGTACACCCGCGGTCCTGACGTCAGGTTGGCGGGTGTACCTTTCTTTTAATAATAACTCAGAATTTAGAGATGGTACATAGAAAATCATTGCAGGTACCATGAGGTACACACATATTCGAACTGCTGCATTTAGTCACAAAAAGTAGTAGGTACGTATACCCGCAGTCCTGACGCTCACCAATGGCCGGCTGTAGTGACGGACACGGTTCTTAGATAATGGGAGGTGACGATGGATGGAACGATTTTTATGTTAGAAAACTGATGTGATCGAGATGCTTCTTAATTATAATGGGAGGTAGGGCTTGAGCTCCGGAATTCGGTATTAACAAAATTCCGAATTATTTCTGTATCCTTTGTAATTCCGGAATTGGTGTGACCAAAACCGGAATTTCGATAATGAAAAGAAAAAAAAATGACACGGTTAAGATAAACGTAGAATTAGAGAGACGCTGATTTAATGACGGCTGAGAACCACATTAAGAAAATACGTCTTCCTATAGCGTCTGTATTGGCGTATCTTTACGATCCAAAAGATTATCTCGAAGACAATTTTGAAACCGATAAGCGACGAAATATTAGCGTAGGTTATAAAAATCACTAAAAGGTTGGAATATTCACTGTTTGTTTGTTTGTCGTATGAGGTAGTGCTGGCGTCAAAATTTGTCAGGCCTCTGACATTTTATCAATAACAGCCAGGACCTACAGCTTAACGTACCCATCGAAGCACGGAGCGGTAGAAAACCACACAACTTAGAAAAGCCATTAGGGCGAAACCTAGCACCGAACCCGGTATCGTTGGATTAAAAGTTGCACTATTTAACCGTTAGGCTACCATCGTTTTTTGATACTCACTAAGCCCGGAAGAAAATAGTGAAAGGAGAAATCCAAGAAAAAAGTATGAAATCATAACTACAAGAATATATTCAAAGACTAATAATTAAAAGCGAGAGAAAAGCGAACAGTTTTGATTTGCAAAGTTTGTTAAGAGTGGAAATGTCAGTTTATAAATACGACGGCGATATAGGACTGTATCTTACATCTTACCAAATGCTTCCAATATTTAAACACAATACCTATTGCATACTAGTTTCGAAGCGGATCGCAGTTTTTCAGCAGTTTCATACTTTTACAGATTTCATAACAAACTAAAGTCCTAGCTCACAGATCAAGTTCTTAATTTCTTATTTTGATTGAGTTCTGAATAGTTTAGCAATTTCATTGGTTTAATTTTCCATTAAAATACATTATTATTAAAGTTCGGAATCTGAATATCTGCCTTTCATAGGTTTTATATAAAGTTCGGAATCTGAATATCTACCTTTCATAGGTTTTATATTTTCATATTAAAATACTAGCCCTACATTTTAATCAAATAATCAATAAATACTATGCATTATGTATAATACCATATTTTTTTAAATAACCTATCTCCGGAATTCCGGAACTGAATAGCTTAATATCGAAACCCAATTCCTGAATTGAAAAATGGTCCGATATTCAAGCCCTAGTGGAGAGTCAGGGGTTATATATTTTTTTAATTCGTGCTTGTTATTTGAGAATGACCTTACGAACCAGCAAATGCTATATTAGTATTAATAGTATCTTATTTCTGCTTAGGAGGTATTCGCAAATAAAACACATACATAAATCTTATAATTTATTGGTCTAGCCCTGTTTCTGCGCAATTTCACGAGCCTTCGCCTTTTCCAGTTTGGCGATGCGAGCGTTCGACTTGTTGCCGAGCACGCCGCCGCCCCAATGCCGCCGGAGCTCTTCGTAGCGCTCGTTGAAGTTGGTCTTGATGGCTTCCACGACCTTCGAGAAGGATGCGCGATCGCCGGACTCCACCTGTGGACGGATTGCGTGGTTAGTTACGTTTTTACGGATTGAGCGGGTGAAAACTTTGCTGAAGGAAGAGGAAGAATAGATAACACTTTAGTATGAACTACAAAACACTTCAAAGAAAATCACAATGGACTAGACTTTAAAACAGTTTAAACGCGATAAAACCAGTAAAGTGTTAAATTCAATGATATAGAAATAGTTTTGACTTGGGACGTTTGTGTCAATTTTTACTCGGCTTATAAAATCATTATGGAATTTGTTAATGAACATTAACAAATTCCATAATGATTTTCCAAAACTGTGTTTTTAAGGTTTTCATTGTGTTAAGGTATCGGGAACCCAATTTCCATACAAATATTATAATACTAGCTGCGCCCAGCGGTTTCACCCGTGTTGATGATGATGATAGTAAAATATTAGCCGTTTCATAGTGAAGAAGTAACAAGCATTTACACACACAAACTTTGGCATATAATTAAGTGTGTATTTCTAATAGAATGATTGTTCTGTGAGCAATGCTTCATGCATAGGTCAGAATAGAATCCTAAAAAACAAATACGTCCATAGAAAGGAATATTTATTTTTTTTTTTTTTTCATTCTAAATCCTTTTAACCGCATTATTTGCAACTATGCCAGTCCCATAGGATAAGTATAAAACACTTGGAGTATGGACTTTTTCCATAATTATTATGGAATGTTTTAGCAATGTCAGATGTTGGCTCTGCTAAGACATTCTGAAATATACCTATATCTTCATAATTTAGGCCCAAATCTTTAAACTTGCTTCAGATTGGTTCACTACGGACACATTCCATCTTCTATCACTGGTAGTACCAAGAATATTGTCCCTTTTTTGTTAAGTAATTGTGGAGTATTCTAGCTAGTTGTGTACAGATGGCATACTCAGATTAATCTCTATTGGTGGTAGATATTGCTTTCACCACGGCGGTCTGATAGCAAATGAATCATCATTATATGCCATCCTAGATTATATATGTACAGGGTTTCATTACAGTGTATCGTTGATAACGGTCAGGGGTGATTTGATTGTGACAACTTCTCAACTGGGAGAACAAACACTTATATAATAATTATTATTATAGGAAACATTTAGCTGAGAACACAACTTTTTTTCCAGTGACATCTAAAGGTTTCCATTGGCAAAAAAAATTAGAAGGTGTTGGAGTACATTTTGTTATCTACTGCAGTATTTCGTAATGGTCTTCGGCAGCCTCGGATCTAAGATTTGAAAAGATGGGCAAAAACCCCTCTTCTCTTATTTTAAAATTATAGAAAATTAATTTGATTTAAAATCATATATACTGATGAGCTTCATTAAAATGCACAAAAGCAGCAAGTGTGATATAATAGGGATATTTTATCATTGTAGCGCAAAGTTTTATTTAATACCAAATCATAAAAAATACTATTATTAACAAGGTAAGTAGGTATTATGAAAGCATGAAATATTTCCCTAATTTTACAATTGTTGGGAAAATAACCTACAGATAAGATAATCATTTATTTAACAGACACCTCCCCTGACTTTCCAGAAAATGAACAACTGCAGAGTGAGAAGTTGTCACGTCAAAACACTTGACCTGACTCATTAGCTTCACGATAACAATTGGGATACTTACATGTGTGAGCGCTAAGCACGTGCAGGTCTTGCGGTGGACGAGGGCTCCCAGACGGGACTTGCCCTTAACGATGCAGTACGGGACGCCCATCTTACGGCAGAGGGCGGGCAGGAAGAGAACAAGCTGAAATTTAATATATATTTATAAGGTCAAATGAATAAAAATTTATTTTCTTCACCTTTATAAATGAAAACCTGTATGACAGGAGGGTTTATTGATTTAGGGAAAGGCTCAGAGTCAACAATATTCATGCAGCTATAGAATAATTAGATATTCAGTAGCCTCAGGTGAAGAAATTCTAACATCACAGCCATTTTGACTCTGCTAATGTTGACAACAATTCAGGTTCTTAACTAAATGCAAGGCTCCTAATTGTTTTTGTGTGATGCGAGAACAGACAAAAGAAACAAACATATACATATAAAAATATGTTATAATCTTGTTCAGTAGGTTAATTAAGTCCCAGACAAATTATACTTGTTTTATTTTAAGTATAGAAACATATGTTTGTTTGTTAAGAGCGTTTTCACTCCAAAACAGCTGATTTTGATGAAAATTTATACGTAGAAACTTAAACAACAGATACCAACAAAGGGTACTTTTTATCCTGGAAAAAGGAAAATTGCCACAGGAAAAAAACAAAATGTCACACACATTACACAAAAAAAAATTATGAAGTTTTAAATATAGGTAGGTACTCTAGGTACTGATACTGTATGATATGAAGACTAAAATTGAATACTTTTGATCCCGGAAAATAAGAATCGTAAATCCGATACGACTTAACAGACCCATGAAAGTTTGAACACAGGTACTGTACAATACAGATAAACATAAAATACATTAATTCTGTAAAAACATAAATGAAACCAAACAATCAGGAAATTTTGGTAGATTGGTTGTCTAGCTAACACATTGAAACATATTGGAGTAATATCTAGGATAGCATCTATCATTGAATATGCAGGCAAAGCTGTGGAGCACAGCTAGTTACATAATATCACTGGATAATAGTACTGGTCAATACATACCTCAATAGGGTCAACATCGTGGGCGATGACAACCAGCTGTGCCTTCTTCTTTTCCACCAGCTTGGTCACCGTGTTGGTTCCCGAGCGGATGGTCAGCGGCCTCTTCGCTGGCGGCTCGTCCTTCTTGGCCACCTGCAACACACGCTTAAGTTACAAATGTCCCAGAATAAAGGTAGGTTGTGATTTGTTAACGGTCTTCAGAGATCTTGGTGGATGTCTTCATGGCATTCTGAGTAAGGTTTATGCATCATGTTTGGGGTTGGTTTGAAAGTAGACATGTTGTTTCACTTATTTTTTTCTTTGTTTTTACCTGATTATGGCAAAGCAGGAGAAGACTAATGAGTTTATGTATGTGGATGTTCCACCATAGCGTTGCCCATATTGGTCTTATTTTGACAAGCAAGGTATCAATCGATTGATAGTGTCAAAGGCAATTTTTATACCCGATTATGGCGAAGCAAAATATGGGTTAAGTGTTCAAACTAAAAACTTGGATCGACTATGACAAGTGAGGTATCAATCGATTCATCTTCATCGCAAGAGTATCATAGGCAATTTTTTACCCAACAATAGCCTAGGGTTTTCAGTTTTTCAACTTACGTCTTGTTTTATTTCGTACTAAGCAATGATTTGACCATCATCGGTTCATCATCGGTCTCACTAGATACCTATTCACTCTAGACTTATTCTTATAATAAATGAAGAAGCTTGACACTTCATTCTTGTTGTGGAGTATCACCCCCCCCCCCCCCCGAGTTGTGGTCGTAAGGTGTCTCTGGTCATACCTATGATGGTAAACACTAAATTAGAAATAACCTATTTACTGTGATTTTGAAGACTTCCAGATTATAACTAATCGAGAAACAGACTCCAGCAAGGAGTTCCACAGATGATCTAGGTGGAAGCCAAAAACTTTTTGTTTAGCTTATATATCTACCATAAAACGCATTGCCCAGTGGAGATTGTGGAAGTTAAGTATGTAACACCCATGTAAAAGTAAACATTTTTATGGAAAGTAAATCTTAATCATTATCTTACCTTGGCTTCAGCAGCCTTCTTCAGGCGGTCTTTCCTGGCAGCCTCAGTCTCAGGCCTGTATTTCTCCAAGATCTTGAACAAACCTTTGGCTGAAATGGATTTTTTAACATTTTAGAGCAAGAATTAAAGGAACTCCACAATATTTTAATGATAGTTATGTATCAGAGTTAAAAAGCTCGTATATTTTGTAGATAATCATAGTGATTCATAGTTGCATTTGGAGATCATCATATAAAGCATTTTCTTCATAGTAAAGTATGAATATTTAGTTAACATTATTTGGATTTTTTTCCTTGCATTTCTTTACAACATTTACACTTTCATTAAAGCTCTAGTAGTCAAAAATCCTAGAAACATTAGATTCAATGATAATGTTTTAGTCTATACATTTTTAATTCTTAGGTCTTTACTGCTCCTTTTTAATCAAGTTCCATAGGGAGATTAACACTAAATTATAAAGCTGGATTGCATTTCCACAACATATTAATACAGATAGGCCATTTGTGTTGAAGAAAAATGATCAAAAATAACTGTTTGTCATTGGTAGTGCTGACCTATGGTGTCAGAGTTTGTCAGGCCACCTGAAGGCCTCTGACATGGCTTAACATCTGCTATTAATCAATAACAGCCGGGACCGACTTCTTAACATGCGCTCCGAAGCAGTTAAAAACACTAAATATGTTTCAATCACTGTATGTTTAGATGACATGACAAAAGTGACTTTATTCTGTTGGATAAGGCATCGTTTTTGGTATGGAAGGATCGTTAGTGGCAAAAATGGCAATTGAAATTGCCCAAAACACCCTTTGTCAATCCAAAGATAGGGTTAATAACCTATCAAAAACTGCTAGAACACTCTTAAGTGGTGTTGTTACAGCAACTGAACATTTTTAAGGTTTAGTTTCTAATCCGAATGATATTGCCACTTATAAGTATGTTTTGGCAAATTAAGATTAAGTGTATGTTGAGTTAAATCACCTAGAGTTCTGAACTTATTTGGATGATTCTTTGTATATTTGAAAGGGTTTACTCCAGTGAAATATCCACATAAATATAATCGAAATTCAGTAGTTTTGTTTTAGACAATGTGTTTCAAATAGATTTTTTGATTCAGAATATTATTGGTTAACTACAAACCTGTGGTCTTGTCAAGTGTCTGAGTGAACTGGTTGATTGGCGGGGGAACCTTCAACCTGCGCTGGAGCACAGCCTTCTGGCGCTGGATGCGGATGTATTTGGGCCATCGCACAAAGCGGGACAGGTCACGGGTCGGCTGGATATCCTGACCTGGTCAATGTGGTGATTTAACATTGGAAATGGCAGATCGGAATGACAGTTTTACTCTACAGTAAATTGTTATTTAGGGTCACATTACAAACAGGATATTATTCAAGTAAAATGCATATTATTTATACTTTATTGTACCTACAAGTAAGGTTAAAATGTAATTACATTAGTTATTAACGGTAGGCTTTATGGTAAACTATCAGAAAACAGAAAAACTGAAATAGTTTTACTGTTTTTTTATGTACTTCAAGGTTATGTTTATGGTAAAGCATTGCCACAAGTAACTGGAATAGAGGAAATTAGCAAAATTACAGCCTGATGGACCTTATCAGTGTTAAAAAGCTCGATATTTTGCAACCACATGGCTGTTCAGTTATTTTTTTTTACATCATTTAGGTCCAACAGTGTAAACAGACGCAATAACAATTTGAATGTACATTGAACATTACAAACAACCTCAAACAATAAATGAAACAAAGAACTTCTCTATCACCGTAGAATAAAGTTGCTTTCAAATGTCAAAAATTCACTCAAATTATCAAAAATAAACTCACCGATAGCAAAGTTCTTGGTCCTCTTCTCAAAGAGAGGATTCACAATCTTTCTAGGTTCAACTTTCTTGACGACCAAGGGAGCGGCCGCTACCTTCTTTCCAACCTTCTTCTTAGGCTGTAAACAAAGGGAATTTTAACAGGTAGTCCAAGAAACACGATGTAGATTGATTACAAAGTCATCATCAGCGATCTTGGTGATAATATGGGAGTAATCATAGCACATCAGTGGAAAGTTATCATCATGGTTTGTTTTGGAGGTTAGGTCCAAACACTGCCCTATTTCTTTAAATAACAATGTCTCGTGTGAAACTAACGTTTTAAGGGTTTGATGTAGCACTGTAATAGTAATTAACTTCAAACACGCCTAAAACAATGAAGACCCGTCGAACGTGTAACGGTCAAAACTTCATGATTCTTTCACAGTATGTAATAAAAATATAGTAAATTATTAAACGCACATGGTTTTTACCTTCTTCTGGACCATCTTGTATGGTTTTTATATCAGTGATCTAATGGCCACGAAAGGATACGTGAGCCAAAGCGAACACCAAACATTCGGCGAAAATGGCCGAAATAAAAAGATCTGATATCTGTCAGAAATGTCAAATAACAACTTTGGTTGGGCATAGACAAGGCAAGGACCAAGGACAAGGAAGAATAGAATGATGGGAAGCATTTTTGTTTGTGCTTTGCTGGGCAATTCGTATCTTGTTGCAATCAGATTTTCATTATCACGTGCCCTTAATGCGGCTCGTTAGAGTTGATAGTGCTTTGAATATCTGAAACAAATCGCATTGGCTTAGAGAATAGCACTGTGTGATGGGAAGGTAAGGGAGACGATAATTCACGAAAAAATAATGTACGACCAGTATTGTACAGGCAATAATACACGGCTTGATATTACGTGTACATGGATTCAAAATATTTGGATGACTATTTTTTATGGGCAATAATTTGCCCGTAAAGAATTGGTCCGGGTTGATAATTTAAGGCCAATATTACGCAGCCAATAATACGTGTACAACTGGATGCGTAATATCAACCCGTGACGATTTTGTACGACCAAAATTACACGGCCAATAATACGAAGCCTACCGTAGACAAAGATAGAATCAATCCTTGATGCCTTGTTTGTGTAGGTGAATGTCAAGAGAAAAATCTGTCACAGACCCAAATCTGCCGACCCCGACTCCACGTGGTCTTGTCTGTCCTACACTAGAGTGTTTTTATAAAGCCGGAGGCGCAGAGGGAGTGCAGCCCCCGTTCGATGTAACAAGGGTGAGCTGGAGCGGTGGAGGCTGATCACCGAAGGCGACCAAAAAGCCGAAGCTGCGGAGGCGAGAAGGGAAAAATGATACTGGTACGTTTAAACGAGGCTTTGACTATGACATTTCTATATTTTAGTGTGTGATGTACAAGTATTATTGGCTGTACATTATCGCCCGTGTAAAAAGTGTCTGACCCGTATTACACAGCCAATAATTTACAGTCAATAATACGTGTACATAATTTGGCTTCTTAATCCTGGCTGCGTATTATCGCCTGAACAACATCAGTTCAGGGTGATATTACACGTCCAATAATACGCAACCAAATAATGTACACCCTGATATTACAAGGCCAATCCGCGTATTGGTCGCGTAGTATTGGCTGTACATTATTTGGTTGCGTATTATTGGCCGTGTAATCTAGGGACTCGATGATTACGTATTCACCCGGGTGGGGCTTTGTTGTGCACGGCCGTTTATTTTCGTGATACGTCTACACCACGCATCACATCGCATCGTCCCATCGCGGGTTATACCAATGTCCACACCAGTATATACAAAAGAAAACGTTTGTTTGTTTGTTTGGGGAATTTTAAAGTGATAACTGCTGACGGATTTTGATGACATTTGGAATGGAGATAGCTATGTTTTTACCCTGGTATAAAACATAGGATACTTTTATCCCGGAAAATAGTAAGTTTCCACGGGAAAATTGGGAAATGTTTATTACTCGCTGTAAGGAACGGTTGCCATGGAAACGAAATAACAAGTCTTTCAAAAAATATCAAGAGCGTTGGTGCTATACTTACATTGCATTGGTTTTTAACATCCTAGAACATACTAGGATGCTTGTTGATCGATTTCGCGATATACTGTAGTCTGCGTGGACGAAGTCGTGGACGAAGGCTAGTATACAATATGTCACATAATTACCTATTAGGGACCGGAGTGAGATACTCCACACGACATGGCGAACAACATTAGTTTTACGAAGTTTATCATTTATGTATTTACTTCTTTTTTTAACTTCTAGGAAGACTGTACTTCAAACCCTAATAGCACAGAATAAATAATAGTACTAAATAGTAGTCAGCTAGGGAAAAAAACAATACCAACCTTGACCTTGAATTTGTGCTAGCAAATCTGGTTGACAGACTTCACGCATCGGAGCCTGCTGCGCAGTGGTCAGCCAAATGTCAGAGTGAAAATCTGAACGTCAGAGTGAAGCTAAGATTTTTATTTATTATTTTGTAAAAAATATATATTATGTGATTAGCTCCAATTATGTGCGCGCAGAGAGAGAATAGGCTGGCTCGCTCCACATTTGCTCAGTTATTATGTGATTACTTTTAATGATGTGCGTGCAGAGAGAAAATAGGCTGGCTCGCCCACATTATAAATTAAAAACATAAAAAAAACATTTTTCTATTTTTTATTTATAATTAAAAACATCGCCATCCTTTTAAGGTCGCCTTAGTTAAGTAAATAAAATAACTTTAATAAGCGTAGTTAGCGATTTGCGTTAAAAAATATATAATATTACACCCGTCCAACACCATAATCGGCCCCTCACTTGTACTATTATTTATTCTGTGCCCTCACTAGGGCATGCAAAATCGAATGGTTTTCGATTCCGAAACTTGAGTTCCGACTCCCGATACTGGACACCTCATTCCGGAACTATCAACTTCTTAATGGTTTTTGATTTCTAGGAACAGAAATATTTCTACGAATCAAACAAGTTGTGATCTAGCATACTTTTCATCAATATGAGAATGCCACGGACATTCTCATATTGATGAATTTTCTTGTGTGGATTTTCTTCTTTTCCAGTTTATTTGAAAAAATAGTAGTCGAATCGAAACTAAAGTTTTCTCTCGCTCAATCTTACTGTTTTTATGGTATGTGTGTCTTTCTCTTATCATTATTATTGCTATTCAATGACAAGTCTATATTACAGCACATACTCGCGTCTACGAGTTGGGCTTGTATTACAGTGTCCTCTATTCTGCTTTTGTAGCAACTATACTCGAAGCTCTTAAGTGTAGTTATTATTTTCTCACAAGATGGTGCTATACGAAAATGAGCGATTACAGTGCCCTCTATTCTGCTTTTGTAGCAACTGTACTCGAAGTTTTCAAGTTTAGTTTTCTATTTTCTTACAAGATGGTGCTATACACAAATGAGTTAATCGAGTTGCATGACTGTGGGAGTGACTAAAAAAAAAAGTTCATAGATTCAAGTTTAGTTTTATATATTATCACAAGATGGTGCTATACGCAAATTAACCAATCTTGTGTTGTAGATATTTGACATTTGAATTTTTTATCTGAAGGAAAATTGAAAAATTTGATATATGTATTTTTTCTTTTTCCAATGTAAGGTATATTTTCCGAGTAATGAATTATTAAAAAGTAGCTTATTCTAAAATTACATAACTGCCAGATTTCGGTGGAATGAACAAGATTACTGAAGCCTTATTAAAAAAAAACATTTACAGCACGCAGCAGCAGCATTTTTTGCACATTTACGTGTCAGCAAGGGGGGGGGGGGGGGGTAGCCAAATGCAGAGAAGCCAATTGACCGATTTCATTCCATTCCAAGTGCCATCCGCGCTGCTACAGTCTATTGTTAAACCCTTGCAAGCCCAAGCGTACGCGCTCCAAAAACATGTGAGGTAGGTACCTACTCGGGTTACCTGCAGTTATCCGGGTTGAACCGGGTTTTCATGATCTATTTACGTCTCTTCCTGCTGAATGCTTGCGATTATAATGTTCTAGAAAGCCATTGAAATTATCAATAAGAATAAATGAAAATAATATCACGTAAATAATCATTTTATTAACTACAGCTGCTTGATTCGAAAAAATCCTTGAAAATATGTGTTATTTTTGAAACCTTTACTTAAAAAATACACATTTTTTTCAATTCTGTTTTTATATCCTCGGTTTCTCTATAACATTTCCTCTCTAAAATAAGTAAAAAAATATATGCAATCATTATATTAATCCTAATATCAGCACCCAAAGCAAAGGTATTGGCGGGAAATCGCCGAACAAAACTTATATTTGATGAAAAGTTTATTACAATAAATGACATTATGTATGGATAAAACAATAAAGATCCTCGAAAAAAATCTAAACAGCAATAAAACTATCTAAAAATATACACATGAACGAAAAAATCTTCCCGCCAAAACGGCTCCGCACTTTGTTTACAAGTTTGTCAAGAGCTGATTGGGAATTTTTAATAAATTTTACAGTGAAAATAGCTCGTCTTTTAATTAAGCACTTTTTTAATTTCTATGTAAGTACTAGGAGCTCAACATTTTCGCGATCTCTTTCAATGCCTATTGGTTATAGTTTTTCGCGCTCGCTTCGCTCGTTATTGAGCAGTTAATGGTGCCATAAGGTGACACAATAATGTCTATCTTGCTGCGGTAATAAGTTCTAACATTACCTGTTGTAGAACTTTTGCCAAATTATGATCCCCTTATTCCTTATGCCATCCCTTTAGATCTTAAGGCTTTAAGGAGAACTGCAATTTTCACAAATTTGTTAGTTGGGAAATTTCAGGTCGATATGCATATAACTTTTTAAGATATTTCACTTAAAGACCAAATAAGCTCAAAATTTCATATCATTTTTGACCCAGTAAATATAGTGTAATCATGTTATCCTTAGATGAAAATCTAGTTAATAGACTAATGAACTAAATATAAAATTATTAATCATCATCATCATCAGCCTATATCTGTCCACTGCTGGACGTAGGCCTCTCTTAATGCACGCCACTGAGCTTGGTCTTCCGCTCCCTCATCCATTCTCTTCCGGCCGCCGTTCACAGGTCATCACTCCACCTGGCCACAGGGCGTCCTACACTACGTTTGCCCAAACGACTCCAACGGTCATCGGTTCTTCGGGAAATGTGTCCATGACCAACCCACTGCCACTTTAACTTGTTTAACCAAGAAATGCTGTTGCAGATTCTCGCGTAGGTGCTGGGTCCCAGTTGACTTAGTTGAGAAAATGAGACTTAGTTGAGTTCAGGATAGGAGGATGAAACGAAAACGCACTTGTTGACACTTTAGCTTGTATAATTTCACAACTTGTAAACAAGGATAGTAATACAGAATTCAGTTTTTGTTATCCCGGTTACAAATGTTGGCTATTGGAGCCTTAATGTACTGTAGTGGTACTACTAATGTAATATTGGTCACTTTTAGGAGAGCTTCTTGTCTTCGACTGCTTCAGCGAACGAAAACTTGACGAATGCACGATAATAGATAGAAGTATGGGTTTTTATAGTTTACCCGAAACAAGCGAAGCTCTCCTCGGTACGGTCGTACCTCGCATCCGCACCACGAAGAAAGCCTAATTTTTATGGCTTTGCTACGGGTGCGAGGAGAACTTCCAATCTTGTGTTCTCCTCGCACCCGTACGAAGACGGTACCCAAACTTTAGGCATGTTCCTAAAAGTTTGTCCAGTTTAGAGATATTCCTATGTGTGACTCATCGAAAGTCAACACACTTGACCGATTTTAGAAACGTTTCTCCCAGTGAGCTTCCTCTCGCTCTTACTATCAACGTTTTATATGTTTCTTACTGATACCTTGTTAATTTTACCTTTAGGCTGGCTCAGGATCGCTTTGCTTGTACATCAGTACCTTTTACAGAGCGCGACTTTCCTGAGCCAACCTGTACCAGAAAACCCATGTATCCACAGAGAGTTTAAGTCTCTCTGTGGCTTCAAACAAAAAAAACGCATCAAAATCGGTCCATTCGTTTGGGAGCTACGATGCCACAGCATACACACACACACACACACACACATACACAGTGATACACACCCTAAACTTATAACACCTGTCTCTTTGTTCGGGGTTATTAATAAGAATGTCATATAAACTCACTATAACCGATAGCGTCAGGACTTACGTTGTCAGGCCACTGAGTGGCACTGCAACTGTTATGGGCAGGCGTGACGCTTACCACCAAGCGAGCGACCTGCCCGTCTCTTCACTATTTTCATATAAACTCACTATAATAATAAAAACGAACTGGCTTCGTAGTATCGTAGTTCCCTATCCCTAGTTACTTGCGCTCGTACTAGATACATATTTTAAAATCTATGTACCTATGTATTTCTGTCTGTCCTGGTATCTTGCAATTCAAATGCAAATTTCGAGCACTTTCCTATTAACTATCTGGCTGAAACTTTCAGGGTAGCTCACAAACCAATGAAAAAGCAATAAAAATATATAGGAGAAAAAAATAGAAGGAAAAAAAAAATATCATTGAAAATGCGTTAAAAAAAAGGAACAAAATAGTGACATTAATTAAAAAAAAGCTCGTAAAAGCTTTTATTTTTAAATTATACTCGTATTTATTTGATTTCACTTAATGTGGTATCAAATAAATTGACAATGAACTGTATTACCATGAAATAAGTATTTTCTATTTATTAAACTTATGTAGACACTTAGTCACTTATTGCAATTATATAGCCTGCCCATAGCCTGCACCTTGCAAACTGAGAGCTTTGTCGGTAAACTTTGTTCTTCTACGGATTTCCTCGTTTTGGAAATATATTAAAGCGAAAACCACTATGTGTGTCTTCATACCTTTTCACGACTAAACGACTAAACCGATCATGATCATGAGGAATTATTGTAGACCAACTTTTACCAGCGACTTTGTCCGCGTGGACTACAATTTACCGCGATAAAAGGTATAGTATGCTCTTTCCCAAGGTTCAAACTCCATTAGTTGTCAAATTGACAAATTGACAACTAATGGAGTTTGAACCTTGGGAAAGAGCATACCATACCTTTTATCGCGGTAAATTGTAGTCCACGCGGACGAAGTCGCTGGTAAAAGTTGGTCTACAATAATTCCTACGTAGGAGTAGGTTCCTCCTTCGTATACCTATTTATAATGTATCTGTTTCTTGTGTGTTTGATAGTATTGATAATAGATGTAGGCGATAATACGTAGGTAGATATGATCGTATCTGCAGATAGCCGGACAATGCGGTCTTATCTTTCTATTCTAAAAGGTTTAGTGGGAAATCTACAGATATTTCATGTTTTCTCAAGCGACTATAGGTTTGGTAGGTAGTTAAGGTTATTGCGGTAGGTAAGTATTTAAAAAAAAAAAAAAAAATTTTAACATTTAAGATTTTATAGTAGTCGCAGCGGATGTTTGTGGCTCCGAAGTTGTCTGAAGTCCGCTGCGCAAACTGCTGTTTTTCAGGCGTAATCCCAATGTTGAAGGTAAAGACAGCATTGTATAACTGCCTCGGTCACTCGCTTACGTTTTTCGCATATTCTATCTCGCTCTTACTTTATGCTGTTTTATCTTCACAGCAGTACCTGCGAAATCATTCACAGAGCCTAACTTCACAACCACAAGGATCCGCTGCGACTACTGTAAAAGTTTAGCCACGGAGTCTACACAGCCAAACAAAGGAGTGAAGCAAAACAAATGGCGGCTGCGTATGTGTGCGTGAGTGGATAATTTGTGCATGGGTGATACCTACAAGGTGATACACAATTTCATCACAAAATTGTTTTTGATTTGTCGTGAGAACTCGAGGGAATTAACACGACTCACAATGTCTTGCTGCGATGTGGCGGCCGATCGATCTAACATGGTATGAGTGTGTGCGGAAGGCTTGTGCGTAGCGAGCATATCTTGGGTGCTTCACTTTCGCGTTGGCTGTGTGGAATCCATCTTCTTTTAAACATTCTTGATGATAAGTACATCTTTATTATTGTTTTAATTTTTGAATTTATTATGCAATTTAATTTCTCCGTAGACGGTAACATTGTTTTATACCAATTTTGATGATCGTGGGACATCTTCAATGGAACTTAAAAATTGGGCAATATCATGTTTACTTATTTTAATGATTTATACATAATAAACAGCACGTAATGGGACATAGAACAACACGTAAATGCAAAAAGTAATACCCGACTACGGTCGGGTAAAAATTAGCCTAAGAGTATTTTTCGATGAAGACGAATCGATTGATACCTCGCTTGTCAAAATCTGACCAAGTTTTTAATTTGAACACATAACCCTTCCATTGCTTCGCCGTAGTCGGTTAAAAAAATTGCCTATGAGCCTATGACACTATACCTGAAGACGAATAGATTGACACGTTGCTTGTCAAAATCGGACCAGTAGGGGGGACGCTATGGAGGAACATCCACATACCCACAGACATATACACATACATACATAAATAGACTGTTAAACTCATTACCCTTCCTTTGCTTTGGCGTAGTCGGGTAAAAATAAATATATATGACAAAATATAGGTATGGCGTATTTCCGAAGCAGCGGTAGTCTTAGTCGGCACAATAGTCAAGGTATAAGCAGGTAAGTAGGTACCTAATTAGTTTACATAATTTATTGATTTGGATTCTTTACAATGCTTAACCGATATAGCTCTAAGGATAAGCAAGCTAAAGTAGCAGTGGGCTGGTCACATTTCCCGAAGAACCGATAGTTGTTGGTATTTACCACACATTTCCCGAAGAAACAATAGTTGTTGGTATTTACCACACATTTCCCGAAGAACCGATAGTTGTTGGTATTTACCACACATTTCCCGAAGAACCGATAGTTGTTGGTATTTACCACACATTTCCCGAAGAACCAATAGTTGTTGGTATTTACCACACATTTCCCGAAGAACCGATAGTTGTTGGTATTTACCACACATTTCCCGAAGAACCGATAGTTGTTGGTATTTACCACACATTTCCCGAAGAACCGATAGTTGTTGGTATTTACCACACATTTCCCGAAGAACCGATAGTTGTTGGTATTTACCAACTTCGCTCGAGGGAGACCACGCATAACAAACGTAGTTTATAGACGCCTGGTGGAGTGACGACCTGTGAAAGGCGGCAGAAACTGGACGCAGAGAGCTGAAGACCTAGCTCAGTGACGTGCATTAAGAGAGACTTATGTCCAGCAGTGGACAGATATAGGCTGATGATGATCATGATACTGCTTTATTATTTTTTAATTTTATTGTTTTTTTTCTATTTCGTGTGACGTCAAGTTTTTGCATGAAGACCTACTTGTATGACTAACTATATACAATGTATTGTCGAAACTTGATTAAACGAAATGTGCGGATGTTAGACAAAAAATTATCGATAAAAACCCGAAAAGGAAGTTGGATAAATTCTTATCTTTTGTTTTTGCTTAGTTTATTTTTTAATTTTCTTCAAAGTTGTGTCATTTTAAAGCTTAAAAGTTATTTATTCTGTGCTTTGGCGGTAAATATCATAACAACGAAAAGAGATAGACCCATAGTTATTGTAGAGAGTTTGTGGATTAAATCATTAAATTTAATAAAACCTGCAAAAAAGTCAACCTCAATGACCTAGTTTTAAAATAACAGATCAAAAATGAAAAATAAAATATGTTTAAAAAAAAAAAATAACTTAGTTTCTGTTCGACATAATTATAAATTTTCTCTGCTAGGTAGACTTTCTAGCTTTCAAATGACACAACTTTGAAGAAAATACGCCTTTACTTAAAACAAACAAAGAAATACCAAAAGATAAGGTTTCATTTAACAAAAAAATTAAAGCGCCTTTGGATCTCGAGATAGCAAATTTTTCCAACTTTTTTTAATTTTTTTATCGATAATTTTTTGTCTAATATCTGCACATTTCGTTTGATCAAGTTTCGGCGGTCCTCATTGTATATCCTACATAGGTACAGTCGCGCCCAGCTGATTACACGCATAACATATGCTGAGGCACGTACATGTAGTTCGAGACAATTTAACATTAGATCCCAGCGTCTTCCAGAATGAATACAAAAGTAATATACCATTTTATTTTACCGTCTTCAAGTACCTGGTTATTTCTTTATTGGACTGTATTTGTTTTTGTGTATTTTAACTCACATCTCCGGGATTTCTTATTCAATTTGGTTGTTTCTTCTTGTATTTAAAAGAGATAATCTTCTGGTCTTCCCATATAAATTTAATGATAATTGATTCTGTACTTTTTTAGTAAATCCACTTTATGTGTCGGAATATATATATATGTGTGTAACTTTTCCCGGAGAACCGATAATTGGGGTAGACGAGTTCTCGCGTGGAGAGCACTTTTAGGCTAACGTAGCGTAGGTCGCCCTGTGTGACAGTGACAACCTGCGAAAAGCGGCTGGCAGAAACTGGATGAGGAGAGAATATGAAGACTGAGCTCAGTGGCGTGCATTAGGAGAGGCTTACGTCTAGCAGTGGACATGTATATGCTGATGATGATGAAGGTTCGTGATTAACTGCGGTAGAAGCTATCTGATTAACTGGATAATATCATCATTTTTATTTACATACGGCCAGCACACGGTCGGCGTCTGGTTTCGCCAGCGACTTCGTCCGCGCGGATTACTGTTCTACTAGGATATTAAAAACCAATGCAAAAATAGATATAGCACCAATGCTCTTGATGTTTTTTTGACAGATTTGTTATTTCGTTTCCATGGCAACTGTTCCTTACAGCGAGTAATCGACATTTTTCCAGTTTTCCCGTGGAAACTTACCATTTTCCGTGATAAAAAGTATATTTATTCCAGGGTATAAACTATCTCCATTATAAATTTCATCAAAATCCGTCCGCCGTTATCGCGTTAAAACTCCCCAAACAAACAAACGTTTTCATTTTTATATATTGGTGTGGATTTCCACTACTGCATTTATTTATTTTGTAGGTTTCACCAATACGTTAGCCCTACGAACGGCACGTTGCCGACGACACGGGGTCATAAGTCGTCATTCCGACTGATGCCATCGACTCACCGCCGTTGACGGCCACCGCTGACTTGCAGTCACCCTGCCGTCAGCAAAAACCCCCTCTGCTTTTTCGCTCTAGTGTCTAAAAAGCCAACTAAGGGGCAATTTTCTTTTATGATATTGATTATTTATAAGTAATCTAATATGCAGATATTTCGAATGATTCGTCATAGCGACGCGTTAGATTTTCATGAGATATAGATTCGAAAATACACAAATATCTGCATAGAGAATTGCCCCTAAATCTCAACCCTACATAAATCTTGGCACGTGCGCGGCGCGATAACCTACAGCTATCAATCTAATATTGCCGTGTCAGCGATAATAATTATGCAAACTTAATAGAGAATCCGCCTAATGCTTCCACTCATTCGGTCTACGCACGCGCCGTACCCAAAAACGTAACAGGTACTGGAGTATGGACTCTAAAGACACTCGGTTACTAACAACGCTCAGTCGTGGATCATCGAATTCGCCGCGCAAGCGTGTTTTGTTCGCCAGGCTGTATAACTCAGCACCCCTTGCAATAAAAAAAGAAAATTAAAAAGTATAAATGTCAATTTAAAAATGGCATGCCAGACAATGTATGTAGTGTCTAATTTAGTGTTAAAAATCAGTGTGTAGTTAAGTGTTATCGGTGATGCCAAGTGGATATGGGTGTGATAATGATAACTGTTTATGGGATTGGATTGCTCAGTGCATGGGGATTTATGGTGAGTTCCATTTGTTTTAGATTTATGAATTGATGAAGGCATAATGAGGTTGCGATTTTATAGAGAGGTCAAGGGAGGGCAACTCTACATAATTTTTAGTCTGTACATACCTAATATGTAGCTCTACTTGAAGTGTTTTGGTCACGGTTTCGTATTTACAATAGTGGCGATGTCAACAAAGATGATAAAGCTGTTTAATTGTTGTGGGAAGGCGTGACGCTTACTATCAGGCAAATAATCTGCTCGTCTCTCAATAAAAAAAAAGCATTGGCTACTTATATAGTATGTCTAATTCTATCTAGGTACCTACAGATTAAAAATAAAACTAAGAAAAAATAAGTTGGGTTTTTAAAAATTGAGATACTTTCGAGTTATTTTTGCATTATTTTCTTCTTGTTTTTGATTTTTAAGCTTCAAGATTTTTCTGATTTGCGTTATTTAAGATAACGTAAAACAATTCCCCAGTAATTCTTAATATTTAGAATAACGCAATAATTTTATTATAATATTTCAGTTTAAGCAGTGACGACGCCTGCTTAGCGGAAACAATAGTTTATTAAAAACTTTATGCTCTTTTTGTTTACATTTTTATAGGTACCTAAGTATAGTCATTTTTTTGTACCCATACCTACCACAAAGAAGCATTAGGTAAACAAGTTCGCCTATGTACTTATATATAGCTACTACATTTATGTTTGTGGAATAAAGAATCTACCTATATACTTATTTCTATCTTCTATGCTTGTAAGCTTGAAATAATAGGAAAAACCTTTCGAAATATCCTCCCTACATTTCATATGAAAACAAATTGAGATAGAAATTCGATTTCGTACCACGACTGCTCTGAATACGCATGGCCGACGTGATCACAATTCCATTTTGATGTAAATTGGAATAAACTACAGCTCGAACTATAGCCACATTTGGAACTGTATAAGCTAGAGGTACGAGTATAAGCTGCAAATATAAGCTCGAGGATTTAAGTTCAATTGAGAAACGTGTTATGAAACTCATTGGAGATGACACTCTAGTAAAGAGCAAGCCTCAAAGACTGGCACATCGAAGTGAGGCCTTTTCGATATTCTATAGATTGCATTATAGAGAGAGTGCACAAGAACTGCACAATCTGATTCCCTCGTCACCTTTCCATCACCATGCGACTAGACGATCGGCAAAGCGCCACCCTTTTATGGTAGAAATACCTGGCACAAGAATGACGCGTACGCTTTCTTCATTTATTATAAGAACTGCAAAGGAGTTGAATGCCCTGCCATGTTTTTGTTTTTCTCTTTTTCTAGAGTGAATAGTTATATACAAGGCGAGCGTGCTACACCTTCGACCACATCATCGCTTTCCATCAGGTGATATCGTGGTCATTCACGATTCCTACTCTTTAATAATCATAAAAAAACTTAACTTATAACTTATCGTGATGGGCAATATAAGACGTAAATGGCGCATTGGAAGACTAAAGAGGCGTCGAACGCCGGTTTCGCTTGGCATGAGACAGGGAAGAATTTGCTGAGCTGACGGCCACGGTAGTGGAGAAGCACCAAGAAGAACAAGGATTGACCAGGTTTCTGGAAACGATATGAACTGGTCTTTGAACTTTTCCTCACAAGTGGATTACTGTTTTTCTCTTTTTAAGGTCTTGGTGGCTAAATGGCTGTTAAATTCAACGTAGCAGAGCTAAGTTAACAGTTAACTAAAAGAAAGTAATCCAAGTATATATCTCATTTATAAAAATCCATCAAGCCGTCTAGGCTGTAGTACGCGCCTAAGAAACGTATAAACAAACAAATATACATACAACCCAAACACATAACCCTTCTCAGACGGGTAAAAAATAAATCTATGCTTTTTTGAAGTCCACACCGACGCAGTATTGTGGACTAAAATTACCAGGCTTTTTTGAAGTCCACACGGACGCAGTATTGTGGACTAAAATGACCAGGCTTTTTTGAAGTCTACACGGACGCAGTATTGTGGACTAAAATGACCAGGCTTTTTGAAGTCCACACTGACGCAGTATTGTGGACTAAAATGACCAGGCTTTTTTGAAGTCCACACGGACGCAGTATTGTGGACTAAAATGACCAGGCTTTTTTGAAGTCCACACGGACGCAGTATTGTGGACTAAAATGACCAGGCTTTTATGAAGTCCACACGGACGCAGTATTGTGGACTAAAATGACCAGGCTTTCTTGAGGTCCACACGGACGCAGTATTGTGGACTAAAATGACCAGGATTTTTTGAACGATATTGTTATCAATAAATAAGTATGAGTATGAGTATGAAGTCCACACGGACGCAGTATTGTGGACTAAAATGACCAGGCTTTTTTGAAGTCCACACGGACGCAGTATTGTGGACTAAAATGACCAGGCTTTTTTGAAGTCTACACGAACGCAGTATTGTGGACTAAAATGACCAGGCTTTTTGAAGTCCACACGGACGCAGTATTGTGGAATAAAATGACCAGGCTTTTTTGAAGTCCACACGGACGCAGTATTGTGGACTAAAATGACCAGGCTTTTTTGAAGTCCACACGGACGCAGTATTGGGCAAAAGATAGTTTTTAAAATAACAAAATATTTAACGTATCAATTGCATCATCAAAATATTTAATTCTCTACAGCCGAAGATAGTGGTAGGGTTCTTACGCAAGAGTCCGCCTGGGGAAGTACCACACCTTTGTCATATATTCAACCGCCAAGCAGTAGTGTGTAAACATTTCTATGTTTCGGTTTGAAGTATTGTTATTTAGAATCAATTGAAATAAATCTATAGGACTAGTCGGTGAAATAAACAAAAAGTTTCCATTCATGCTTTATTATTGGATTTTATTATTTATTAGCTTTCCCGCCCGCGACTTCTTTCCGGTCTACTGTTTATCGCGAAAAAAGCAGCTTGAGTATGTTCTTCTAGGATATTAAAAACCAATGCAAAAGTAGGTATAGCACCAATGCTCTTGAAGTTTTTTGACAGGCATGTTATTTCGTTTCCATGGCAATCGTTCGTTACAGCGAGTAATCAACATTTCCCAGTTTTCCCGTGGAAACTTACAATGCTCCAGGATAAAAGTATTCTATGTTTTATTCTAGGGTATAAGCTATCTCCATTCCGAATTTCATCAAATCCGTCCAACCGTTATTGCGTGAAAGCTCCCCAAACAAAGAAACAGACAACGTTTCACTTTTATATATTGGTATGGACTAGCTGCTCCACGCTGTTTCACCCGCGTGGACGGTGACGATAAAAAGTACGAATATCCATCTATCCATCGTTCGAAACTTTATTGTTTACCCGTGACGTGCCAAAAAAGGAGAGAAGCATGACTGTCAGGTGTGCTGTCAGGCGTCTTTTGTTTATTCATCAATTTCGAACGAAGCGTCCAAGTCTAGAAACATAAAGTGGCCAGGTTCAACGCAGCCGCGGAAGACCTGGCACGATGGGTCGATGACATCGAAAAATTGGTAGGAAAGACCTGGCCAAGGTTGGTTCAAACCCACGATGAATGGCGTAAGAGGCGGAAATCTGCTATATATGATGATTATGATGGTCCAAGTCAAGTTTGAGTTCATACAAAAATTCCACAGAAAAAAAGGACGTTCAGTGTTTCCAGATTTTGAAAATGAACCGGGAATATTTTCCAATTATTTTTTTTCGAATTATTGCATTGTCATCGGTCTGTTTGGAAATCTGACCGTTTAAAGTCAAAATAGCGTCCAAAGGAGTCGGTTAGAAACACACAAACATACAAGTGAAGCTAAATCAGTCAGGTTTTTGTTTTTATAAAGCGTATAAAAACAAAAACCTGACTGCGTATAAAACTAAAAAGAGGCCAACAAGCTTTAGATTTTTGATGTTGAAATATCTGATGAAGTTGGAGACATCATGGATTTAATTTCTCCTTTGACAGGATCAGCTAGAACCTGGCGAGCTAACTCTTCATGCCTCCGACTGCATCTTATATTTCAAAATCAAAAATGTAAAGCTCGCTTGCCTCTTTTTAGTTTTGTTCGTAGTCGGGTTTTTTGGTTATTACAATAATATATTTTTATTTTAAACTTTTTAGGAATTAGTGAGAATGGTTGCTAACCAACTTTAAATCGTTATAGATCCTAAATGATAATTTGAAAGTAAAAATGGTAAGAGAAACCTAAACCTATTAAACCTATCAAAAACCTATTTAATGATACCCCACTTAAATAGTTCGTTTTTTTATTTGTCACAATATGGCGTCTGGTTGTCGCCATATTTAACTTTGATTACTGTCATGTCTCGCAAGATTAAGACGAATCGATTGACGTAAGAATATCATCAAAATCGGTCCACGCGTTTGGTTTATACATATAGTAACACAAAAGATCAGACATACATACATACAAACATAGGCTAGGTCGGGTTTGTGATTGTGGGTTTATGATAAACAATAGCCAAATCAATTC
The DNA here is from genome assembly GCA_946251855.1 of Alsophila aescularia. Lineage (NCBI taxonomy): Eukaryota > Metazoa > Arthropoda > Insecta > Lepidoptera > Geometridae > Alsophila > Alsophila aescularia. The sequence goes on along the minus strand of OX276379.1, from coordinate 56,866,661 downwards.
AGCCATTCTCAAGTGATGCGCTTAGCCACGAACAGCATATAATTTTTATTTACCTATATACTAGCTGCCCCGCGGTTTTATTCGCGTGGATTATGATGAGAATGATGAAAAGTAGTAGTATAAGTTATCGTGAAACATCCAAATCCGTTCAGCTGTTTGAGCGTAAAGGAGTAACACATACTAAAAATAAAAGATAGATGGCGCTAATCAGTTTTTATGCATTTTATGACGTTTTTTATGGACTGTGAGTTCTAATGTATGGAGTACTGCATCGCGTATACGAAGTTTTGATTAGCTAAGCTCTGATTGGCCTGTTTACTACAGTGGCTACATTTCTCTGATTTATAATATTAGTGTGTTTTTAAAATTAAATTAAGTACAACTGGTTTCGCATTTCCTATATGTAGAATCTCAGTTATAAAATAACGTCTCAGACTCACCTAATCGTCCGCATATGCGTAATCTCAATAATAACGTTCCACTAAACACTGTAAATCTCTGTGAGGAATTTAATGGGAATTCTTTGGAAACAATGGGATAAACATTTTTTTATTATACACACGCAAGTTTCATTCAACAGTTTGTTTGTAGTTTGACGAAAATAAACTAGGGTGTTACAATATTCTTCAGTGTATCAACTTCGGACAAATCCACGTGTGAAGGAATGCCATCAAAATGATAACATTGAAAATATACGTAGCTTCCGGTAAGGATAGACTCATCATCATCATCATCATCAGCCTATATCTGTCTACTGCTGGACGTAGGCCTCTCCTAATGCACGACACTGAGCTTGGTTTTCAGTTCCCCTCATCCATTCTCTTTCAGCCGCTTTTCACAGGTCGTCACTCCACCTGTCAGTCCACGGCCACAGCGCTTTAAGACGCTAGATTCGTAATGAAGATATCCGACGGAGAACCGAGGTGACTGACATAGCTCTAGGATAAGCAAGCTAAAGTGGCAGTGGGCTGGCCATATTTCCAGAAGAACCGATAACCGTAAGGGTAGACGTCCTTCAGAAAAACTCCAAGCATAGCTCTCAAGGATAGACTAATGATAGATAATTCCAAGGTAACCGACATAGCTCAAAGACTTAGCAAGCTGAAGTGCCATTGAGGCCGGGCACATATCTGGAAGAATTGGCAACCGTTGGACCGCGTTTAGACAGAGATAGGTTGGGGCGGGCGTCCAGGTGGAGTGACGACTAGGAATGGTTTTCCATGTAAGTACGGTATCGCAGAACCTATGCTGACTTGGTGTGGATCATACCTCTTCAATAGAACTTCAACTGTGATCGTTAATGGAGAGTATTCTGACTCTTTTGATGTGTGCTCGAGCGCTCCACAGGGATTAAATCTGGGCCCCTTATTCTTCAATGTTTTTATTAACGACATCGGTGACTTTCAGGCATTCTAAATTCCATATTTTTGACGACCTACATTTTTTCAGAGTCCCAGACTAGTAGAGACATTGCAAGACGATATCAATCGTTTGGTTTCATGGTGTGATATTAATTTTATTAACCATAATTTGTCCAAGTGCTTTACCATGCAGTTCACTAGGAAGAAGCACATCCAGTGATTTACATAAAAGACACTGCATTGGTTGCGGTTGATCAGATACGTAACCTGGGAGTAACACTCTTTAGCAAATTGTGTTTTAACTAGTAAAGTATACTCAAAGGTTTTAACATATCTTCGATAATATAGCGTCTAAGGATTTAAATGTACATACACGTTTTGTTTTGCGTAATTGTAGGGATTTTAATTCCGCCAACACTAAAACAATGCTGTATAATTCGTTGGTTCGCAGTAATCTGGATTATTTAACTTGGAACTTTTACCTTTTTGTGTCACTTGGAATCCTTTTTATGAGGTCCATAGACATTAGACTCGAAGGTAACAAAAAAGTTTTTTACCTATTCTTGTTATCGAAAAGAAACTGCTGAGCTATAACGATCGTTTATAACATTTCAAAATGGAATCTCCCCTCTGAACACGTGGTCCTATTAGTCCGCTCGATCGGCGACGTGAACTTTTTTCCTGATGGTCCGATTCATCGGACGACGAGGGTTCCCGAATTCTCATAGTCCAACTCAGGTCCTCTAGATCGGACGACGTGAAGTTCGCAAGTCGCAGACAAGTTGGACAATATATTCCTTTTCAAAATTATTCAAAGAGTCTTGGATACTCCAGAGCTTCTTTCGGGGCTTTCGATTTCAGCACTAATCAAATTGCCTAGAACCTCAAGATTTAACGTGTTTTATGTTGCGAGTTCTAATCCCAACCTTGGCCATAATGCATCCATGACTAGATTAGTGTGATAGTACAATGGCATTTCTGATCCCAAAGAGGTCGACACATAGATTTGTTGACAATATTTACGGGTTTAAAGTCTCTATATACTCGTAAGTACCTACCTAATGAATTCATTCTCATTTTTTTATATTTTTAAGCATTTTTGGACGATTTTATAATCATTTTATTGTATTCTGTAACAATATTTATGTATTTTTTATTTTTTTATTGTTTGAATGTAAATATTGTAAATCAATTATAGTAGGTTTCTTTATTATTATTTTTTTATATAAATTAGGGTCAGTCGATTTATATTTTTAATGAAATGAACATTTTAATATTTATTCTGTGACTTGTTTTAATTTGTATATTAATAATTCTTTTTTAATCTACTATTTTTGATGTTACTCCGTCAGTTCAATTTACGATAAGTATGTCTTTTTGCCAGTCATTATTGTATCATTTGTTTTTATCCACTTTTGAATGAATTAATGTTAACAGTGTTGGTGTTCCAATAAATAAATAAATACATAGAAGGCGGCTGGCAGCGACTGAATGAGGAGAGCCGAAGATTGGGCTCACAAGGAGATGCCTACGTCCATTGGACGAATACGGACTGATGATGATGATGATCAGATAGTTAATAAAAGCAGTAAGTTAGACACATCGGTGTTCTATTCCTATCAACAGAACAAACAAGATTCTTCCGCCTCGTTAGGGGCGGGTGTCCAAAAACTGTTACCAAGTCCCGCCACCTAATCCAATTACCGTCAAGCCGATGCATAATTACACCCTATTCGCCGCGAAGCCTTGTAGCTACTGCTAATTCCATTAGTAGACCGTGGACTAATTAATTCGCCAGCTTCAATGTTATTACTTCATCTAAGTAGATTAGACTAGAAGAACAAGCATTTTCGCTGCCGTTAGTTTGCCAATTAGAAATTAATAATGGTTAATGCAAGAAGGTCTAAAAAATATTAATGTTTGATTCTCTCGGCAAGCTAATGCAAGTATACAAGTATTACCGTAGTAATAGTATTGATTCTGTGGTATTACTGGGTTCCTTTCTTATAATCGACTACAAAAGGAAGTGGTTCTGAATTCGACGTAACTTTCTAGGATTCTGTACGTCTGAATGAAAAAAAAGCGGAACTTTACAGGGTCGTGTGTCTGTCTATCTGTTCTTCAATCACAGCCAATTTGCTCCGAATCTACTGGACCAATTTAACTGGACTGAATTAATTGGACTGAATTAATTTTATTACATTTATGAGTTTCTGTGACTGTATGAATATGAATATTAAGTTTGCCGTATGTCATTTCTTCCCAGAATTCAATCCTTATTAGCGACACTATCGAATGGTGTAATAATACAGTATGTGCTGTTTTCCAAAATCAACGAGTTCGATTCCTGCCTAGGAATATTGTTTTTTTTTCAAAAATCCAAAGTTGCAGTTTTTGTTTTCATCTAAATCGGGCCCGAGACTCCTTTGAGTACTTTTCGCTATTCCTCATAGTTTCTGATTTAGCCATCCACGCCCACTTGAAGAATTCATTCTGTATAACACAGGCAGCATGGCAAATTTTGCCATGCTGTACCGTGTGTGTGACATATCAATTGAAAGGGTTTGTACGGATCTCGATATTTTTAATAATATTTTTAATAGTTTCAATATATATTATTTAAGAAAATATATGAAAATTGACTACCACTCCATTATCTCCAAAACTACTGTGCCTACAGAAAATAGTCCTTTACATAAAGATTACAGGATAATTTCTAGGTAATTTTATCACTTTATTTACAAACATTTGACAAGTTAATTTGAACTGACATGCAGGTTAACTTTAAATAGCTACATTATGTAATTTCCCAGGCAATTTCTCGTTTTATTTACAAACATTTGACAAGTTAATTTGAACTGACATGCAGGTTAACTTTAAATAGCTACATTATGTAATTTCCCAGGCAATTTCTCGTTTTATTTACAAACATTTGACAAGTTAATTTGAACTGACATGCAGGTTAACTTTAAATAGCTACATTATGTAATTTCCCAGGCAATTTCTCGTTTTATTTACAAACATTTGACAAGTTAATTTGAACTGACATGCAGGTTAACTTTAAATAGCTACATTATGTAATTTCCCAGGCAATTTCTCGTTTTATTTACAAACATTTGACAAGTTAATTTGAACTGACATGCAGGTTAACTTTAAATAGCTACATTATGTAATTTCCCAGGCAATTTCTCGTTTTATTTACAAACATTTGACAAGTTAATTTGAACTTTCAGCCGTATACTCGTAGCTTCAAATAGCTACGAGTGTACGAATTCCGAGTTCGGTGGTTCGAGTTGACTTTGTTTTCACCTCTACAAAAGCTTACTCAGTGCGCCTTCGGCAACCTCACAGAGACCGAACACAGTAGAAATGTTACGGTATATTATCTAATCGACATAATATTTGAACCTCTTTGATGTTTGCATAATGTTAATAAGTATAATTAAAAAAAAAACAATAATAACTTTTACGGGCTTTTTTTTTTAATGAACATACTTGTTGTTATTTTTTTTCTTTGTCGTTTGTTTTGTTTAGCTATCCTGAAAATTTCAGCCAGATAAATAATCGGGCAGTACACGAAATTTGAATCGCAAGATTCCAGGACAGACAGAAATACATAGGTACATTCATATAAGTGAAGTTAAATAAAGTTTTTAAAAATTACAGAAGCCCCGCCAGTCAGCGCACTCAGGGCCTGCAGTCTACGTATAGATAGTGATTGCTTTACAACCGTAATCGGTACATACCGATAACGATCGTTAGCTTTGACAGTTAAGGGCGTCACAGACGACTAAGATGGATAATATTTCATGTTAAAATAAAATATCGCTAGCCATAAAATTTATATGAACCATCACAAACGGCGAAGATAATATATATTTTCATCTTACAGTATCTTAATATATCGAGCGAAATGGAAATTTTTAAAGATGCCATCTTAAGATACGAAATATATCGTAACATATTAAATTAACATACAATATATATATATATATATATATATATCATTACATTCTTAACAGGTCGCTCTGTTTTGTATCCGTGATGGTATTTTTGTTTTTTTTTTTATTGGGTTTGGGTATAATAGCAATTATTCTTAATCTATTATTACTAGTATCACTCAACTCACCTTAAACATACTGCAAGTCGTTGTCCAGTAGAAATGCTTTCCCGAGTACGTCTGATAGGAATTTGAATGTTTCGGTTTTCTATAGGTATGAGATGAAGAAGAAGAAAAAAATTGACATGTGACCTTGATGTGGAATATGGTGCTGGAACTAAATATGGTCAGGGTCCTTGGCTCTTCCGGTATATCTCGCCATTTGAACGTGGCGTAGACGTTTCACGATAAACAAACGGCGCCACGACAGCCCACCCGCTTTTTAGGGTTAATCCACAAATTCTCATTGACTTGACACATTTATGGTGATCTGTGGATATTATTCTTATTTGTTTGGATTCCTTCCTTGACACATTGTACCTACAGGCCTTGATGTAACTGTTTATTACCATTATAGCTAAGAAGCGTCTCGTTCACATCAGCTTTAAAATATAAAAAACCGCATTCAAATAGGCACATACGTTTGGGAGCTACGATCCTCACCCCCACCTCCCCTATTATAACTAAGAACCTTCTCAATCATATCAGCTTTCAAACAGAAAAAAACACATCAAAATCGGTCCACTCGTTTTACAGCTACGATGCCACAGACAGACATACGGATACAGTGATACATACGTACATACAATGATAAATCCTGAACTTATACTCATTTGGAGTTCGGGGGTTAAAATGAAACGGAGTGTTTTCAGTACAATGTTTTCAGGAAAAGAAGGAATGTATTTTTCCAGAAATGATAGCTTAAATAACTAAGGGAGTTTTGTTTCCCTATTTCAAAGCATTTTCTACCGAATTCCTTTCTAGATAATTAAAGAGATTGTTTCCTTTAATCTTATTAAAAACACTCAACTTCCCTCTCACTCAAAAAACTAGACAATGTTCTTCAACTTAACGACTTGATTCGCTTGGAAGAATAATTTTAATTACCTTAATAATTAATAGTTAATTTTCTTTAAACTGACCCGAACTTTTATCTTTTATTTATTCTTTGCTTTTATGTTAAGTTTTACTTTATTTATGTAGAAGGTATCTATATATGTATGTGGTTATGTGTATGTTCCACCAAAGCGTCGCCCCTATTGGTCGATTTTGACAAGCGAGGTGTCAATCGATTCGTCTTCAGGTTTAGACATATTTTTTTACTCTACTATCAAACTAAAAACTTGGTCCAATTTTGATAAGTGAGATATCAATCGATACGTCTTCATGTAAAGAGAGCCAAAGGCTATTTTTTACCCGACAGTAGTCGGGTTTTAGTTTTTGAACTTATACGAGTATATTGTTACTTTAAGTATTTAATATTTTTTCTTTCATTTCTTTTGAAATATCAAGAATTTTCTGAATTCTGATTGTTAAATTGGCTATAATTAAGCACTATTCTGTTTGTTTATAAAATAAACAGAAAATCAAATGGCTGTGACATGCAATAGACAGACAGACGGACATGACGACACTATAATGTCCCTCGTTTGACTACGAATCCATAAAAAGGGAAATGACTTCTCTTATATTAAATTATACTAGCTGCGCCCTGCGTTTTCACCCGTGTCCCCCAGGAACAGTGCAATTTCTGAATTAAAAAGTAGCCTATGTGTTAATCCAGGCGTAATATTAGTGTGACGAAGTGATCCTGTACAATTGAGAACCAAAGTAACCGACATAGCTCTAAGGATAAGCAAGCAGAAGTGGCAATGGGCTGGTCACATATTCTGAAGAATCGATAACCGTTGGGGTAGACGAGTTCTCTAGCAAAAACAACGCATAGGATAACGTAGTGTATACATACGCCTTGAAGTGAATCAGCGCTGTGGATTTTCATTCACAGCTTTTTTGCTGAGCTCAGACCTTTTCTGGCAGCACTGTACATGGTTTCTTTCTTTAAGTGACGATCTAAGAAAAGCGGCTGGCATAAACTGGATGCAGGGCTGAAGGCCGAGCTCAGGGCGTGTAGTAGGAGTGGCCTACGTCCAACAGTGGACAAATATAGCCTAATGATGATTAATACGAGTACTAGCTTGACGTCTACCAACTCTTTTGTCATGCCACCTGAACTCTTTGAATAACTTATACAAAACACTTAAACAAATGCGTCACAATATTTCAATTTGTATAGTGAATAGGCCTATTCAATTACCTACCTACGTCAATAAATACAATGGCTATTTCCGCGCCATAGTTATATATCGCTATAGAAAAGCTATTACGATACGACATTTGTAAAGTGAGAATCGCCAGGTGCCTGCAATCGATGTAAGACGTTTTGTCATGGAAATTTTAGAGCCTGTATATGGTGGGGGAGATATATTTGATTGACTTACGAAGAAGACGAGGTCGTTGAACTACTGAATGATGTCGGTTTTGTACACATTGGTTTGGCACAATTCAGTCTTTTATCTATACTTATAATAACAAAAATACAGTACAAAGATAATAAAACAATACATAAGTTCAAAAACTAAATAAATAGCCTATGACAGTCTTGCAATGAAGATCAATCGATTGATATATTGACTATTCTGTTTGTTTATAAAATAAACAGAAAATAAAATGTCTGTGACATGCAATAGACAGACAGACGGACATGACGACACTATTGTTCAGAATTACCTCGCTTGTCAAAATCGACCAAGTTTTTAGTTTAAACACATAAACCTTCATTGCTTAGGTAGTCGGGTAAAAAAATTGCATATGTCTCTTTATAAATGAAGACGAATCGATTGATACCTCTCTTGTCAAAATCGGACCAAGTTTTTAGTTTGAACACGTAACACTTGCTTTGCTTCGCTGTAGTCGGGTAGAATAGCCTGTGACACTCTATACCTGAAGACGATTCGATTGACACCTCGTTTGTCTAAATCAGACCAATAGGGATGACGCTATGGTGGAACATCCACATATCCACATAGATACATACATACATACATAGACTGTTAAACTCATTACCCTTCCCTTGCTTCGCTGTAGTCGTGTAAAAAGATGGTCTAGGTACAGAATAAATAATTCTTGGGTACTTACAATAAGCTACTGAACAAGAAAATATGTATGTTTTAAAACGTCGCTGTCTTTGTTTATCGCGCATCACGTGAAACTACTGTGCCGATTGCGATGCAGTTTTCACTGTTGGATAGCATAGGCTTTGACTTAAAAACCGATTACAAAACCATTTGAAATTTAACAAATTTTGATTAAATGTAGTATTTGTACTTTGTAGGTACTTTTGGTCTTGGGATTATACCTGGATTAATTTTAACCCAGAGAAATAACCACGCCAGCAAAGTCGAAGGCACAGCTAGTTTAAATAATAATAATGATGATGATGCTGAACACAGGCCACCCTTCTCTCCAGGTCATCGGTCCACTTCGTTGGAGGCCGTCCTACGCTCCGTCTTCCGATACGTGGTCGCCATTTCTTGGTGGTCGCTTTCTTCTTCGTTATCGGTTCTACGATATATGTGGCCTGCCCAGCCCATTGTTACTTAGAGCGTTGGTAGCCTAGCGATATACTAATGCGACTTAGAATCCATCGATACTTGATACTTGTCTACGCACCAATGACTTTCCTAAGTTATGTGCGGTTTTCCATCGCTCCTTGCTTCGGAGGGCACGTTAAGCTGTCGATCCCGGCTGTTATTGATTAATAACAGTCGTTAAGCCATATCAGACGCCCTCGGGCGGCTTGACAAACTGTGACAACAGAGGCCAGCACTACCCTATACGACAAGCGACAAGCAAGCATAGTAACTTCAATTTGATCATTCCAAGTTTTACATTTTTCTTATATGTTGTTTTAAATTATAACCCAGGTGTGTTCAAGACAAGACTGAATAGGTATCTACTAGGCAAGGTGCTACACCTTCGACCACATCATCGCTTTCCATCAGGTGAGATCGCGGTCAAACGACAGCCTAGTCCGTAATAAAAAAATATATATAAAAAAAAACAACATTTGGTCTAATCTATCTAAAACTGGGCTTTCCTATTATTTTGTTGTGTAACAGATTATCTGTTTTACTTTACACCTATAAATTCCCATCTGTTATGAAAATATGTGAAATATTTTTTGCAACAACACATCAGGTGCGCGTTGTGTAAATATTATCGTTAGTTGTGAATTTTGAGGCTACTTCTGATTTACGAGGTTTTAATATTGTGAAACAAGTTTTGTAGTACCTAGAAAGATTGAAATATTCAGCGGATCAAGATATTTTATTTTAAACTTGCTTTCCCGCCCGCGACTTCGTCTGCGCGGACTACTGTGTTAGCAACATTCATAAGTTGTACTAATTGCATCAACTGTTGTTGGTCACTTGTTATTTTCTGCTCTGTGGTCCTTGGCAGGCCATTCGTTAGCTAGACACCAACGAGAGTAGTTTGAATTATAAGTCTTATAACCAGTAATAAATAGTACTATTTGCGAACCAAGAGGTTTTTATTTAAATACCAAGTATAGACCTAGAGAGGGTCGTGAAGTCATCGTCTTGTTATCTGCAGCGTTCCTGATTGCTGTTGGAAGGAGTCCGTAATAACTGTTTATCGCGAAAAAATGCATCCTACTTCCATTTTTTTTTGCCTCTTTTTAGTTTGGTTGCAGTCGGGTTTTTGTGAAGGTGCTTAACTTAACCGTGCTTGTTTTTGTGAAGGTGCTTAACTTAACCGTGCTTGTTTTTGTGAAGGTGCTTAACTTAACCGTGCTTGTTTTTAAGAAGGTGCTTAACTTAACCGTGCTTGTTTATGTGAAGGTGCTTAACTTAACCGTGCTTGTTTTTGTGAAGGTGCTTAACTTAACCGTGCTTGTTTTTGTGAAGGTGCTTAACTTAACCGTGCTTGTTTTTGTGAAGGTGCTTAACTTAACCGTGCTTGTTTTTGTGAAGGTGCTTAACTTAACCGTACTTGTTTTTGTGAAGGTGCTTAACTTAACCGTGCTTGTTTTTGTAAAGGTGCTTAACTGAACCGTGCTTGTTTTTGTGAAGGTGCTTAACTTAACCGTGCTTGTTTTTGTGAAGGTGATTAACTTAACCGTGCTTGTTTTTGTGAAGGTGCTTAACTTAACCGTGCTTGTTTTTGTGAAGGTGCTTAACTTAACCGTGCTTGTTTTTGTGAAGGTGCTTAACTTAACCGTGCTTGTTTTTGTGAAGGTGCTTAACTTAACCGTGCTTGTTTTTGTGAGGGTGCTTAACTTAACCGTGCTTGTTTTTGTGAAGGTGCTTAACTTAACCGTGCTTGTTTTTGTGAAGGTGCTTAACTTAACCGTGCTTGTTTTTGTGAAGGTGCTTAACTTAACCGTGCTTGTTTTCCGAGTGGCAAAGTACCATCTTCCAAATACCTACTCACAAACATTAACAATTATAAATAACTAAAAAATCCTACTTTCCAACTAACAATTATAGTTAGGATACTAGCTGCGCCGTCGGTTTTACCTGCGTGGACAATTTTCTCTATTTTTTCTTTAAATTTTTGTCCTTTCTATTATGAACACATTAGAAATAATATATTCAGAGCCGTCGATCTATTTTTGAGTTCTTGCGAGACTAACGCTCGGCAATTGATTTTTATAGCTTGATTAACCGTAAAAGAATCTAATTGTGCGTTCTACGAATAAATTATCACTGGACCTTGTGCTAGGTTATAATTTAATAAGTACCTAACCAAATAATTTTTAAAATTGTAAATCAATATTTAATTTTATATGAATATGTAGAAGAAGGTAGAACATTGAGAAATTCAGAGCAAATAAAGTTGTACTCGAGCATTTTTATCACAGATTATAAGAATTAAACCAACATAATTTCTGTGTTTAGAATAGGACTGAATTTAATGTATACTGGAGTTTAATGTGATTAATTGATATAATAGGAGTTACCGTTTCAATTGAATAAATAAATAATAAATAAATAAAAATAGATAAACTAGAAAACATAAAGAATACGAATACATCACAACAAGGACCTGAGAAACCCACACAAGAATTCTCTATATTTAGCTTATCTCATCTAAAAATACCCACCGCCCACCGACAATGAAACCTGTCTCAACCCAAATATAATTTTAGCTGCAAGGCAATACCGATTATGTGAGGCAGGTTGACGTCGAACGATTTTCCACCGTGAAAATGAGTGCCACGTCCGGTTGGCAGTGTGTTGTATGGACCTCTCTTGGAGCTTGTCCATCATTTTCATTTTCTTCTTAGTCGGGCACTCTTGACAGAGTGAAAGAAAGAAAGACAGAAAGAAAGAAAATAATTTTGACGACTAACTTCTTTAAAACACTCCAATACATAAAATGACTAAAAAATATATGCAAAAATATATTTAAGTTTAACGGTTTTATATGTACTAAAAACATACAACATACATCACTTGCACTTCCCGATTATCTATCTGGCTAAAACTTTCAGGGTAGCTCACAAACCGATGACAAAGCAATAAAATATATGAAAAATAGAAAAAAAAAATTGAACTTCACTTGTATGCATCTGTTTGTATCGATGTATCTAAGTATTTTGTCTGTCCTGGAATCTTGCAATTCAAATTTCGAGCACTTCCCGATTAGCTATCCGGCTGAAACTTTCAGGGTAGCTCACAAACCGATGACAAAGCAATAAAACAACTGAAAAAGAGACGTTCATTGAAAAAAAAACCGTAAAAGTTTTTTTTAAAGTTATACTTATTTAACTTAAATAGTCCGCTTGATGATGATTATTTTATTTTTGTCAATAAGCAAAGACAGGCCTTCAGGATGATGATGGAGGAGGGTTTTCAGGACGCACAGAGCAAAATCAACAAAATTGATATTTTGTGATCTTTTCGGTATAACTTGCGATTTAGATAGAGAAGCATATTGATTTGGGTGTTGTTGTAAAGATCTCGTTGCGAACATTCTATTCGATATGAAAAAAAAAACCTTAATAAGTAAATTTGAAAAAAAGGGGTGGGTGCTGCACCCACAGAAGTGTCTGCAGCAACCCGAAACTCCGCACTAAAATAAAGATTACGCACATTGGAAAGAAGAAGTTTTGGAGCTCACAAAGGTAAACTCCAGCACAGAGCGGATGAGAAAAATACTTAAAGTCCTGTCCTTGGACCGGATTAAAATGTACGTGGCGACACGACGTTTCACGACAAACAAACGGCCGTGCCCCTGACACAGCCCCCGGTCTTTTTTTTTGTCTTGGTTGTGCAGTTGGATTGTGTACATTGGAGATTTCCTTTGTCACCGTTCTCCTTGGCACGAGTTGCTGCTCTTTCAATCATCCTCCATTTCTGTCGATTGATCATATTGCGAGCACATTGGACCAATGTGGAATGCGTTGCCGTCTTGATGAGATCTCTCTGTTATCAGACACGTGCTCTTTTGCCTTCTACCGTAGTACTATAATTTATTCTGAGCTTCCACGTGGCCATAGCAATAAGTTATAACACGATATGAGTTACTTATTCGTATCACAAGTCCTCAAGTTCTTATTCACAAGTGTCATGAATCGTAGTTTCACGAGAACTTGTGAACATATGAATGGGAAAGGTAAATTTACACACTTTCATTTAAGTTCATATTTATTTATCTGCTTTCTCATACAATTTGTTTTTAAATAAAACATTAGTAACCTAGCTACAACATGTAGGTAATCCTAGAAACAAATATCCTTCAAACACATCTTGAACTATTATAACTAAGCTTTGTACGAATATAATATACGCTTAACAATAATTAGTTTGTACTAAAATAAAAAACGAACATTTCTTTTCTCCTTTGTAATAAAACACCAATATAAAAGTGAAAGGTTTGCTTGTTGTTTGAGGAATTTGAACGCCGAAACGGCTGATCAGATTTTGCTGAAACTTTATAAATAGGTACTGTACAATATAGAGACCAACATAGGATACTTTTTAGCGCGGAAAATGTCCAAGGGAAATCTGGACAACGTAATAGGACATAGGACGCTTTTATTTGCGATAAACTGTAGTCCGCGCGGACGAAGTCGCGGGCTTCTTCGATAAATACCGCACACGCGTTCCTAAAATGGCCGACGACCCGAGCGTGTGTGGAGTGCCTAAAGGGCCATATTTATTTTTATTCCCCGGGTAACCCGGATAATAATGATTAATATATTTTCATTTGCCGGAAAACCGGATGACAATGATTTATTTGTTTGACCGTCTCTCCGTGTTTGTGTACCGAGTGGGCAGCCATTAACGTTGTTTTCTTGCTTTAATGAGTGGGCATGATTTTGTAACAAGGATTTTTCGTAAGTTTTGTCGAGTTAAACCTGGGAAATAAGTTCAATAACATTAGACCTGGGTTAAACTACACTTAACTTGAAATTGTCATACGTTTTCCGCGCTAATGGTGGTTTAACTGTGCTTCAAATGTTGGTGAACTCAATCAGTGTGAAGTCAACAATGAAACTCTTACTTGTTAAATAAATATAAGATAATAGAATAATGAATTTTAAATTTTGATTAACCTTTCCATGGCCCCAAATTTTTCAAACATAACAATAGGTAAACAATAACTCCGCTGGCCTACAGTCTCAACATAGATAACGAGGCTACCGATCGCTAAATAATAACGAAAACAGTTGATTAGTTTACAACAACTGCAAGTCTCTACAACCGAGGTACCGAGCAAAATCGTCTATTATCTATTAGTGAGCATCGTGGGCGGCGGGAGGGGGGTGCATGGGGAATAATTATTGTTTTGTTGTATGTACCTATCTTATGTAAAAATGGTTAGGTTGAGGGAAAAGTCATCGAATGAATAAAAAAATGAGGTCTGGGTTGTTGTCCAAAATGGATGACCTAATTGTCGATAGATATCAGTGTCTTCCTTTACCCTTTCAGTTCCTTTCCCTATGAACACTGATCATGCACAGATCGTTCAGCCTCGTATATCATTTAATTTTCTAAAATGATAGAAAGAAATAACTAACTAATAACTATTTGTTATTAGTTAGTTATTTCTTGCTTCGATCGCGCATAATTAGTTGTATTAATTGAAATATTCATTATGATTTGAAGTTTTATTTTACTTTTACGCTGACAGAAATATATCGTGCCTGCGCCCATAGTGATTATGGGCAAAGAGAATACAAATAAGAAATATCTTCATGGGTACACATTTTTCAAAAAGAGTTTAAATGGTATTGTTAAAAAGATCCTCTGACGCGTGCTAGTCAAAGATGATGTATTACGCTTACTGACGTAAAAGTACAAAGAGGTTGACTTACGCTTACTTACTAGAGTAATTTAACCTCTTTGAGTATTAAACGTCAGGGTGCCGAAAACTTTGCGGGCTGTCATTAATGGACGCATATTATTCACAAACAGTATGAGAAATTTTGCTTTAAAGTTTGCTATAAAGTTCGTCATATAGACATTTCCTACGTACAATGGTTATGATACCGATAACAATCGATATGTTTGACAGTAGCTGGCAGTCTCGACACAGATAGCTATGCCATCGCAAGCTATCGATATAAACAACTACAGTACACTTTAGGTAACGATAATAATCGTTAGCTTTCCGCAGTTAATTACAGAAGCTATCGATTTTCAACGGTATCTGTTAAAGAATTTATTTGGTATCTGTACTTTGCTACCGATTTCAGTGGTAAAGTTTTTTTTTTTTTTTTACTTATTTAGGCAATCGTTTGACCACGATCTCACCTGATGTAAAGCGATGATATGGTCGAAGGTGTAGCACGCTTGCCTAGTAGATACCTATTCCTCTTGACTTGAACACACCGGCGATATAATTTACCGGAAACACTAACGATATCGATGTCGAGACTGTAGCCCCAGGAACAGATTTAAGTATGTGAACGAAAGCTATTAGAATACGAAATAGAGTTATACGTTATGACACGAGTTTAACTTTTCTGTCTATTGAAATTTGTCTCTAACTATTATATTTGAATCAAAAGTTACTCGTTAAAATTACTCAACATCCAGTTTAAACATAAGATATTTTCAAAGGAACTCGAAACTAATCTCAACAAACGCTCTCATAAACAAATACTAACTCCAAATTAACGAGTCGGCCCATTTGAACGCAGTTTAATTAAAATATAGAGTTCATCTAAAGCCGTAATAGCGGCACAGGCCGCCATTACGGCTAGAATTGCTAAAGTGCTTGCCGTTTTAGTTTTAATGCGTGCGGGTAAAAGTTTCGGGAAACGAGAACTGTGCCACTAGCAACACTTGTGAACCTTCAGCAACACTTTCAATTTTTTTTTTGAGCTGGGTCTCGTAATTGACGAGGCCTTTGACGTGCGTGATCGAGTGATGTGAGAAGTGACGTCAAGTTAGCCGTTTGGTATTTGGGAAAGTAGTGGGTAGAAAGGGCAACCCTGGGAGCTAGGTCGTGATCTTTATGAATTAATAAGCCCTTGATTATTTTCGACAACACTACAGGCTCTACAATAGCGTAACGTAATACTGGTAATTATTTTTTAAAGGTCTTAAATATATGAAATCTTGTGGCAAAGGAAATTCGTTATTTATGGCGGTTACATCTCTGACAAGGAAATTAACATTATATAATTTCACCGGTCAATCACATTTCATTGTAAATTTTTAGATTTTAGTTTTCAAAGCTTATATTTAACTTGCTATGTTTGTATGTATGTATGTATGTATGTATGTATGTATGTATGTATGTATGTATGTTTGCTGAGGTCAAATCACTTCCTCTTATCCTACGGAGTTGTATTTTTACTTGTTGGTTTAGTTCCGATAACAATGCATTTTAATGGTAAGAATGATCTGAATCGACATCCAGGATTAGCTCCGGATAAAGTTAATCCTGGAGCTATCACAATTAAATGCGTATACAACAGTTCTTGTATGTTCAGTACAATAGTCCTTCAAAATTCATTCAGCCGCCAAAAAGATTTTTATTGATTGCTCGGCTTCTACTCATCGGATTGAGATACGCCAGGTTTTAAGTCAAACCCTAAGCTATCCAACAGCGAAAACCGCACCATAATCGGTCCAGAAGTTTTTACGTGACACACGAACAAATATACAGACAAACAGACAAACAGAAAGATACGATTTAAAAAAATGTTATATTCTTGTTCAGTAGCTTATTTTAAGTAGGTACCTTAGACCATTTTTTTATTATCTTCTTTGTACAGACGTTTTCGTGCCTTCTATAGATAGATAGATAGATAGACAGATTGCGTCAGTAATCATATCACTGTCAGTTTTAACTGTAGAAAGTGATCGTATGTTATGTTGCCGGATAGCCGCAATTCTAAAGTGTTTAGTCCTTTGAGTTATTTATTACTAGTAAGAGCAAAAGAAGTGTTCCATTGCCCTAGCTTTTGTGTTTTCCGGAAAAACAAGCATTTCTTCGCGATCTCATCATCAGTGAGAAAGAGATAGTCTACCAGGCTGACCCGGTGCGAGTTTGTCCATGTCACATTTTCTTAAATGTAGTTATTGCACATGCCGCTATTCTCACGATGTTTTATCTCCTACTAGCTGCACTCCGCGGCATTGCACGCGTACAAATTTTGCCCCCACCCCTCTCCCTCCCTCTTCCCTCTCTATTAATTAAGCATTGGTACAGGGTCGAGGTTTTGAACCAGGTTGGATTTTGAAGCGCACATGCTACCGCTCGGCCACCAAATTTCTAGCACCACCTCACCTGATGGGAAGTAATGATGTGACTGATGATGGAACCCTATGCTTCTTAGCAAGAAGCTAAGCTGTAGTATACTTGTATTTATGTATGTCCAGATAGACGCAGTCCAGCTTCAGAGAGAGGCAATAGTAGACCGTTTGAATTTAGGCTTAGGCCCGATTTCACCATCAAAAATGAACGCGATCAACGCAAGCTAAACTGGTTTAAAGTGACTGAGTTCAAAATGTCAATTTGGATTTCACCAACATAAACTGAACGCAGTTAAGGCTTAAGCGAGTTTATTCTGAACGCCTGATTTTGGGAGGTTTAAGCCCTTTGAACGCGTTTATAAGACGGCACATCTGTACTGCACATGTTGAATGACCAAAGTAATCGGTAAAAAAAGTATCTATTATGTTCTTTGCTCCACGCTAAACGAATGCGACATGCATCAGTACTTACTTTTACCTCATAGTACCTAGCTGATATTGGTGTATTGACTAGAAATATGCAGAGAGCATCGGCTCTAGCTTTTGAAGATAGTGATGAAAATGAGTCATTAATCCGTCCAAGGCGCCCAAGATGGATTCGCGAAAGAGATACCGTCACAAGAACCATACAGTTTTATCGGTGTTGGAGTCTATTGAAAACAAAAACCACAAAACAAACAAACTTTTACGCAAACTATCAATAAAATCAGTTTGCCAGCGACATTACAATGAAGTTTTGACAGTGAATCTTGGTTTAAGTGAACGTGATCAATATCATGTCGGTGAAATCGCCCGGGCTTAAACCGAGATCAATCTCTACGTTCGAACTTGTTTTAGTAAAACCGAGTTCAGTTAATCTCGTTTTGTGATGCAAACGGTGAAATTTGCCCTTAGAAGCCGTGTCCGATTGGGGCGATGCTAACCTGGTTAAGTTTAATGCTACTAAAACGCAGGCGTATTTGTTATCTGCTAAAAAAACCGCTAAGCCGATCTCC
The DNA here is from genome assembly GCA_946251855.1 of Alsophila aescularia. Taxonomy (NCBI): domain Eukaryota; kingdom Metazoa; phylum Arthropoda; class Insecta; order Lepidoptera; family Geometridae; genus Alsophila; species Alsophila aescularia. The sequence goes on along the minus strand of OX276379.1, from coordinate 56,848,570 downwards.
GTCTTTCCGTAGTGTAACAATACCAATAGGCGACCATCTTGAGCTTTTGGGTGTCTAACTCACATCGAACCTGAATTTTGGGTCTTACATTGAATCCAAAGCCAAGGTAGCTGCAAAGAAACTTGGTATTTTGTCTATAGGCGGTACTTCACGCCGGGACAGCTTTTGAATCTTTATCAAGCACAGCGCAGGTCCGATTTTGTATGGAGAACTGCTGCCACCTCTGGAACGGTTCTGCCAAGTATCAGCTCGAGGCTTTGGATTCAATTGAGAGACATGCTTTGAGGCTCATTGGTAGAATTGCCAGATGGTATCCAAAAGAAGGACATGTCCTCCATTTCCACATTTTGTCCTCCCGTCCTCCTTTACCTATAGTATGCTCCTCCCTTTGCTATAGTCGTTAATTCGTAACCCCTTTAAAGATTTCAAATTTTTTGAGAGGATGACGCTGCTGAAAGAATATGAAAACCTAAAGTATGAGGCTAAAGTACCATGCATTGAGTTCTTGAGCATCAAAGGTGTAGAAATTGGCGATGCTAAATTACACCATCAAGTCTGTAATTTCATTTATTTCTTAAATCGAAATCTGATGGTGATTCTACCGACAAATATTATGATTTGAAGCTGTACGAGCAATTGGCAATCTACTTCAAAAGTACCGAAAACATTGAATGTTTCTCAGAACTGAGTTCTATTTTTCGATAAGCGCTGATTATTACTCAGTGGAGTAAAGAGAGAAACAAACTGAGCGTGGACTCAGTTTAATCTTTAATTGTAACTCAATATAACTTTAAAAATATGCCATGCGAAGATTTTCATTATTATTTGTTGAAAAACTAAGAAATTCTTGCAAAAATTGGTAGCTCAGCCACATATGACGATTAAAATACATTTAAAATTTTTTTTTTTTTTTTTAATTATAAATGTCGTCCTTTTTTGCAGAAAATCCTGCTTTTCAAACCCATCAGTTCTCCTTTGTCAAATTATCATGTGGCAACCCTACTCATTCGGGACGACACTGAAAGAGTAAGCTTCAATGTCTGGCGCATCGACGCGAGGGTGCAAGCCTGTCGGTATTCTACAGATTGCACTATGGAGAGTGTGCACAAGAACTGCACAATCTGATTCCCCCATCACCTTTCCATCACCATACGACTAGACGATCGGCAAAGCGCCATCCTTTTATGGTTGAAATACCTCGCACAAGAACGAAGCGTTACGCTTCTTCATTTATTATAAGATCTGCATAGAGTGGAATGCCCTGCCTTCGTCAGTGTTTCCGGTAAAATATAACCCAGGTGTGTTCCAGTCAAGAGTGAATAGGTATCTACTAGGCAAGCATGCTACACCTTCGACCACATCATCGCTTTCCATCAGGTGAAATCGTGGTCAAACGATTGAATAGTTCATGATAAAAAAAAGAAGTAAGCACTGGGCCGAAAAGATTACCGTGCCTCAAACACGGTCTTAGCACGGAGCGATGGAAAATACGCAAGTAACCACACAGAATATATATTAAATTCATTAGTACAGGGCTTAGAATCAAATTTGAAAACACGGTATAGTTTCCATTTCTTTTTGTATCTATTAAATGTAAGCTAGTTTTTTCTAGCCCAGTCTACTGTTCTATAAATGGACTAATTTGCCCCTCCACTGGACACAGGCTGAGCGTCCAACCGGTCAGGGTCACTTCACAAAGCATTTATACCTGAAGCTAAACTAACTTGATACAATATTATACGGGTTTATTTTTTCAAGGTCCAGCGAGATACTAACCCCCTTACTTATAAAAAGTTATGCAATGGTTGTGCAATGATTAGAATTACTACTGATTACTTAATCACTGCATAACTTTTTATAAGTAAGGGGGGTAAGTATATTGAATTAGTATAACTATAAGGGTTGTTTTTAGATGTATTATTAACAATTGGACTGGTAAGCTTAATTTAACTTTGAGGGGATGTCATTTTTATCATGTAAGGGCATAGATCTAGTTAAAGAGGAGAAGATGCATGCTTTAATATCACGTTAACATAAACTGGACTATATAAACTACAGACAAACACACCCACCCACACAGCTATTGCCTTAGCTTCTTGCTTCATGTGCATCAACAACAATGATAGAAAGACATACGAAATTTGTAGTGCGGATGAGAGTCACTGCTAACACGTGGTACACGATGCATTCCGATTGTGACTAAGGTCAAAGAAGGGCAATTGTGTGCGTTGAATCTAATTTATGCGGCCCACGCCCGATGAGCTGCCTAACCTTCCACATTTTTTCATATATATAAAAAATATTTGAGTCAGACCTGAAATCTCTGAAATCAGAATCGATGTATCTTCTTTATATAAAACTAGCTGATGCCCGCGGCTTCGCACGCGTGGTCATTTCTGTAGGATAAAAGTACTCTTTGTGCTATTCCAGGACCTAAAATCAACATTTGATCAAAATTCCTTCAGCCGTCAAAAATATTTTTATCGATTGCTCGGCTTCTACTCTTCGGATTGAGATATAAAGTACCCCAGTTTTTAAGTCAAAACATAAGCTATCCAACAGTGAAAACCGCATCGCAACCGATACAGTAGTTTTTACGTGATGCGCGAACAAACATACCGACAGACAAACAGACAGACACGAATTTTTTAAATGTTATATTCTTGTTCAGTAGCATATTTTATGTATCCTAGACCATTTCTTTTTTTAATTATCTTCCTTTTACAAACTTTTTCGTTCCTATTGCTTTATTATAAGTATAGATAAGTAGAATTTAAAAAAGAAAAGTAATAAAAAAAAATTGTTAATGATTGTCACTTTTATCTTATTGTAATATTTTTTTGTTGCATTTTCACTTTTTACGTACATATTATTTAAGTTCTTTTTATATACATATTTTCTTATATTTTTATTCCTTGTCATCAGTTTTTGAGCTACCCTGAAAGATTCAGCTTGATAGCTAATCGGAAAGTGCTCGACATTTGAATTGCAAGATTCCAGCACAGACAAAATACTTAGATACAACGATACATACATGGATACATACATACATACAAATAAAGTTAAATAAAAGCTTTTAACAATTAACTCTAATTGAGAATCTCCACCATTTTGAAGTTGTTTAAAAATCTTCTAGAAAGTGCGGGCAACGCCATTAGCAAAAGATAGTTTATTGAAAATAGCTATTTATTCCCTTTACTTGTTTCTTTTGTCTCAAATCCCATGGTCATCCCTCACACGAAGTGATTTATCGAAGGTTCATCCATTATGTTCTTCACGACACAGTAAAAGAGCTGGGGGCGACTAAAACTCGCAAGGGTCAGTCATTTAACGGCTGGCTAATCAGAATTTATAACTTGACTCAATGAGTTTCCCAAATTGTGATTTAGAATAAGGTTTTATTGTTTATGTATTCCATTGTTACGACGCTTATTAGAGAATTTTGGGCAACAAGTGCTGAAAATTGGTTCTGTTCGTAGGTCCAACTAAATAAATCCAGTCCTTTAAATAAAATTGAACCTGTCAAAGTCAAAGTCAAAGAATTTATTAAATAACAGCTCTTTTACAAGTTAAAATTAACATCGAGGAGAAAAAGATCATATCAATAAAATTTAGGTAAACTAATTATGCTTTGAGTTTGAAAAGGAAATTTCCCTTTCATGTGCCAACAGAGCTAAATCTCACACTGGAAAAGGAACTACTGACTCTACTGGTGCTTCGGAAATACGCCCGTTAGAGAAGAGAGCACCGAGAAACTCTACGGGGATTTCCTTATTCGTAGAGATAATTAACGGGACTGTGCTGTAGAAGAGGGTAAATTAGGATAGGATTAAGTTATTATTATCGCACCGACTACGATGAGATCAGGAATAGACGAGCGTTCAGGTTGCCGGTTCCCCGCGTCCAATCTTTACTGGGCAGACATAGTCCTGCTTACTCTCACCTATGCACTTACAATAAAATAAGCAACTGTGTGAAATTAAAAATCTGTCCATTCATTGGTGTAAATTAAAATACCTATTAGGGAATGGTTACTGAAGAAGTAACTTGAATTTGAATAACGCGCACTCACACACACACCCTCTCTCTCACATTTACACACGCACTCTCTCTTACATACACATATATGCATAACACACAGACATGCCACATTCGTACCTTTTTAAAAGCTTTTACGTTTAGGTCAAATCTTGCAAGCTGAATTAGAACCACTTCCTCTTATCCTGCGGGGTTGAAATTTTGCATGTTAGTGTAGGAACCTTGCACAAACTAAAATCTTCCAATTATGTTTTATAATTTAATGTATTTTTCTTTCGGTTAAATTCACTCAAACGCATTCAGTAATATAATTCCATTCTAATGTCAGCTTAGTATAAATATATTAATAATATTGTCACAAGCAAATCCAGTGAGCGAAGTTAGCTAGCGAAATGGAAACTTGTGTGGCTTGGCGTACGCGCCGCTATTGTTCCGTCTTATAAACCGCTGGCGCTCGGTCGCGCACGCCAGTCCGCTTCGAACTCCGACGGCGAATGCACGCCCGTTTTTTGTATCCTTTAAATCGCTCTTTAATATCGTGATTTCATTCTCGCTATATCTTACGTATTTCTATTCTTCGCTTTTCTAATCTGTGCCTACCTTGTGTGTGTGTGAAATACTAACTTTCTGAACTCTTCAAACTTTCTGTATTGTGAACTGTGCTAATAAATAACTCAGTGCTATTTTGGACTCTGGACATTTTTTACTCATACTCCTAGTAAGTGAAAACCACCAGTAAGCAGTAGTTCACTATATAAAACCACCAGTAAGCAGTAGTTCACTATATAAAACCACCAGTAAGCAGTAGTTCACTATATAATTGGTGACCACGACTAACAAAAGATAAACAGCATGGTGAACGAACAAACACAGGGAACCCCTGCGGGCGAAGCTTCTGGAAGCAGTACAGTCGGCGGCGCAAGTACAACTGCAAACGTAGACGTTTACAAGATTGGTGTTAAAATACCACCATTCTGGCCAGAAGAACCTGGATTATGGTTTGCCCAAATAGAAGGTCAGTTCAATATTACGGGAATAACGTCCGATGCAACGAAGTTCTATCATGTTATTGCGCAGTTGGATCAACGGTACGCAGCGGAGGTTAAAGATGTAATAGTTGCACCACCTTCAGAAAATAAATATATAAAATTAAAAACCGAGCTGATAAAAAGATTGTCTGCATCACAGGAAAAGAAGATAAAACAACTCCTTATGCATGAAGAATTGGGGGACAGAAAACCATCTCAGTTACTCAGACAGCTGCAAACACTTGCTGGACCCGATGTACCCGATTCATTTTTAAGAACTATATGGTCTAGTCGTTTGCCGAATAATATACAAACCGCAATAGCATCACAGGCAAGCGCACCTCTTGATACCATGGCAGATCTGGCAGACCGTGTCTATGAAATTGTTCCCGTTCCAGCAGCACCGGTCGTAGCAAGTGCAGATTTCTCGTTTTGCGACATGGCGAAGCAAATTTCGGAGTTGACACGAGAAGTAGCAGCCCTAAAACGCCACGTATCACGTTCGCATATTTATGATAAATCTGACATGCGTGAAGGAAGACAACAACAATCTTATCGGAATAAAAGCCGATATCGCTCGGAACAACGACACCTGGATTTCTGCTGGTACCACAACCGATTCGGCAGCCGTGCTACTCGGTGTACGACCCCATGCAAATTTAGTTCATCGGAAAACGCGAACGGCAGCCGGAACTAGCGGCTAACGACTGCCCCTCCAAACCAGGCCGCTTATTTATCACAGACAGAACGTCCAAGATGACATTTCTCGTGGATACAGGATCAGACCTCTGTGTTTACCCACGATCTGCGCTCAATCAATTTCGCAGCAAGACAGACTACGAACTTTATGCAGCAAACGGTTCTGTGATAGCAACATACGGCTGGATTCACCTGCAACTCAACATAGGTCTACGCAGAGTCTACAACTGGTGATTTGTAGTGGCTGACGTTTCGAAGGCAATTATTGGTGCAGATTTTCTCAGATTTTACAATTTGCTTGTAGATGTGAGGAACCACCGCTTAGTCGACGGATTAACGTCTCTATCTACTACGGCAACACCAGACAAGGAGCCAAATGGCATCGCTTCAATTAAGGCAATATCCGGAGACTCCGTGTATCACCAACTTCTACGTGAATACCCCTCTATCACTTGTCCTGCTGGAACTCAACGTGAAATCAAACACGGAACGGAGCATCACATCCGAACATCATCTGGTCCACCCGTCTCAAGCCGTCCCAGACGACTTCCACCAGACAGACTGAAAATTGCACTGAAGGAATTCGAGGAAATGCTTGCGAATGGTACCGCGCGCAGATCTGAAAGTCCTTGGGCGTCACCACTTCACCTTGCACCAAAGAAGGACAACGGCTGGCGACCCTGCGGCGACTACCGAGCACTAAACTCACGAACCATTCCAGACAAATACCCCATCCGACACATCCAAGATTTTTCACAGCAACTGGCAGGTACGAAGGTCTACTCAAAAATTGATCTCATAAAGGCATATAATCAGATTCCTGTCCATCCAGACGATATACCGAAGACCGCAATTACGACACCATTCGGGCTATTCGAATTCCCATTTATGACGTTTGGTCTTCGTAATGCGGCACAAACATTTCAACGTTTTGTGGACGAATTGCTCAGGGACCTGCCATTTTGTTATGGATTCATTGATGATATCTTGGTGTACTCTCAAAAACAGACACAAACTCCAATCCACCTGCAACTGACCCTGTTCCAGAGAGGAAAACAAAATTCGGTCGTACAGTACATTTTCCTGCTCACTTTCACCCTCAGTAACCTTCGGTCTCAGCGGGGGAGTAGTGTAGGAACCTTGCACAAACTAAAATCTTCCAATTATGTTTTATAATTTAATGTATTTTTCTTTCGGTTAAATTCACTCAAACGCATTCAGTAATATAATTCCATTCTAATGTCAGCTTAGTATAAATATATTAATAATATTGTCACAAGCAAATCCAGTGAGCGAAGTTAGCTAGCGAAATGGAAACTTGTGTGGCTTGGCGTACGCGCCGCTATTGTTCCGTCTTATAAACCGCTGGCGCTCGGTCGCGCACGCCAGTCCGCTTCGAACTCCGACGGCGAATGCACGCCCGTTTTTTGTATCCTTTAAATCGCTCTTTAATATCGTGATTTCATTCTCGCTATATCTTACGTATTTCTATTCTTCGCTTTTCTAATCTGTGCCTACCTTGTGTGTGTGTGAAATACTAACTTTCTGAACTCTTCAAACTTTCTGTATTGTGAACTGTGCTAATAAATAACTCAGTGCTATTTTGGACTCTGGACATTTTTTACTCATACTCCTAGTAAGTGAAAACCACCAGTAAGCAGTAGTTCACTATATAAAACCACCAGTAAGCAGTAGTTCACTATATAAAACCACCAGTAAGCAGTAGTTCACTATATAATTGGTGACCACGACTAACAAAAGATAAACAGCATGGTGAACGAACAAACACAGGGAACCCCTGCGGGCGAAGCTTCTGGAAGCAGTACAGTCGGCGGCGCAAGTACAACTGCAAACGTAGACGTTTACAAGATTGGTGTTAAAATACCACCATTCTGGCCAGAAGAACCTGGATTATGGTTTGCCCAAATAGAAGGTCAGTTCAATATTACGGGAATAACGTCCGATGCAACGAAGTTCTATCATGTTATTGCGCAGTTGGATCAACGGTACGCAGCGGAGGTTAAAGATGTAATAGTTGCACCACCTTCAGAAAATAAATATATAAAATTAAAAACCGAGCTGATAAAAAGATTGTCTGCATCACAGGAAAAGAAGATAAAACAACTCCTTATGCATGAAGAATTGGGGGACAGAAAACCATCTCAGTTACTCAGACAGCTGCAAACACTTGCTGGACCCGATGTACCCGATTCATTTTTAAGAACTATATGGTCTAGTCGTTTGCCGAATAATATACAAACCGCAATAGCATCACAGGCAAGCGCACCTCTTGATACCATGGCAGATCTGGCAGACCGTGTCTATGAAATTGTTCCCGTTCCAGCAGCACCGGTCGTAGCAAGTGCAGATTTCTCGTTTTGCGACATGGCGAAGCAAATTTCGGAGTTGACACGAGAAGTAGCAGCCCTAAAACGCCACGTATCACGTTCGCATATTTATGATAAATCTGACATGCGTGAAGGAAGACAACAACAATCTTATCGGAATAAAAGCCGATATCGCTCGGAACAACGACACCTGGATTTCTGCTGGTACCACAACCGATTCGGCAGCCGTGCTACTCGGTGTACGACCCCATGCAAATTTAGTTCATCGGAAAACGCGAACGGCAGCCGGAACTAGCGGCTAACGACTGCCCCTCCAAACCAGGCCGCTTATTTATCACAGACAGAACGTCCAAGATGACATTTCTCGTGGATACAGGATCAGACCTCTGTGTTTACCCACGATCTGCGCTCAATCAATTTCGCAGCAAGACAGACTACGAACTTTATGCAGCAAACGGTTCTGTGATAGCAACATACGGCTGGATTCACCTGCAACTCAACATAGGTCTACGCAGAGTCTACAACTGGCGATTTGTAGTGGCTGACGTTTCGAAGGCAATTATTGGTGCAGATTTTCTCAGATTTTACAATTTGCTTGTAGATGTGAGGAACCACCGCTTAGTCGACGGATTAACGTCTCTATCTACTACGGCAACACCAGACAAGGAGCCAAATGGCATCGCTTCAATTAAGGCAATATCCGGAGACTCCGTGTATCACCAACTTCTACGTGAATACCCCTCTATCACTTGTCCTGCTGGAACTCAACGTGAAATCAAACACGGAACGGAGCATCACATCCGAACATCATCTGGTCCACCCGTCTCAAGCCGTCCCAGACGACTTCCACCAGACAGACTGAAAATTGCACTGAAGGAATTCGAGGAAATGCTTGCGAATGGTACCGCGCGCAGATCTGAAAGTCCTTGGGCGTCACCACTTCACCTTGCACCAAAGAAGGACAACGGCTGGCGACCCTGCGGCGACTACCGAGCACTAAACTCACGAACCATTCCAGACAAATACCCCATCCGACACATCCAAGATTTTTCACAGCAACTGGCAGGTACGAAGGTCTACTCAAAAATTGATCTCATAAAGGCATATAATCAGATTCCTGTCCATCCAGACGATATACCGAAGACCGCAATTACGACACCATTCGGGCTATTCGAATTCCCATTTATGACGTTTGGTCTTCGTAATGCGGCACAAACATTTCAACGTTTTGTGGACGAATTGCTCAGGGACCTGCCATTTTGTTATGGATTCATTGATGATATCTTGGTGTACTCTCAAAAACAGACACAAACTCCAATCCACCTGCAACTGACCCTGTTCCAGAGAGGAAAACAAAATTCGGTCGTACAGTACATTTTCCTGCTCACTTTCACCCTCAGTAACCTTCGGTCTCAGCGGGGGAGTAGTGTAGGAACCTTGCACAAACTAAAATCTTCCAATTATGTTTTATAATTTAATGTATTTTTCTTTCGGTTAAATTCACTCAAACGCATTCAGTAATATAATTCCATTCTAATGTCAGCTTAGTATAAATATATTAATAATATTGTCACAAGCAAATCCAGTGAGCGAAGTTAGCTAGCGAAATGGAAACTTGTGTGGCTTGGCGTACGCGCCGCTATTGTTCCGTCTTATAAACCGCTGGCGCTCGGTCGCGCACGCCAGTCCGCTTCGAACTCCGACGGCGAATGCACGCCCGTTTTTTGTATCCTTTAAATCGCTCTTTAATATCGTGATTTCATTCTCGCTATATCTTACGTATTTCTATTCTTCGCTTTTCTAATCTGTGCCTACCTTGTGTGTGTGTGAAATACTAACTTTCTGAACTCTTCAAACTTTCTGTATTGTGAACTGTGCTAATAAATAACTCAGTGCTATTTTGGACTCTGGACATTTTTTACTCATACTCCTAGTAAGTGAAAACCACCAGTAAGCAGTAGTTCACTATATAAAACCACCAGTAAGCAGTAGTTCACTATATTAAACCACCAGTAAGCAGTAGTTCACTATATTAGTTCAGTTCCGATGACAATGCATTTTTATGGTAAGCATAACCTGAATCGACATCTGCAGATAAAATAACTCTTAAACGGTCAACAGGACAGTGACGAAATTTTGGGTATTTTACTATGATAGCCTGTTTGAAGTTTTACCATGACACGGATGCTTCATTCCGGGATGGCTCCTGACTAGGGAACTCCTCAACGGTTAATGGCACGGACGAAATGTTGTGTACGCGTTATATTAGGCCCTGTTGCAGTATATGTTGGTGTTTGTGGCGGTTGTACACTTCCAAAACGTGGGTGACTGATCCTGCGCTAAGCGAGTCCACTGCCTTACTACCACCTTGATGACGTCGTCTGACCATCAAGCAGGTGGTCTGCCTCAATCTCTCGAGGAGAGATTAATCCCACCATTCTTGGTCACCATTCCGTCACTGCGCTTGCCATCTTCTCGTCTCGCCAAATGCCCTGCTTTCACTTCAGCTTTGTAATCCGTTTCTGATTTTTGTCCATCGACTGATCTTGACATTTGGGATTCAGTCCATGAGCGAAATGCTGAGCATGATTACTTTCGTCCAGCTTACAAAGTAACAAGCATTCAACGACGTAGGCTCATTGCCCCTTGATCTTACGTTATTAAAAGTATTATATTAGCTCACCTAGTTGAAGATATCAACGTCAATGCATTACCACAGAATAAAAGATTAAAGTACTGCGCTTCGTAAATATATATGTCTATGACTACGATATTACGTTTCCACCACCAATGAGAGAGATAATGGTTCGGAATGATAATAGTTTAAATACCTACTTACTTATCTCTACTGTTCGCACCACAGAAACTATTACTCCTAGCGGTTCGCCCTCTTTGTTTTCCTCCGAGCATTTCCCGTCGTGTGTTATTATGTTTTTCTTTTATTTTTCTATTCATAACTTATCCAGATGAGGTGGAAGAGTTTAACCAGCTCCTCAAAGCAACAGTACATGTATAGTCCTGGATTATATATGTACTGTGTCAAAGGGCTGGATGCTCGCAAAACTTTTCTCAAGAAAACTGTTACAACTATATGTGTGTGTGTGTGTGAAGCTGTAAATATAACACCGAAATATCCATATCCATACCAATATATAAAAGTGAAACGTTGTCTTTTTGTTTGGGGAGTTTTAACTCAATAACGGCTTGACGGATTTTGATTTTTATCTCGGAAAATGGTAAGTTTCCACGGGACAACTGGAAAATGTTGATTACTCGCTGTAGGGAACGGTTGCCATGAATACAAAAGAACAAGTCTGTCAAAAAACATCAAGAGCGTTGCTGCTACACTTACTTTTGCAATGGTTTTTAATATCCTAGAAGAACATAGAATGTTTTTTTTCGTAATAAACTGGGCGCTTATTCACTATGCCGCATGAAATTCCTTGCCGAAAACGTGTGACGTTAGTACGGCAATTGCCGTACGATTCCACGCAGATATCTTAACGCGGCCTTGTACTATTATTTATTCTGTGACGCGGCGCGTAACTTGTCTTATTGGCAATAGAGAATAATGGCCCTGTAGTCTGCGCGGACGAAGTCGCGGGCGGGAAAGCTAGTAGTAAATATATTGTAGTATTCAATAAATAGAGACAAGCTCAGTTTATAATAATTCACGATGAAAACCGCACATTCATCTGATCCCTCACTAACAAACACGAAGTGTACTCCCCAAGTGACAAGCAAGAAGGGAGTGGTTAACATAGTTCCACAAAATGTATGGCAGGTCGAACCCCAGTTATGCCCCAGTTAGAGCGCTTCGAAAATTACTGTTGTGGGAGCGACAACGGAACTTGGAAACTGTCTAAGCCACCTGTTACAGATAATTTTATATTTACTTGGCTGTGGCTATTGTCACAAAATAAATAATAGCTATCGTTAAAATGGCGACACAAAATAAAATAATTATTTCAGACAAAATATCGATTTTAAATAATTATATTTTTAAGTACTCGAATACTACAGATCTAATTTTGATCTAATTGTTTTGTGGGTCCATTCTGAGGTACTTTTTTCAAATAAAAATTCACGGATACACAGAACACACCTCCTGGAAATATGAATTACACAAAAACACAAACAAGAATTGAGATTTTCCATGTTTTTAAAGTAAGTCGATTCAGAAAGAGTTACCAGATACTTCAATGCTACTTCTGTACATTATTGAAACAAACGTAATGAACGCGGGACCGCGTAAAATGTACCTACCCTACAAACAAACTTATTCTTAGTTCACTATAACTATTTGATTCCATCTTTCTCTATCAAAAAGCATATTTATCAAAAAATAAGACTGCTTGCATGCTGACATGATCAACATACTCGTACAAAATACCGGACAAGTGCCAGTTGAACTCGCGTGGAGAGAATTCCGTACGATGAATTACTTATCTAACAATATTGAGAGATTCACTATATTATTTTGAGACCATAGACTTCTGGTATCTGGTGTTCCAGATAATATTTAAAAAAAAAACTTATTTTTTTTCTCTAAATGTTAGGCACAGTAGTTTCTGTTCGTCTATTTTCTTAAATTATTTCTTATTTTTTTCTAGTTTTCCCCCAACATATTCTATATTCATATATTTACTTTACATGTCCATGTTTTGGCACAGAAATTCATATGTGTACCTACCAAATTTCAACTTAAACTTAATTTTTGGTCCAGTAGATTCGGAGCAAATTGACTGTGGCAGACGGAAAATCACATACACACAAGTGATCCTTTAAGGGTTATGTTTTCTCATTCAGACACGACGTATTCCAAAAATACGAGAACAAGAGGGCAGAGCGTCTTGTTTAAATTTAGAAAAAAAACGCGATTACTTCCTTTTATCCGTGATCTTGCATCAGTGCCGAAATATCGGAAACTCAAAACCAAAGACATATCCCGCTTCCGATGTTGAATTTAGTGTTTAACAAAATATATAAAGCGGAAATGATAAGCCATTGTTACAATAAACTTGACTATGGACTCAGTGGTTTTTAGCGGAAAAGGGAAGGGGGCGGTTACCCCACCCCTGCATCCGACCTCATCAAGTCAATCAATACAGCTTAAATACATAATCTTCAGGAATCCCCTTATGTCGAATGTTCTTGTCAGCTCTTTGATCTAACTTCTGTTCTGAATGAATTTTGTGGGTGTTCGACGAATTTGAAACAAGCTGTATAATTATATGATGTCAGATAAATATCAATTGTGTACCTGTTGAATGATTTAAGAACCCACGTGCAATATATTTTATTGAAAACTAGTGACTCGCCCCGTCTTCGCACGGATAGCGCTCACACCGCGGCATTTTCCATACTTTTAGCATTTTTGTACCCGTGGTAACTTCTAAAACAAAATACGCCAGTAAGCGTAATTCAAAAACTTTGGCAGCAACGCTCTTAGTGCTTTTTGACCATAGACATTATTACTCATTTTTGACAGGCTTGTTATTGTTACCACGGAATATGCCATTCCGTTCCTTACATCGAGTAATCGACATTTTTGTATGCACATTTTTGATACCGTAATTTTTAATATCAAGGTACTCAATTTAATAAAACTGCTTATGTTATTCGCTGATAATGTAGCATTCTATAGATGAAAGAATTGTCAAAATCGGTTTAGTATTTTTTTGAGTTTATCCATTACAAACTATAATGAAAATATACAATTTCTCTTTATAATATTATATGTGTAGATGTACATAAGTGTAGATTAACTACTTCTAGGAACTCTTTTTCGAAACAGCTGATTTCTAAATCTCTGACAAACTTTAAACCTACTCATCATCAGCCTGTATCTGCTGGACGTAGTCTCTCCTAAAACACGCCACTGAGATCGGTCTTCGGCTCCCCTCATCCATTCTCTTCCGGCCGCTTTTCGCAGTTCGTCACTCCACCTGACAACAGGTCGTCTAAGTTTGCCTAATCGTGGTCTCCACTCGAGAACTCGTCTACCCTAACGGTTATTGTTTCTTCGGGAAATGTGACCAGCCCACTGCCACTTTAGCTTGCTTATCCTTTGAACTATGTCGGTTACCTTGGTTCTCCGTCGGATATCTTCATTACGAATCTTGTCCTTCAGAGAAACTCCAAGCATAGCTCTCTCCATAGCTCGCTGAGCGACCTTGAATTTGTGGACAAGTTTCATCGTGAGTTTCGGCTCCGTAGAACATGACTGGTAGGACGCACTGATTGAAGACTTTTGTCTTCAGGCAATGTGGTATGGACGATAAGAAGACTTGACGAAGCTTGCCGAATGCTGCCCAACCCAGCTGAATTCTTCTGTTGGCTTCCTTCTCAAAGTCGTTTTTACCTAATTGCAATATTTTTCCAAGGTAAACTTATTGTTGGACAACTTCAAGATGTACACAATTGATTGTAATCGGTTCCGGGTCAATAAGATAGTTAAACATGATCTTGGTCTTATCTATATTAATTCCGAGACCAATGCGTCGTGAAGCATCATCTACTTTGGTCATCATACTTTGCAATTCTTGCAGCGACTCCTCTATTAGGATGATATCATCGGCAAATCGTTAGTGTGAGATATTTTGGCCATTGACATTATTGCCCATTCCTTTTCAATCCAGGGTCTTAAACATATCATCCAGGGCATTAGGTCAACAGTTTTGGAGATATAATATCACCCTGTCTCACTCCCCTGCGCAGTTGGATATGTTTAGATGGCAGGTTTTGTACTTGGACACTCATAGTTGCGGCGTCATACAGAAAACTCAGCACTTCGATGTATCGCCAGTCCACTTGACAACGCTGCAAAGACTCCAGAACCACCTAGGTTTCAACGGAATCAAAGGCCATCTCATAATCCACAAAAGCAAGATACACTCTTTAGACTTCTGTATAACCTGCCGCACTGTGTGTATGTGGTCTTTGGTGCTAAATCCTCCACGAAACCCGGCCTGTTCGGGAGGCTGGAATTAGTCAAGTCTTCTTACGAGACGATTTGAGATGTTCCTCGGAAACAACTTAACTTAGATGTGGCTCAAGAGTGAAATAGGTCGGTAGTTCTTTAAAAGAGTTTTATACCCTTTTTTAAAGAATAGTACAACCAAACTCCTGCTCCACGCCTCTGGAGTTCTTCCACTGTTAAGAACGATGCTAAATAGACCCCGAAGCTCCCGAAGTACAGGTTCCTCCCTCCCCCGCGCTTTCAAGAGCTCCGAAGTTATACCATCCTCTCCGGGGGCCTTTCCATGCTTAAG
Source organism: Alsophila aescularia (assembly GCA_946251855.1). Lineage (NCBI taxonomy): Eukaryota > Metazoa > Arthropoda > Insecta > Lepidoptera > Geometridae > Alsophila > Alsophila aescularia. The sequence goes on along the minus strand of OX276379.1, from coordinate 56,833,183 downwards.
TTGTTTGAGCGCCATCACAATCTCGTCTAGGCTGATAGTATTGCGCGGGAATCCTATGTGCTGGGTTCGGGTCTAGAAGCATGCGAGTCGTAAAATCTGCCATAGAAGTCTTTGATCTCAGTAAAGATCTCCATCTTAGAGACAACGGTTGTGCCATTATTGGTCTGGGATATGCTCCATTGCTGGGCGAAGACCCCCGATTTTGCTCAATTGCCTTTTCTATTCTGCGAGTATTTAAACATCGGAGGTCACGTCACACCAGCTTACTGATTTTTTGATTAAGCTCCCTTTTTTCTGATGAGACTTTTATCTTTAAACTTTCGAAAGCCCAAAACTATTCAAAATTTCAGTATAGTCTTAGAATAACTAAGTATAGAATATAGTTTAGAGGTTTGTGTATATATATATACTTATATATATCGTATGAGGTAGGTCCAACCACTAGTGTCAGAATTTGTCAGGCCTCCCAAGAGCCTCTGACGTGGCTTAATGACTGCTTTGAGTTGCTTTGAATCAGGACCTACGGCTTAACGGGGCATACGGGGTCCGAATGCCCATATTTTTTTGGTAGTATAGTATCATGTAAAACCTTGCCAAACAGAGCAGAGTTTAGTTTATTTTGGATGGACAGATACCTAACGTTATCTATTTCTAAAGCGCCATAATCTTTTGCAAAGGCATTAGGAAGGCAGTAACTACGAGTATTATCTATTACGTAATATTGGTATGAGATAATACTTTAAATGCCCTGAAGGTGCTCGGAGATTACTTTTTAAAGTTAGTCTAAGCGGAGTTTGGCAAAGTTGTAAAGTTTGCGTATCGGATATACAAACCCACCTGAGTTTTCATCTTCAAAACGCTTGGGTTACCTCCTGTTCAGAATACCGATAAAATTTACGATAGGTAAATTTACAGCAGAAAAGTACCTATAGATATTTAGATTTATTGTTATTTTTAATGTAAACTTGTCACGAGGCGATCCTTGGGTTTGGGTTTGTTCCACTAGCCCAGGGACCAAACTTCAGTGGACAACATAAAAGAACAGGAACAATTAGGAGCACTTGGAGATGATCATAAACAGCGACTCGTTGTAGCAGAAGATGACCATGTACAGAGATAGCTGGCCTATCAGCAACGCTTGCAGGACTCTAGTCCTGCAAGACTCTAGTCTCTAGTCTGCTAGTCGAGCTGGTCCTTCCTTACTGAACACGAACACGCCCCATGCTCGAAGTCAGCATTTTGGTGGGCATTCTATTGGCCGTTATTTTAGGTACGTGGTATTTAAGCAGTAATTTAAACTGCCAGATATAGATAGATAAAATAATAATCAGACCACTTTTAATCAGATATTTTGTAAAAACCGACATGAGCCTAAACAATATCGGAGTGACAATCTAGGAAAGACAGGTTATTTGAATTTAGAATTAAATGATGACAAACTATCAAATGGTATGAAATGGATTATGAAAGAATTAAGAATTTATCAAAGAGGTTTCACATCGTCACAAACTTTGTTGTCACTTTTCTAGATAAGTCCATTTGGTAGATAGGTAAAAGACACATACATAGGTAAAGGTAGCAGGTATGTGCTAGATAGATAAAGTATCTAGGGAGACAAAATACTTGGGTATGCATTATGCCATCTGGAATTGATATTTGACACTGTACATCAATAACTTTTCTATTCTTTTCTGGTGCAAAACCGATAAAAATAGTGAAGATTGATTCAAGAAAATTTGACACACTTATGTTTTTCTGACGTCTCTGTTGTTCTAATCATTCTAATTCTAATCCATCTATTATTTATTGATTTATTCATTTCACATGTAACTTACAGACTATTCCAACACTTCACACGGAAAACTAATCTATACTACGTCACGTTATTACGGCTATCTGAATTTGATCAAAAAATTGATTCAACACAGATTCAAAAGAATTTGAGACTTTTTTGTTTTGCTAAACTGATCTCTGTTGTTATAATCGTTCTAATTCTAATCTATCTATACTACGTTACGTTATTAAGGCTATCTGAATTTTGTCGAAAAATAGATTCAACACAGATTCTTCAGATGGAGTCCATAAACTGTTTTATGTATTACGTTCTTCTGTGTTATAAACGCGAATTTTAGTTTCACTAAAGGGAACTTTAGGGAAAAGGGAAAACTAATACCCCTTCTACCATACTTATTCTAAGTTCCTCAAAACTAATTTGTAACTACTGAAGCAACCTTTAAAGTCAGTAGTAGACCTCTGAATGGATCTTAAATAGTTTCAAACATTTCAAAACACACAACGATGTCAGACTAGTAAACATAATTTTCGAAGCGAATGTCTATGTGTATATTCCTTTGCTAGGTACGTGTACGTAGATACCTTCTACTAATTACAAGGCATCATCAGATCAGATATTAGAGACCAAGAAAGAAGAGAGAGAGAGATCTCACTCTCTCGACTTTTTAACGGGCTTCTAAAAACAGGCGTTTCTCTATTCGTTGTAAGAGTAATTTGAGCTTGAAACTTAACTGCTACTACTTAGAACGGCCAGGCTCTGTTAATAAATTTGCCCACGCTAGCTCCGCCTCTACACTCTGCCACCCGCTACTGCAAAAAGCACTGAGGTACATGCGTAACAAGGTTGAATATTGCGAGCGCTGTTTGAACACACCATTTAGCTCAGAACTAAATGACGTAAGTCTCAAAAGTTATTTACTTTATTGGCTTATTTATTCTGTGATCAAACTTAAGCCGTTGAGTAGAAAAAATAAAATATTACTGAAAATAACGTAATTTTATATAAGAAAATGTATCCATCTCAAAACATATATGTTAAGTAATAATACTGCGCGGGGGGTAATGATTTATCAGTCTATATATACTGACAAACAAACATAAATACACTATATATAATATATGTATGTTTGTTTGTTATTTTTCGGGGCTCTAGAAACCAAACGTATGGACCGATTTTGATGATTCTTGAGTCTATCGATTTGTCTTGCGATTGCTAAAAGACATGACAGTAATCAAAATTCAATACGGCGACAACCAGACACCATATTGTGAATAATAAAATGAAAGTTCGCGAACTACGAGTATGTTGGGGGGGTATCATTGAATACCTATTTGAAAATCATCTATAAGTTTCTCTTATCATTTTTCATTTCGATTGATCATTTAGAATATATAAGGATTAAAGTTGGAACCATTCTCACTTATATTTTTGCTTCATTTTAGTTTCGTTCGCAGTCGTTTTTTTAGCACTTTCGATGTCTTGTTATAAAATTTAATGTTTTCATTTCATGAAAGTTTAGTTCAGTACTTTCTTAATAAATCGATTAGTCGTGTGGTCACCCAGGCCTAGTAGACTTTGGTGGCGTGGCGATTTAAGTCACACGACTTCTTGGACAAACCTGTCCTCATGAAGACATCGTTTGCTGTTTAGAGTATGGAGTCATCATCATCATCAAGGGCAGGAAAATGCTGCAGACCATTCCCTGAATAAGAAGTAAATCTAAATTATCGGCTAAAACCATAAATCTCTAAGATCAACTAGATGTATGTTAAAACCATGGAATGCAGGGAAAATAAATACTGAGGAATCAGTCGCGGCGACTACGAACTGAGCGGGGTTATGTTTAAGGGCTGGTATACACGACCGCATATTATATAATAGTTCCTGTCGGAAATCTGCAAATGCTCTGCGTCACTCTCAATATGAACTTCCAAGATTGATCCCCGAGCCGAGGGTAAAACAAGGCTAGGAGGTTCGTAAAGGTTGCAGAGTTTGAATTTTGAAAAACCCTTTGTCAGCGCACCCCTGGAGAATCTCCTTCACATTTCACTTTTATAGGTAAGTATTACAGGAACTTTAAACTAGCTGCAGCCCGCGGCAAATATCAAGGGAAATAAAAAATATATTGCCTATTTATTACACGACTGCCCAAAAAAGGAGTGTATTGTTTATAGCATTCTGTATGTATGTATGTTTGTATGTGAGTTTATTTATTCCACCATAACTTTTAAATGCCTGAACAGATTTTGGCGTATGGGGTATCGTTAGAATCCTTACATCCCCCCGATGAAAACATTCAATATGGTACCAATTTCAAAACAAAAATTTCGATATTTTCAATATGGGTATCAAACTGAAGGCCTTGATAAGCTCATTTCAAAAGTATATAATTTATTGGCAAAAGCTCGTTTTTGGCAGGGCAGGCGTGTTTTTTAGCTTTTAAGCTAGTTATTTCATCAAGATGCACACTATTTTATTACCACGTTTTTATTAAGTTACTTTTTGTATGTCTGTCTGTTGTGCCGGGTGGAATCTTGCAATTCAAATTTCGAGCACTTTCCGATTAGCTACCCGGCTGAAACTTTCAGGGTACCTCACAAATCGATGACAACGCACCATAAAAAAATACTTTTGCTGCTTGTTCTTTCAAATTTAATCAAGATCGGTTTAGTTGTTTAGTCGTGAAAGTTAAAGTTCGGGAAAGTTTGTTAAAAGTGCCATACAGACAGAGGTACTGAGTTACTCTTGCTGCCTATATAGATGATTCAGAATAGTACAAGCGAACTGAACATTGCAACCGAGCATTCGCGGGTAAGTAACTTCTTTAATGTAAATGAGGCCTACTACCACAGAATAAATAATAGTACAAGTACTACTTTGCAACTACTTTAGTTTGCACCCCCGGTGTACTATTAGGTATTCTGTGTCCGGGGGTAGGCGGCGGTCGATAGCTCTCCTTGAGGGTGCGGCGGGACCGCCGAGAGGGTGATCTTTTTGTAGTGTAGGGGAAAGAGGATACATCTACTTAAGAAAAAGTTTATGTTAGCAGTTTGGAGTAGAAGTTGCTATTATTGGAACTAAAATACAAAATAGTGGTTACTTTGATCACTGTATACTATACTAATATAAAATCTCCAATCTCTCTTATCCAATCGTCTCTTATTGTTCTGGCAAACATCTGAAACTCCAGAACTGATTTTGTTCCGGTCTGCACACCAATTAAAACATCAGGCATCGTCGAACATTAAGCCTATAATATCAGAGTGTGAATTTAATGAAAATTTAGAGTAATTTTCACAACGCGAAATTTGCGTTATAATTCGAGCTTTAATTTATTACATATTTTTAGTAACAAGGGAGCAAAAAGATTATTAACACTGACTTCCTGCAAAAGAAGCGAAAATAATTAAACAACGGAACATTAATATGTATAATTTCAAAAAATATATGTTTGTTTCTTTTATCTTTTTTTTGTTCCATTTTCACTTTATACATTCTTATGTTTTTTATTATTTTACCATCAGTTTGTGAGCTATCCTGAAAATTTCAGCCGGATAATCAACAAGTGCTCGAAATTTGAATTGCAAGATTCCAGGACAAAATACATACAAGAGAAGTTGAATAAAAGCTATTTATAAACTTTTTTTTAAAAAGGGAGCACCACAATGTGACTAACATATGAGTAGAGTTGAACTTGAGGGCTGGGCAGGACACTATGCCAGGCGAAGTGACGACAGTTGGGCTGTAATCGTGTGGAGGCCAAGTAAGTGACTGTAAGCAAAGTTGGTCGTCCAGCAACAAGATAGGCCAACGATATTGTTAAGATCGCGGGTCAAACCTGGATTCGATTGGCACAGGTATTCGGCGAATGGCGTGCTAAATATAAAAGAAGCCTGTGCAAAGAGAACGGCTGTGCATTATGATGACTTGTCACAAAAATAAAGTATATTGGCTGTGCCCCCTGCTTTGCCCGCGTGGTCAAAGTTCAAAGGTGTTATATTTATTGCGAGAATTCCTAATTCTTTTTCGAAATTATATTTAGCCTTAGTTACTCCTTATAACATCAGCTATCTGGCAGTGAAAGTCAAGCGAATTCCAGCCTTTTCGGAGATTAGCCGGAACAAACAGACATACAGAAAGACAGACAATTTTTTTTTGTAAGTATACCATTTATACTATCATTAGCATTTAGTCAAATGCTGTTATTTTGGTAATACAAACAGACACTTCAATTTTATTTTTTTGTAGTATATAGTGTGTATTATGGATGTCGTAATCATAGAATGGATAACTTCATTATGTGTTCGATAATTTTATGAAATGGCTCTATTTCATGAAATGGTTCTATTTCATGAAATGGCCAGCTAAAACTTAACATATTGTTGAAAAATCAACGACGTTTAATGATTTTTCAATCCACGTTTGGTCATATCATTATTGTAGAGTTTTCATGATTCCAAAGATTTTCAAACAGATAAGTTCCTAAGGCTAAAAAACACGAAGACGAATTCTTCTAACCTATGTCGGCCAAGTATGATCACTAATGTTTGAACATATCATGAAGTTGCCGTGCGTTTAGCTGTTCAATCGTCAAACGCTGCGCATTCATTCATCTGGTCAAACCTATAATTTCATGAAATACAACATTTTCATTATGTGGCCAACCATTTCATGAAATGATCAATTCTTTGATATCACCACGACATAGACATCGTCTGCCGTTTCTCCCCTACTTATGAGGCACTCAGACCTCAGACGAGCCCGCGGGGGCGGAGATCGTTAGTTCGGTCGCGAAAGGACGAACATCCGCCTAAACTTTACGCAATGAAGTAGTTACATATAATGTAAGATATTACTATTGGTTCAACCGAACTGAGGCCTCGCAACGAAACGGTTCTTTTCCAATTTTTATACAGGCTTTTTTAAATAGCCAGCTTTGATAACCGTTCAAGATAGGAAGATGTGGTCATAGAAATCCACCTAAAAACTGCATTTGAAGATTTTCGTTAAATCTAATTTTGCAACCTAAAATCAATTAAAAATTCTACTACTAAGTTAAATAGTAAAATTAACGCATTTTCCTGTAGTGCGTTAATACAGTAACTTCAAAAAAAGATAATTGAAAATGTCATAATTTTCTCGTTCGCAGAATATTGTTAAGATTTTCAATAGCAAATTTAGAAAAAAAAGAAGTTTTTCTTCGTTAGGAAAGCAAAAACAAATTCCGTTAAAAAATGTAGGTTTATCCGAAAACCTACATAAATTATCATAAAAAAAAACCTATAAAAATACAAAAGCTGATTCGTCCAAATTGACAAGTTGTAGTACACCTAACACAGTGATGGTTCTGAAAATTTACGAACACCTTGATATTGTATTGTGCGCTGCCACTGCGCTCGCCGTCGTAGTTGTGTGGGTGTCTCTTGAACCAAGAGTGAATTCTAAATACATACAGTATAATATATAATGTTCTATTTAAAGACATATTTTGAAATAATTTATCCATAGCATGAAAAGCTTTGAATATAAAGATGAAAACGCTCACAATACAAAAACGTAGGTTTGTTGTGGACATAAACGCTTGAGAATGACAAATTCTAGAATTTACAGCTGTTGAGACTTTTATAACTTTGTACCTACTAGGAGGTGCTAATAAATTTTCTGTGGTATGTCTCCCAGATGAGTGTGTTCATAACTTCGCTCCGTTATGAAAATAAGAGCGATCTCGGAGTTGAGTGTTGACGCAAGATGATTAATTTGACTCGTACTATTTGAGTTATTACCATATTACTATACTAGTTGCGCCCCGCTGTTTTACACGCATTGTCAATTATTATGATGGAAAGTATTATATGTGCTATTCCAGGATCTAAAGTACATCAAATGTCATCAAAATCAGTTTAGCCGTTTCAGCGGGAACAAGTAACACACGCCCATTCACTCAATATTATAGAGTAAGGAGCGATCATGGTCGAGCGGTAATATTTGCTCCTTAGAATCTAACGACACTGGGTTCGTTAGTCGCCCCCGCGCTAATGACTTTTCATAATGTTAAACATACAGTTATAGTAGAGTAGGGTGGAGCGTGTACAGACCGTTGCAAGCCAAAGCAAGACTTACTCTCTCGGTCCCATTGGTATTTACCAAGGTAGAGAAGGCACAGATCGCAGTAAAAGGTGACAAATCTTACCCGATTCAAAACAGGCATAATACGACTGAGTTTGCTCTCCCCTTCCGTCTGTGACCAAACATAACCTACAGAAATAGGTAGTAGAGCAGGGTAGAGTAGGCACAGAAAGCGGTACAGTAAGCTTTGCACAGACGGTAAATCGTGCGGGATTAAAACAGTTGGTCAAAGCTAGGCCTGCTTTCCCCCGCCTGTCTACTACGTATGATAACTAGAACAAGCGACATCATAGAGCAAGCAAAGGGAGTTTTCAGAGTACTTGTGTATGGATTTATTCAAAAGTTTCAAGAACTTAGAAAACTGATCCACGGAGTGAAAATGAATTTAACCAAAAAATATGTACTGATACAGTTTTAATAAAAGGGGTTCTTACATTTTGCTATTAAGCCTGTCTTAACAGTCAATAGGTACCTAAAAGTTATACCTATAACCGCCATTTTGAAATTAGTCTCGAAATTGCGGCCACTGATATAGTTACTGATATTAACTTGTTATTGCTGTTGTCTATAAGTTAATCTACTATTTATGGTACGTCTGAAAAAGGCAAACAGAAGTTCCTTTAAAAAAAACATACTCTTTTTGTACACAGTTGTATCATCATCATCATCATTTCAGCCTTTAGAAGTCCACTATGTATAGACCTCCCCCAAAGAGCGCCTTGACGAGCGATCTTTTGCCACCTCCATCCAACGACTTCCTGCGATGGCTACAATGTCGTCGGCCCATCGTGTGGGGGGTCTCCCTACACTTCGCTTGCTTATTCGTGGTCGCCATTCGAGAATCCCCAACGGTTGTCGGTTCTGTGAACTATATGGCCTGCCCATTGCCACTTCAAATTGCAAACTCTGAGAGCTATGTCGGCTATACCTACGTCTTCTACGAATTTCCTCGTTTCGGATAACAGTTTTATACAATAAACAATTTTTGATACTGATTCCTGATAAATGGATAGAAGATAAATGGATGAACAAAACCAGTTAAATTATTATAAAAATACAAACACCCGACTGCGAACAAACGTATTGATCACTAGCTGTACCCTGCTGTTTCGCACGCGTGGTCATTTCTTTAGATTAAAAGTACCATAATGTGCTATTCAAGGGCCTACAATACCAGTACACCAACATTTGATTAATATTTTTATCAATTGCTCGGCTTCTCAACGCCAAATTGAGATATCAATTACACCAGTTTTTAAGTCAAACCCTAAGCTGTCCTATATTGAAATCCGCATAGCAATCGGTCCAGTAGTTTTAACCTGATGCACAAAAATACAGACAAACAGACAGAAAGACACGAATTAAAACAAAAAAAATGTTCTGTAGCTTATTTTAGGGTACCGTAAAGCATTTTTTTAATTTGATTTCTTTGTACAGCCCTTCTTGTACCTATTGCTTTATTATAAGTATAGATAGATGACTGTGCCAAGTTGCATCAAAATACGTCCATTAGTTACAGCGTGATACGTGTTCTTTCAAATAACTTTCAACCCCTATCCTGCGGGAACACTTTATTTTTTCGGGATGAAAAGTATCCTATGTCCTACCTCGTAGTGTCAACTCAAATCATACCAAATTTCATTTAAATTCAGTCAGTAGTTTTAGCAGCGTGATGCGCAGCCAAGATACAGACAGCAAGAAACACAAAAATGAAAAAAAAAAACAGTTGTGGCTTCAATATAGAATACAGAAAAAAAAAATGTCTTGTATGTACAGAATTTGAACCCATATCCCGAAGGGACCCCAAATGTTTTTGGAATAAAATGTGTCTTTTATTTTCAATCATCATATAAACTATAACTGTGCCAAGTTGCATCAAAATACGTCCCGTAGTTTCAGCGTGATACGTGTTCTTATAAAAATCTTTCAACCCCTTTCCTGCGGGAACCTTTTAACTTTTAACGGGATGAAAAGTATCCTATGTCCTACCTCATAGTATGAGCTCAAATTATGCCAAGTTTCATTTGAATTCATTCAGTAGTTTCGACGTGATGCTTGGCCAAGATACAGACCGACAGACAGTACTAAATATCTTCTATGTACAGAATTGGACCTGTTACAGTTTTATTATAAGTATAGATGTGTTTGTGTGTTTGTATGTATGTTTGTGATTTCTTCACGCTTAAACGGTTGAACGGATTTGGATGAAATTTGTATGGAGGTAGCTTAAACCCAGGATTACCACATATGCTACATTTTATCCCGGAAAAATGCACGGTTCCTAAGGAATGCGGGTAAAACCTCGGGGCTCAGCTAGTATTTATATAAATGTAATGTTTCTTATTTACTTACATATTTTACTTTAATTTAATACTTGCAATTGCACTATAGTATTTACATTAACTTGAATAACCTAAAATTGAAAATTTTGTATAACGCATAAAAGACAAATTGCTGTTTAGTTATAAGAATTATATATTTTTGAAATGGTCTTATTTAAGAGCTTCATTATGATACTTCACTCGATACGATTTGGTAATTTTTTGTTCCGCCGGAAATACAATATGGCTTCTGTAAGCCGCCATATTTTCTTGACATTTCATATTTACACTCTCGTTGTCAAGAATTATCCAATGATACCTCATTTATTAAAATCCATCAAGCCAATTAAGCTGTAGGATGCGCCTAAGAAACGTACAAACAGACATAAAACCCAAACACATAATCCTCCATGCAGTTGGGTAAATATAGCATAAATTACTAGTATTCTAGAATGTCGGTGTTTCTGTGTTATTGGACCTCAAATATAGCCTTGATGAATCTACGTCATATTATGCTACCTTTGAGCTCCAATGTCACTGAAAAGCGACACTTTAGGATAATACAGTGAAATAACATTCACCACGTTGATGATACCCTGTATTTAGGGTATAATCTATGGTTGAGGGTATATATAGCGAGACGACGAATCGCACCGATTTACGAGTTTGCAGACGTGACGTCATTTCGCCTCAGTTTGTGGGAGATTGCGTTTGCAAATTGGTTCATCTCATTTGGATGTCCCGTGTCTACAATTTCACGAACTGCGAGCGATTTTCTACGATAACATGTATCCGACAGTAAGTCGAATAACCTGAGAATAAAACGAACAAGCAATCTATGGTGTGTGTCGATGATTGAAACAGATGCAGACTTGGTGGCGGTTAATATATGGGTAAAGCCATGACAAAAGGATCCGTTATCTGCGCCATACTGCGCAGGAGTACTTTCTATGTATCTATATTATCAGCCCGTATCCACTCACTGCTGAGTATAGGCCTCCTCTCGTTTACGCCAGTCTTTCCGGGCCTGTGCTAATCTAATCCATTGGCCTCCAGCTCACCTTACAATGTCATCTGACCATCGATCGGGTGAGTGGTCTGCCTCGAGGTCTTAGCCTTAGCCTGGATACCATTCGAGGACTGCCTTGGTCCACCTATTTTTATTCCTTCTGGGCAGGACGCTTGTTCTGAACATTTTCACTTTAGCCTTGCAAATCGCACCTACATCTTCAACTTTGGTTCTTTACATATCAATAAAACTATAAATTGCATTATACTAGTAACTCGTTGCCGAAACCGTGTGTACTCGTGTACCGTTATGTATGAAAAAATCTATTTGTAAATTCCTATTGGAAAACACTCGTATCTCCACTATATTATAATTAATAAGCCCACTCACAACTTCAATAATCCAGGCACACCTGCAGCTCCTCGAGGTACGAATTACAGCAGATGTACTTCTCCGAAGACCTACCGGTGCTCCAATAATATTCGAAGGGAAAAACAGCACTTCAAAGCGTGAAGGCACTGTGCCCTTAAAGTTCTCCAAATTGTCTTTTAAACTGCAGTGTTAATATTAGTAGTTTACACAAGAACTTTCAACTAAAAAAGTTTATATTTCTGAGAAGCATCCATAGCGACATTAGTGATTCATCTCTCGACCAATAACTGGCCAGTATTCGAATGCATAAACTTGCATTCCAAAAGACTGCTAACGCCATCTCTCGGAGTTTTGGGTGAAACCAAATAAATAACATCCATGAGACCTCCTGCACTATATATGTACGAGCGTCTTCCAAATTGTTATTAATTTATAATATACTTAAATAATCAATGAAAAATATGCTGACAAATTTTTAGGCATTGACGCTTCACCAAACACCAAAGATGTTGTTTATGTTATTACTGTGGGCCAAGTAGGTAAATTTTTGATTTTTAATTTTTTCATATATTTCCCCATACGTATTGTCATCAATGATCAAATTAAAAGTGGAAAGATTTGGTCTTCTTTGGCCTTAGTCATAATCAGAGTGGTGTTTTGTAGAACGTGTTAACAGTGCCTGTCATTCGCGCTACAGTCTGCGTATGTCTCTCTATCTTTGTTGTTGATGCACGAAGCACGACATAGTTTAGTGCGAATGTAGCTGTGTGGGTGAGTTTGCATGTAGTTGTATCTAGTCCAGTTTTTGTTTACTTGTCATTAAAGCGTGCCGTATTTACCCATCATTAACTAGATTTGTGGTTGACTTATACGTTGTGCATTTTGTTTGGAACCCTGTGATTGACACTAGCGTCGGTATTACCACAGTACATATATAGTCTCTATATATAGAAATAGAAATAGAAATAGAAAAAACTTTATTTGCGACAAACAACACAAAAGAAAATAAAAATTTGTATGAGTAAGTCACAAATCGGCCCCAACTCAGCATAATGCTGGATGTTAACCAACGCTGATCTTCCTTTGGAGCCGTTAGGTGATGTCACGGTCATACACACATGCACAGCTGCATAAAAAGATAGACAATAACTAAATTAAACAAACTGATATTAAAAATAATAATAAAATTACATTATACAAAACTAACAAGTAAGGAGCTAAAAATTAAAGCTTATAAGTTAAAAAGCAACATATATGACAATAATACACCAATAACATATAACTACAGTACCATATGTACTGTGGTATTACTCTGCCTTTCTTACACAACGGTTATCAATTCTACGACCTATGTGGCCTATCTATTGCCACCTAATTTTGCTAATCCTAAAAGTAATGCTTACATATGTCGGTAACTTTAGTTATTTTGCGGTTATACACAAATTATGACGGCCAATGAACAAGAAATAAAAACACATAGTTTGGCCACGAAATCTTTCTTCCCGTATTTTTTCTTTTTCTCCCTGGAGAGTCATAAACCAACCTCCTAATCTCTATGTCAAATGTCGTAAGGTTCAAAGTATCTAAGCGTTTATTTCACGCACGTATACCAGAGAGCGTGAAATACGTCTCGTAGTCGCAATTTGTTTAGATTTATGACATCAAAGGATATTCTTTCGATTCTTCTGATATGGATTTGTGCTTTAGGCTTTCGGGCTATCTTTATTGCTTATTACCTACTTTGCAGTTTGAGAGGGTCTGAAATGCTAAAGATAAAGTTAATGACCACTAGCGGCCATTTTCTTGCTGCGGTGGCCACCTGCCACAGATTATCTATATAAAGTACTGTATTACTGAACTTGTCTATTCTATACTAATACGAGTTGCGCCACGCGGCGTTGTACGCGTACTAATTTTATCTCCCCCCCCTCCTATCGCGCTACATATTATAAAAAAACGGTATAATATGATTAGTAGTTTAAAGAAACAAAAATTTTTGATGTGAAAAATCTAATGGCGCGGTACGGGAGTAAGGCCGACTCTTGGCGAGGCGATCGATCGCCACGGCGGCCGTGGCGACGCACCACTCGTGGCTCGTCAGCTCTTTCCGCTTCAGATCGGTGATATTCGATGTTTCACATCTGCCAGGCATCCCGCGACGACTCTGTTTTTGTACTTTGTCTATGTTTAAAATAATAGTATGAATAAACACTACCTCCTGATTTATTTTCAATTTGTGCTAGCATTGTAATTTATAATATCTGTATTGTAGTGGGCGTAATCGAAATAATTTTGCTGAAGTTCTTAATGGCGCAGTGCAAAAAGACATCTGAAAACTGATTTTTAAACGGTTTTATTGAGCTTGCTTTATTGTTTGTTCTTGTTGTTCTTAAACGGTTTTATTGAGCTTGCTTTATTGTTTGTTCTTGTTGTTTTTAAACGGTTTTATTGAGCTTGCTTTATTGTTTGTTCTTGTTGTTCTTAAACGGTTTTATTGAGCTTGCTTTATTGTTTGTTCTTGTTGTTTTTAAATGGTTTTATTGAGCTTGCTTTATTGTTTGTTCTTGTTGTTTTTAAACGGTTTTATTGAGCTTGCTTTATTGTTTGTTCTTGTTGTTTTTAAAAGGTTTTATTGAGCTTGCTTTATTGTTTGTTCTTGTTGTTTTTAAACGGTTTTATTGAGCTTGCTTTATTGTTTGTTCTTGTTGTTTTTAAACGGTTTTATTGAGCTTGCTTTATTGTTTGTTCTTGTTGTTTTTAAACGGTTTTATTGAGCTTGCTTTATTGTTTGTTCTTGTTGTTTTTAAACGGTTTTATTGAGCTTGCTTTATTGTTTGTTCTTGTTGTTTTTTTGTTTGGGTCAAATCTAGGAAGAACCCCCTCCTGTTGACCGATTGATTTGAAATTTGCCTTCACCTTTAGTTTTTATGCCAGTACAATAAATGTATATTCAGTATCATTGTAAATCCAAGATGGCCGCCACCACAAAATTATTTTTCAATTTCTTCAATATGGGTATTAAATGAAAGGGCTTGTCAAGTAGAACACAGTACACTTAAGAAAAAACTAAATAAAAACTTGAAAATAAAATAAGTTAAAAAAAAACGGTATTCAGAGCTAAAAAATATAATAAAATCGTGGGCGTAACCTGAGTAATAGAAATTCGACTTGCCACACGAATTTATTATATACTAGCTTTCGCCCGCGACTTCGTCCGCGTGAACTACACTTTATCGCGAAAAAATGCATCCTATGTTCTTCTAGGATATTAAAAACCAATGCAAAAGTAGGTATAGCACCAACACTGTTAATGTTTTTTGACAGAATTGTTATTTCTTTTCTATGGCAACCGTTCCTTACAGCGAGTAATCAACATTTTCCTGTTTTCCCGTGGAAACTTACAATTTTCTGCGATATAAAGTATCCTATGTTGTATTCCAGGCTAATCTTCATTTCAAATTTCATCAAAATCCGTCTAGCCGTTATTGCGTGAAAGCTCTTGGGGAGCTTTCAAACAAACAAATAGATAAACAAACAAACAAACAGACAACGTTTCACTTTTATATATTGGTATGGATTTTAGCTTTTGTACATAGTACATACCATAAAACAGTTTAACTTAAAACATTTTTTTATTTAGTTTAAATCTAATAGTAATTTTATTCAGTATTTTTTATTAATATTATACTTATGTATTTAGAATACATTTCTATGAAACTGTTCAGGATTAAATGGTTTATATTTCTAACAATGGGGCAAGAAAAATGTGTTTTGGTCTCCTGAACATTTACGAAAAATGAGATAGGCCTGTTTGCATTGTCAGCGACGACATGTTACATGTGTTATGTGTGCTTTTTGTAAGGGTCTCAATTATTTTGTTAATTATTTTAAAATATTGTTTATATCTAAGGCTCAAAGCGAGCGCTCGTGCACAACCGTTTTTTTTGTGTAGTGTAACGGTAGCCGGAGTTACCGCTCGTATTTAGCCTTTAAGATTAAAGGGAGGGGGGAAAGTTAGATTAAAATTGAACTTTCCCCCCTCCCCACCCCCCGTCCTTACTGAGCCTAAATTTTGAAAAAATATAGGAAGTAGTTCTTTACTGCTATAAAATACATAAGGGAAAACATATAAGAAGTCTATGGTCTTAATATAACAAAGTAAATCTCGCAATATTATGGGACAATATATCCAACACACGGAACCCTATTCAGAGTTCAACTCGTACTTGTCCATTTTTTGCCGACTACGGCGAATCAAGGGAAGGGTAGTGAGTTTAACAGTCTATGTATGTACCTATATGTATGTATGTATGTATAATTATGTAGATGCTCCACCATAGCGTCATCCCTATTGGTCCGATTTTGACAAGCGGGGTGTCAATCGATTCGTCTTCAGGTAAAGAGTGTCACAGGCAATTTGATTTTTACCGTACTAATGCGAAGCAAAGGAGGAGTTATGTGTTCAAACTAAAAACTTGGTCCGATTTTAACAAGCGAGGTATCAATCGATTCGCCTTCATCGCAAGAGTGTCACAGGCTATTTTTTAACCGACCGTAGTCGGGTTTTAGTTTTTGAACTTGTCATATTTTAAGTTGTCGTCGTAGTACCAAGAAGTGCGACAGGTCCGCATATTTGAAATTCATTCGAAGGAAGCCGCTAATAAAACCTCGAATAGATGATGAAATAGGTAAATCCCCAACGGCTTCTCAGCAAATTGCTTTTCTTAAAATCGTTAAGGGGTAGAGCGAATTTTATTAAAGAAAATAATTAAATTAGGTCGGGGCGGGGAGGGCGAATCTACTGCTAATAAGGCTTCAGTGGGTAAACATCGCACATACGATGATTTACCTACTCTGAATTTTTTTTCTGCCAACGTTAGGACAATTTACCCGGATTATCCTAAACTTGGTAAAGAAGTGGACATTTTTCCGAGATTAAAAGTACTATGTTGTTCCAAGACCCAATTCATACCAATATATAAAAGTGAAACGTTGTCTGTTTGTTTATTTGAGCCTTCACGCGATAACGTCTGGTCGGATTATGAAATTTAAATGGAGATAGCTTAAGCCCTAGAATAAAACATAGGATACTTATTATCCCGGATAATTTTAAGTTTCCACTGTAAATCTGAAAAATGTTGATTAATCACTGTAAGGAACGGTTGTCATCACAGAATGGTCTGTGGTTGCCATGGCAGTGAAATAACAAGTCTGTCAAAAAATATCATGAGCATTGGTGCTATACCTACTTTTGCATTGGTTTTTAATATCCTAGAATAAAATAGGATGCTTTTTTTCGCGATAAACAGTAGTGCGCGCTTACAAAATCGTATAAAGTTTCATCAAAAATTAACAAACACACAAACTTCCCATTTATAATAGCTGGACTCCTATGGTAGAAGGTAAAGCTTAGATTTCTTTAAAATTACGAATCGGAAACTTGTATAAAAGCGAAAGATACTGATAAAAGAGTAAGAAGAAAGTGAGAACTCAATAAAAACTCGATTTGTAAACTCCCTCGAAACTTCCTCCAGCCCTGAGAAGCGTGTAAGTAAAACATTTGTTACTTCTGTGATAAATTGCCCCATTCTTAAACGGGAACAGATTTCTGGGATGAAATGTTCCGAACTTAATGTTACGAATGTATCATAACCAAACGCACAACATTCCAAATGTATTAACGATGCGAAATCTATAAAATAAAATACTTACAGCAGTGAGTAAGAATAGTCTTAAAAAGAAGAAGAAGATAATAAAAAAATGGTCTAGGGGACTTAATATGAGTTCAGTAGAACAAGAATATATAAAAAAGTGGTGTCTGTCTGTCAGTTTGTTCGCACTTCACATCAAACTACTGATTATGATGCAGTTTTCACTGTTGAATAGCTTAGGTTTTGACGAAATTTGGTATTTTGTACTTTACAGGTTCTGAAATAGGTTATATATCAGTACAATGGACTAGTACCACTGCTGGTACAAGTGACAACTTTGTATCCATAGGACCTACCGTTAAAGGTAACACACATACCTAGTTTACTTTTAAACCGCGGTCAAAGCCAGTATATTAATACAAGGACTCTATCCAGGTCCTTTTTTTATCGAGTACGGCGATGCAAGTGAGTTTAACAGTCAATTTAGATATGTGGATGATCCACCGCAGCGTCACCCTTATTGGTCCGAAGTTGACAAGCGAGGGGACAATAGATTCGTATTCAAGTAAAGAGTGTCCTATTTTAGTTTTTGTCCGACCGTAGTTAAGTCGGGTTTGAGTTTTCAAACAGATGTGTTGTTATACAACTGATCCGCCATTAACAATTTCAGAGCCACCTAGAACTTTGGTAACTAAATCTTGCGCAGCATTGCAGCTCTCGTCCCTGGGCCATTACGCCCAGCATTTACGCTGCAAGCAGTGCCATGAATAGAGATCTGGCAAAGGACGTACGTACCTACTTCACTAACGGATTCGATTCCCGTAGGGAAAATATTTGTGTGAACCACAAATGTTTGCGATAAGATTGAGTGGTTTGTGGGACCCTGTAATTCGTTCTGACTCCGAAAAATAATCTCGATAATACAAAAAATGCGGGTAGACCCTCAGCGCCCAGGCATCTCTATGCCACACGAAATTCCTCATAGAATTGTGTGATGTTATTGCGACAATTTACGAACATACCGCCGACCGGTTGGCCGAATGACTAGTCAACCAACGGTCGCGGGTTCGAATCCCGCTAGGTGCAATCATTTGTATGATGAGCAGAAGTGTTTTTTTCCGATTCATGGTATAATATTCGTATCTATGTATGTTTATCCGTTATCTAGTGCCCATAGCACAGGGTATCCTAGTTAGGGGCTAGGTAATTGGTGTGAATTGTCCCGAATATATTTATCATTGTTTTTTATACACGAACAAATCCTCGACGACATTTTAACGCGACGCGTTACGTGGACCATTCGTCCACGAAATTCATCACAGCGAATAAGGCCTTGCTATTGTTTCTCTAGACGCTCAAAGTAGGTATGTCAATATTAATATAATTATTTTCCTCCCTCTGCGACATGTGATCTTCTATTTGTTTGACATATTGCCAGAGTTAAGTAACTGTTATGTTAGATAAGTAGGTACCATGAATAGCAAAGAAAACATTGCTAAGTTCCATCGCAAGGTCTTGGAATATAATTTACCAGAAGGTTATAAAAGACTGATTCCACACCACCATATTGAAAGTGAAGCACCCAAGA
The DNA here is from genome assembly GCA_946251855.1 of Alsophila aescularia. Taxonomy (NCBI): domain Eukaryota; kingdom Metazoa; phylum Arthropoda; class Insecta; order Lepidoptera; family Geometridae; genus Alsophila; species Alsophila aescularia. The sequence goes on along the minus strand of OX276379.1, from coordinate 56,814,321 downwards.
TATGCCGATCCGCTCGTACACACAAGTCTCAAGCACACTTACACCATGATATGCTGGTCGTGTTAATTCCGTCAAAAATCAAAAGCAATGCAGTCTTATGTGATGAAATTATATATCAACCACAAAACACCACCAATTATCCACTAACCCACACATACGCAGCCGCCATTTACAATGCTTCACTGGTTTGTTTGACGGTGTAGACACAGACTTTTTACACAACTACCCAAAAATAGGAGTGTCATGTTTATAGGATTCACGTATAATAATAATATAATAATAATAATATTTTCGGGACAATTCCACACCAATTACCTAGTCCCAAACTAGGATACCCTGTACTATGGGCACTAGATAATGGATAAACATATATAGATACTAATATTACATCCATGACTCGGAAACAAACATTTCTACTCATCATACAAATTATTGCACCTTGCAGGATTCGAACCCGCGACCGTTCGATTTCCTGTGAGACCGTGTGGCTTTCTAGCCACTAGACCAACCGGCCATATGTTTGTATGTATGTTGATATGTGAGTTTATTTATTCCACCATAACTTTTAAATGCCTGAACAGATTTTGACGTATGGGGTATCGTTAGAATCCTTACATCCCCCCGAGTAACATAGGCTACTTTTATTTTGAAATTATTCAATATAGCGGCAGTATACCTCACATCAAACCTGAATTTTGGGTCTTATTATTGAATCCAAAGCCAAGGTAGCTGAAAAAAAACTTAGTATTTTGTCTAAGGTTAGGCGGTACTTCACACCTGGACAGCTTTTGAATCTTTATCAAACACAGGTCCGATCTTGTATGAAGTACTGCTGCCACCTCTGGGACGGTTCTGCCAAGTATCAGCTCGAGTCTTTGGATTCAATTGAGAGACGTGCTATCAGGCTCATTGGGGATGACACTCTGGTAAAGAGTAAGCTTCAAAGTCTGGCGCATCGACGTGAGGTCGCAAGCCTGGTGGTATTCTACAGATTGCACTATGGAGAGTGTGCACAAGAACTGCACAACCTGATTCCCCCATCACCTTTCCATCACCGTACGACTAGACGATCAGCAAAGCGCAACCCTTTCATGGTTGAAATACCACGCACAAGAACGAAGCGTTACGCTTCTTCATTTATTATAAGAACTGCAAAGGAGTGGAATGCCCTGCCCTCGTCAGTGTTTCCGGTAAATTATAACCCCGGTGTGTTCAAGTCAAGAGTGAATAGGTATCTACTAGGCAAGCGTGCTGCACCTTCGACCACATCATCGCTTCCCATCAGGTGAGATCGTGGTCAAACGATTGCCTAGTCCGAAATAAAAAAAATAATATTCAAATGCATAAAACAAACTTCGAATTTTACAATATGGGCATCAAATTATAGGCCTTGGCATATTTATTGGCATAAGTTCTTTTTTGGCAGGGCAGGCGTGTTTTTTTGGCCTTGCTAGTTTTTTAAGCCTTCTTGTTAGAGAAGCAATTTAATAGATAAACGGGAACGCTCACTCTGTCTGCACGTAGACCTTCAGACTTACGAGGACGATCTGGGGGCATTAAGGTACTGGGTACTTTCACTTGGTTACTAAGAACATAGTTACAGCAGTAATGAAATAAACCCTTTGCGTACTTTTGAAACTAATATATTCTTTACAATAAGCCGATTTCTTAAACATTTTAAAATTCTTCCTATGGCGAGAATACCATTTCAATAGTTTTTTGTGTAGGTATGTTCCCACATGTCTTCAGAATTTTTTAAAATCGATTTGAATGATATTTTTTTTCTATGAAAAGGTTTACCTTCAGTGTAGTTCCCGATACGAAAAAAAAAGTCTGAAAGATAACTTAAAAAAATATAATCTAGGATACCTACTTAAAATAACCTACTGAACAAGAATATAACATTTTAAGAAATCGTATTTTTCTGTTTGTCTGTATGTTTGTTTGTTCGCGCATCACTTAAACACTACTGGTCCGATTGTGATGCAGTTTTCAATGTTGGATATTTTAGGGTTTGACGTAACTGGTATAACTTGGTATCTCAATCCGATGAGTAGAAGCGGAGCAATCGATAAAAACTTTTTGATGGCTGAAGGAATTTTGATTTATTGTTGGTATATTGGTATTTTACGTCTTTACACAGTACTTTTAATCTAGAGTAATGACCACGCGTGCGAAGCCACTGCTAGATAAATTAGCTAAGAATAAATTAGATTCATCGAAATAAGAAAACTCAAATAATAATTATGAACACTTAAACTTAAAGGCTATAATGAATTACTACCACACAGACTATAACGGGTGCTAAAATGCTTGTTTTTTTAATGTTTGTAATTGTTAATTAGTTTATAGTTACTATCGATAATTTGCTTTCACTTTGGACCTTTATGAAAACAGATATTCCAACATGTTTTATAAGAAAAACTATACATATGTAATTTTGGAAAGATGTTTTTTTATAAAAAACAGGAATCTTTAATTTAGTTTTAGTACAATGTCTCATGTTTCATTAATTAATTTAAACTAAGTGTAATCAGCTAAAATTCAAAGCTGCTCAACCTTTTTTAACAGTTGGGCCAAATTGACGATTTAAAACTCACTAGCGGGCCACTGATTACAGACGGTTCCTATTTTTATTACGTAAGCAATTAAAATCTTGTTTTGTCCAACAAAAAAATAACAACATTTTGAAGTTTAACTCTCATCATCTCATTTCTCATAACCTCTTGTCATCATTTTACTTTAATAATAAAATAAATAACGTCTACTGCCAAATGAAGGAACAAAATTGTGTGTCACCAAAATCTAAATCCAAGTAATTGGTACAGATAATCTGGTTTCTGTTATTATTTTTGTTTTAATAACTTTCCAATGTTATTCGCAGATGTTGATGTTGTTATAATGTATATGTTGCTCAGTTAGAGAAGTGCAGTATTTATTTTTTAATAAATTAAGATTTGAAATTATGTTGATCAAAAACTACTTAAAAATTGAAAGTCCAGGTCAGTTATTGCAGGAAAGCTTTCCTCTGGCACCAACGACTTGGGTTTGAGAGTAGATTCAGAAAGGGTTGGCTTTAGGAATCTGTGAGCCCTCGGCGACAAATATTTCTGCGCTCCTTTTTTATATGAAAACTGTGAGCTACACACGTATACTTTTATAATTGTAGTTATTTCTTTTGTTTGTTTTTATGATCGATCTTCTATGATTGAAAAACATGCAATATTACCAAGAAGGCGCAAGAGTAGCGAACGCAAAAATATTTAGCTACTTATACTTTTATTAGTGTAGTTTTGTGAAAAAAACTAAAGTTTATGATCGATTTTCTATATGCGTAAAGTCCGAAAACTTATAAAGAAGGCACGAGCGGAGGGAGAGCAAAATTTGAGTTATATCCGATACATGATGGGAGGAAACTGAATATAACATTTAAAAGACGCGAGAGTATCGATCGTGAAAAAAAACGATAAATTAGATATTAATGGAATTCAGCGTGTGAAAATAGAGCAAAACGACAATAAAATAATAAAAAGTACTATGGATCCATTGAAAGATATAACTATGAAAGCAGCCAATAATAACAAGGCACGATAATTTCAATTTATTTCTTGAAGTACTCGTAATTGTAAAAAAAACTGAAGGAAAGCAAGAGCCACCTTTTCCTTTATTTAACAGGCAGTACAGTGCGAGCGTAGCAAGCGCGAACATTTGGGGCAATTTTTTTTTCTCAACGAGCTGTAGACCTTTACACGGTACAAGAACCGATTTCAGCACGAGAGCTCGGTTTGAGCATGTAGTAATGTGAAAAAGTGAATATTAATAATTGACCTTCTGTGTGCATAAATGACAACATTATTATAAAGGTGCGAGCGAAGCGAGCATGGGAGCTTTAAGATATTTCTATCATTGAAACAAATAAACACGATTACAAAACATATGAAATTAATAAATGGAACTAAAAAAAAAATGTGGTTGAAATAAGCCCAGGGGGATCAGGAGCCACGCTGTTAAAAAACTTTGTCTCTTTCAGCTTCAGCTTCATGATTTTCTGAACCAGAAAGCTCATAAAAGTTATTACGCTGAATATTATTATATTATGATTTTTAGATTGATATTTAAAATAAGTGGTGAAGTTAAGCTGGGCGTACGACACCCTGGGCGGCCGCACGGACATCTTAAAGCTGGTTCTGCTAATAAGCATCTAATTTTAGCTTCGTACTTGCTTGCTTGCTTGTCGTATGCTCTTAGGTAGTGCTGGCCTCTAGTTTCAGAGTTTGTCAGGCCGCTCTAGGGCATCTGACATGGCTTATTCTTATTCCAGGACCAGGACTTATTGTTCTGGTTCACGCGGGCCACCTATAAGTCGTTCACGGGCTACAATGTGGCCGCGGGCCTGGGGTTGAGGTATAAATATTTTTATATAATATTTATAAAATATATCGACAATTTACTCAAGAAATTTACAAAGAATTATTTATGTAACTTAGGCAGTAATTTAAAAAAACACACATTAATAAACAATACACATAGGTATCTTCTTCTTAGAACATCATCTTGATGAATGTCTTCTTCTACAATGTCCTCTTTGTATGTTGGCTCTTCGTCAAGCTAGTGCAGCTTCAATTTCATACTCCCAAAGACAACTTATAATCTGAACTTATAATGACACATAAAACATAGCCCTTAGCTTAGGAAAAAACATGAAAAAGGTAATTAACTTACGTTGTAATTCAGTAGCTCACTAAAATATAACGGACTAGCTTTCCCGCCCGCGACTTCGTACGCGCGGACTACTGTTTATCGCGAAAAAAAACATCCTATTTTCTTCTAGGATATTAAAAATCAATGCAAAAGTAGGTATAGCACCAATGCTCTTGATGTTTTTTGACAGACTTGTTTTTTGTTTCCATGGCGACCGTTCCTTACAGTGAGTAATCAATATTTTCCGGGTATAAGCTATATCTATTCCAAGTTTCAACAAAATCCGTCCTGCCATATCGCGTGAAAGCTTCCCTAACAAACAGACAACGTTTCACTTTTATTAGGTATTGATGTTGATACTCCCGAAGCTGCGTGAGCGAACAACCACTCTCACCAAGCATTTAAGGGCTGTCGACATAGGAGAATAAACGAACTCACAAAGAGCTGTGAGGAAAAAACAAAGATTATTCAAAAACCCAAGTGACCCCGGTGTTTTTACACCCATATAGCCTATAAGGGTTAAACAGAAAAATATTTTTAAAAAACGAGGATCTTTACAGTCGCATATGATATGTAACATATGTTAACGCATTGTTAACACTGTTACACTTTTCACGTAATCACTCCCATAGATTGCAGGTAAGCGAGTGGAAAGATATTACACATCAAAAAAACAAGCGAGCCCTACAATAGTCGCATAACTCGCAAAATATTGTGTGTAACATCTATTGACACGTGAAACATCTATTAACACATTGTTAACACTGCTAGGTACACTTTTCGCGTAATAACTCCTATATATTTCGGGTAAGCGAGAGGAAAGATGTTAATTAATACATTGTTAACACTGTTACACATTTCACGAAATCACTCCCGTAGATTCCAGGAAAGCGATCGGAACGACATTACACATCAGAAACAGTGGAAATGATAAAATCTGAAATACTAAACCATTGAACCAATCCAATGAAAACATATGTTTTTATAAACACTAACGCTACACAAATAAAACTTGTCTCACAAATAAAAAGTCCTTAAGTCAACGAGACTCCAAAGTTTATATATAACATCATTGACCCCAAAGCTTTGTTCGACCGTCAGCAGTCGAGAGGGTATATTTACTTACGTATTACATATTTACCTGTTAGGAAATAAACATTGACAGTGGACAGATGTCCAGAGAGCCGTAGTAATAAGGTACTTGATCGGAGTGGACGCCGTACTCATCAGCCTGCATATTTGAGGAGACCGAGGTAAGGAGTGTTCGGAATAATTGCACGACAGGTAATCTTGGAGAAATTTGAGATGATGTAGTCGTAACGTAATTGTTACTAGAGCTTATGCTTTGGATTCTTTTAGAAACATAATTGGACGGAGCTATTTCTATAATGATTAACTTTTGTGACATGTTAACAAGTTTACCAATAAATGAGTATTTGAGCATTTGGATTTATTGAGGTTAGGTGTGTAAACAGACACAAATGAACTCAGTAGACATTTTGTGTATTGGCAAGTACTATTATTTATTAAATATTAATAATAATATTTATTCCCAAAAAAACAAGGTATAGTAGCAGCTAGATTAAACTTAAATTAAACTTAAATTAAACATAAATTAAACTTAAATTAAACTTAAATTAAACTTAAATTAAACTTAAATTAAACTTAAATTAAACTTAAAACTAGGAACTTATACTAGTTTTATAATTATTGCTGCTTTGATATTATTATTATTATTTTTACACAGGATATGTGCTGTTGGTCTATAACTGACCTCTACAGCATCACCGGACGGGGTGCTTTGATATTTGAGGTTTATACGTGTAGTTCCCACACTAGGATACCCTATGGTGTGGGAACTATTCTGTGGTATTAATGATTTTCAGTGGCAAACATAAGTCTTTCTGTTAATAATCTAATGGTTTAACCAACAAGTCATGAGTTCGAATACAAAAACCCGACGGTAGTCAACGATCGGGTAAAAAATAGCATTTGACACTCTTCTGATGAAGACGAATCGCTTGTCAAAATAGAACCACGTTTTTAGTTTTACCACATAACCCTTCCTTGTCACAGTAGCTGGGTAAAAAAAGCATTAATAACTAAAGACGACTTGATTAATACCTTGCTTGCCAAAATTGGACCAATAGGGGCCACGCTATTGTGGAACATCAACCACATATATATACACATACATAGACTGCTAAACTCATTACCCTTCCCTTGTTTCGCCGTAGTCGTATAAAGCAGTGATGTTTGAACAACCTTCAGCTATATTTTGACACCGGAATGTATAAAAACGACATTATAAATTAATGTGAATGATTTGTTGCATACAAATCAAGAGACAAATATTTACAAGCTTATGAACATTTCATGTATTGAATTATTTCAAAATGCGTGATGTATTTTTCTGAATCAGTATTTTTGTAGACAAAAATACTGATTCAGAAAAATACAACTAACACTGCCCAGAAAAGGAGTGTTATGTTTTTATTGTTTTTAAGTATTTTTGTAGACAAAAATACTGATTCAGAAAATACAACTAATAACAACTAATGCTAATAAAAACATAACACTCCTTTTCTGGGCAGTGTTGTATTTTTCTGAATCAGTATTTTTGTAGACAAAACACAAACATAACACATATATTTTTCTGAATCAGTATTTTTGTCTACAAAAATACTGATTCAGAAAAATACACTCCTTTTCTGGGCAGTGTTAGTTGTATTTTTCTGAATCAGTATTTTTGTAGACAGAACACAAACATAACACATATATTTTTCTGAATTAGTATTTTTGTAGACAAAAATACTGATTCAGAAAAATACAACTAACACTGCCCAGAAAAGGAGTGTTATGTTTTTAAGTATTTTTGTAGACAAAAATACTGATTCAGAAAAATACAACTAATAACAACTAATGCTAATAAAACATAACACTCATTTTCTGGGCAGTGTTAGTTGTATTTTTCTGAATCAGTATTTTTGTAGACAAAACACAAACATAACACATATATTTTTCTGAAAACATATATTTTTGAGAAAAATACAACTAACAATGCCCAGAAAAGGAGTGTTATGTTTTTATTAGCATTCATGTTGTTTGTATGTTTGTATGTGAGTTTCTTTATTCCACCATAACTTTGAAATGCCTGAACAGATTTAGACGTGTGGGGTATCGTTAGAATCCTTATATCCCCACGAGTAACATAAGCAATTTAAAAAAAAAAACTATTTTTCGGTAATATGGCACTATTTTCTATTGCAAAAAAAAAAATATTAACGTTGAATTTTACAATATGGGCATCAAATTGAAGGTCTTGATAAGCACATTCTAATTGTATATAATGTATTGGCATAAGTTCATTTTTGGCAGGGCAGGCGTGTTTTTTTAGCTTATAAGCTAGTTTTCAACAACAGTCAAACCTGTATTTTAAAACATTTCTGTCACTATATTCCTTGTGGAGGGTTAGTTAAAAGAAGAGCTTTGTCCTCGGCAACAGTATTTCCGAAGCGGATGAGTATACGTAATTACGTACCTAATTCCTCGTTAAATTCAGGATTCTTCTTAAGAATCCTGATAAGCATTGCTGAGATGATGAAGTCAGGGCATGACTCAGGATTCTCAAGAAGAATCCTGAGTCATGCCCTGACTACCAGTCATCCAGCGGGCGTTACGTTTACATACATGGGGCAAAATAGTTAACAAAACAATATATGGGAAAAACTAAACTAAGTGCGAACGGAGCAAACGCAAAAAAAAAGAGATATTTCAATCGGTGTAGAAGTTAAATAATGTTTTCTAAATCATATAAAAATAAACATTGCAAGAACTAAAAAAAGCGAGCGGAGCGAGCGTAAAAATTTTGACCCGTTTCTTTTACACAATCCTAAAAACACGATTGAAACATAAGTCTTAATCATATTAACTTATGCATAAAAATGATCTAAATACAACGAGAGTGAACTCGAAAGTTCTGAGCTGTTTAATTTTATGTTAATAAAGAATTTCCGAAAAAAAGACATGAAAATATTATAGTTTTTTCCAAATCATATAAAAATAAATGTTTATAGAAATGGCTGAACCATGTTATTTTTATGTTTTCAATCCCCATATCATCGCTATTTTGAAAAATTTCGAAATCCTGATTAGATAAAAAAACATATAATTACCGAACCTGCTCACAAAAACATAACTGCAAATTATTCATAGAAGCGCGAGCAAAGCGGGGCTAAAATTTAAAGGTTTTCTATACCAGATAATATTATATAATTAAAGGATGTATATTTGCATTGGGTGCGCATCTGGACATTGTGCGAGTAGATATGATATTAATTTGCAAATTAAGAAGCGCGAACGAAGCGAGTGCGTTTTTTATACGCTTTATATTAGCTTCACTTGTTTGTTTGTATGTTTGTAACCGACTCCTTTGGACGCTATTTTGACCCACTTTAAACTGTCAGATTTCATTCAAATATTGCACACCTGTCAAAGACCGATGACAATGCAATAATTCGAAAAAAAAACGCTTAATACCCCAAACTAAATAAAAAATAGAAAATAAATTTTTATAGTGTAAATAAGAAAAAAAGTTTTATTTCAAAAAAGCATGGGGTGCTTTTTAAGATATTATCGAAATGATAATCCTTCTTCTCATATCTGTCAATGAAATATTTATAACTATTGACCCATGCATGCCACGCTTGTTTTTAAATATATTTTTTTTCTTATTTACACTATTAAAATTTATTTTCTATTTTTTAGTTTGGTTTTCTATATAAAGCGTGTTTATTAGTTTTTTTAAACTATTTTTCATATAGTTAGGTGTTCCGTATCACATAAAAATGTTGTACTATATGAAAGCGAAAAAAATTTGACGTAATAGGTATTTCTATCAATGTTAAAAGGAAACAAAATGCTAAATCATATTAAAAGAATTAATATCTTGCATTATCCCATAAAGAGTGCGACCGAAGCGAGCGCAAACATTTTTAGCTTTTTCTATAGTTGGTTTTCGTACTAGGTAGTGCTGGCCTATGGTGACAGTTTGTCAGGCCACCCGAGGGCCTCTGTGGCTTAACGACACTGCCTTTAATCAATAAAAGCCGGGACCGATAGTTTAACGTGCCCTTCAAAGCATTTCTATAGGGCAAAACAAAACTAAAAGGTAATTTGAAATTGCCCAAAAACTAAAAAAGACCACCGAAAAAGCGAGCGTAGCGAGCGCGGAAATTTTGAGTTTTTTTTCCAGTGTACAATGTAAATATGATAACAAAACTTAAATGAAAATTACAAATAGACATAAATAACTGATTGGCATAGGCCCAGGGGGGGGGGGGGGTCATGACCCCCATGCCCCCCCCCCCACTGGATCCGCGCTTGCTCATTACTGTGATTCTTACAATGTGAAAGTGAGGATAAATAATCTATTTTAAAACGTGGAAATATACATACTAAAAATACTAAATATAAAAAAAAATATATATATATATATATATATATATATATATATATATATATATATATATATATATATATATATATATGACATACTTGTTATATCGTTTCTATGGAAACCGTTTCTCATAGCAAGTAATCATAATTTTTCCAGTTTTCCCGTGGAAACTTGCAATTTTCCGGGATAAAAGTATTCTTTGTTTTATGCCAAGGTATAAGCTATCTCCATTCCAAATTTCATCAAAATCCATCTAGCCGTTATTGCGTGAAAGCTCCCCAAACACAACAAACAAACAAACAACGATTCACTTTTATATAGTGATATGGATTACAAATGATTGCACCTAGAGGGATTCGAACCCGCGACCGTTGGTTGATTAGCCAGGGGCACTAACCATTTTGCCAACCGGTCGTCAAAACCACCACTGTACTCATTTCTAAAGACTTTAATTCTTTAACTTACGATCCCCTCGGCCGAATCCCCCGCAGTGGCAATAAACAATTAACTACTTTCTCAATTTCCAGCACACCACTTCAATTAGTAAACAATTCACAACGTTGTTGACAACATCCCAAATCTCGTGGAGCGCGTAACGGTGATTGACGAATCAATTCCAAAAATTGAGCTTCCGATCCAACCGCCATTATCCCAAATATCGGCCCTTTGATGTTTCGGGCAGTTTCCACAGACCCACTGCGGCCTTCCCGTCCTGTGTGAATAGATCAACAATCGTGTGAAGGCTTTTTATATACCCTTTGGAGCGCCCGGACAGAATATGACACGTCGCTTGGGTACGTAATACTACTATTTATTCTGTGGCTCGGGTAGAGGTCGATTGGATGTCCCCACAGCAAAAAACCGCAAATCGAGTACGCAGTTGTCTATGTGCAAATCAGTTTGATTCATTTATTTTTCATAGTAACTTAATTATACTAAACTAGCTGTGCCCTCGGCTTCGCACGCGTGGTTATTTCTCTGGGTTAAAAGTACTCTAAGTGTTCCAAGACCTAAAATACCAACATTCGATCAAAATTCCTTCAGCCATCAAAAAGATTTTTATCGATTGCTCGGCTTCTCCTTACTGGATTAAGATACCAAGTACCTCAGTTTTTAAGTCGAACCCTAAGCTATCCAACAGAGAAAGCCGCATCGCAATCGGCCCAGTAGTTTTTACGTGACGCGCGAACAAACATACAGACAAACAAACAGAAAAACAGACAGACACGATTTAAATAAATGTTATATTCTTGTTCTGTAGCTTATTTTAAGTTCACTATGCCTTTTTTTATATTGTTTTCTTTGGACTTTTTCATACTTATTGCTATATTATAAGTATATATAGAAGAAGATAGATAGATAGCACTAAAATGTACACTAGGAGGTATAGGAATAGGAGGATAGTGATAACTACCAGTCTTCTTCTTAAGAATCCTGATAAGCGACGTTTGTTAACTAAAAATATATTTACATTTTTATTATTGTAGTTTTTTATCACGATCCTGTGTGTTTGTTGCTCCTTCACGCTCGAACGGCTAGACGGATTTGGATAAAATTTGGTACCAAAATAGCTTATATCCTGGATTAACACATAGGCTACTTTTTATCCCGAAATAGGAGAAAAAAATATTATCGTTTTCTTTAAGACTTAAAAAAAACGAAAAAAAAAAATTCTAAGTACCAGGAGAGAATAAGCAGTAAGCACTTAAGAAGTTGGAGATACAAAATTGACAAATAAAGTTATTAAAAGTAAGTATACTTACCTCCCCATGAACATTAAATGTTGTGATTATATTTAAAAAGTAGGTATATCTGAGTACCAGGAGAGCAGAAAAACTTAAGAAGTTGGAGATATGACATTGAAAAATAAAGATATTAAATTAAAAGTGACTATACCTCCCCATGAAAATTAAATGGAGTGATTATATTAAAAAAATAATTTCAAAGTACCAGGAGAGCAGAAACACTTAATAAGTTGGAGATATTACATTGAGAAATAAAGTTATTTAATTAAAGTGAGTATACCTCCCCACGAACATTAAATAGTGTGATTATATTGAAAAAAAGATTTTAAAGTACCAGGAGAGCAGAAACACTTTAGAAGTTAGAGATATGACATTGAAAATAAAGTTATTAAAAGTGAGTATACCTCCTCGAGAGTGTAGTAGCCGAAGATCTGGCTCAGTGGCGTGCTTTTGAAAATGCGTATGTCCAGCTGTGGACTGACACGGGCTGATGATGACGATGATGATACCTCCCCATGAACGTTAAATAGTGTGATTATATTTACAAATAAATATTTCAAAGTACCAGGACAGCAGAATTTATCATCATTAATATATTTTTGCAAATTCTTTGTTAAAGTGACATGGCGGGGGTGGGGATTGAGGGTTGTTGGTAGAGGTTTTAAAGGGGACGGGACCAGGGGGAGGAGGATGGGACCAAAATAAGAAAGAAAATGGAAGCTTTAAAGGAATTTTCAAAATGATAAGTGTCAAAGTCACAGGTGTCAAAGTGACATCCTAGGGATGCAAAAAGGAGGCATTTTTTTAATGTATTTTGTAATGTGGTGGGAGTGGCAAAGATTGACCGCGATTGTGTGTGTGTTATTGCTTCTTCACGCTCGAACAGTTGAAAGGATTTGGATGAAATTTGGTACCAGGATAGCTTAAGTTAGAGATACAAAATTGACAAATAAAGTTATTAGATTAAATGGTGTGATTATATTTTAAAAAGTATGCACTATGACGCTGAGTTTATAATAGAATGTTTTTAATAGAAATTCAAATATAAATAAACACTATTAGTTTATCAAGACTTTTTCTTTAATTGATAACGTCTTGCAATTGGCAATGCATTTGTATTCAGCAGAGCTTTTGTGTGTTTAAATAAACAAAGTAGATAAATGAGATTATATTATTATTTCTCTCAAAAAAAGTGTTTTCATTCAAAATTAATGATTCCTTGAGTATCCAAGAAGGTTACTTAGGAAGGTTTTATTGAAATTCCAGCCTTATGGGAGTGACTCCCATTTGCAATTACTAAACAAGGCGCAGGTGTAATCACTACAACTTTAAGGATTAAATTTGGAAAATACATGCTCCTCACATGGTCAATTGTTATGTGCCATGCTCACGTGTTGGGAAACCGTCAGATCTATTCGTGTAACTACTCACAAGACGGAAAATATTTGTTTATCAAAAAACACTTCAATATAAAGAATATATACCACCAAAACTCTTTTAAATTATGTGACATGATTGTAACGCTAACTGTAGTATTTTTAAATAGGATGGAGGAGAAGATTGCACGCGGGCAAAGCCGCGGGGCGCAGCTAGTACATTAATATAGAGTATTAACTCATATAGTTAAAAATACACCAAACGCTTAATGATACGATTTGGAATTTAATTTTACTACCCACATGATAGAAATAACTCAAACTTTTCGCGCTCGCTACGCTCGCACTTATAATGTTCTGAAATTTTCTGATATAAATAGGTCCATATTTTTGCGCGTCTGTTCTTTGATGTTTTTCGTTTTCTCTTGCACTTGGGGGAGCTGGACGAATTGTTTCTCCCTGGCGCCGCATGACGACTGCTATCAATTATTTTAATAGCAATCGGGTCCGACACGTCTTAATATACCTTCCGAAGCACAGAGATGTCAAATATACATAGGTAAATTGCCCCTCCCATTAATAAATTCTAGATCTGCCCTTGGTCATAGGCTACGCGAGTGAAACCACGGGGAACAACTTGTATTGTATAATTTTGGAACCCATCCAGGCTGGATATAAGTGTGTGACCCCCCTGACTCGAAGGCTGGATCCGCCCTTGGTAATGAGCACAGTTTGAGTGCATCCTTGTAATGTTAAAATTAGTCTTTGCATTTCTTAAGTTCATTTATTTCTTTACTTTTTATATTTATTATTGTTTTGCTGAGTGTGTCCGTGCCGTGATGTCACCGTAAGGCCCCAACGGAAGACCAGCGTTGGTTGTTTTACAACCAACATTATGCTGAGTTGGGACCTTTTTGCTGCAATTATCTTTCAAACTTTATTATTTAATTTTTTCTTATAATTATTTATGTTTGTTATTGTAGCAAATAAACTTATTTCTTCTTCTTCTTCTTCTTCAAAAAACATCAAGAGCATTGGAGCTATACTTACTTTGCATTGGTTTTTAATATCCTAGAAGAACATTGGATGTTTCTTTTCGTGATAAACTGTGGTCGAACGAAGTCGCGGGCGGGATATCTAATCCATCCATACCAATATATAAAAGTGAAACGATGTCTGTTTGTTCGTTTGTTTGTTTGGGGAGCTTTCTTGCGATAACGGCTGGACGGATTTTAATGAAATTTGGAATGGAGATAGCTTATACCCTGGAATAAACATAGGATACTTTTTATCCCGGAAAATTGCAAGTTTCCACGGCAAAACTGGAAAAATATGGATTACTCGCTGTAAGAAACGGTTGCCATAGAAACGAGATAAGTACTATGTCAAAAATCATCAAGAGCATTGGTGCTATACATAGACATATATATAGTGCTATACCTACTTTTGCATTGGATTTTAATATCCTAGAAGAATACAGGATGTTTTTTTCGCGATAAACAGTAGTCCGCGCGGTCGAAGTCGCGTCCGGGAAATCTAGTACTTTATATAAGTTCATCAGTTCGTTTCGAACAGTTTGTAACATGTAGCTTAGATTAGTAGGAAATAGTGATAATTAAAACAGAAGCTTATGTACACCCTAGTAACATTTCCTATAAGTGTAACAGTAGTTTTAGTAGCATACACTTAAAGAGTTTGTTTTACATAAGTTTCTGTGGCTGGCAGTATGTACGAGGAACCACATATACCTAGCGGCACGTAAGTCTAGCGGTGAACGAAACTTGGCCGGGATCTTGGCACAGCCAAAGTTTATTTAATGTGTTAAAATGTTGAATACTTTTTATCCCGAAAACTGACTGTGCCAAGATCCCCGCCACGTTTCGTTCACCGCTAGACTTACGTGCCGCTAGCTATACATTATGCAAGCTACGCGGAACTAAAAAATAATAGTTTAAAAAAACTAAAAAACACGCTTTATATAGAAAAACAAACTAAAAAATAGAAAATAAATGTTAATAGTGTAAATAAGAAAAACATGTTTTATTTCAAAAAAATCGTGGGGTGCATGGCTCAAAAGTTATAAATATTTCATTGACAGATATGAGAAGGATTATCATTTCGATAATATCTTAAAAAGCACCCCACGCTTGTTTTTAAATCAAACATGTTTTCTTATTTACACTATTAAAATTTATTTTCAATTTTTTTAGTTTGGTTTATTTATAAGAGCGTTTTTTTTTCGAGTTATTGCATTGTCATCGGTCTTTGACAGGTGTGCAAAATTTGGATGAAATCTGACCGTTTAAAGTGGGTCAAAATAGCGTCCAAAGGAGTCGGTTACAAACATACAAACATACAAGTGAAGCTAATATAAAGTGTATAAAAACATGACGTATGTAGAGAGGCTTCAGGAAGACACCAGTGCTTGCTACAAATAAACACATATTGTGCTGACCAAGAGCATGCACCGTGGTCTTCGCAACTTAGTATTAACTTTTTAACATCTTTCTACATATTATTTGATTATATTTTTAACTGTGATAACGTAGTTTGTTTTCACCTCGATTTAGGGCCAAATCATACAGGAGTTTTTAAAGCTTTAGATAGATAGATAGATAGATAACTCTTTATTGAAAACTTTACTTTCTAATAAAGTTAAAAAAGCACACAGCATTAATTTTGAAAACATTCCTAAAGATAGCGCGGGGAGGAAGGATTAAACAGTATAGTGTAGAGAAGAGAAATAAAATGAAATTGAGTGACATGGTCATACTTGCGTAAGCCAAATATAAACCTGATACAAAAATTTTGCAGTCGCTCAAGCTTGTTCAGGTGGTCCTCAGTGAGATCAAGATAACAGGTGTCAGCGTAATCAAGAATAGGAAGCTGCAGAAATTGTACAAGCGCAATTTTAGTAGCCGTAGGTAAAAAGTTACGGAGCCTTCTAAGCGAGCCAGTAGATGCAAACATCTTGCGGCTTACTGCCTCGACCTGTGGACACCATTATAACTTTCGATCGATCATGACTCCAAAGTTTTTAACTACATCGCTGTAAGGAATCAAGATTCCATCAAAAATAACAGATGGAAGATGGATTGGACCCAGCCAATCCTAGAAATCATACGTGAACTACCTACTATTATAACTTGAGTTTTGACTGGGTTAACACTGAGACCATAAGTGGCGCTCCAATCGGTTATGTATCGTAAGTCACCATTGATGGTTGCAATTGCATCCGGTAAATTAGTAAGAGGACATTGAGAATAAATTTGGAGATCATCTGCATATAAGTGGTAGGAAGAAGTTAATTTTTGGGAGATTGAATGAATAAATATAGCAAAGAGGAGAGGAGACAACACGCCACCTTGAGGGACGCCGGCTAACGTATCACATCATGAAGAGAACTTCTCTTTAAGGCGTATCCGCTGCTGTCGTCCATATAAATAAAAATAAAATACAATAATCCAGGTTTAGCTGGATCAGTGCTTTTCAATCCAGCACAAATTAATGTTGGTACAAAATGGTAACAAATGGTCTAAAGTACTTACGATTTAATATTTGACGAGCATTTAAGATTTGAACGCCAGGTATCTGAAGCTGTCCAAAACTGTTTTTACAGATTGGAAGGTGTTGTATAAAATTAGAAATTACCTTAGTACAGAACTTCGGATAATGCTCGTACACTCACTCGTGCTTTCTAAGTTTAACTATGTCGATTGTGTGTATGGTCCCCGTCTACTCGCCAAACATTTCACCGTATTCAAAGAGTTCAGAATGCGTGTGCTCGTTTTTGTTTCGATGTACCACCGCGTATTCATATTACTCCCTTTCTCAATCAACACAACATATTGAAAATGAAGAACAGAAGGGATTTGCACCTCGCTTCTCTAATGTTTGGGGTTGTCAAGAATCAAAAGCTGTCCTATCTTTTTTCCAAGTTTGTTTGGGCTCGAGACCATAATCAATATGTAACTCGAGCGTCCTCATATTTATTGCGTATTCCGTGACACGGCACTGCTGCATTTCGTGGTAGTTTCCGATTCTGTGCCACGAAGTGCTGGAATTCACTGCCTCCTCCGTTGCGTAAGCTTCAATGTAAAAGTAATTTCAGATTTAGATATAAAAATCACTTTTTAGAAATTCAAAAAACTGTTCAGTGAGGAACACTCAAATATCTTAAATATTAAATTATTATTTTTTCATATATCTTCACGTAGCTAAACTTCTATAAAAAAAACTCACTTTCCAGCCAGCAAATTGTACTTTGGCACAGGTAAAATGTAGGAATTTTGCCGTTTAGCCGTGCCGCACGTATGTAGTCTTTTCTTTCTTGTTACCTACCCTCTATGCGAAATACTAGGATTTCGTGTGAACTTTTAGCTTCCATTAATCATTACAAATTATAAATTCAATTATAATTACAAATATATTAAATCTTATACACTTTAATATTATTTATACTGTGCGTGAATTATTGTGATAATAACTTGTATAGTTATATTTATTTCCTATATTTTTGTGTACTTACTTTTCATTTATTATAATTTTTTTAAAAGTCCGTGCGTCACCATGGCCTGAGCTGAAATCAGCGCTGTGGAATTCATTCACAGCTTTTTTGCTGAGCTCAGACCTTTTCTGGCAGCACTGTACATGGCAGCGATCTTTGTGCTTAGTTCCTTGTTTTTGGTTAAGTTTCTCTGTTGATTTATGTGTTGCTATGTACAGTTTGTGACAATAAATTGTTTCTTATCTTATCTTATCTTATCTTTAAGATAAGCTACTGAACAAGAACAACTTTTTTTTAAATGGTGTTTTACTCTTTAACTGATTGTTTGTCTGTATGTTCTTGCATCACGTAAAAACTACTGCACCGATTGTGATGCGGTTTTCACTGTTGGATAGTTTAGAGTTTGACTTAAAGACTGGGAACTAGGTATATCAATCTGATGAGTAGAAGCCGAGCAATCGATAAAAAACTTTTTGACTGCTGAAGGAATTTTGATCAAGTTGGTATATTGGTATTATATATATATCTTGGATAGCACATAGAGTAGGTATTTTTATCCTAGAGAAATGATCACGCGTGCGAAGCTGCAATTGGAAGTTTTTACGTGATGCGCGAACAAACATACAGACAACAAACAAACACGATTAAAAAAATTGTTATATTCTTGTTCAGTGGCTTATTTTCAGTACCCTAGCTAGACCATGCTTTTAATAATATCTCTGTTGTAAAGATTTTTTGGTACATACTGCTATATCTATATACTTATAATAAAACTGTAACAGGTCCAATTCTGTACATTGAAGAAATTATGAAATATTATTTTTGGAGAGTACTCTATACGATACTGAAGCCAAAACTGTATTTTTTTATTTCTGTTTGTGTGTATCTTGGCCATGCATCACGCCGAAACTGCTGAATGAATTCAAATCAAACTTGGTATGATTTGAGTTCATTCTACGAGGTAGGACATAGGATACTTTCATCCCGAAAAATTAAAGGACAGGGGATGTCAGTTATTTAAAAGAACATATACCACGCTGAAATTACTGGATGGATTTTTATGCAACTTGGCATAGTCATAGTTTATTGGGGATACTTTTTATCCCGAAAAAATAAAGTCCCTGCGGGATAGGGGTCCAATTTCTGTACATTGAAGATATTTCATATTTTTTTTGAGATTTTTCTGTATTTAATGCTAAAGCCAAAACTGGAGGAAAGTTGAGGATACATTTTATCCTGAAAAAATAAAGAGTTCCTGCGGGATAGGGGTATAAATACTGTACATTGAATTATTATTTTTGTGGCTTTTCTGTATTTAATACTAGCGACCCGCCCCGGCTTCGCACTGGTAGATATATAGAAAGATAAAATTAGTAGGTACTTTATTTGGACAATTTCTTACACAAAATGTTTATGTTTATCATTGAGGTTTTATTACTAAGCTCAATGATGTTTAAAGGTTTTATACGCACGTACCATTTTGTCTATAGTATTATTCTGTATAACGTAACGAGGTTGAATTACGGTTACTGTTAAAAGGTTTAACGCCAGTAAGCGTAATTCAATCTCCTTTGGTTTAAAAAACCGGATGGGAGGTAAGCGTAATTCAACCTCCTTGGGTTTAAAAAACTGGATGGAGCTGTGTCGAGTTGCACGGCCGTTTGTTTGTCGTGAGACGTCTACGGTACGTCTAGAATTTTTAAAATTGGTTAGTATTTCTTGAGTTTATCGGTAGCGCTCACCCCACGTTTTTTTTTGCATTTTTATATCCGTATCTTGTAAAAGAAACGCCAGTAAGAGTAATTCAAAATACTTGGCAGAGTACTTTATATTAGTATTATCTATCTATCTATCTATCTACTTTTGACCAAAAACAACTGCATTATTACTCGCGTATTTGACAGACTTGTTATTATTTCGTGCCTACGATTTTGTGTATTATTAGCATAGAGCATTTCCTACGTCAATGATTATTACATGTTCTGTGATTTCGTTTCCATGGCAACGTTCCATATATAAACACCCGTATCTTCTTCCTAGTTTGTGATACAAACTCATCGAGATTTTTTGCAAAATTTAATAGCTCGGGTTTCATTATTGCAATTTTCGAAGGGAACTCTAATTTTTTGAAAAATAAAATACTGCTAGTGTTACTCGCTGATAATTTAGCTTTCTTTATGTGAAAGAATTTTTAAAATCGGGTCTGTTTTTTTTTGTTTATCCATTACAAACAAACAAACAAATCTTTTCTTGATATTAGTGACTAAAGCCAACAAATATACCAATGCGTATATATGTTTGTACACGTATTTCTCGGAAACTACAAGTCTGATTGTAATAATTCTGTTTGTAGTAGTTTCAGTATCTTGCAACACAGGGAAAAAAATATCTTCGAAATCGGTTCAGTAGTTTAAAAGATATGGATTAACTTTTTCTAGTATGGCTTTCTCCTTAGCGAACGGAATTAAGTACTTTAATTTCTTAGACCTTTTCTATCGAAACTAAAAAGTAAGGAATAAAAACGAATTAAAAAAAAAACTTCATATCGTATAAAACCAGATAAGTGCCTACTTACTTATTTTAGGCAGTTCGGGCGTAGCACATACCTCATCTTCATCATCATCAGCCTGTATCCGTCCACTGCTGGACATAGGCCTCTCACAATGAACGCCACAGAGCCCGGTCTTCGGCTCTTCTCATCCAGTTTTTGCCAGTCGCCTTTCACAGGTCGTCACTCCACCTGGCTAGTGGTCCTACACTAAGTTTGCCAAGCCGAGTTCTCCACTCAAGAGCCCGTTTGCCCCAGTGATTGTCCGTTCTTCGACAAAAGTGACCAGCCCACTTCCACTTCAGCCTGCTAATCCTCTGAGCCATGTCGGTGACTTTGGTTCTCCTTCGGATTTCCTCGTCCCGGATCTTATCCTTCAGAGAAACTCCAAGCATAGCTCTCTCCATAGCTCGCTGAGTGACCTTACATGTGGACTAGTCCCGCCATGAGTGTCCACGTCTCGGCTCCGTATGTCAGCGCTGGTAGGACGCACGCATTGAAGACTTTCGTCTTCCGGCACCGTGGAATGGACGATGAAAAGACCTGACGAAGTTTCCCGAACGCTGCCCAGTCCTACTGAATCCTTATATTGGCTGCCCTCTCGAAGTTGTGTCTACCCAACTGCAAAGTTTGCCCGAGATAGAAATATTCATTAACAACTTCGAGGGTGGAAACCATTGACAGCTACAGGTCTTGGGGTAATAAGATCGTTATACATGATCTTGGTCTTATCTAAGTTCATCCCGAGACCGATTTATCTAGAAGCATCAGCCAGGCCATTTAGCATTTGCTCAAGTTACTGCACCAATTCCGCGCTAAGGATAATGTCATCACAAAATCGTAAGTGTGAGATGTACTCGCTGTTTATATTTATGCCCTTCTCTTTCCAGTCCACTGTCTTAAACATATCATCTAAGGCGTTGGTGAACAGTTTCGGGGATATAACTTCCCCTTGTCTCACTCCCCTGTACAACTGGATATGTTTAGACTGCTGTTTCTGTACTAGAACACTCATGGTCGCGGCGTCATAAAGACATCTCAGCACCTCAATATACCGCCAGTTCACTTGGCATCGTGAAGTGACTCCAAAACAGCCCAGGTCTCAACGGAATCCAACAAGACACAGGGGCTGATTATACTTTTCAGACTTCTGTATAATCTGCCTCACTGTGTGTATGTGGTCTATGGTACCAAATCCTCCGCGAAATCTGGCCTGCTCCAGAGGCTGTTACTCGTCAAGTCTTCTTGCGAGACGATTTGTGATGACATTCGTAAACAACTTATAGACGTGGTTAAGGAGTGAGATAGTAGAGTGGTAATTTCACAGAAGGGTTTTTGAGGGAATCGATTTTGTAGATGGAGCTGAAACTTCTCTGATCCCACAACGGTTTGAAGCAGTTTAGGACGGACCGTAGACTTCATCATCCGACATCTTTCAAGCTTGTAGTTCAGAGAGTCTCGTAGTAGTCAGGTTTACCGGTCTTAAACCTATTGATCACAGAGACGTCTGTAAATATATGCCTTTTATCCGTATCTCATTTTTTGTCACGCCATCGGGACTTTGCAACGTCCACTTTCTTTGGGGCTGCTTCTTAACTACTACCTTGCTCACGCGCGAAAAAGCTACCACGCGCACCAGTACGCACACACTGCGCGTACGCACGCTTAGCAAGCAACTGTACTCCCACTTTGGCATTAAAGTCGGGAGACTTTGTCATGGTACATGACAATGTTGTAGTGCGCTTTAGTGGTTTTATGTAGCGCTGATGAAATGTCTTCATACATATCTTCCACTTCGTCAACCGAGTGTGCCGAGACACAACCTATAATATATTATAATATTTGTACAACCTTGAGACTATATATCTCGGTTAGTTCAAGCACTAGATTACGCTACCCTGGTGGTGCTACCCTGACAATGTTGGAGAAATATACCGTGTGCGGTATATTTCTCCAACATTGTCAGCGAGGGCCTTATTGACGAGAAATCAAACGCCACCCTGGGAATGTTGACCCCCCTCTCTGAAATACATTATGTGGCCTGACTCCAGGGTTAAAGTGACCTCTCACTTTCTTCGGACTTCACTTAGTCCCAGGATCTGCCAACATATCTTATGCAATTCCAATTCTAACTGTGCCAAATGCTCATCTAGTCTAAGCGTTCGTCCATTGTACGTTACCAAGTCTAGTTGGTTTTGGTGGGCTACCGTCGCCTGGGGATTATTCGCACCCCCTGCCCTGCCATTTCCGAGACCACCACCGTGGATCGGACTAGCAGAGCGACCGGGAACTAGTGGCCATTTTTTGTTTTTGTCGTTCATTGAAAGGCTATACCGCCATCTGTCGGTTGCCAGAGCCTCGTTAGTAAATTATCAGGATGCACCATGGGCAGGTGAGGCTTGAAGCGGTCAGTTGGTGTTTCGCTTCCTTACATTCTTTTTATTTTACGGTTAAGGCCTGAGGGCTGATGATCAAAGCATCATATTTTACGGTTAAGGCCTGAGGGCTGATGATCAAAGCATCATATTTTACGGTTAAGGCCTGAGGGCTGATGATCAAAGCATCATATTTTACGGTTAAGGCCTGAGGGCTGATGATCAAAGCATCATATTTTACGGTTAAGGCCTGAGGGCTGATGATCAAAGCATCATATTTTACGGTTAAGGCCTGAGGGCTGATGATCAAAGCATCATATTTTACGGTTAAGGCCTGAGGGCTGATGATCAAAGCATCATATTTTACGGTTAAGGCCTGAGGGCTGATGATCAAAGCATCATATTTTACGGTTAAGGCCTGAGGGCTGATGATCAAAGCATCATATTTTACGGTTAAGGCCTGAGGGCTGATGATCAAAGCATCATATTTTACGGTTAAGGCCTGAGGGCTGATGATCAAAGCATCATATTTTACGGTTAAGGCCTGAGGGCTGATGATCAAAGCATCATATTTTACGGTTAAGGCCTGAGGGCTGATGATCAAAGCATCATATTTTACGGTTAAGGCCTGAGGGCTGATGTTCAAAGCATCATATTTTACGGTTAAGGCCTGAGGGCTGATGATCAAAGCATCATATTTTACGGTTAAGGCCTGAGGGCTGATGATCAAAGCATCATATTTTACGGTTAAGGCCTGAGGGCTGATGATCAAAGCATCATATTTTACGGTTAAGGCCTGAGGGCTGATGATCAAAGCATCATATTTTACGGTTAAGGCCTGAGGGCTGATGATCAAAGCATCATATTTTACGGTTAAGGCCTGAGGGCTGATGATCAAAGTATCATATTTTACGGTTAAGGCCAGAGGGCTGATGATCAAAGCATCATATTTTACGGTTAAGGCCTGAGGGCTCATGATCAAAGCATCATATTTTTGCATGTCCGTTATCCATCATTAGTAAAAATGAACTGTAAACCGATAGCCCAGTATATTCCAGGGTCAGCAACGTAATTCCCTTTGTTACAACCACATGTGTGCCTACTTTATGGCGTGTTTATTAGCCCTCGCCGAATCTTAACGATTGGACAGATAGACTTGGGAACGTGTTGGTTGACGGTTTCGGTTGTGGTCAAGAAGGTTTGATATAAGACATAAGTTCAATAACTAAAATCGAATCGATTGATACCTCGCTTGTCAAAATCAGCTCAAGTTTTTAGTATGAACACTTAACTCTTCCTTTGCTTAGCCTTAATCGGGTAAAAAAATAGCCAATGACATTATAACTAAAGATGAATCGATTGACACCTCGATTGTCACAATCGGATTAATAGGGGCGACACTATGGTGGAACATCCAACATACCCACATACATACATAGACTGTAAACTCATTACCCTTCCCTTGCTTTGTTGTAGTCGTAAAAAACATCCAGATAAAAGCTAGCTCAAAGTCTGTGCGGAAAGAGAACCGTCCCGTAGGACTTGAGGGCACTGCAGCGTTTAATTACCAATTTTGAATCTTTGGTTTGGTTGTTTTCTCGAATCTCGAAGATCTTTGGGGACACTGTCACGTTCACTGTTAGTTTGAAAGCTTAATCACAGAAGAAATAATAGTACATGTACCTTTTGATTTAAATTTTTAATATGAGTTCTCATTTTAAGCCACGAGTTGCCTGGGACCAAATATCTTGAATTACGATTACTGACGGCGAAATTTTTACCGGATAAAAATTAAATGGCGCGGGCCGCTGAACGGAGTCATAGTTTAGCTGCTAAATTCAATTGACAACTTGCCATATTGTTGTTCAGTAGCTTATTAAAGGTCCACTTGTTTTTTTTAAATTATATTAGTTGTACAGATTTTTTGTTATTGTTTTATACATACCATTAAATAAAACTGAAACGTTGTCTGTTTGTTTGAGGAGCTTTAACGCGATAACAGCTGGACGGATTTTGAAAAAATTTGGAATGGAGATAGTTTATACCCTGGAATAGCACATATGATAATCACCGTCATCATCATCCCTCACGCATGTGAAACCTCGGGCGCAGCTAGTGTTGTATAAAGCAGCTAGTGTCGTGTCATGATCTCATGGCATGTTGTAGTCATGAGACTCTCACAAAGTACTTTGAACATTTTATTCACTTAACGTAAACATAGAAGTGATCACTTATTATTATTATCATGGAGTTTGGAAATATCCATGCATTTCTAACATAAATAAAATTATTCACATTGTAATATGCTTTCTTTATGAGATTTAAGTATGTGTAAGTGATTTAAATATTTTTCCCATCGGATCCCGTTATCCGTTGAGACTCGGACAGTTTATTTTTATTTCTAGTATAATTATTAACATCCCTATTTTTAATAAAGGTATTGATACTCTTCGGAACATACATTATGTTTTTATATATATATACAAGCAATTGTAAGAATATTGATCTTTTTAAAATTTTCCCTCAGAGAATCGCGGGATTTCATATTGTATATGGAACCGATTGCTCTCTTCTGCACCACAAATATTCATTGAATTTTTGCGAGTTTTCCCCACAACAAAATGCCGTATGATTTAATACTGTGAAAGTAACTAAAATACTAATCTTGCATTGGCTATATCGGTAAACTGACTAATTTTACGTACTGTATAGGCTGCAGAGCTCAATGTTCCAGCTATCGATGATATGTGAGGTACCCCACTGTAATTTTGAATCTACAGTAAAATTTTGGTTGACTGCACACTATTTATTAAATACCTACTTGAATTCGTAGGAACCCCGCTGACATTAGGTAGTGAGAATTTGATACATTTGGTTTTCTTAGGATTTAACATTAAAGAGAAGAAAACATGTGATTGTTTAAAAGTAGAGTGGCTATATTAGCTTGACGGGCGCGCCATGTCTGTGTCTTAATGTACATAATCATTGCAAACGATAAGCGACCATTCGTAAATACGCGTAAGAAAACCATCCGTACATCCCATATTAGAGTATATTTATAAGAGTTACGCATGTATGAGTTTATAGCTTCTAAAATAGTAATAAACGTGACGAATTAGGAATTATAATATTTGTGCAATTTGTGCGTCACTAGGTTTCATACAAAATTAGGTTAGCAGCCTTTCGATCCATTCCCACTTCGCAGAGCGGTATATAATAGTAGTTTATGAAACGGTTCAATAATGAGGGGTATAAAAACACTCGAGTGTTTACTGTTAAGTGTTACTCATGCAATAGAAGTTACTTTTGATGAAAAAAAACAAACAAGATTTTTATGGTTAAAAAAGCTCGTTCGTAATTTTCGTTGCTGTTTCCGTGATGTCAGTTGGAGTCAAATTCTCCTCACTAACACTGCCGCCATCTATCTATACTATAATAAAACTGTAACTGGGCTAAATCTGTACATTAAATATTTTTTGAAAATTATAATTGAAATAAACTTCAAAATCGATATAGAGTGCAAAAAGGTTATTTTTTTCTGTCTGTCTGTCTGTTTGTCTGTCTGTCTGTCTGTCTGTCTGTCTGTCTGTCTGTCTGTCTGTCTGTCTGTTTGTCTGTCTGTCTGTCTGTCTGTCTGTCTGTTTGAACACGCATCACGCTGAAACTACCTGACGGATTTTGATGCAACTTGGCACAATCATAGCTTATTTTTTATGTTTGAAAACTGATGTGTTCGAGATGGTTCATCATGGTTCTTACCTGTATGGGGAGGGGGGTAGTTGAAAAAAGGAGGGTTGAAATCGTATCTTTCAAACGAATGGACCAATTTAACTGCGGTTTTTTATTTTTCAAAGCTAAGGTAAAAAAGATGGTTCTTAGCTATAATGGGGGGGGGGGGGAGAATAAAATAAAATTGTAATTTTATTGTAGGACTTCTACACTAGAGAGCTTAGTATCTGTACTTATAATAAAGCATTAAGAACAAAGAAATCTGTATATAGAAGATAACTAAGGTTTGATTTAAAAACTGGGGTACTTGGTATCTTGGGTCTTGCGCGCACTGCCTTGTGGTGGAACGCGGTGCGTTTATTCCACCGTTTATTTCATATTTTATTATATGCGTTTATTTCATTGCAATACGTGCACTTCTATGACACTCCGTACTTCACAGAATATGCGTCATAAAAACGCAAGGCAGTGCGCGCTATCGGAATAAGCCGATGATTAGATGCTGAGCAATCGATAAAAACCAATTTGACGGCTGAACGAACTTTGAAGAACTGTAGTATATTGTACTTTGTAGGTACTTTTGGTCCTGGTATAACACATATGGGCTACTTTTAAATGAAATGACCACGCGGGCAAATCCGCGGGAACAGCTAGTAGAGAATAAATGGCCAAAACTCTTGTAGTACGGTGCCAACTGGTGCCTTTATGGGAAATATATATTATAGCATAGTTTAGTTCAAAATACAGTGTTATAACATAGAATACCTAATAATACTACGTTATAATGTATTTTTATTTTCTTATAAGAGACGTGACGTGCGTATCGTAGGTATGTCATTATGCCACCATTTTGAGTTTATAATCCGGATTATACGATATGAGAGCAGACAAAAATATAAAAATTATGAACCGAAGGCTTATCGCGGGTAATAAACTATTAAAATGTGATTACATTCAGAACCTAACTTTTAATTTGTCAGCTACTTTGAAAATTCTAGATTAATCCGGCTACTTTCTTCTTTCAAGTGACCCGAATTGTTCTTCAATACCTATTCAAAATATCTAACACAAAAGGCTTACTAAAAATCGTGACCCCTATCTACATCAGTCTGAATTACCACGGCCTACAACAAAAGCTTGAAAGGGCCTCGAGAGGGGGTCGATGCTTTGGTGAGGGGGATGGAGGGCCCTTCTGCCACTCATACATTCGGAGGGAAACTGTTGAAATTTCCGTTCGAAAGTTTGCATGTGTGAATTAATATTACAATTTGAGGCACATCTGGGCGTGCTTCAAATTGTAATATTAATTAATAGCTGTGGCAGGTGTGGTCAGTTCTCTAGTTTAAAAGTACTAACTGAGAAATAGTTCTGGACCTATACCAATGTACCAACATTTGATCAAAATTTCTTCAGCCGTCAATAAGATTTTTATCGATTGCTCGGCTTTTACTCATCAGATTGTGTTGATCCTATCCAGAGATCAACTAACCAACTAACTTGATCTAACTTGGATTGTAGTATGCTATACATCGATTGAGGTGTATTCGTTTAAGCATTTAACCATAGACGGCGCTGTTCTTAACAGATTGAGATACCAATTACACCAGATTTTAAGTTAAGACCTAAGATATATAACAGTGAACCGCATCGCAATCTGTTTAGTAGCTTTTACGTGATGCGCAAACAAACATATAGACAGACACACAACATTTAAAACTTCTTTAACAGTCTTTTTCTATTGCTTTATTATAGGTATAGATATGTATTACTTTAAAATTAACATAACTTGGATCCTTATCCCGCAGGAACCCTTTATTTCTTCGGGATAAAAAGTCTCCTCATTTTTAACCAATCATATAAACTATGACTCTGTCAAGTTGCATCAAAATATGTCCTGTAGTTTCAGCGTGATGACGTGTTCTTTTAAATAATTTTCAACCAATATCCTGAGGAAACCCTTGAATTTTTCGGGATGAAAGTATTCAATGTCATATCTTGTAGTATGAACTCAAATCATATCCAGTTTCAGTTGAATTCATTCAGTAGTTTCGACGTGATGTGCGGCCAAGATACAGACAGGCAGGAAAAAAAATATTCGACTGTAGTATCGAATATAGAGTAAAAAAAAAAAAAAAAAAACTTCAACGTACAGAATTGGACCTCTTACAGTTTTATTATAAGTATATGGATAGATAAAGCAAATATAGACAGGTCGAATTATTATTAACACTCTGTAAAATTATTCCGCCATCTTTAATGTTATTGGATTTAGTACTGCGGTAGTTTATAAAGCAATTTGACAGGTCGTAATGTTACTCTGTAAAATAATGTATACCGCCGACGCCATCGCCAGTAGGCGTAATTCAACCTCTTTAACTGCCGGCTATAATGTTGTTGGGGCTATTAGCTGTACAAAGAACGGAAAAGATCACGTTTTTTTTAGATAGGAACTACAAAAAGAAGGTATGATAGGTGCCTATTATAATGAAGCTCTTATGTTACAAAAAAATACTTAAGTTATGTAAGCAGATGATATAAGTACTTAGTAGGTCATAGAAATATATTACATCACATACTCGCGTCTACGTAGTAGGGAGATATTTTAGATAGATCCTATTCAATAGACAAAACAACTACGTTAGCCATATGCCTATTAATAATAATAATCAACACTATATTGACACCGAAACCAGGGCGGTCGCACTCCGCAACAAGTACAAATAAATTCGAGGACCCAATATTCGGGTCCGTTCAGTCGAGTGTCAAGCGTGCGCTCGATGAGTCGCGCGCCTTGTACTTAG
The DNA here is from genome assembly GCA_946251855.1 of Alsophila aescularia. Taxonomy (NCBI): domain Eukaryota; kingdom Metazoa; phylum Arthropoda; class Insecta; order Lepidoptera; family Geometridae; genus Alsophila; species Alsophila aescularia. Next base: position 56,785,081 of record OX276379.1, on the reverse strand, counting down.
CGATAGAGCACCTTACGTAAAGTTATTAACAAACTTTATTCGAGTTTTAATTATGAGTACCAAGAAGAAAGCTAGAAAGTACTGCATAGCATTCGGCTGTTTGAATAGTGATAGAAATGACGAATTGTCATTCTTTACGTTTCCAAAGGATATTGAAAGGTAATAAATTGTAATACCTATAATAGGTCCTAGTTATGTAGTTAGATATTAATATTTTTTTATTACGTAGGTTCCTATAGTTTTATGTTATTTCATTTATGTTACATACCGAAGCTACGCATATATAAGGGTTTTCCGCGCAGAAATAAAGTCGTTTATTAAATCGATCAACGTAATTTTATAATTGATTATAGTAGGTATTGTTGATCGGAAAATGAATTACTGTGCTGACTTAGTAAGTAACCTACAACTAATTAGGAATTTATATAATATATGTCTCGTATAATACCTACCTACTTATAATACCTTTTATTACGTAGGTAGCAATTTATTTTTCACTCATTAAAAAGCATGGAATTCAGACAGGCACCTTTATTCATCCAAGTGCAATACCTATAGGATATAATCATAATCAACCAACGACACGTAGGTAGGTATCTCATTAAAGTTATCGGCGGTCTGAAAACGGGATAGGTAGGTAGTAAAAATGAGGTAGTAGGTCTATTCTGATAAGAATGTCATTGTATGTAATAGAACTATTTTAATTTATAATAATAAGTAATAACATAATACATTATTACTTATTTATTCTGTTACAATATCTAAGTCATAACATATCACAGAATAATTAGTAGTACAAGTACCTAGTCATATCTTAATACAACCCTACCGAGCGAAAAAGGGACAGAGCGATTCTGAAACGGTTAGAGCAATGGAAGTTCTCGCGCGTTGTGATACGGTGCATTCTAGCCTGCACGCGGTGGGCGAGCGCCTTCTAGGTAAATATAATTGAAAGCTCGCAGCGCCGTGCGAGTTAAATTGCACTTTATAGCGTTGTAGCGAGAGTCGCTATTTATTTAAATGACTTTACTCAGTTAGCCTTCTGTACTATTATTTATTCTGTGCCGAAACTAAGTAACAAATATACAGGATAATATTAAAAATATAGGTACAAATAGGTCTTAGGGGCCATTCATTAATAACGTAAGGTCGATTTTGCCCATTTTTGACCCTCCCCCTTCCTCCATGTAAGGACTTGTGTATGACTTTTCAGAACCGCTTTGTTCTGAAATGTCCATTACTCATCATTGGACGACGACTCACAATCCGTCTTGTAAAATATTACTTAGAGATTTTGTAAACCTCTCCCCCCATAAGACCCTTAAGTAATTAATGAATGGCCCCTTATCGCTAAAAGCGATCTCTTCCAGACAACCTTTGGATGGAGTTAAATATATATTGTAAGTATTCTGTTCATGTACTACGTACGGTAAAGTGCAGGAGACCCTTGGTTTGATAAATAATCATTGCAATTTTGCCATAAATACTTTTAACAGATGTCACCAAATGTTCCTTCAAAAAAGTTAAACTTGCCTAAACGAAAGTTCTAAATCTCAGAAACCATGTACTTAAACATAACTTTGCCGTTAAAGCTCTGTTGTACTTAGAAACAGGGATAAAACTGTTACATAACTTCTACCATCAAGTAAGATAAGATCAAGTTAATATAACGCGATAATGATAACGAGGCCCGATTCCGGGAATGGGTCCACGTGTATTTGCAAGGACGCCATTTTGTGACTGCCTGGAATACTCGGAAGTCTGGGCTTTGAATCTTTAGCTCAGTAAATAATAAAGAAGTTAGTATTATGAATATGATCAAAACTAACTTTTTAAAAAAAGAACTTTTTAGTTTCACTCGTGTGTCTGTATGTCCGCTGTCACAGCCAATTTGCTCCGAATCTATTGGACCGATTAAGTTGAAATTTGTAACCCAAACACCTAAAATACCTTGAACACCTAATAAATAAATTTTGAATTTAACAAATCGAAAAATAAAATAAATGTTTTGCTAACTGTACCGCGTATCAAATATCATAATTTAAAAATAAATAGCTTAAAACTGATAGTTGATAGATTCAGGCGTTAATTTGCGGAAATCCATATTTAGGGTGCATTCCGATTCACGATAATATCGATGTGAGCGATCACAGTCTTAATTTGCGTTCCGATTCAGATATCGCGCTCATGACAGTCGAGTGCTGCAGTTGATTCGGAACGCTCGTGAGCGTGATCACAAGATCACAACAACATAACCTCAAAATTTGCTTAAAATACAAGGTGTTACTCGTGGGGAAAGTAGTCTATCTAAAAATTGGTCAAATGTATGTAGTAATATTTGGAAAAATGATCGAAAATCACACTCAACTGAATTCAAATAACAGTTTTCTTTGCAAACATCCGTCAGTCTCTCACTTTGACAATAGCGTTCACGGTGATATCGGTTTGAGGCATGGTCGGTGTAATCGCAACATGGCGGATGTAATGACGTAATCCATGACGTCACAAGGAATATCGTTGTTGCGCTCACGATGACTCGGTACGCGTTTTAGCGCGATAATATCGATTTTATCGATTTTTGCGCGTCTCGGAATGCACCCTTAATGAGGCATCTTCGGGTGATAGTATATAAATATATAAGTGTTTTTTCTGGCCTCCAGCCCTTACCTTTCATTTCATTTATATTTTACAATAGTTCAATTTGGGTTTGTTAGCGAGGGGATTTTGTTTTATTTTATTTTTTGTTTTATTGTTTAACTTTACCTTTTATCATTTATCTTACAGTTTTGGCAGAAGTAAGTTTTTTTTAATCTTATAGTTTATTTAAGAAAAAAGATGCGCGGGCAAAAGCTAGTCTCATTTTGTAATATTCTTCCCACATCATTTTAGATTTCTAGGCTAGTTTTAATGAACTAGCTAACTAACTAGTAGTTAACATCAAAGGATCTAAAATTAACTAATGATATTTTTTTAATTGTATTCTCTGAATAAATTGCTGAGAAGTTTCAGGAATGCTTAACAACGGAAAATTTCTACTTTGAAGACTTTATATGTTTGGTATTTAGATTTATCAAACGAATAACTCCAAGGTGGTACATTTTAAGTCTTATACCAAATAATTTGTTGGCAATAATTCTCTGTCCACAGTTTCTTTAGCAATGTTCAACTATTTTACACTAACCTATACATTCATAAGTGAATAAAAGTAGGAAAGTTAGTGTTTCCAGTAAATTATGACCCAGGTATGTTAAAGTGTAGAGGGAATAGGTACTAGGCAACCGTGCTTCACCTTCGTCCACATTGCTTTTCATCAAATGAGATCGTAGTCACTCTTTTATTTTATTACGGACTAGGCAATCGGCCTAGTCCGTAATAAAATAAAAGAGTGACCTTTATTTCATACCCGATTATAAATTATTATTCAACATTCAACCCCTACTATTACACCTTGTGTCGCATTGTATAAAAAACCGCTCCTACAAATCGTACAAAATTGTGGACATTGCCCCTTAATGTTCCTATAATATTTCCCAATTGCCAGCTGTTTCGCTTTTGATGTCTGCAAAGCCTGAAAATCCGTTTCCGTTTACGTTAAATCCATTGTTATGAATTATAAATCTTAACCCTCAATAATAATAATTCTGATGCCTTGTCGGCTTTCCGAATACTTACGATTATTGATTCCGAAATCTAAACGTCTTTGACTACGCAGACAAACGACTGTGTGATCCAATTGGGTCAGAAATTGACTGATTGACTAATAATCCAATCATTGCACGTAACAAAAATAGTTTCATTAAATGGTATTTAAATTACACTGTAATAACCAGCCACACTATAAACTTCCTGGCTTTGGATAGTGGTTGTCTGCGTTGATTCCCTGAAGGCCTGATACTGGCACAATACCCTGGCAGTATGCACAAATCATGCAAAAAGCAAAAAAATATGTATCAATAATAATAAAGTATTTATTCAGTAACAGTTGTTACATTAACAGTATTGAAAATTATAAAGATTAGGGCTAGATAATGGTCATTAAAAACAAAAGGGTATCTGCTACCGAATTAGGAATAATGTCTACGCTAAAAAAAAAGCAACGCCAACACTGATCTCTATAATATCTAATACGCAGTTGTCTATGAGCACCATTTAAATATAGATATGTAGAGACATTATTCAATTTAACTTTTTTATTTCAGGAAACGAATCATGGAGCCCGCCCTACACGCCCAGTCACCAAGAAAATTTAAAAACACACACACGAAAAAACACAAAATGAAATGGAAGTGAATCGAAAGGCAACGTAAAAATATATTTAAATAGTAAACTTTATAAATTAGTACAAATGTAAAAAATTGACTCATATTCGTAATGTCTTGAATTAAATTAATAAAAATTGTGATGTGATTTGTGGATAAATGTATAGGCCGTATTTGTGATGGGGTGTGGTCAGAGCAAGATAAACCTTTACCCGAGGAAGAACAAAAACGGCGGCAAGGGGAACGGTGCCAAGAAGTCAGGTGAGGAACTCGATTAACGAAATAGATCACGTAGCTCTTCGTAGATTTCTCGCTCCGGGTCACGAACTCTCGCGGCTCCTATCGTAGTTTTAATTTACTTATTTATACAGCACATAGCTTTGGGCATTGCAGTTACCCAGTTCATCCACTCAGAGATTTCTCTGTGTAAGTTTGTGACGACGTCATCCTCTTTCAACAACATTATGAAACCTCATTTGATTGTCTATAGAATATTCTAAAATTCAAATATTAACCTGTCATCCTTACATTGTCATTGGATTTGCCAAACTTAATATTTTACGAAATAATATTAAAAAAATGTGTAAATAAGTTTATTACATCTGGAGTCCTTTAAATATATATGATAGTATTTTCGTTCGTGGTTGTTTTGATCCGTATTGTCGAAGAACGATGTGATAGTAACAATACTAGAGCCCCAATGGTACTTTTACCAAATAAATTAAATTGGGAGAAGACTGAATAGAACAACCGAGTGCAAGATCTTCAAGCTACTTCAGCTACGAACCTATTGTCTTCTATGAGAAAGAAATCTACTAACCAAAGCTAAAAGGATGGCTCGCACCACGAAGTTTCCCTCTGTACCTACTTCATAATGTTGTCTGCTGAGCGTTGGTCCCTGGGCTGGTAGAACAACCCCCTAGGATCACCTCGCGACAAGATTTCTTGTCTATATTCACGGCTGTACCCGCGGCTTCGCACGCGTGGTCTTTTCTTTAGGTTCAAAGTACCATAATGTGATATTCAAGGAACAATATACCAACAAATGTTGGTATATTGGTCCTGAAATGAACAAAATTTCTTCAGCCGTCAAAAATACTTTTATCAATTGCTCGGCTTCTAACTCACCAGATTGAGATACCAATTACACCAGATTTAAATCAAACCCTAAGCTATATAACAATGAAAACCGCATTGCAATCGGTCCAGTAGTTTTTACGTGGTGCCTGAACAAATAAACATACATACAGACAAACAGAAAGAAAGACACGAAACAAAAAAAAGTTAATAATTTTCTAATGGAAAAATTTGGGTCACGGACGAAATTCGAACTCGCACACTGTGCCTCAGCGCAGCACATGCCTTTACCAATTCGGCCACCGAGACCTATGCGTCGTCATCCAAATCTTTTCCATAGGTTCTTTCAACCCGTCTTATGGGGACGGTAACGCTTAACGCGTTAATATTTAAGTAATAAAAAATATTTTACATAATTTTGGACCCTTATCCCGCAGAAACCCTTTACTTTTTCGGGATAAAACGTGTCCTCAATTTTAACCCATCATATATCTTAAGACAGTATCAAGTTGCATCAAAACCCGTCCATTAGTTTCAGCGTGGTACGTGTTCTTTTAAATAAGTTTCAACCCATATCCTGCGAGAACCCATAAATTTTTCGAGATGTAAAGTGTCCTATGTCCTACCTCGTAGTATGAACTCAAATCATACCAAGTTTCATTTGAATTCATCCAGTAGTTCCGGTGGCGTGATGCGCGGCTAAGATACAGACTGACAAACATACAGACAAAAATGAACAAAAACATACAGTTTAGGCTTCATTATAGAATATAGAGTAACTTCCAAAAAAAAAACACTATCTTTAATGTACAGAATTTGGACCCATATCCCACAGGAACCCTTTATTTTTTCGGGACATACCTAATGTATCCATAATTTTCACCCATCTTATAAATTATGTCTGTGCCAAGTTGCATCAACATCCGTCCAATAGTTTCAGCGTGCTACGTGTTCTTTTAAATAATTTTCCACTCCTATCCTGCAGGAACACTTAATTTTTCGGGATGAAAAGTATCCAATGTCCTACCTCGAAGTATGTACTCAAATTATACCAAATTTCATTCGAATTCGTTGATCATTTTCGGCGTGGTGCGCTGCCAAGGTACAGACAGGCAGACGGACAGACAGACAGACAGACAGACAGACAAAAATTAAATTAATACAGTGTTGGCTTTAGAATTGAACATAGAACGGTCCCCAATTTTTTTTACAAAATATCTTTAATTTACAGTACTTGCGACATTATCCCGCAGGAACAGTTTTTTTTTTCGGGATAAAAAGTATTTTCAATTTTAACCATGTAAACTAAGACTGTGCCAAGTTGCATCAAAATCCGTCCAGTAGTAAGAGTGGTAAGTGTTTTTTGAAATAACTTTCAACCCCTATACGCGGGAACCCTTTCATTTTTCGGGATGAAAAGTAGCCTATGTCCTACCTCTTAGTATGAACTCAAATCATACCAAGTTTCATTTAAATTCATTCAGTAGTTTCGGCGTGATGCCTAGCCAAGATACAGACAGACAGACAGACAGACAGACAGACAGACAAAAAGAAAAATAAAAACAGTTTTGGCTTCAGTATCGAATCTAGAGAAAGATCCAATTTTTTTTTTTATAAATATCTTCAATGTACAGAATTGGACCCGTTACAGTTTTATTATAAGTATATAGATCTGCAGAAATACCTACTGTAACAAAATACATTACATTTGAGGATTTCGAGCGTATAAAACGTAACAAAAACAATAGGTACCTAGTTAATTATATTAAAATAATATATAAAACTAAAACCGGACTACGGTCGGGTAAAAAAAAACCCTGTGACACTCTTGCGATGAATACAAGTCGATTGAAACCTCGCTTGTCAAAGTTTTTAGTCTGAAATATAACCTTTCCTTTGCATTGTCGGAAACGAGTAAAAATATAGCTTATGACACTAAACATAAAGACGATTGATACCTCATTTATCACATAACCCTTACTTTGCCTTGCCGTAGATGGGAAACAAATAGCCTATGACATTTTATACATGAAGACGAATCGATTGACACCTCGCTTGTCGAAATCAAACCAATAGGGGTGACGGACTATAGCAGAACATCCACATACCCACATACATGGATACATACATACATACCACTAACTGTTAAACTCATTACCCTTCCCTTGCTTTGCTGTAGTCGGGTAAAAAAGGTCCGAGCATAGTAAAATTATGTTTACATAAAAACATAGACATGGCAGAATGTAGTTTAGTAACCATAGCACAGACTTTAATGGTCTATGGAAGATAGTCTACGTTTCAACCTCTTTGGGCAGACAGGTCTTATTAGCTTGCCGCTATGCTACTTAAAAATAAGAGTTCCTCAGAAAGCTTCAGAAAACCACACGTAACTTAGAAAACTCGTTGGTGCGAGCCTAGGACTGAACCCGGTATCGTTGGATTCTAAGTTGCCCTATTGAACCATTAGGCTACCTTCGCTCTTTAAGTTTGATCTCATTTAGTACAGATTTTTTATTTTTAGCTATAACATTGCCACTTAGTGTGACACCGAATCACAATAAAGATAAAATTTCGAGTGTGCGCGGGGCGCGACAATCTATATCTATCTATTTATATCTATCTATATCTATCTATACTTATAATAATAAAGCAATAAGCACGAAAAGGTTTGTACAAAGAAAAGGAAAAAGAATGGTCTAGGGTACTTAAAATAAGCTATTGAAAAGAATATATCATTTTTTTAATCCTGTCAGTCTGCTTGTTAGTCTGTTCACGCATCACATAAAAACTACTGGACTTATTGCAATGCGGTTTTCACTGATGGATAGCTTAGGGTTTGACTTAAAAACTGAGGTACTGAGTATTTCAATCCGATAAGAAGAAGCCGAGCAATAGCTAAAAATATTTTTGACGGCTTAAGGAATGTTGATCAAATGTTGATATAATTATCGGTATTTTAAGTCCTGGAATAGCACTTGAAGTACTTTTAACCTAGAGAAATAAAATGCGAAGCCGCGGGCATCAGCTAGTACATTATATGAGTCTAGTTAATCTGAATTTATTATTAAGCATTATTATAAACGTAGATATTTCACACAGATGAGTAGGTATAGGCACGTATAGGTAAAAGAAGCAGACGACGTGCTCTCAATATTCATGAAGCCTCAGTAAAAGAGGACTAGTGATGTACTCGTACCTTTATAGTCTTGTTTTATTGAGCAATGGGACACTGTCCAATTTTTTGACCTTAATCTTTGTTGTGCATACCCTTTCGGCATCTACAGGTTTTGTCTTACGTATCCGTGAAATTTGTGTTTTGGTAGAAAACGTTTCTACCATACTAAACCATAACCAAATCCAATAATTCTAGTCTTTTTTTATTAATTACAGAATAAACTATGTTTATAACTTTTTATATTTATCAAAATTTGTAAAGTATTTGAACTAATGAGTGTTTAAATACCGATATTTTCTCTCAAGTTGTACTGTTTAAATTAAAAATAATAATAAATTAATGTAAAAAGAAAAGCTAATACTTTATTCTTTGACTAATAAAACAGAGCACAATTAATTATTATTGGTAATGATTATGGTTTAGTATGGTAGAAAAGTTTTCTCCCAAAACGAAAATAACGGCATTGGTCGTGGTCTACCTGCTCAGTTCACCTGGGTGGACCACGGGCACTTTTTCTTGTTCGAGGTCCACCTTAACGATATATAAGAGGAATTTAATAATCTATGGCCCAAAGTCCACCTGCAACAGTACTTTTATAAACAACGCAAAAAAATGACTTCAATAATGTCAACTTACAAAGTCACAAAAAAAGAAACAGAATATTTAAAACGGTATATATTTTCAACTAGTTTATTATAATGCTTAACATATTATCGGATTTTCATGGACGGCTCTGCATGCGAGTTGAGAGCAGAACTGGCCCATCTAAATCAGTCATTTTTTAACCTTTTAGTTTTATTATAAGGAAAATAAAGTTATAAATATGTTATAGTTATGGCATTTGTATGTAAACTTTAACTGAAGAGAGAGAAGGTCGCAAACATAATTGTAAGGTGGATTTCAGGCAATAAAAAGTGGCCGTGGTCTACCCAGGTAAACTGAAGTGGACCACGGGCAAGAAAAAGTGCCCGTGGTCCACCCAGGTGAATTGAGCAGGTCGACCACGACCAATGCCCGGAAGCCGCGTGGGTGCCCTATTACATTACTTTGTTTTAAATTGGACATTAACTCGCTACTTTTCGACTTCGCCCGAGTCATAAGCTAGCTAAAAGTTGTTACCGACATCCACACAAGGTTGCCACATAATCCACACATATATATTTATTTAGTGTGTTATAGATACTTACAATACGTATTGTTCTACATATTGACACTTCGTCCACCCAATTTAATTCATTGCTCGACTGTTTGCTCAGCCGCTTGGCGCGAATAAATTCTTCGGATATGTTTTTTGTCAGCAAATACGCTTATTGTGTAAATTTTCAATGGATTGTTAGTCATAGATCTAGTTAAAGGGGGAAAGATACTTCACACTTTAATATCACGTAAACATAAACTGGACTAGATACAGCTATAGGCAAACACATACTTTTCCACCGTCTCGTTGTGCTTCATGTGCATCAACAACAAATATAGAGAGAAACACGCAGACTGTAGCGCGAATGAGAGTCACTGCTAACACGAGCTACACAAACGAAACTCCGATTGTGAATAAGGCCAAAGAAGTCCAACGGTGTGCGTTGCACCTGATTTATGCGGTCCGCGCCCAAGGACCTAATCTTCCCACTTTTAATTAAATCCATGGTTTGAATAATAAAGTGCAGTAGTTTGAAAGGAATAACATAGTAGTAAAAGAAGTCGAGTGCTTATGTCATACAGGTAATTTAACTTATCGACGACTTCGCTGCGTATCATAATCATAATCAGTCTTTATTCGCAGTATGCGCGCAGTAGTGCGCTTTGGCGATATATCGCCAGCCTAAATCGATCGACTATAATTACTCAGTACAGTACATGGCAAGACATTTAGTACGTTGGAGAAACATGTCGGCAATTACGAATTATCCCTTCAACTTCAACTATAAATAAATAGTCTAAGTGACTATAAGAAATGAATATCCGTATCAAACATTCTAGTTTCAATTATTATTCTTGGTATGCTATAAGCTAAGACAATATAAAAGTGAAACTTTGTTTGTTTGTTTGGGGAGCTATCACGCGATAACGGCTAAACGGATTTGATGAAATTTGGAATGGTGAGCTTTATAGCTTTATAACACATAGAATACTTTTATCCCGTAAAATGGTAAGTTTCCACGGGAAAACTAGAAAATGCTGATTACTCGCTGTAAGGAACCATGGAAACGATGCTGATTACTCGCTGTAAGGAACCATGAAAACGAAATAAATTTAAACTAATAATAAATTTAAAAAAAAACAGGACAGTTCACACCAATTACCTAGCTCCAAACTAGGATACCCTGTACTATGGGCACTAGATAACGGATAAACGTACATAGATACGAATATTACATCCATGACTCGGAAACAATCATTTCTGCTCATCACACAAATGATTGCACTTTGCGGGATTCGAACCCATGACCGTTTGATTTCATAGTAGTGTACCTAGCCACTAGACCAACCAGTCGTCAAAAATAATAACAAGTCTGTCAAAAAACATCAAGAACGTTGGTCATAGGTAATATATTTGGTTTTATACTTCTGCATTGGTTTTTAATATCCTAGAAGAACATATGGTGCTTTTTTCACGACAAACTGTAGTCCACCCGGACGAAGTCGCGGGCGAAAGCTAGTTTTATATAAGATACATAGTCTTATTAATTAGGTAACACCTTGCTAAACACCTCGCTTGTCTAAATCGAACCAATAGGGGCGACGCTATGATGGAACACATACCCACATACATACAAACATACATAGACACATACATACAAACATACATAGACTGTTAAACTCTTTACCCTTCTCTTGCTTGGCTGTAGTCGGGTAAACAAGCTATGTTTTGATAATTTTAAGGAAGATTTTGATGAGAGAAGCAGAAAAAAATGAATTTGGTATAAAACTATTCCATATCAGCCTCCTCGTATACATTGGTTTATGAATAAGAAAATTAGTAGAAGTTGTATAATTTTGGCACACAGATTGCGGTCCGGACATTATCCATCTAAAAAGTTTGGTTATTTGATGAAAAAGGTAAACTCACCGAATTGCGAAGCATGAGGATGTTCATCACTTGATGATAGAATGTATCAGGAACAAGACGGAAAGCGAGTCTCTGATGCAAAAATATGATTTGAACATATGCGATATGGTAGCGATTCGGCAATCCCTTAAACTAAACTTAATTTCTTCAAATGTAATTTAAACCTTGTTAGCTTCGTGACAAGGTATATTTGCCCCTGGCATCTATACCTCACTCACTCAACTATCACTAAAGCCTATCAGTGTAAAATTAACTTTGTTTCTACGCGGTGAGAGTCCCGATATGTCCAAACGCTGTCTTAGAACGTGTCCGAATTTATCCATACGCTGTTAGACAGCGTGTTAAAAACCTGTTTTAATTACGTTATTTTAAGCAGTGCATCTTAAATTGACGTAAGTTTAGAATAGATGCTAGGGGCAAAAAGACCGTGTTACGAAGTCGACTAGGTTTAAATTACATTTAAAGAAATTTAGTCTCGTTTAGTTTAAGGAGTAAATGACCGAATTGCTGCCAATTGGATCGTGCATTAAAATACTAGCGGAACCAACGACCTCGTGGTCACACTAGTATGACAAAACGGTGTGACCACGAGTCCGTCGCCGACAGATGCTGTAATATTGTACTTGTGATTTTTCCGCTTTCGTAATTATAGGTTTAATATGTATGGACATATTTAGGGTACGATGGTACTGACATGCGAATGATGGTAAAAGCCCTTAATTAAAGACAGAATAAAAAAATGGTTAGGGATGTTACGGAGCTTTGACTCTGATTCCGAAAGGTCGGAACTTGAGATTGATTTTACACCTCCGAGTTCCGGTTCCGACTCCAATAAACCAAATCTAAAAACTCCGACTCCAACTTCGGTTCGGACAAAACCACTTCCGTAACATCCCTGTTTTAGGGGCACAAGCAAATTGGTATTTTTTCTTGTTTCCTCTCTAGACTGAAGTCTCATACAAAATGGGCACCAGTGGTTAAGATTTGGGGAGAAATATTTAATTATGGACTTCAGTTAGACGACTTAGGGCCATGCTTTAAACGAGACCCTTTTATTCATTAGAAGTTATAAGAGACGGAATAACAGGTTGGAGAAGTAAAGTTTTGCATCTACATCACTACGTTTTATTATTTTAATACTGTGTCATTTTTTAGGTTAGGACCCAAAACAATATTAATTATTATCACATCTATTTCTCTTTTAGTGCCTATTTAAGAAACTACTACACTAAACTACTATTCTACGAAACAGTTATTATTAGAGAAATTACTAATTAAAGTAGGTACCTGCTAATATTTAATCATTATAGTGACAGCAAGAATTATTTAAAATAATTGGAATCTTTTACTATGTCCCAAAAGTCACTTTCCCATGACAAAATTGACGTGGGTTCATAAATTCCCGCATCCTTTTTCTCATATTTCCTTATGAAATATCTTTGTTTTCATATGAAAATACGGGTCAATGGACACCTGTCAGTATTGACTAAAACGCGTGGTGAGGGTTCCGAACATAAACTTACAAACATTCTATCGCACATTTTTTTTCCTAAGTAATATAGTTTTGGAAGTTTCAAGCAAAGCTCTTTCATTACGATACCATCTAAGGATATTGCGATGGACTAATTAAATAAATTTAAAAAAAAAGAGCGTGATGTGTAATATCTGACATCTTGTAAACGTTTTACACTGTTAAACACATTGACACTTTTCACGAAATCACTCCCATAGATTGCAGAAAAGCGAGGGGAAATATATTATACCTCAATTAAAAAAACTAAAACACATGTAAGAATTAAATTTCAATATAAGAATAACGTGATTAACAAGAAAATTAATGTCATCGTAAAAAGAAGCGCGGGGTGTTCGATATTAATTGTTATTTATTTTTTACCAATATATGTTACTATTTCTATTTCGAATTACAGAGTTAGTGTAAGATGTCGTACAAAGCACCCCACGCTTTTTTTTACAATGACTTCAATTTTCTCGTTAATCACTTTATTCTTATATTAAAATTTATTTTTTACTTTTTAGTCGTGTTTTTTAGTTTTTTTTAATCAGTATATTTTTTTTTATAGTTAAATATTTAAACGGGACTTAATCGCGCTGAAAACTTAATATTTATTTACCTCGACGTTTCGATCAAGTTGCATTGATCGTGGTCACGAGAAGACTGAAGTAGCGGGTGTCAGCGTCTAGAAGGGCGAGCGTTGTCTCCAACTACCCGCATTTGGTTTTGTAAAAATTCAGAATTGTCACGACACACTACACTAACGACATCTGCGACAGATCGACAGATATCTTCTGACATAAACCATATTAACATATAACCATATTACCATATTTAACTATGTGTTCGAATCGCGAAAGTTTAAAAGTTACTATCTTTTTTTAATTTGTTTGTTTCTTTTTTATTTGTTTTATCTTTTGTATTGTCATCGGGCTTGTTAAGTGTGCAAAATTTTGAATTAATCTGACCATTTAAAGTGGGTAAAAAACGAGTTTAAAGATTCCGTTACATACATACAGGAGAAACTAACAAAAGCGTGTTATTAAAAAAAACTGGCAAGAAACATATTCCACAACAGACAAAATAATGGCAGCTTCACGTCCGTCGCGAATTCACGTTGCGTGAACGGGAGCGTTAAAAGCTCCAAAATCCGCGAAAACAATCTACATTCAACCTGTTCGAGAAAAAAAGGTTATGGAGCCGACATAAATTAGTGACATAATTTAGTGGCTGAAAATGCTGAAATCATCACATGGCGGTTCCATTTTTTATTTTACGGAACCATAAAAAGGACGGCAGATGGCTTGCCCCACAAAGAATACAATGAACACTCTTGTGCTATCTTTTTCGTATATTTGAGCAGACTGTATCAAATAGAAACGTTTCGTCAAATCAAATAGCAAACCAACATTATGCTAGTTGTTTTAATTATTGTGTACTTAATGCTGTTTTTACCCGAGGACGTTTCAAGAAAGGGAATGGTAATTAGTTTAACAGTATATGATAAATTCATTACGGTGAAGCAAAGGAAGGGCTGTTCAAACTAAAAATTTGGTCAGATTTTAACAAGCGAGGCATCAATTTGATTCGTCTTCATTTATAGACCATTTTTATTATCCAACTACGGCAAAGCAAAGAAAGTGTTGTGTGTTCAAATTGAAACTAAAAACTTGGTCCGATTTTGACAAGCGAGGTATCAATCGATTCGTCTTCATCGCAAGAGTGTCATAGGCAATTTTTACACGACCATAGTCGGGTTTTAGATTTTGAACTTATGTCTTGTTACGACTAGGAAAATAATTATATGCAAGATAATAACAAGTGTAGGTATAAAAAGAGCATAGTACCTACTTTTTGTTCCTCTATAAAGGCTTAAGCAGAAGAAAGACAGGGTTTCACAGGATTTGAAATGACGTTACCGGAACGTGTGTGACGGGCCTTATGGGACCCTTTTCATTCGATACTACGGCCTCTTTGGACCCCTAGTGGAATGAAATGTGCTGTTTTATATCAAAGCTGTTGGTTTTATTTGAACCGGAACTGTGGATTTTAGTTTTACTATTACGGGACAAGGTTGTGTCCGTGGCACAGATATTATAGATTATGTTGTATTAGAAGTACTCGATTACGTTGCTCAGTGGCGTGCTTTGGGAGAGGCTTATGCAGTGGATTATCAAGGGCGTCGCCAAGGGGGGGATAGAGATACAAAAAAGGTAGCCAAATGCAGAGAAGCCAATTGACCGATTATTTTCCATTTGACTTTCATTCCATTCCAAGTGCCATCCGCGCTGCTACAGTCTATTGTTAAACCCTTGCAAGCCCAAGCGTCCGCGCGCCTAAAACAGCACGTTTTAGGCGCGCGTAGGCTTGGGTCCTCGGGTTACCTGCAGTTATCCGGGTTGGACTGGGTTCCCATGCTCTATTTACGTTTGTTCCTGCTGACTGCTTGCAATTATAATGTTTTGAGTTTCTCTTGTAAAAAGCCATTGAAATTATCAATATGAATCAATGAAAATAATATCACATAAATTTTATTAACTACAGCTACTTGATTAGAAAAAACCCTTGAAAATCTGTATTATTTTTGGTAATAAATTACCATTATAAAAACATTTTTTTCATATTTTTTTATATCCTCAGGTTCTCTATAACATTTTCTCTATAAAATAAGTAAAAAAAAATGCAATCAATACAATAATTCTAACATCAGCACCCAAAGATTTTGGCGGGAAATGGCCGAACAAAACTTATATTTGATGAAAATATTATTACATAAATGACATAATGTATTATGCCATTATTCACGCATATTTGCATTTTTTTTTATTTTTTTTTATTTGTATTATTCACGCTCGCTTCGCTCGTCCTCGCATTTTGTGCTTGTCAATATAATGTTTTTTTATATGGTTATGATTATTATCAATTAATTTCAGCATTGATAAAGATACCACCAAAACTTCCTATTATTAAAGCTATCGAACAATTTGCCCCAATGGATAATAAACTATTTTTTTTGTTTTTTATAATAGCAGAATTCCGCGTTCTTTGCTTCCAGTCAACTGCCTCCAGTTTTAAAATAGCTACGATAACCTCCGACGCGCGACGGTGCCGGCGCGAGCGTTGTTATGTTTGTTTTATTGCGTTTGGTTTGAATTTGTATCTTAAACTCGAGTGATAATGTGTCATATTGAAGGAATATTAACCATTAGGTGTTCGTTATCATGCACGAGTATGGCCAAATGATGATAACGCGGGAAAACGTGCCAACGAGTCCGTCGCCGCCATTTCGTGTTCTCTCCGGATTCCGGAACTCCAAGAAGTTTCAGTAAAGCTACCACTTTACTGAATCGTGACTTGACTAGACTTTTGACTACCTCACTGACTGGGACTCGACATTTTGACTTTTTGTTGAAATAAACTACAACTAGTTATATCTCTTTACTTGACACTGGCTGAATCTAGTCATGCGGAGGAAAGCAATGAATAATAAATTAAATAAAATACGCAGAAAAATGCGTCTGCAATCGCTGATTATTCTACAATGAAAAACGCACTGTATATCGTTTACACGAAACTCTCACACATCTGCACTTATTCAGAACCTACCTGCAGTAGAGACAAGATTATATAATAAGATAATAGGATGAAGCAAACTAACAAAACAGATATACATTGATGGAATAATAACATTTGCATGTATTAGCCATGTAGACAGACAAACAGTATATTTATACTAGATACCTTTGGGATACCTCCAGAGATTCCAGAGAAATGGAATGTGTAACTTTTGTAATCTTGTTCTATCCAATTAACTGTGATTCGTGTTTAGACTTGACGATTACAAAAAAAAAATTATCAAGTTCACGCGTATGTATGTAATTATTGTAGAAAATGCTTAATATTCATATTATTATGTTAGTCTATATAAGATAGATAGAAAATTCTTTATTGCACACAAGAGACAGGTACATAGGCGAACTTAAAGCCAGCAAGCATTATCTTCCAGTTAACCTCGGTGTAAATGTAAACAAAAACGTGAATGTAAGTATGTGAATGTGAGATGTGAAACTCTGGAATGCACTTCCTCTGGATATCAGACGAACTAAAACATCACCTATGTTTAAAAATTAGGTAAAGAATTACTATATCTCCAATTTAAGCACTGCTACGTAAAAGTATGTATTTAAACCTAATTTGTAATATAAACATGTATTAGTTTATTATAATAACATGTATTAGGTTTTTACAAATCACATGAAAATAAACGAATTAACTGCAAAAAAAAACAAAGAAGTGCGACCGAAGCTATGCCTAAAATTGTAAGCTATTCTCTAAGGAAGCTTTAACTTGATTGTAGGATGAAGCACCTGGCAAGATTATGGGAGCGACGGAAGCGAGCGTGAAAGTTTTTGGCTGTAACTATAGTTTTTTGTTTTTCGTATGAGGTATATTGTGCTGGCTTCTGGTGTCAGATTTATCAGGCCGACCGAGGGCCTCCGACATGGCTTAGCGGACAACTAGCCGGGATCAACAGCTTAATGTGCCCTCCGAAGCATTTCTACAATAAAAAACTAAAATATAATTTGAAATTGCACAAAAACGAAAACAGGCCATCAAAAGCGCGAGCGCAGCGAGTGCGGATTTTTTTAGTTATTTCTATCAGTGTACAAAATAAGCATAATTACAAAATATATGAAAATAACAAATGGAACTAAAAAAATAAACTGATTGACATATGCTCCCTGGATCAGCGCTTGAAACAGTATGTACTGTGTACCTATGCGATAGTTAAGCTATATTATTTCGATAACCGACAATAAATTATTAAATCTTAGATACGATCAACATCGAAAATATGTTTGAAAAGCATTGGATCACTATTAACTGATTTAAAAAGATTACCTGAAGTACAAAGAAAGCATTTACTCTGTACCTACAGAGCTGGAAACGTGAAATCCAATTTGTTGATTGGCGAACTAATGGAAGTTAATTAAGGCTCAGCAGTCCATCCGGGATTAACTCCAGACTGTGTAGGGTTCAGCTCCTCTGTCACAATATTCACTGTTCGTTCACCGTTCGTTCCTTGTATCGCTCACTTACGGGGCTTAGTCAACATATTATCCGTATATTCTTGTAGTGCTCCACATGCTCTACATCTTTCCTAGTACCCAGACTCGAGATTGGTTTTATCAGACGACACGCCCCGCGCAATCCTCAACTCCTCCACGTACACTTTCTCAATATTAAACTCACTCCACTGTACAGACAGTACATACATTATCTTCCGACTTACACGCACTTACACATTCCTTCAGTTATTTTATTTTGACTACACATATTGTAGGTATACTGATTGTTGTATTGCGCTCGCTTCGCTCGTCATCTCGAAGGTAATAGCTGAAAATCAGTGTTTGCTCTTAAAGGAATATTATTTGCTGAGCTATGGACCCATTTGTTTTACTACAACACACACGTACTTTTAACTTTTAGGCATTATCTAAAATAATTTGGGAATAAGTGACGTCACTTGTGTATGAAAAATTAATTTTCAATTATTTATCACCAACCGCTTAAATTGTCTGTTGCACTAAAATGTAATGTAAGTACTTACTACATGTGTGTTTTGGAGAGACAAATGAATGATTTATCTATCTATTTTTTTATCTATCTATCTATCTAGTGATAGGCGTCTTACGCAAGAGTCCCGCCTGGGGAAATACCACATCTTTGCGTCTATTCCCGTTGTCCCCCACTTTTTGTCCATCACTGGGGGACAAGTCAGATATGCAACCGCCAAGCAGTAGTATGTAAACATTTCTGTGTTTAGGTTGGAAGGGTGATGTTGCTAGCGAAATTAATGGGCAATGAGACTACTGGAACGATTTCGATGCGGTTTCGATTCACTGTTGGACAGCTTAGGGTTTGACATAGAAACTAGGGTACTTGGTATCTTAATCCGATGATTAAATGCCGAACAATCGATAAAAACTAATTGAGGGCTGAACGAATTTGGAAGAAAATATGTAGTATTTAAGGTACAAATACTATAAAGGTACTTTTGGTCCTGGAATAACAAGTATGGGCTACTTTTTAATGAAATGAGCACGCGAGCATAGCCGCGGGTACGGCTTGTTATAAATAGCTAGGAAAACTTAGATGAATAATTCGTTGTACCAAAAACCGACTTTAAATGAATTAACTAATAACATTACTGTACCAATTTTCATGAAAATAAGGGACCATCCTAGAGGTCGTTTTACATTTTCAAATAAATAAGTATATATAAAAACATTTAAAAAAAGAAGCTTTTATGAAGTAGCCATGTCATGGTGAAACTTAGAACATGCTATCACAATTAAATGCGTATGCAACATTTCGTGTCTGTGCTGTTAACCGTTAGGGAGTTCCCTAGTGAGGAGCCAACCCTGGGTGCAGCAACCATGTAATGGAAAAATTTATATCCAGCTATCATAATAAAATGCGTACACAAAATTTCGTGTCCGTGCTGTTAACCGTTGAAGAGTTCCTTTATCTGGAGCTAATCTTGGATGTCGATTCGGGTCATGCTTACCATAAAAATGCATTGTCATCGATATTGAAACCAACACCGTAGGAAAGAGGAAGTGGTTCTAATTCAGCTTATAAGATTTATTATTCAAATATACATACATACATACATTTGCAAGTTAAATAAATGCTTATAAAAACATCCAAAATTGGGTAAGAAATTCCGGAGATTATGAAAGAAAATACTCAAGTCTAGTGTTACCAGTTCAGGGTTTCGTAATGAACCTTATTTCTACTGAATGAACCGCAACATTTAGTTGGTACAGTACCAAGGAAGTTCTATGTAATGTACTGTATAGTACATAGAACTTCCTTGATTATTACCTAAAAGTAAAGAAAATAAAACTATGAAACCCCTAATAGCTGATCAAGTACCTACTTGTTGTGTAAATATACCTAAAGCATGATTCGTCTCGAAAATGAGTTTTCAGTTTCAATGTTAAGTTTTATGGAGATAGAGCTGTAAAATTCGTCAAAAAAGGTGACATTGACGGTCGCCCAACTCTTTGTAGATTAATATAAAATAAATAAAAAATTTAATCATTGAGCTGTCCTTAAAAAACTTGTACTTCTTTATTTATTTAATGGGAAGACCAAGAGTATTAAACTTACATTACTAGTACAACAATAACAACAGGACGCCATTTTGTTGACTTATTATAATTGTGAATATATTTTTTTCTTTTGGGGTTTATTTTACGTCGCATAAAGCTACACGCCTGTATTAGATGGACTGACAGACAGCATTACCTACTATACCACAGCAATAGGGTACCTACCGTTTGGACTCTTTGGGTAAGGAACCATAAAAAAACGTCCGCTGATTGTTTAGGTACCAATATAACCGTCACAAGCCATAAAATACCTGTTCTTCCCTAAGCATCTAATATTACAAGAAACCCTTCCTTAAGGATCACGTTCGTACTGAAGAGGCGAAATAAGGGCGAAATAAATTTCGTCCGAGAAAATCTACCCACTGCGTCTGAAATAACATAAACGTGAGTTAGTACTATTGAACACAAAATACTTCATCTGCGTTTTATTAACAAGACATATGTTCAAAAGCTAGCACCCTACTACGGTCGGGTAAAAATTAGCCTATGACACTTCTTACGATGAAGATGAATCGAATGATACCTCGTTTGTCAAAATCGGACCAAGTTTTTAGTTTGAACAAATAACCCTGCCTTTGCTCCGCCGTATTTGGGTAAAAATAGTCTATGACAATCTCTGAAGCTCTGGTCCCGACCACAGAACTTGGTTTCACTCAGATTGTCACTTTCTTCATAGCAATTTCGACTCTATCGCAACGCAAGTTGAGTTGCAGTTGACTGAGTTTCTTGAAGCTAATAATATATTGCCTGAGGTACAGTCTGGATTAAGAAAAGGTCGAAGTACAGTGACTGCCATGCTCGATGTTACGGACAGTATACTTTACTCTCTAGATGAGGGTATGTGTACGCTAGTTGTATCACTAGACTTTTCCAGAGCGTTTGACTCAATAAATATTAACTTGCTGCTTTCTAAATTAAGTTATTATGATTTTGGTCGTAAAGCATTACTTTGGTTTGACAGCTATCTTAGTAACCAATATGTGAAACTCAATCGTAATGATGGTTCTTCGTTAGTGTCACAACAAGTAGCTTGTAATAGGGGAGTTCCTCAGGGTTCTATTTTGGGTCCAATCCTCTTTATTTTATACTTGGCTGATATTCAAAATCATATTAGACATTGTAAATTGCACATCTATGCAGATGATATGCAATTGTATATTTCCTGCAAACCAGCTGATCTTAATAATGCAACAGCCAAGCTTAATGAGGATCTGTTCAGTATAGCAGCTTGGTCTGCAAATAATTGCTTGTTGCTTAATCCTAACAAGACAAAATACTTAATCTTCGGTAGTAAGCATACATTAACTAAATTGAATCATTAGGAGAGGGTCATCCTCATTGATGATCCTACCTCTTGGTTTACAGATGAACTGAGACCTACGTTTTGAAAAACATATCGCCAATTCAGTAAAAATTGCTTTATAAATTTAACATTTTGTACAACATGAGGCCATTTTTAAAGGAGGTTTTGCGTGTCCAGCTGATGGAGTCACTAGTTTTGTCTAAGTTAAATTATATGGACGCAGTTTTTGGTCCCCGGCTCTTAGCAAAAACACAAACACTTATACAAAGAGTCCAGAATGCTTGTGCCCGCATCTGTTTCGACGTTCAGTTAAGGGCTCATGTGACGGCATTTTTAAATAAACTTTCTATGATGAAAATGAAACATCGCAGAAAACTGCACTTGGCTTGTCTTCTTTTTGGAGTCCTCAAAGATCAAGCACCAGCTTATCTTTACGAAAAACTGTCTTGGGTGTCGAGTCAAAGGCCTTATGAGTCCCGGCAGTGCGCGATGCAGCTCTAGACACAGAAGCACAGAACGCCTGCGTTCAGAGGTAGTTCCCGCTACGTCACCACCATCATCGTCATTTACCGATCTTATTTTATAAACATGTTAAATTACACTACAATCACTTACCATTTACACATCACACTATCATTTTACAATACAACTTACAATACAACTCAAAATCCTAGAATTAACTCAACACATTCACTAAAAATACTACAAACTGGCCTACAAACATGCAGCTATCAAGTATGTATGTATACTATATCTACAAGTATACTCTTTGGGCTGGGAATTTTGAAGTCTATTGTGCAAATAATTGTTAATGGGTAACACGGATAATATAAATACTGAATTAGAATCTATTTGTGTCTCAAATTCTTTTCAATGTGTACCAGAAAATAATCAATTTCAATCATTTAAGGTACTTCATTTAAATATACGAAGTATAGAATGTAATATCGACGAGGTTAAAATACTTCTAACTACATTGAACTTTGACTGTGAAATATATATCTTTACCGAATGATGGCTAAGTAAGTCCATCAACACTCCTGTTTTAGCTGATTATGCTAGTTACAGGTAGGGGTGCAAAAATCAGAACGATGGTGTTGTAATGTACGTGAAGACAAGCGTTGAGTGCACCGTTACGGAACCTGTTTTATCGGACGCTAGCTGCTTGTTGTTTTCCTAGCTATAGTTGCGATATATCGATCTCCGTCTGTTGCAAATGCTGATTCATTCTTACATTGTCTAAGTAGAATTCTGGATACTTTAGCATCATATCAGACTGTAGCTATTATAGGAGACATTAACATAAATATTTTGCCGCATAACAACGACAATAGTTCTAGCGAGTACCTAAATATCACTGCATCGCACGGCATGCTCCCGGCACACATGTATCCTACTCGTAACTCTAACTGTCTGGATCACGTGATACTACGTACACATACTGAGGCCTGCACTGTCGTTCTGGACTGTTCAATAACTGACCATGCTCCAGTCTTGTGGTGCTCTACGCTACGTAATAAAATTATAAAGACTACACAAACCATATCACGAATTGATTATTCTGCAGTTAACTTAAATCTAAAAAATACGGACTATAGTAACTTATTTAACTTAAATGACGCTAACTTAGCTATGGATTCCCTGATTAAAATCATTTCATCAATAATTTTGACAAACAGAGTTACACATAAGGTATCCAGTAGAAAAAGGATTATTAAACCTTGGATTCCTTTGGGCTCCTGAAGTGTATCAGGAACCGTGACAAACTTAATAAGAAATATAAATTAGACTCTACAAACATCATAAATAAAATCACTTATTTAAGGTACAGAAACTTTTGTAATAATTTACTAAAAAGATTAAAACGGGAATATGAAAGAGACGAGTTTCGGAAGGCAACTTGGAGAACAATTAAAGGAATTGCAAATATCCAGCAAACACCATCATCTGCTTCGTCATTACTTCATCTATCAATCAATCCTAAATTATCAGTCCACAAAGTTAATGACTACTTTGTAGGTATAGGAAGAGAGTTGGCTAGTAAAATGCATAATAATGGCATTTCTATTTCTATGGACAAAATCTTACCTTCCAATAGTTGCAGCTATAATAGTTTAATGGCTATTGTTGAAACAGACAGTGCTGAGGTGGAGTGTACTATTAAGGGCTTGCGTAGGGACTGTGCAGTTGGTTGGGATGGCATCTCGGCTAGGATTCTTATAGATGCTTGTGAAGTGCTGGCACCACCCCTCGCATATATATTTAACCTTTGCTTTGCTACAGGCATCTTTCCTAAATATTTAAAAAAGGCCTTAATTCTTCCAATTTTCAAGAGTGGTGATAGAGGCAGTGTGTGCAAATATAAGCCGATCTCAATTTTGAGTTCCATTTCGAAAATACTTGAAAAACTGCTACATATTAGACTCGCAAATTATTTAGAAAAACATAAAATTCTTTCAAAAAACAATATGGTTTCCGCAAAGGAATTTCCACAGAAGACGCTGTAGCTGACGCTGACGCTGTGTACCTGACCTCACTAATACTATAGTTCATCAACTTGACAATAAATTCAAAACGATAGGAGTCATCCTAGATTTGTCAAAAGCTTTTGACACTGTCTCTATTCCGGCACTACTCTTGAAGATAGAAAACTTTGGTATTCGTGGTCTTGCCTTGGGGATCTTTCAGGACTACCTCACTGACAGAACGCAGTATGTCAAGATTGACGGTTATACAAGTGATGATAAGCCTTTAAGTTTCGGAGTTCCTCAGGGAAGTATCTTGGGTCCTATACTGTTCCTTATTTATGTGAATGAACTCTGCCAATTTAAGCTTCCCCATTGTGATGTTTTTTCATACGCGGATGACACCGCTCTCATTGTAAAAGGTAGGAATTGGAGTGATGCTAAAAAGCACGCAGAGCATGCTTTAGGTTCTGTCATGGATTGGCTCTCTACTTACCTTCTCACTCTTAACCTTACCAAAACCCAGTACATAACCTTTTCCCCACGTAGAGTATCTCAACCGGACCCGAGTACTTTTTCAGTTATCGCCCACCAATGCACTTAACAAAACTGTAATTTATGCAGCTGTATCCACCTTTCCAAGACTGACAATATCAGATACTTAGGAGTTCAGATTGATAGCACCCTCAGCTGGAAAATACACATAGACAACCTTACTTCCCGGGCAAGACGACTTCTTTATATATTTAAAAAATTAAGATCTTCAGCGGACCTTGCGACACTAAACATTGTGTATTCTTCTCTGGCACAGTCCATATTGTTTTACTGCGACACGGTCTGGGGAGGTGCTTGCACTACCTCGTTACTATAACTAGAACGAGCACAGAGAGCCATTTTAAAGGTAATGCTTAAAAAACCAATAAGATACCCCACGGTCACACTATATAAAGATTCCGGAATGCTAACGGTGAGGCAACTCTTTATCTTACACGCCATCCTGCGGAAGCACAAAATTCTACCATTTGACCCACTAGTAGATATACATCCACGTATGAGTTCTCGAATTTGTCCTATTCCACCTCACCGTACCAGTCTGGCTAGCAGACATTTCGAAAATCTTTCAAATCGACTTTATAACAAAGTCAACAAAATACTCCACATCTATCCGCTTACCAGCACTAAATTAAAAAAGTTATTAGTAACTGGCTAAAAACCCTTACATACATACAAACAGAAAAGCTAATCAGACCCTCACTCAAATGATGATTGTCGAAACAGATAAAATATGTGTATTGTTATTTATTATTAATATACACACTACCTCACAACACCCACATTCACATCCCACTCACACACCCTCACTCACTCATATACTACTCACACACACACCCACACGTTATAATCATTATACATGCATATATACATGTAATCTTAGGTAGGTATTTTTTTTGTAAACTTATAATAATATATTAAGTATATCCTACACTGTAATTTTCTAAATTATAAGACAAAAATAATGCTTTATAAATTTCCATAAACGGGGGGCTCTGGTGTCTGTAATACAGTTTAATTACTAGCTCAGGCGCCAACAGCCGAACAACATGTCCAGTACCTATAATTAGTATGTAGACAATATAAAAAATAAAAAAGTTTTTGTTCAGAATAAATAGGATTATATTATACTTTTGTTGTTATTAATAAGTAGTTATAAGTTCTGTCAATAAACAATTTATTATTTATTTATTATTATTAAATGTTAGAACAATATCCCACCACCGATAAGGAACCTGCAACGTATTCAGGATTTTAAAGTCAAATTAAAAAAGTATCTCATTGATCACCAAAAGGGTCAGGAAACTGTAAAACATGACACAAGTGTTATATAAAATTCATAGTCAATACTTACCAGTAATTGTTACTATATTAATTACCAAATTGGAAACTTGTCTTGTATAATTGTCGTTTTTTTCTTCTTTCTTTCTTTTCATAGTTATGCTATTGTATTTTTCCACGTTTTAAAAATAGGTTTTTTACCCTCACTTTCACATTGTGCTCTATCACAGTAAAGAGCACAGTTTGAGTGCATCGTTGTAATGTTAAAAGTAGTCTTTGCATTTATTTATTTACTGTTTATATTTATTATTGTTTTGCTGAGTGTGTCTCCGTGCCGTGATGTCACCGTAAGGCCCAGCATTATGCTGAGTTGGGACCTTATTGCTGGAATTATCATTTAAGCTTATTATTTATTCTTGTAATTATTTCTGTTTGTAATTGTAGCAAATAAACTTATTTCTTTGTAGGCTATTATCAGAAACGCTAAATAAGCATATTTCGTGTGCGGCAGTGACGCCGCCCCTAGCACCGACAGTCGCCTCCCAGCCGCCACGTATGACACTCTTGTAATAGAGAGGTCTCCCAACTCTCGCACATATCACTTGTTGTTTAATATTGTAATAGTGCAAACCTAATAAAAGGTATCAGAGCATAACCCTATGCGTTTCCAATCAGCAACCCCACTCACAACGCATCCCTAACATACTCTCTTCTTCTTCTTCTTCTTCTTCTTCTTGTTCTTCTATAGTGATATTGAAACCAAGATAGATAATATCACTACAAACGACGAATCGATTGATACCTTGCTTGTCAAAATTGGACCAATAGGGTGGAACATGTATATGCACATA
Organism: Alsophila aescularia; assembly: GCA_946251855.1. Taxonomy (NCBI): domain Eukaryota; kingdom Metazoa; phylum Arthropoda; class Insecta; order Lepidoptera; family Geometridae; genus Alsophila; species Alsophila aescularia. The sequence goes on along the minus strand of OX276379.1, from coordinate 56,758,357 downwards.
CCCACATACATTATATACATACATACACACATAGATAGGCTGTTAAACTCATTAAATTAAAACCTTGCTTCACCGTAATCGGGTAATAAAAGAGGCTGAACTTTTTAATAAAAGATTGGAAAAACCGATTCTATGTAAACTGACCGCAGAGCAGCAGGGCTAGGCATGGGCGACAATATTCGAGAGACTATCGAGACCTTTACAATAAGAACATAATAACTCAATCACGTGAACATTTTAACCAATGGAGACGCAAAAAAACTTTGTCACGTGAGCCTATTGGCCAATGGAGACGCAAGAAAACTTTATCACGTGACCCTTTTGACAAATGGAGACGCAAGAAAACTTTATCACGTGACCGGTTTGACCAATGGAGACGCAAGAAAACTTTATAACGTGACCCTTTTGACCAATGGAAATACAAGAAACTGAAGTATTACATAAAATATTCTTAAGTGTTGTATAGATCTGTAGGTTTTTTTAAATTTTAATTTAAATCTACTTACTTTACGTTTTTTAACTGCATCGAATAATGGTGGCATTTTTCCTGCACGTCCAGGATGACTGGTAAAACATGCTTCTTAGCTATACAGGTTGTTCGGTGCATCGTTTGCCAAATCAAAATGGCCATTAGGAGGGGTTTTTGCTATTTCCTCAGCTCCCATCCCTACGGGTTTTTTATGTCTATTTATTAATTTTTATGTGAAAAGTCCCAAAACTTCCGCATTTAAACGTGAATTTAAAAAAGTTTATATTAGACTCAAATTTATTTTTAATTTTAATATATTTATGCTGTAAAGTTCTATCAAAATCAAAATTACTTGCAATACATGAAGTTGGCAAATAAGTGATGTTAGTAAAAGGTATGTATGGCATATTGCATACCATTAGAAAAGGGATAGACCAGAGATGTTTTTAAAATATTTGGAGAACGTGTTCGTTTTTTTTTATTGGCAATTCAAAGTTGGGCTTTAGATTTTATTTATTTATTCCAAAAACTTTATGAGTCAATGAAAAAACTAGATGTTACTTGCAATTAAATTTGATAGAACCGTACAACATTACACATTATAAAATAAAAAATAAATTTAGAGCCAATACCATCTTTTTTAAATTCATGTTTAAAAGCAGACTTTAGGGATTTTTCAAAAAAAAGTATTCATAAAAAACCATGGGCCAAGAATGGTTATTATATTTTCCTCTTTTCACTATTTTGATTTGGCAAGCGATTCACCACAAAATAAATAATAGAACACCAAATAACCTATCTTATAATTTTCTAAACGAAAAATTTTAATCACGGACGGGATTCGAACCCGCATCATTCCATGCCTCTGCGTGGCTCATGCCTTTACCAAATTCGGTTACCGTGACAGGTATTCCATGTTTCAAATTTTTCGCTCACTTTGTAAGCCCGTCTTACGGGGACGGTGATGCGGATTCGAACCCCGTCGGTGATTCAATTTTTTCGTTTAGCAAACTATTAGATATGTTCTCGATAAGCATGAGTTAATGCTAAAATCATTTAACCTAATACCATGTATTTGTGTGCTAAAGAATAAATAAATAAAATCGTGTCAGATATCACGCAGATAGATATTGTAACTAACCTCTCGCCCTCAAAATAAATATATCGCTTGGCCAATTGATCGTCTATACTACGTTGTGAATATAAGTAACCCGGAACTTTTAGAGTGCGTGACTGTACTGGGAAGGAATGAAAATTAATATGAAAGTACAAATACAGATATTACAATAAATATGTTAACTTAGCATCTGAGATTTGGTTATTAACATAGTGTTAACAAGAGCGTGTTCTTTGATAATATAAATGTGTTATTATAATATTCAAATAATTACTGAAGTCATATCGTTCGCATCTCTCCATACAGACATCATAAAATATAAAACAGGAATTCAGAAGACTTATTGTTTACTTATTATTTAATTGTGAGAAGGTGTTTGTTTGTTCTGCCTGATATTCTCCGACAATATGATCAGAGACCTTAAGGCATAACATGTTTATTCTCTTTTTATTTTAGAGTTTGGCTATGTAAAACCACTCATATGATAGTAGAACTTTCATCGTCTACTAAACGGAGTGGTATGAGGATGGAGTAGCGTAGGTATATTTTATGTGTATAGCAAAGCAAACCATTCAGTCTAACATAACTGGAGTTAGTTCAGGTTGACTTAGTTGAACATAATCGGTCTATGCCGTAACTTGTCTTTTACTGACTATGTCAGTTAGTTTTATTTAAATAAAGTCTGGATTATACCAGTAAATGGTTTTAGTTGTCATTAGGAATAAATCCCTTTAGTTTATCGGCCTTGCCGTAATTCGTAGTTGAGACTAAAGCCTCTGATATTCAATATGTTTCCTTAAAATATTTAAGGGTTTTATCTGGACTATGCCAGTGTGAATTATTTAGTATTCAGGAATAATCCTCAGTAAATTAATTATGAAATTATTACACTTTTGTAAGTACATTTCCATAATAATTGCTATTAATTCAAGGTTGTACCTTAATTAAAGATTTCGTAATCGATCAACAGTAAGCATGTCAATCCATCACTAGTGCCTGACAGAGCCAGAATTTACACGATAAGGGTCCCTTTGTTCAGCTTATAGCCTTCATCTTTTTTCGGAACATAAGATATTCTATCAGTGCTGGGTGCCAAAACAACAAAGTGAAAATTAACATCCCTTCCATATATTTCAACCAAGAAACCTATTAATTAGTTCGTGATTGACTATATAAATATAATTAAAGATTTCGTAATCGATCAACAGTAAGCATGTCAATCCATCACTAGTGCCTGACAGAGCCAGAATTTACACGATAAGGGTCCCTTTGTTCAGCTTATAGCCTTCATCTTTTTTCGGAACATAAGATATTCTATCAGTGCTGGGTGCCAAAACAACAAAGTGAAAATTAACATCCCTTCCATATATTTCAACCAAGAAACCTACTAATTAGTTCGTGGTTGATTATATAAATATAACAGTTCTGCTAGACTGAAATAGTATTAAAATTCACCCTTAAGGCGTAATTCATCTTTAATCTTACATAAAGAAATTGGTTTGAAGGGTAGGAATATGACAGTTAGGAGGAAGCAATCGGAGTCAACCTCCGCTATCACCGTTTACTAATCAAGCCATAATTTATCTGTATTTGATATTTATGTTTGAAGGTTGAGTCAGTAAGCAAAGATCTGTTGGCCGAACAGAACAATACTCCACTTACTCATTGTATTGTGTGCGTAAGGGTATCTCCTCTTTGTGAAGTCCTTTTGATAGCAGCAGATATTATTTACAAGTCAGCAATGCATAGGAAAGATCACGTATATAGTAAAGGTTGTGAGGCTTTAAAATCGCATCTATCTCCATACAATATCACTCACTTGGTAATAATTCATACAGTATGTAAATGAATAAGCTATCACTCAATTAGTATATAATGTAAAACAAAAGTTCGTTATTTTTCTATTCTATGAGGATAAGGGTATGTTATACTTATTTCTAACGCTGTTGTATTTAGTGGTCATTCACCTGCGCCAACCAAGGGAAAGGGGGATCCTGCTTCTTCAGAAACTGAAAGCCGTTCCGAGACCTAACAAATGAATGATCATTAAATAAACGATTCCGCCTTATTAGCTCTAAAACCCTCCACCAATTTATTCTAAGATCAGGAAATCTCGTGCCGTTATCTAAAGGGAACATAATAATAAGATATAATGTGCAAAGTTAATAACTGGCATTGAAATTCAGGTAGCTGTAAATAAACATTATTATCATCCCTAATAACACTTCTCCAATCCATGATACAATCAGGAAATCTCGTACCATCATTAACTGAAAGTGACATGATATAAAATAATATGCAAGATTACTAATTATAGTAAAAGTCAGGTAGCTGTAAATAAACATCATTATAATTTTCTAATATCTCTCCACCAATACATGATACAATCAGGAAATCTCGTACCATCGTTAACTGAGAAAAACCCTGTATATATAAAAGTGAACCTTGATTTCAAAATTGTTCTTTAATTTCGATTAAACATACTAATTACATCAAACTAGATACCTTTAGTCCGTATTTTAGGTAAATTCCGACTAGAGATCAGTTATAATCGGCAAATTTGAGACTAGGTGCACCTGTTCCTAGTACGTTCAGATACTTGTTTAAAATATTTATTCCATCCAGTCCTCCTGGTAATTCAGGATATAAGCCATCCTAGTACCAAACCTCATCCAAATCGGTTCAGCCGTTTGAGTGTGGAGTTACGAATGATGATGATGATGAAAAGTTTACATGTGCCAATCCAGCATATAAGCTATCCTAGTATCTGTCTTCATCCAAATCAGTTCAGCCGTTTGAGCATAAAGGAGTAAGAACTGCGATGACGAAAAGTATTACATGTGCTAATCCAACAGATAAGCTATCCTAGTATCTGATTTCATCCAAATCAGCTCAGACGTTTGAGCGTAAAGGAGTAAGAACTGCGACGATGATGAAAAGTATTATATGTGCTAATCCAGCATATAAGCTTTCCTAATACCTAATTTCATCCAAATCTGTTCAGCTGTTTGAGCGTAAAGGAGTAAAATAAAAATGGTGATGACGATGATGATGAAAATCATTCCATGTGCCAATCTAGTATATAGCTATCCCAGTACTTAATTTCATAGCAAATCAGGTTAGCCGTCCGAACGTAAAGGAGTAAAAAATATACCTACATACTTCCGCCTTTACAATGTTAAACAGTGTAATCACTCAATAATCACCAGTATTCTTCAATACACAAAACCCGCTAGTGGCGACCATCATCTGATAAAGAATAAAGAGTTCCCTAAAGTATTTATCTAGACTTCAACTTAATGCCCATTTTAAGGTTTAGAAATCACTCGAAGATTTCTATTTATCTAGTGTTTATATAGTCAATTTTCCATGAAATTTGCCGTTGAACATAAATGTCTTACTTAAACCGGTGAATTATTTTTATGGTTATTTTATGATATAACTAGCCGCCCCCACGTCTTCACCCGCGTGTGTCAAATTTCATCAGTTAAAAGAGTTCCCTAAAATATTTATCTAGACTTCAAAATAATGATCCATTTTAAAGGTTCAGAAATCACTCGAAGATTTCTATTTATCTAACGTTTGTATAGTTAATGGTCTATGAAATTTGCAGCTGGAAATAAAGGCCCTACTTAAACCGGTGTGTTAGTTTTTATGATATTACTAGCCGCACCCACGTCTTCACCCGCGTGTGTCAAATTTCATCAGTTAAAAGAGTTCCCTAAAATATTTATCTAGACTTCAAATTAATGCTCCATTTTAAAGGTTCAGAAATCAATCGAAGATTTCTATTTATCTAGCGTTTGCGTAGCCAATGGTATATGAAATTTGCAGCTGAAAATAAATTTCTTACTTAAACCGATGAATTCATTTTTATGGTAATTTTATGATATAACTAGCCGCACCCACGTCTTCACCCGCGTGTGTCAAATTTCATCAGTTAAAAGAGTTCCCTAAAACATTTATCTAGACTTCAAAATAATGATCCATTTTAAAGGTTCAGAAATCACTCGAAGATTTCTATTTATCTAACGTTTGTATAGTTAATGGTCTATGAAATTTGCAGCTGGAAATAAAGGCCTTACTTAAACCGGTGTGTTAGTTTTTATGATATTACTAGCCGCACCCACGTCTTCACCCGCGTGTGTCAAATTTCATCAGTTAAAAGAGTTCCCTAAAATATTTATCTAGACTTCAAAATAATGATCCATTTTAAAGGTTCAGAAATCACTCGAAGATTTCTATTTATCTAACGTTTGTATAGTTAATGGTCTATGAAATTTGCAGCTGGAAATAAAGGGGTTTCATTCCAGGGCACAGCCACCCTAAATTCAAACCTCAACCAAATCCGTTCAGTTGTTTGATCATACATCTAGTCATGAAGTACATCGCGTACCATACCCAAACTAGGTACAAAGTACTTTACTAAAGAATGGAAGCAATATTCATATAAAAGGATTACCACTATTAGCGTGTTGCCTACCGTCCACGACTGACTGCACATGCGGCGAGCGGCGAGCGAAAGATCCGATTACGGGAAGTACTGTCTCGCTCACTCGATATACCTAGTTACCGCGCTACAATCTCACGATCTATGATTTCATGTGGACCAAGTTGGTAGGTACCTAAGACTAGGTGCCGCCCACCACCAAAGCACACGTGATCCCTGCACCTGTTCCAGTATCCTCCACTCGATGCTCGAACAAACATACAGACAGACAGACAAAATTTCCAAAGGTTATATTTCCGTTCAACAGCCATTCCAAGCACCACAGACCAATCCTTCCCAAACTACACTGTACAGAGACCCCCCGACACTCACGGCTCCATTATAAGTATTGATTAATATGATAGAATAATTATATCTCCGTGCGCACTGCTTACGTATTTTTTTTCCTATGTCGATCGTCCCTCGCATCGCTGCACAGAATAAATAATAGTACAAGATAGAACGTAGCCGATTATCTCTTTAAATGCTTTACGTTCACTACCACAATTATCGTATGTTCTCTGCTTGTTAGCTACTACCTTACCGCGTGCGCACGCGCAGTATGTGCGCAATGAGGCATGTTGGCGATATATCGTCACCGACTAGACAAAACATAACACAAAATTCTCTTTACGAGGGCTACGTCCCTCCAGCATGCCGGACGGAGCGGGCGCCGCACACCGAACATAAACACTACCCTAATTCATTAAAACAAACCCCAAGTAACCCTTCTCGAATCAGAAATAATTTTAGTATGCCTCTCATCCTGTTAGTGCACTATTTCGCTGAAACTCCAAGTATCTTCCAAGAGCGCCGCTCGGTGACTCTCCGGGCCCAGGCCGCCCCAATCACTTTAGGTACACTACGATTTTATTGAACTCCGGAGCCGATCGGCGCACGCACAACCACTCACTTATAGTGTTTCTTCTTGACTGGCCTCTCGACACGTCTTAATTTCTCAAGGTCTCGCAACGACTGCCTCGGACGCCCGGCCTCGCTTAACTGTTACGTACGTGTCTCGCGGAGACGCTCCGCACGCGACCTATCCTTGGAACGATTCCGCACTCTGCCTTGCATCGAGCGGAGTGAAAGGTCCCATTCCCGAGAGTACTCTCTCGCTCTCGGGGTTTTTTCCATGCGCATGATTCAATGGACTACGTTCGTTGTTCCCCCACCCCTGGGCTGCAATGCTATAACGCCGAGCCAAAACTTTCCACTCATAATACTAAATAATTTCAGTACCCACGAATTCTATGATTGGTATATCAATGCAATGTTCACGTTAAGGAAGGGGTTAAACACATCGATGACCGAATTATGGTTAGGTACATTCACCCCCCAAAATTATAAAAAGTTCATCTGGTTAGAATTTTGCAAAACTAAAACATAATTCGAAATTAGTTTTAAATTCAAAACTTTTTTTTTCTTTTTGTAATTTTTTCTAAAAATTTTTTTTAAATCCATTTGCCACAATACTTAGATACTTTTCAATTTATATTTCATCGCATTATTGTTTCTCAATACGCTATAGTGCACAATGGAAAATAAGTATTTACCATTACTCTTTGTCAACTACTTGCACAGAGAATGCAATTCCATACTGTTCCGCCATTTGATAATTATGCTACTACTAAAAATTTTGACTCCTACAATATGTCGCACCCAGTAGAAATATAACAATACGCAATATATTGTAATTTGCTTTGATCCCAAATCTACTTGCCAATTTGAAACTAAAAAGCAAAAATTACTTCACCGGACTGTTACTAACTTTAAGATTCCATTGAATAAAAACACTAACATTGAAACTGAAAGTTATTCGAATAACTAAACCCTAAAATTCAAAATTAATAACATTTTTTTCAAGAAACAAAAATAGACATACATACGAAATCCCCCATATATCAAAATAGCTACATGATATTACAAAGTACAACGCAATGCTCTAATATCTTGCTTACTTTTAGCTCTTTTAAGTCAAATTCTTTCCATTAAGCATAATTATTTTTATTTGTCACTTCCTTTTAAGCGTAACCGCAGACTAACTTAAGTTTTTTCTAATATTTACAACTTTTAGATGATGAATATAATTAGTTGTCTCTTGTTGTTGATATGGAATTAGTAATGTTTTTTTTTGTACATTAACGACTAAAATTATCTAATGTTCCAATATATATATTTTTTAATTTCCTTTTATGTGTTCTTACCAAAACCTTCAATAATTCAGTTCAACATGATTGCTTATTTTCTAACTAGCAACCTTCCACGGTCACACCCCCGCGAACATAATATAAGTTAATGATGATAGCAAAAAGAACCCCATTTCCAGGACCCAAAGCGTCCACACCCTGATCTCATCAGCTGTTCCAGCGCTGAGCGGCAGTTTAACTCTTCGTACATAACTACATACATACATACCTACATACATACATAGACATAATTTTATATCTTTATTAGATTTACTAGCCCAGCGCACCCACGCCCAACGGTTTCACTCATGTTGTTGTTGTTGTTGTTGTTTTATTTCTATCAGTTCCCTATATAGCTTACAGCACCCAAAAACAATACATCAAAAAAGAACCCCTAACTTTAGCTTACTTTATGATAATAACGTCCTATATTATTATTTTTACTAACAAATCTCTTTTTTTTCTGTTATTTCTCTAAAAGTGATCCATTACATACATTACAATCCATTACTAACTGAACAACACCACCAATATTGTATGTTTATGTATAACTAACTAAAACTTCCTTAATTCTAGAACATAAACACATGTAGACCTACGTCATTTAATATCTCAACCCTAACTCACTAACACCCCCATATTTCTAGAACTTGAGCGTCCCTCTCCGAACTATAAACAAACATACCAACTCACGTTCCACAACTTTTAAACTAAAGCAAACCCAAGATCTAAAGTATTTATTTCAAACTTCACTCCCTAACACCCCCATATTTCTAAAACTCAAACATATGAACTCACTAAAATGCCCAAACGACTCTAGCCCGCGACGCGTACGCGCATGTGCGCAATGCCAAATATATTGACACCCAATGATTGACTGGTTAAGCACCCCCAGGACCAAAATTCTTGTAATATCTTAAACCTTTTTCACTAACACCCCCACAATTTTAAGACTCAACACTTCTCACTGTGATCTGTATACTCTCAATCTCAAAACGTACTTTATCAAAACATTTTATAATAAATAGTTTTTCCCAGAACTAGTCTCGACAACTCTTTCCATTTCACGAACACCAAATTGTAGGCTATTAAAGCCTACTTTCAGGATAACTGTAATATCCTGGTCACGGCTTCACCATATTGTAACTAACCTCTCGCCCTCAAAATAAATATATCGCTTGGCCAATTGATCGTCTATACTACGTTGTGAATATAAGTAACCCGGAACTTTTAGAGTGCGTGACTGTACTGGGAAGGAATGAAAATTAATATGAAAGTACAAATACAGATATTACAATAAATATGTTAACTTAGCATCTGAGATTTGGTTATTAACATAGTGTTAACAAGAGCGTGTTCTTTGATAATATAAATGTGTTATTATAATATTCAAATAATTACTGAAGTCATATCGTTCGCATCTCTCCATACAGACATCATAAAATATAAAACAGGAATTCAGAAGACTTATTGTTTACTTATTATTTAATTGTGAGAAGGTGTTTGTTTGTTCTGCCTGATATTCTCCGACAATATGATCAGAGACCTTAAGGCATAACATGTTTATTCTCTTTTTATTTTAGAGTTTGGCTATGTAAAACCACTCATATGATAGTAGAACTTTCATCGTCTACTAAACGGAGTGGTATGAGGATGGAGTAGCGTAGGTATATTTTATGTGTATAGCAAAGCAAACCATTCAGTCTAACATAACTGGAGTTAGTTCAGGTTGACTTAGTTGAACATAATCGGTCTATGCCGTAACTTGTCTTTTACTGACTATGTCAGTTAGTTTTATTTAAATAAAGTCTGGATTATACCAGTAAATGGTTTTAGTTGTCATTAGGAATAAATCCCTTTAGTTTATCGGCCTTGCCGTAATTCGTAGTTGAGACTAAAGCCTCTGATATTCAATATGTTTCCTTAAAATATTTAAGGGTTTTATCTGGACTATGCCAGTGTGAATTATTTAGTATTCAGGAATAATCCTCAGTAAATTAATTATGAAATTATTACACTTTTGTAAGTACATTTCCATAATAATTGCTATTAATTCAAGGTTGTACCTTAATTAAAGATTTCGTAATCGATCAACAGTAAGCATGTCAATCCATCACTAGTGCCTGACAGAGCCAGAATTTACACGATAAGGGTCCCTTTGTTCAGCTTATAGCCTTCATCTTTTTTCGGAACATAAGATATTCTATCAGTGCTGGGTGCCAAAACAACAAAGTGAAAATTAACATCCCTTCCATATATTTCAACCAAGAAACCTATTAATTAGTTCGTGATTGACTATATAAATATAATTAAAGATTTCGTAATCGATCAACAGTAAGCATGTCAATCCATCACTAGTGCCTGACAGAGCCAGAATTTACACGATAAGGGTCCCTTTGTTCAGCTTATAGCCTTCATCTTTTTTCGGAACATAAGATATTCTATCAGTGCTGGGTGCCAAAACAACAAAGTGAAAATTAACATCCCTTCCATATATTTCAACCAAGAAACCTACTAATTAGTTCGTGGTTGATTATATAAATATAACAGTTCTGCTAGACTGAAATAGTATTAAAATTCACCCTTAAGGCGTAATTCATCTTTAATCTTACATAAAGAAATTGGTTTGAAGGGTAGGAATATGACAGGAGGAAGCAATCGGAGTCAACCTCCGCTATCACCGTTTACTAATCAAGCCATAATTTATCTGTATTTGATATTTATGTTTGAAGGTTGAGTCAGTAAGCAAAGATCTGTTGGCCGAACAGAACAATACTCCACTTACTCATTGTATTGTGTGCGTAAGGGTATCTCCTCTTTGTGAAGTCCTTTTGATAGCAGCAGATATTATTTACAAGTCAGCAATGCATAGGAAATATCACGTATATAGTAAAGGTTGTGAGGCTTTAAAATCGCATCTATCTCCATACAATATCACTCACTTGGTAATAATTCATACAGTATGTAAATGAATAAGCTATCACTCAATTAGTATATAATGTAAAACAAAAGTTCGTTATTTTTCTATTCTATGAGGATAGAGGGAATGTTATACTTATTTCTAACGCTGTTGTATTTAGTGGTCATTCACCTGCGCCAACCAAGGGAAAGGGGGATCCTGCTTCTTCAGAAACTGAAAGCCGTTCCGAGACCTAACAAATGAATGATCATTAAATAAACGATTCCGCCTTATTAGCTCTAAAACCCTCCACCAATTTATTCTAAGATCAGGAAATCTCGTGCCGTTATCTAAAGGGAACATAATAATAAGATATAATGTGCAAAGTTAATAACTGGCATTGAAATTCAGGTAGCTGTAAATAAACATTATTATCATCCCTAATAACACTTCTCCAATCCATGATACAATCAGGAAATCTCGTACCATCATTAACTGAAAGTGACATGATATAAAATAATATGCAAGATTACTAATTATAGTAAAAGTCAGGTAGCTGTAAATAAACATCATTATAATTTTCTAATATCTCTCCACCAATACATGATACAATCAGGAAATCTCGTACCATCGTTAACTGAGAAAAACCCTGTATATATAAAAGTGAACCTTGATTTCAAAATTGTTCTTTAATTTCGATTAAACATACTAATTACATCAAACTAGATACCTTTAGTCCGTATTTTAGGTAAATTCCGACTAGAGATCAGTTATAATCGGCAAATTTGAGACTAGGTGCACCTGTTCCTAGTACGTTCAGATACTTGTTTAAAATATTTATTCCATCCAGTCCTCCTGGTAATTCAGGATATAAGCCATCCTAGTACCAAACCTCATCCAAATCGGTTCAGCCGTTTGAGTGTGGAGTTACGAATGATGATGATGATGAAAAGTTTACATGTGCCAATCCAGCATATAAGCTATCCTAGTATCTGTCTTCATCCAAATCAGTTCAGCCGTTTGAGCATAAAGGAGTAAGAACTGCGATGACGAAAAGTATTACATGTGCTAATCCAACAGATAAGCTATCCTAGTATCTGATTTCATCCAAATCAGCTCAGACGTTTGAGCGTAAAGGAGTAAGAACTGCGAGGATGATGAAAAGTATTATATGTGCTAATCCAGCATATAAGCTTTCCTAATACCTAATTTCATCCAAATCTGTTCAGCTGTTTGAGCGTAAAGGAGTAAAATAAAAATGGTGATGACGATGATGATGAAAATCATTCCATGTGCCAATCTAGTATATAGCTATCCCAGTACTTAATTTCATAGCAAATCAGGTTAGCCGTCCGAACGTAAAGGAGTAAAAAATATACCTACATACTTCCGCCTTTACAATGTTAAACAGTGTAATCACTCAATAATCACCAGTATTCTTCAATACACAAAACCCGCTAGTGGCGACCATCATCTGATAAAGAATAAAGAGTTCCCTAAAGTATTTATCTAGACTTCAACTTAATGCCCATTTTAAGGTTTAGAAATCACTCGAAGATTTCTATTTATCTAGTGTTTATATAGTCAATTTTCCATGAAATTTGCCGTTGAACATAAATGTCTTACTTAAACCGGTGAATTATTTTTATGGTTATTTTATGATATAACTAGCCGCCCCCACGTCTTCACCCGCGTGTGTCAAATTTCATCAGTTAAAAGAGTTCCCTAAAATATTTATCTAGACTTCAAAATAATGATCCATTTTAAAGGTTCAGAAATCACTCGAAGATTTCTATTTATCTAACGTTTGTATAGTTAATGGTCTATGAAATTTGCAGCTGGAAATAAAGGCCTTACTTAAACCGGTGTGTTAGTTTTTATGATATTACTAGCCGCACCCACGTCTTCACCCGCGTGTGTCAAATTTCATCAGTTAAAAGAGTTCCCTAAAATATTTATCTAGACTTCAAAATAATGATCCATTTTAAAGGTTCAGAAATCACTCGAAGATTTCTATTTATCTAACGTTTGTATAGTTAATGGTCTATGAAATTTGCAGCTGGAAATAAAGGGGTTTCATTCCAGGGCACAGCCACCCTAAATTCAAACCTCAACCAAATCCGTTCAGTTGTTTGATCATACATCTAGTCATGAAGTACATCGCGTACCATACCCAAACTAGGTACAAAGTACTTTACTAAAGAATGGAAGCAATATTCATATAAAAGGATTACCACTATTAGCGTGTTGCCTACCGTCCACGACTGACTGCACATGCGGCGAGCGGCGAGCGAAAGATCCGATTACGGGAAGTACTGTCTCGCTCACTCGATATACCTAGTTACCGCGCTACAATCTCACGATCTATGATTTCATGTGGACCAAGTTGGTAGGTACCTAAGACTAGGTGCCGCCCACCACCAAAGCACACGTGATCCCTGCACCTGTTCCAGTATCCTCCACTCGATGCTCGAACAAACATACAGACAGACAGACAAAATTTCCAAAGGTTATATTTCCGTTCAACAGCCATTCCAAGCACCACAGACCAATCCTTCCCAAACTACACTGTACAGAGACCCCCCGACACTCACGGCTCCATTATAAGTATTGATTAATATGATAGAATAATTATATCTCCGTGCGCACTGCTTACGTATTTTTTTTCCTATGTCGATCGTCCCTCGCATCGCTGCACAGAATAAATAATAGTACAAGATAGAACGTAGCCGATTATCTCTTTAAATGCTTTACGTTCACTACCACAATTATCGTATGTTCTCTGCTTGTTAGCTACTACCTTACCGCGTGCGCACGCGCAGTATGTGCGCAATGAGGCATGTTGGCGATATATCGTCACCGACTAGACAAAACATAACACAAAATTCTCTTTACGAGGGCTACGTCCCTCCAGCATGCCGGACGGAGCGGGCGCCGCACACCGAACATAAACACTACCCTAATTCATTAAAACAAACCCCAAGTAACCCTTCTCGAATCAGAAATAATTTTAGTATGCCTCTCATCCTGTTAGTGCACTATTTCGCTGAAACTCCAAGTATCTTCCAAGAGCGCCGCTCGGTGACTCTCCGGGCCCAGGCCGCCCCAATCACTTTAGGTACACTACGATTTTATTGAACTCCGGAGCCGATCGGCGCACGCACAACCACTCACTTATAGTGTTTCTTCTTGACTGGCCTCTCGACACGTCTTAATTTCTCAAGGTCTCGCAACGACTGCCTCGGACGCCCGGCCTCGCTTAACTGTTACGTACGTGTCTCGCGGAGACGCTCCGCACGCGACCTATCCTTGGAACGATTCCGCACTCTGCCTTGCATCGAGCGGAGTGAAAGGTCCCATTCCCGAGAGTACTCTCTCGCTCTCGGGGTTTTTTCCATGCGCATGATTCAATGGACTACGTTCGTTGTTCCCCCACCCCTGGGCTGCAATGCTATAACGCCGAGCCAAAACTTTCCACTCATAATACTAAATAATTTCAGTACCCACGAATTCTATGATTGGTATATCAATGCAATGTTCACGTTAAGGAAGGGGTTAAACACATCGATGACCGAATTATGGTTAGGTACAATATGAACACAAAGTTAAACACACAGTCGAATGAATTTCCTCTGAGTTGATTAAACAATGTTTTACCTTCTCGCTACCAGGAAATGAAATTATAAGTGAAGCTGATAACATACTTCAGTACACAGTACAAATTAACCTAGCTATGTAATAAGATTTTTGGTTTTATATGTACTAAAAAAAAAAAAAAAAACGTGTGGCAACTCGAATTTATATTACTCAGCCTAGGGTACGGTACGCCCCACGTTTTTTTTTTAGCTTTTAGTACATTAAAACCATTAAACTTCAATTATTTATTACTTATTTAATTATCATGTTTTCAGTTTTTTATTTAGTTATTTCTAAAGTGTACTGTGTTCTACTTGTCAAGCTCTTTCATTTGATATCCATACTGAGGGGATTGAAAAATAAAGTAATCTGCCATTTTGTGGTGGCGGCCATCTTTGATTTGTATTTTTTATGATGTAATGTATTTTACTAGTTAAGCCCTTTCTTTTGATACCCATAAAGAAGGGTTTGAAAAATATATGTATTCCGCAATTTTGTGGCAGCGGCCATCTTGGTTTTACAATGATACTAAATATACATAATTTTATTGTTATCAGAACCAAAGGCGTGTACCAAATTTCTGATCAATCGGTCAACAGGAAGGGGGTAAAATTTCAATTACTAGATTTGATCCAAACAAATCCATACCAATATAACCATAAGTGAAACGTTGTCTGTTTGTTTGCGGAGCTTTCACGCGATAACGGTTGCACGGATTTTGATGAATGGAGATAGCTTATACCCTAGAATAAAACATAAAATACTTTTTATCCCGGAAATAACAAGTCTGTCCAAAAACATTAAGAGCATTGTTGCTATACCTACTGTAGCGTTGTTTGTGTTTTTGTTATCTATGGTTCCGATCTTCGTCAAGAGTTACAATTGCAATCGATTGCAATTGGATCGCGTGGTCGACCCTGTCTTCGAGATGGACCCCCGGCGATGGTGAAAACCCCAGTTCCGGTGGCCGAGGCAACAAGACACCTCAAGTGGCGCCACCTACAGGCTCACAGTTTTGGGCGGGCGTTCGCGTTGGAGCCACGGGTTGGCAGCCTTGAGTACGCAAAATCATTTTGAGTATCGCAAAATCTTGCGCGTCACTGCACTGCGCTCGTCTCCCTGAGACATTGGTTGGTCTCATTGCCCAGTAATTTCGCTGGAAACATTGCCCTTCAAACCGAAACACAGAAATGTTTACACACTACTGCTTGGCGGTCGAATATCTGACAAAGGTGTGGTACTTCCCCAGCCGGCCTCTTGCGTAAGAGGCCTACAAAATATATAATATAATATAATACTCGTATCACTGTTATAATATTACTTTGTAGCTCTATCAATCTATCTAATTGATACCTATAAAACAGTAAGGTGACGTACTGACTGACTGACAGACAGACAACGCACAGCACAAACCGGTGGAGCTAGAGATTTGTAATTTGGAGGGAATATTCCTTTAGAAACGTGGAGGAGCACTAAGAGGGTGTGGAGAGCGGTAAATGTAAAGCTGCGGGGTGCAGCTAGGGGTCCCCAGTCGTATATAAAATCGTCGTATCGAAAACGATTCAAAAAACATTAATTACACGTCTCTACAAGTTTTCAAATCTTACAAAAATGGTCAACTGCGTGTCGGACACTCACAGACTAAGGCTTCCGTAGCCAAAATCCTAAGCTACCCAACTGTGAAAATCACATTGCAATCGGTTTAGTACTTTTTAAGTTATACTCCAACAAAGCTGTTTTTTCGATTGCATTATGTCTCTCACTATGGTTTTTTTTTCAGAGTTGACGAGGGCGTAAAATTCATTATTTTGAAACCCTAAGTAGCCGTGATAATTTTCTTAGTAAAATCGTATTATGCACTAGTGCACTAGATTTAATAGTACATTACTGCCGCGGTCTGTAATGACTGCGTTGCTGGCAGCGATGATGATGGTCGAGAGCGTAGCTAAGTTAAGTTCAAGGCCATCACAGCGCGGTCAGCATTGCAGCCCTTGATGGCCAAGCTGGAATGAATGAATGCTGAAATGACCGATAACAATGCAATAATTCGAAAAAAAAAAACTATAAAGTAGAAAATAAATAATAGTTTAAAAAAACTAAAAAACACGCTTTATATAGAAAAGCAAATTAAAAAATAGAAAATAAATTTTAATAGTGTAAATAAGAAAAAAATGTTTTATTTCAAAAAAATCGTGGGGTGCATGGGTCAATAGTTATAAATATTTAATTGACAGACATGAGAAGAAGGATTATCATTTCGATAATATCTTAAAAAGCACCCCACGCTTTTTTTTATATAAAACATTTTCTTCTTATTTACACTATTAAAATTTATTTTCTATTTTTTAGTTTGGTTTTCTATATAAAGCGTGTTTTTTTAGTTTTTTTAAACTATTATTTATTTTCTACTTCATAGTTTTTTTCTTCGAATTATTGCATTGTCATCGGTCTTTGACAGGTGTGCAAAATTTGAATGAAATCTGACCGTTTAAAGTGGGTCAAAATAGCGTCCAAAGGAGTCGGTTACAAACATACAAACACACAAGTGAAGCTAATATAAAGCGTATAAAAACTGCCAAAGGAACCTCATTACAATTTTAAAATACCATAACCAATTAGACCCCAGACGACGCGAGGTGAATACATTTCTTCAGTTTTCATGTTGGAGCCACCCAAACAATTTTGTTTTTCGATCTTTTTTTTATATTCCCGCCCGTGACTTCGTCCGCGCAGTCTACTGTTTATCGCGAAAAAAAGCATCCTAACTTCTTCTAGGATATTAAAAACCAAAGCAGAAGTAGGTATAGCACCAACGCTCTGGATGTAGTTTGACAGACTTGTTATTTCGTTTCCATGGCAACCGTTCCTTACAGAATATAATCAACATTTTCCAGTTTTCCCGTGGAAACTTATAATTTTCCGGGATAAAACTTATCATATGTTTTATTCCAGGGTATAAGCTATCTCCATTCTAAATTTCATCAAAATCCGTCCAGCTGTTATCGCGTGAAAGCTCCCCAAACAAACAAACATGTCTGTTTCGTTTCACTTTTATATAGGTACTAGCTGTACCCACGGCTTCGCACGCGTTGTGATTTATTTAAATAAATAAATAAATAAATGTTAAAAGTACTATATGTACTATTCCAAGGCCTAAAATAACAATATACTAACTTTTGATCAACATTCCTTCAGCCGTCAAAAACTTTTTATCGATTGCTCGGCTTCTACTCATCGGTTTGAGATACCAAGTACACCAGTTTTTAAATCAAGCCCCTAGCTATCCAATAGTGAAATCGCAAATGGTCCAGTAGTTTTTGATGCGCGAACAAACAGACAAACAGATAAACAGACAGACACGAATTTTATAAATGTTTTATTCTTGTTCAGTAGTTTATTTTAAGTACCATGTGACGAGGTCCAAACCTCTTTCATAATAATACTCTTTTGATATCTTAATTCTTTCATAATCCATTTCTTTTCATTTTGATAGTTCATTATTCATTCTATATTCAAATAACCTGTCATTCTAAATTGTCTTTGGGATATTGATTTTTAGCAGAACTGCAATTTTACAAAATAATATGTTATAAAATATCTACATAAGTTTATTACAAATATATATGAGTCTTTTAAATAAATATATATATATATATATATATATATACATCACAATACCTACGTAAGTAGTTTTAATCCGTATCGTCGAAGTACAAAAAGTCTGTGATCATCTCCTCCTGTTCCTGTGCTTCCAATAGTTTTGTTCCTGACCCTTTTATGTTGTCCACTGAGGCTTGGTCCCGGGGCTGGTGGAGCAAGCCCAAACCCTGGGACCGCCTCGTGACAACCATAGACAATTTTTTTTTCAATCATCCCCTTGTTTTTTTTAAATTATAAGGATTGTTTTTTTTTATTCTAAGTATAGATAGATTGGTATGGATGTAGTGATTATAAATATCTATACATGTGCTACATTTATATTTAGTAACGTAATCGATCCATACAAATATATAAAAGTGAAACGTTGACTGTTTGTTTGTTTATCCTTCCAAGATTCTCTTTCCTGAGCCCCCTCGTGTCGTCGCCACGCTTGGTAGGCGTTTAGGTCATCTCGCCACCTCGCGATGGCGTCGTCCATCTTCAGGCGTCCACTGTGTCATGACCTTTGCCCACCGGTTGGGATGCACACGGCTAAGGTGAACCGCCCAATCCCATTTGAGATTGGCAGCCTTGTAGCCTACGTCAACAATGTCTGTCCTGGAGCGTAGCATAGTGTTCCGAACACTGACACATCTTTTCACACCCAGAACGCTACGCTCCATCGCTCTCTGGCAAGCCCCGAGTCTAGACTTTTGTGATTCGGTCAGAGACCAGGTCTGAGCACCGTAGGTTAGGATAGGCAAGATACACATGTCGATGAGTATGCGCTTCAGTGAAAGAGGAAGGTTGCCCTTAATTGAAAGTGGAAGGTTGCCCTTCATTAGTGACTACATGGACCAGTAGCTCCTCCAAGCGTTTTCGATGCGGCGATCAATTTATTTATCTTGCTGGTTGCTGAAATAAACTAAAAGCTTAAAAGAATAAAACATGAGATACTTTTTATCCCGAAAAATTTTAAGTTTCCGTGGGAAAACTGAAAAATGTTGATTACTCACTATAAGGAACGGTTGCCATCACAGAATGGTATGTGGTTGTCATGGAAACGAAATAACAAGTCTGTCAAAAAACATCAAGTGCAGTGCATGCATACCTACTTTTGCATTGGTTTCTTATATCCTAGATGAACATAGGATGCTTTTTTCGCGATAAACAGTAGTCCACGCGGACGAAGTCGCGGGCGGGAAGTAGTAGTAGTAGTTAGTAAAATGGCTGTGACATACTGACGGACAGACGGGTGGACAGACGGACAGACGGACATACGGATAGACGGACGGACAGACAGACATGACGAAACCATAAGGTTTCCTTAACCCTAAAAATAGGCCTAAATTAAACTAATCTCAGCACGAGAAAAAATACCTGAAGGGACTGTTTTTTCACGAAACTAAGAAATTACCAATTTTTTGAGCCTTGTTGTTGCTCCCGACGTTACCCCCTGAACAAAAGGCCACAGGAAGAATGCTCGCCGCGATTATCTGGCTTAGATAAAAAGCAATTAGGGCTTCAAGGCTGTTTATGTGGTGCCTTACGGAATAATGAAATGTTGTTCTCTTTAGGAACATTGCTTGCTTGATATTATGATAGATTTTTAGACGGAGTTCTTTATTCAACAAGTTCACGTTCCATGTTTCTGAGATTAATAAAATTGTTTAAAATAAGCGCAATAAAAAAAACTTTTTTTCATTTTCATTTTTTTTTATTGCTTTGTCATCGGTTTGTGAGCTACCCTGAACGTTTCAGCCGGATAGCTAATCGGGAAGTGCTCGAAATTTTAATAGCAAAATTCCAGGACAAAATACATGGATATCACACTAATATTATAAATGCGAAAGTTTGTATGTTTGTGTGTGTGTGTTTGTTGCTCCTTCACGCTCGAATGGTATGATAATGGGGAGGTATACTCACTTTAAATAACTTTATTTCTCAATGTAATATCTCCAACTTCTTAAGTCTTTCTGCTCTCCTGGTACTTTGAATTTTTTTTTTTAATATAATCACTCCATTTAATTTTCATGGGGAGGTATAGACACTTTTAATTTAATATCTTTATATTATATAATATATACATTGACGATACATCGATACATATATACATACAAGTGAATTTAAATAAAAGCTTTTATCTACACTCATATCGTAAAATCCAGATTATGAACTCAAAAATGATGGCATAATGATATACATTACACACGGCATGTCTCTAATAAGTTTTTTAAATTATAACACTGTTTTTTGAACTAAACAGTGTTATAATATACATTTTTTCCCATTAAAGCACCGCGTTGGCCGCGTTGGCTCCGCGCAACGAGAGTTTTCGCCATTTATTATCTATGGCGGTGCGTGTTAGACCGTATGCGCGCCAATTCGCTATGGAATTCACTAAATCTTAGCCGCTTTAGGTCTACCTTTAAATCAAAGCGCTACCAGTATATTATACCGGTAGTGTAACCTTATACCTAAACCGTTTACAAGCCCTGCATACATTACACACGGCACGTCACTAATAAAAAAAAAACAATTTAACGTAGTATTGAGAAAAGGAGGGTGAGTATCGTTTTTTCCAAACAAAAGGGCCAATTTAGCTGCGGTTTTTTATGTTTCAAAGCTGATGTGATCGAGATGCTTCTTAGCTATTATGGAGGGGGGGAATTGAGAAAAGGGGGGGTGAGAATCGTATTTTACAAACGAATGGACCAATTTAGCTGCGGTTTTTCATGTTCCAAAGCTGATGTGATCGAGATGCTTCTTAGCTATAATGGGGGGTGGGAAGTCGGACTTATATAATTTATTATTAGGTATTTTGTGTTATAATACTATTTTTGAACTAAACTAAGTTATAATATTTTTTTTACACTTATAAGCACTATTTGGCTCCGTACTACGAGAATTTTGACCATTTATTCTCTATGACGGCGCGAGAAAGACCATAGTCACACGAATTTGCTGTGGACTGCATTTTGGCGCCATAATTTACTTTGCATTAGTATCTAACTAATTTAATGTGTTTTTCTTGATAAAGAGTTTTATCTTGATTAAAAATGTCCGAAAAATGCAGTGTTGGTGAGGAGAATTTGTCTCCACCTGACATCACGGAAACAGCAACGAATATGAAGAACGAACTTTTAGCAGAAAAATCAAGAAAATGTTACGACATATTTTTTTGTTCATTAAATGTAAGTTTCTATTGCATCAGCCCTGCGAGCAGAAATTCGGTAGCATGGATCTTCTAGCTTCACTAAAATTTTATCGATTCGGTAACATTCGTCAAATTTGACATTGAAATTCGGTAAATTCGGTAAGTTTATCGTTCGATAAGATCCATGCTTGCAGGGCTGTGTAGATAAAGTAGTGTATGAAACGGAACATAACTAGTTATTACACTCGAGTGATACTATTTTAAACGAACTTTTTTTAAACTCACTCTCGTGTAAAAACTCGTGTTGCAACCGTTTCTTAAACTACTATTAAAATTAATTAAAATTAAACATAGCTGCACATCTTATTGAAAACTAGTGACTCGCCCCGGCTTCGCACGGGTAGCGCTCACACCGCGGCATTTTACTTCCTTTAAGCATTTTTATACCCGTCGTACCTTCTAAAAGAAATACGCCAGTAAAAAATTCAAAATCTTTGGCGGCAACTATCGTGGTATTTTTTGACAATAGACAACTGCATCACTCACGTACTTGACATACCTACTTGTTATTATTTCGTTTCCATGACAACGCGTCATTCCGTTCTTTATTTTTGACTAGCTGTTGCCCGCGACTTCGCACTCGCGGTCATTTCTGTAGGTTAAAAGTACTCTTTGTGCTATTCCAGGACCTAAAATACCATTATACCAAGATTTGATCAAAATTCCTTCAGCCGTCAAAATTATTTTTATCGATTGCTCGGCTTCTACTCATCGGATTGAGATATAAAGTACCACAGTTTTTAAGTCAAAACATAAGCTATCCAACAGTGAACCGCATCGCAATCGGTCCAATAGTTTTTACGTGATGCGCGAACAAACATACAGACAGACTCGAATTTTTAAAATGTTATATTCTTGTTCAGTAGCTTATTTGAATAATAATAATAATAATAATATATTTGGGACATTTCCACACCAATTATCTAGCCCCAAACTAGGATACCCTGTGCTATGGGCACTAGATATTTTATGTACCTTAGACCATTTCTTTTTTAATTATCTTCTTTAATTAACTTTTTCGTTCCTATTGCTTTATTATAAGTATAGATAAGTACCTTGGTTTACGTTATTGCAATTTTAGTAGGATCTCTAACTTTTGAAAAATAAACTTGCTGATAATTTAGCTTTCTACAGGTGAAAGAATTTTTAAAATTGGTTCAGTATTTTTTGAGTTTATCCATAACAAACATACAAAAATACAAAAAAAAACCTAATCTTTGCTCATTATAATATTAGTGTAGATAAATTCAAATAATTGCAGTAATTAAGTATTATGTAATTTTATTTATGTACTTAATTACAAAGGAAAAGAAACAAAATAAACATCCCCAGACATTTAAGATTTCATATGTAATAATTTTCTAAACGAAAAATTTCATGAACTAGGTTCGAACCCGCATCATTCCGTGCCTCTGCGCGGCACATGCCTTTACCAAGTTCGGCTACCGTCACAGGTACTCCATGCTTCAAATGTTTCACTTCGTTTGTAAGCCTGTCTTATGGGGACGGTAACGCCATCTATTGGTAGTATTCTGAACTGACCTTCCTTCTCCCCCGGACCCCTGCACTGTGCAGACGTTTTTAACTAGAATTATTTTTTGACGTTTTATTTCATTTTAAATTCAAAATTTATATTTCTAAAATCATTTGCATAAAATAGGAGTGCATAAACAACCAGAAGATCGAAGCGAACGGTCATTCACGGTCGGTGAGTGGGCCTACTATGACACATACATACTACCCTGGTGCTCGCTGCTGACTGGCAACTGCAAGTACGCACACTCGCGCGCGGCTACCTGCACCCTGCACACCACCACGGATGCTCTGTGACCACCACGCAGCGCACGCACACGCGCAATACTCCGCCTATAGATAAGCGTAGTCGTATCTGCATAGCTGCTTTGAGACATAGTTGCCTGGTGCTTTCGTTATCGCTTGCACTAGCCTAGTCGTTGACGAGTCTCTACGCATAAAATGTCGCTCAGACGTACACCACCGAAGGGTGCGCAGGGCTTGTTGTCGCCCGCGCCTGCCCCGCTAGCGCATTGCTCCTCAGATCCGAGTATAATCGTCCCCCCTAAAACCCCTACTTCGTAAGATTAAACATGACAAATGTTGTATTGGTAAGACTGAGCTAGTTGAGATGCTGACTTCACTTGAACAGAAGCAAGAAAAAAGGTTCACTGCGATAATGAAGACTATGCAGGAAGGCATACGCTTACATACCGAACAGAATGATGAAATTCGTAAATCGATGGAGTTTCTGAGTCAGAAATATGACATGCAATATCTAAAATTAACAAGCTGGAAGAGGAAAATGTCTCGGATAAAAAGTATATTCGCACATTAGAGGCTAAACTGGAGCAGTTAGACCGCAACCTGCGTAGCTCCAGCGTCGAGATACGAAATATTCCTAAGAAAAATGGTGAAACGAAGGATGATCTGCTGAACCTGGTCACAAAAGTAGGAGATGCACTCAGTTTGCCAATAAAATCGGTAGATATACGCGATGTATACCGTATTAATACGAGAAACGAAAACAATAAACCGATTGTGGCTGAACCGTCCAGCGTGATTCTAAGAGACAAAGTCGTCGGCTCCGCCAGGACGTTCAACAAGCGAAACGCTACCCTAAGACTGAGCACCACACATTTACAATTAGACGGCCCACGTCAGCAGGTTTATATAGCTGAAAGCCTCACCATCCAAGCAAAAAAACTGTTTTTCCTAGCTAGAGAATTTGCAAAAAATAATGGGTACAGATTCTGCTGGGCGTCACGGGGAAAAGTATACATACGGAAGTCTGAAGGTTCATCCTTAATTAAAGTGAATGATATCAATGACCTGGACAATTTAAAAAAGCAATGACTGCTTTATTTCTGGTCTGCGCTGTCTTTAGTTCGTAGTTTGTTCTTGTTTTCTAAGTTTACCACTTTTTTAAAGAATTGTAATTTATTTTCGAACTTTAACATTTGTTCTAAAAATTATAACAACTTGCGAGATAATCAAGCACACTTACTAACGCATACTTCTCAATACCTTATCATTACATACACGAAATATTTACAAACCTATATTATTAAACGACTCCTCAATTTAAAATTACTAAACAGAGTTTATCACGATATCAGAATGCCGTTTTTGCTCACATCACTCCATTTTGTACTTTTACTTTCTAACAAACTACTACATTCCAAACTGCTCCATGTTTTACTTCACAGTTTTTTTGATGTAGCAATCTCATTGTTCTGTCTTCCTACTCTAACTTACTCAATACACCTTAATTTAATTGGCATGATTTATGTTAATCGATACAATCACATAGCACTCTATTACCCTAAATTTAAAATTTGGTCCAATTAATGATTTTGTACTGTCAGAAGTAGACAGTACAGGAAACGCAGAATGTTTATTAGTTAGTGATCCCGAAAAATGTTCACAAATCTTAAACTATGGTATGCATTCAAATGACAGTTCTCTTTGCATAATTTCCGTATATATTCGTAGCATAAACCGTAATCTAGACCTTTTCCTCGCTTTTATATCTACCATTAATGTTAAAATTGGTATTTTGGTTCTGACAGAATGTTGGACGAGCAAACATATCCCACCTCCTTTTATTGAACATTACAATATGTCATATACATTAAATAACCTAAACCAAAATGATGGTGTAGTGGCTTATGTTCGTGAAGAAATAAACGCAACATTTTTGGAACCCTGTTTTGTAGATGGTAACTGTCTTTTAATTACAATAGGCCATCTATTTTCAGTTATATGTTCATATAGACCACCATGTTTCCGAAATCCAACAAACTATCTGAACTCTCTAGAAACAGTCCTGCAAGGTATCTCAGCCCCTAATATAGTTTTAACAGGTGACATAAACATTGATATTTTACCTAACAACCTTACTACCTATGCACATAGTTACCTAAACCTAATGGCCGTGTATGGCCTGAGACAAGGAGTCAATAAACCCACTAGGGTCAATTCTTGCATTGATCATTTTATGGTTAAAAGTTGCCATGATTGGAAAACAATTGTATTTGAGCAACTTTTGACTGATCATTCACCAATTATGCTTCTAATGAAAAAGACTAGTATTTCTAAAAATTCCATCACATATAATAAAATTAAAATTAATTACGCAGGACTTCAACAACAACTTGGTGAAGGGAAATGGTCTGATTTATACCAATTAACCGATGTGAACATTGCTATGGAACTTTTTACCACGCGTCTATTATCATATATTAATAGTAACACACAAATAGTTAGACTGACGAAGAGAAATACGCCCATTAAGCCATGGATTACAGCAGGTGTTGTAAGATCAATTAGGAAACGTGATAGACTGCATAAAAAAAAAAAAATGGAACCTGATGATGAAATTGTAAAAAAACGGTATTTGGACTACAGAAACACTTGTAATAAAATAGTAAAATCACTAAAGAAACAATATTATCAATTGCAGTTAGAAAAACATAGAGGTAATGTTAAGGAAACGTGGAAAATAATAAAAGACGTTTGAAACTTTAAAAAAAGTAAAGACCAGTCATGTGAGCTTTTGAGTATCAAAACAAACCCTAATGAGTCACTTAATGAAGTTAACAATTTTTTTACTACGGTTGGTCAAAACTTGGCTGATGTAATCCTCATTAAGATGAATGTTGATGAACAGTATCTAGCCCTTAAATCTAGTCATGTGGATAAGCCTCTGAATTCTATGTCTTTGTTTATGACGGACGTAGTTGAAGTAAGAGCTATTATTAACGGATTGCAAACTAACAGTGCACCTGGGTGGGACAAAATAACCACTTCTACTCTGAAACAACTCATTCCGTGTATTGTTTACCCAATTTCATACATTTGCAACCTTAGTTTTGAAACTGGCACTTTTCCAAGCATTTGCAAAAAAGCAACAGTCTGCCCGATATACAAAACTGGTGACAAAATTAATCCCTCAAATTATCACCCAATCTCCATCCTTTCTACACTTTCTAAAATATTTGAAAAGCTTGTCAATAAACGTTTAATGAAATTCCTTGAAAAAAATAAAATTCTGTGTGACAATCAATATGGTTTTAGGTAGAAAAAATCAACAGAAGACGCGGTCTTAAAGCTTACCACACTTATAACTAACTACCTAGATAATGGCGAACGATGTGTAGGAGTATTCCTAGACCTTCAAAAAGCCTTTGATACTGTGTCAGTTCCAATTCTTTTAACCAGAATTGAGAATGCAGGAATCAGAGGGGTGGCCTTGAAATGGCTTGCGGGTTACCTTACCGATCGACAACAGAGTGTTAAAGTTAATGAATATGAAAGTGACGTTGGATTCAGCAAATTTGGCGTCCCGCAAGGAAGTACGCTTGGTCCATCTTTATTTCTTATTTATATTAACGAACTCTGTAAAAAAACTCTTCCAGGAATGGAACTTTTGATGTTTGCTGATGACACAGTCCTTCTTTTTCATGAAAAGTCTTGCCAGGCGGTTGCTGCTTTGGCTGAGTCTGGTCTTTCTAAAGTTACTTCTTGGCTTGAAGACAGTCTTCTGTCTCTAAATACTACCAAGACAAAATATTTATGCTTTAGCAAGGCAGCTTCGGCCGTTCCAGCCACAGATTTTTCCCTAACCATTCATACATTCCCCTGTAATCGTCTTATCAATCACTCAAATGTGAACTGTTGCTGTGACAAGTTGGCTCGAGTTGATAGTATTAAGTACTTGGGTCTAATGGTGGATTCGAAACTTACTTGGAGCTTACACACGACAACACTTGCATCAAGGGTGAGAAAAATAATCTATATCTTTAAAAACCTTCGAGCAGTTGCTAATCATACATTATTAATACAAACCTATAATGCACTATGCGAATGCATTATTAACTATTGTATTTGCATTTGGGGCAACGCTGCTAAAACTCATCTCATCGTTGTGGAAAGAGCACAAAGGGCTGTGCTTAAAGTTCTTATGTACTTACCTTACAGACACCCTACTACTGAAGTTTATGATAGAGCACAGGTGCTCTCTGTAAGAAAACTTTTTATTTACCAAACTATAAGACGGTACCACAGAAGTGTAGTGCCCCACTTACCTATTACAAATAAACGAGTTGATCGATGTCCTGTTCCGCGTGCTCGTAGTAAGTTTGCTCATAAACACTTTGATGTTGTAGCTCCTCATCTTTATAATAAACTAGATGGGGAGTGTAAAATTAGGAAATACTCAAATAAAAGTCTTAAAAAAGTAATACTCACATGGCTCAGCAGACTTGATTATGAGAACGTTGAATGTTTGCTATCTAATTTTTAGAAAAAAATCTAGAACACGCACCCAATCCATTTTTTTTTTATCCTTTCACGTGCGTGCACACAGACACACGCACACACCCTCACACACAAAAACACCCTGACACACACACACACACACACACACACACACACACACACACACACACACACACACACACACACACACACACACACACACACACACACACACACCCTCATATGTACACATTAATATTAACAGCTTGCATATCTACTTGCAACCGTGTTATAAAAATAGTTATTTCAAAATTATTAATTATTTTTTTTTAGTTTATATCCTTTTAATTTTAGTTGTGCTATTAATTTATCTGTTCAATATTTTGACTGACATTAGCTGCACATTAATATGGGAGAAGAATCTGGTTCCTGAGACACAGTTTTTAACTAGTTCGGGGACCAGAAGCTTCATAGGTTACACTGTATATTTCTTTGTGTCAATAAAAAATTATGAATGAATTATGAATGAATGAACCCTCCCCCCACCCCCTCTCCCCCGTCCGTGATTCAAAAGAAAATTATTACATAAGTTCTCGCTAAGCAGACGTCTATGCTAAAAATCATATAAACATTTAAGAGATGGGACTAATACGGCATAATATTGATTCAATATTGATTGTCCATTAGTTACTTTTACCTTCACGTGGTCTCCACTCAAAAACTCGCCTCCATTTCGGTTTTCGGTTGTTAGAAAAATAATTGCCAGCCCTTTGCTGCTTCAACTTGCTGAGCTTGGCAACTTTCGTTCCCTGCCGGATCTCCTCGTTTTGGATTCAATGCTTTGGAGAAAAACCACGAGCAAAGCTCATTCCATAGCTATTTGAGCTACTTTGAATTTATGGTTCTGTCTCACAGTCAGTGTCCAAGTTTCGACTTGTTAAGTCATTACGGATAGGACGTATTGATTGAAGTTTTTATTCACAACCCATCTATCATATTAACCTGCTCAAATTCGTACCTACCACCAGAACTTCCGACGGATCAATACAATACAATCGGATTAAAATCTATCCGCAAACAATCGCATCTAAATTCGGATGAATCGAGCGAGATGTTCGATTGATCCTCGAGAACGGACGGCCGCGCATCGAATAGTAATGTGCCTTCATGAATAGAGTCGTGATTTGGTTCTTTCAGTTCTTTGTTACTAAAAATTGAGCTTCTTAGGTGGTGGAAGGAGTATGTTATTGTAACATAGTAATAGGTATAGTATTTTAATGTTTGATGTCCGCTGTGATCGCAATGTTCTGATTCTTATTGGGCATGGGAATTGAAGTTTGAGAAATCGATAATTGAACTTATTTATCTCTTGAATTATACATAAGAAAAGAACCAAATTGCAAAATAAAATGAGATGGCGGGCACGGTGATATTGCACCAGACCGCCATCGTATTATTTAAACAGGGTGTTAAACAGAAGACTGCCTTGAATTTGTATTGGATTGACCACCGAGACGTCACCATTTTTCGATATTCCACAGTCCAAAATTACCTACTTATTTCAAACCGGATAAACCAACACAACGCAACACGCAACACAGACTGGCAAAGAATATTTAATACCGGAAAGCTTTTCCATCAGCCGTTAATGCATATTATATAGGTGGAAACAGAAGGAATTAAAGCAATTGGATAAAGTAGGTACTGCGCCCGATCCAATCTACTGGTACGATCTCGGAACGCATATCAATTTTACTATCCCCTGTATTCGAGTTGAAGCAGTGGCGTTTTGGGCAGATCCGAGTGCAATTTTTGTCACTAATGATCCTACCCAAACCGAACGAAAAACAACCGTATAGGGTTGTTTTTCGGATAAAAATTGCTTTTCTGATGTCAAATTTAAAGTCATATTCAAGACGAACGGTGATCGAAACAAATTTAGCGTTTTAAATTGTTATTTTTAATCATTGGTTCAACATGAACGACTTTATCAATCGCTCCCGTGAGCTTGATTGGCCTGAGACTTTCCACTTAAATTGGGATTAACTCCGCGGTAATAGGTAACCTGTTTGGTCCTGTCATGATGCGTTACTACTTAGGTAGTACTATTATTTATTCTGTGTACTTACTAGACTTCTTTTCGTGAGATGGGGATTATACTCCTGCAGCAATTTAGGTAAATTGACTGCTTTCAATACGTTTTTATTAGACGCTTCACATTTAACACTATAAAGTGTTAACAGATGTTGCAATTAGATTTCACCCACTTCGTGACATGTATAAGCGTCGTATTGACTTCAAATGTAACAGCTCGTACGTATCATCTTCTTAATCAGTCTATATTCAGCCACTGCTGGACGTACGACTCTTCCAACTACCCGTGCGTGTTGCAAATGGCAAGAGATCATGAGGCCTCAGCCCAAAACGTTGGTCCGACCAGATCCATACCTCTATCGAAAGCTCTGTTTAAGATGTAGCCGAGAACAGAGGAAGATGATCTTGAGGAGAATGATGAGGGAAAGCGGAGGTCACGACCCTCTAGCATGAGGAACACAAGGAGGAAGACTCGTTCTAAGCTAGGGCGGGTCGCTGTAGTGCCTATTGTTAGGCCAAGGTTCGAACCTGGGACCGCCTGGTTGTAAAGTGCGGAAGTAACTATCTTTCGGCGACTCGGCTTTGCATCCCATAAAATGTAAAATTAACATCCTATAAAGCGTAGACTGCAAACCCTGTTAAAGTATATAAGCCCAGGCTGATAGGTGTCGGCAATAGCGCTCACGTCCGGCGGTGATGTCACATCGCATTACCTCCCGGAGTTTATGTGGGTAGGATTATATTCCGAAACAGCAGGGGACGCACTGAGCGAAGTTCTAAGGTCACATAAATTTGTTTAGTTGTTTGTTTATGGTATAAAGTGCCACTGACCAACCTGTTAAGGATATTTAATGTGACGGGAAATCGCGAGGGGTCTCACGATAACTTTAAATACAATACACATCTCATTCGTCGAGTCTCATTGCGGGACTTTTAGTGAATTGCAACCAAGCTCGTTTCCAAAAATAAAAGGCATTTCAGATATACAAGCTTTATTACCCGTCTACTTCGAAGCAAGGGAAGGGTAATGAGTTAAACAGTCTATGTATGTATGTGGATGTTCCACCATAGCGTTGCCTATATTGGTCCGATTTTGACAAGCGAGGTATCAATCGATTTTTCTTTAGGTTATAGAGCAAATTTCAAGTGTCATAGGCAATTTTTACACAACCGTATTCGGGATTTAGTTTTTGAACTTACTATGTATTTTTTTGACGTGAATGCTTCTGTAAATTAGGTGCCATGGTACGAGTACATACGAAAGCTTGAGTGTTACTAAAACATGGCGGAAGCTGCGCGGTGGCGGCGCATTTGGTAGCATAGAGATAAACAGTTAGTGTCATTCGATAAATCGGTTTATGGTCTCAGATGTAATTTGCTAGAATTGCGCTACATTACACGCCTGAGCCGGGGGAGAAGATGACCTAAATAATGTTTTTGGCTCCGCCTCATGCGCTCTCGCTCATCGTGGTCATGTGGTAATAATTTAGCCGATACCTTATAATATAAAATACTAGCGGCCGGCCCTGTTTCGCACGGATGAAATTTAGAAAAAAAAGAGGTGAAAAATGTAGTTCTCGCACATTCAACTTTCACTCCGCTTCGGGAGACGGACGGCGGCTCGTATCGCTTGCCGCCTCCCCCTCACTACGTTCAGGTCTCGTAAGCTCGTACGATCCATATCCATAATAATAAAAATCTCCGAAACGGCTGGACCGATTCTGACGGGACTTTCACTGGCAGGTAGCTGATGTTATAATAAGAAGTAACTTAGGCTACTTTTATTATTGAAAAGAAATAGGGTTCAGCGCGAAAAAAAACACATGAATTTTGAAATCGCGGGCAAAACCGCGGGTACAGTATATATATATATATAAAACTACTGTAAAAAATAATCTAACTCATGATGAAAACCTCATTAAATCAGTTGCGTAGTTTAAAACATTAAGCGTTACAGACAGACGGCGGAAAGCGACTTTGTTTTATACTATGTACTGATATTAATAATAATAATAATATTATTGATTTTAATAATAATTGATAACAGCAAACTAATATGATTCAATGATCATAGGAAAACGTATTCACGGACTGCGGTTATAGTACAAATTACTACCTACTCAGTATTTTTGATAGACTTTACCCGGACTTACGGTCTGTGACACGTGAACATGTGCGCTTTTATAGAAAAGCTTTCATTTTACTCATGTAAAATGTTACAGAGACTGGCAAAAACATCTTAAGCAGAAACTGGCGTAGTGGGGGAAAGCACTCACTCGCGTGGTCAAAGGTCCCTCGAGCTACCTTGTGCATATTATTTTTTTCTCAATACTTGGACCCGTTCAGTGACTTTTGTCGCTGTCTGCACCTAACCGAGGCACTCCACTGCCCTGCCACTTAGCGCCGAAATAATTCACTTGTTTTCCATCTATTTCGGACGGGCGATTTAATTATTCGCTGTTTGCTTTTAGAACGGATATTTCTGTGGTTTCTACCTTACAATGTATTATTATGGAACAGTTTTGTACAATTATTTTTGATTTATGCATAACGTTCTGAAAAGTTTCCCAAAGTGGAAATGTGATGTTTTGTTCGCCACCTTCTCAAATGACAAATAACACAAGCAGCAACATTATCAGCTTATTCTTAGCTTACTAAAAGTATAAGAACAATTCCACATAAAGTTTCCTTTATTTTTGGTGAATACATTTCATTTACTTTAAGCAATGAGCTTACCCTCTGAGACTTACAAGACTTTCAGCGTGTTGATTTTTCCATTCTATTGTAAGTTGTATATTCTACTTGGAATATTTGTAAGTTTCATTTCATTTACTTTAAGCAATGAGCTTACCCTCTGAGACTTACAAAACGAAGTCTGAAATAGTGTTGAAGCCAATTTTCAGCGTGTTGAATTTTCCATTCTATTGTAAGTTGTATATTCTACTTGGAATACTTGTAAGTTTCATTTCATTTACTTTAAGCAATGATCTTACCCTCTGAGACTTACAAAACGAAGTCTGAAATAGTGTTGAAGACAATTTTCAGCGTGTTGAATTTTCCATTCTATTGTAAGTTGTATATTCTACTTGGAATACTTGTAAGTTTCATTTCATTTACTTTAAGCAATGAGCTTACCCTCTGAGACTTACAAAACGAAGTCTGAAATAGTGTTGAAGCCAATTTTCAGCGTGTTGAATTTTCCATTCTATTGTAAGTTGTATATTCTACTTGGAATACTTGTAAGTTTCATTTCATTTACTTTAAGCAATGAGCTTACCCTCTGAGACTTACAAAACGAAGTCTGAAATAGTGTTGAAGCCAATTTTCAGCGTGTTGAATTTTCCATTCTATTGTAAGTTGTATATTCTACTTGGAATACTTGTAAGTTTCATTTCATTTACTTTAAGCAATGAGCTTACCCTCTGAGACTTACAAAACGAAGTCTGAAATAGTGTTGAAGACAATTTTCAGCGTGTTGAATTTTCCATTCTATTGTAAGTTGTATATTCTACTTGGAATATTTGTAAGTTTCATTTCATTTACTTTAAGCAATGAGCTTACCCTCTGAGACTTACAAAACGAAGTCTGAAATAGTGTTGAAGCCAATTTTCAGCGTGTTGAATTTTCCATTCTATTGTAAGTTGTATATTCTACTTGGAATACTTGTAAGTTTCATTTCATTTACTTTAAGCAATGAGCTTACCCTCTGAGACTTACAAAACGAAGTCTGAAATAGTGTTGAAGCCAATTTTCAGCGTGTTGAATTTTCCATTCTATTGTAAGTTGTATATTCTACTTGGAATACTTGTAAGTTTCATTTCATTTACTTTAAGCAATGATCTTACCCTCTGAGACTTACAAAACGAAGTCTGAAATAGTGTTGAAGACAATTTTCAGCGTGTTGAATTTTCCATTCTATTGTAAGTTGTATATTCTACTTGGAATACTTGTAAGTTTCATTTCATTTACTTTAAGCAATGAGCTTACCCTCTGAGACTTACAAAACGAAGTCTGAAATAGTGTTGAAGCCAATTTTCAGCGTGTTGAATTTTCCATTCTATTGTAAGTTGTATATTCTACTTGGAATACTTGTAAGTTTCATTTCATTTACTTTAAGCAATGAGCTTACCCTCTGAGACTTACAAAACGAAGTCTGAAATAGTGTTGAAGCCAATTTTCAGCGTGTTGAATTTTCCATTCTATTGTAAGTTGTATATTCTACTTGGAATACTTGTAAGTTTCATTTCATTTACTTTAAGCAATGAGCTTACCCTCTGAGACTTACAAAACGAAGTCTGAAATAGTGTTGAAGCCAATTTTCAGCGTGTTGATTTTTCCATTCTATTGTAAGTTGTATATTCTACTTGGAATACTTGTAAGTTTATTTCAGTGGTCGATAGTTTTAATAGTTGACGCACAGTTATTTATTCTGTACTATTATTTGTTTTGTAATAGACATTGGTTTTATTTAGTGAAGTACGATTTATACCTACGTTAATTCATAATGTGTAGAGGATTATAGTACTTTTGTGCTCCTGATTTCTTTTTGGTAGTGCTATGGCTGAAAATTGAAAAGCACTGAAATGACACTATTAATACAAATTTGGACCAACAATTGGCAACCTCCATAATGTATGACATGTCTAATGAGGTGCCGACCCCTGGTGTCGGGCAGAGTTTGTCAGGCCGCCCAAGGATCTCTGGTGTCAGAGTTTGTCAGAACTCTTATTTATTTATTTAATAAGCACAGCCACATCACACATATTAAAACACTCTCAATATAACAACAATAATATGCTATGCTGATATGAGTTACAATTTCGGCGTGCATACTCGTAACATTGGCCGCATGTACAGAAAACATAACTAATTCTAAAAAAATAAACAAAAGAAATTAAAAGATTGTAAAGATGAAAACAAGTAAACTGAAAATAAAAACAGTTCTAAAGCTTAAAATGTTAAATTATAAAAAATTAAGTCTTGGGAGAGGAACTAACTGTGCATTTGAGAATAGACAAATATTTTGCGTTTGAATACTGCTAAAGAGTTGCTAAATATGTCTAATTCCTCAATTTTGTTTGTGAACTCATTATATTCATTAAAGCTGCGTGAAGAGGGGGTTTTCAGACCAAGATTTGTGCGTGCGGCGGGGGTATGAAATATTTTGTTTATTGGATCCCGTGGATATTTGCAGGAAAGTGACAGGGGGAAACGTTCAAGTAATTCACTGCATTGTATTTTGTTGTTTATGATTTTGTGTAAGAAGGTCTGTCACGAGGCTGTCCCAGGGTTTGGGTTGCTCCCACTAGCCCAGGACCCAAACCTCAGTGACACAGAATTACAGGAACTATTGGAAGCACAAGTTCCTGTAATTCTGTGTCACTGAGGTTTGAGCCCAGGACCCAAACCTCAGTGACACAGAATTACAGGAACTATTGGAAGCACAAGTTCCTGTAATTCTGTGTCACTGAGGTTTGAGCCCAGGACCCAAACCTCAGTGACACAGAATTACAGGAACTATTGGAAGCACAAGTTCCTGTAATTCTGTGTCACTGAGGTTTGGGTCCTGGGCTAGTGGGAGCAACCCAAACCCTGGGACCGCCTCGTGGCAGGTCATGTCTGTTAATTTATGGTGCTTAATGACTGCTATCAATTATTATTATTAGCCGGGCAGGACGTACTCTCTAAAGCACGGAGCGATCGCAAAATCGCACTACAAAAAATATATCATGTTATTCAATTTTTGTTAACTTCGTATCATCTAGGTGCTTCATCCATTTTTTGAGCCCGCGCATTCTGTACCCGCCCTTCAAATAGATTTCAACCATCCGAACCAGAAGCGAGCCGAGACCGTAATTGCTTTACGCTTAGGCCTTCGATTTGTAGCCCTGCCTGTCTAGCATGGCGGGTTAGCCTAAATAGCTTATAGTGGTCTAGGCTACAGCAAGATCATAACGTTCTAATTAGTTAGTGCTTGAGCGATATA
The DNA here is from genome assembly GCA_946251855.1 of Alsophila aescularia. Lineage (NCBI taxonomy): Eukaryota > Metazoa > Arthropoda > Insecta > Lepidoptera > Geometridae > Alsophila > Alsophila aescularia. The sequence goes on along the minus strand of OX276379.1, from coordinate 56,722,349 downwards.
TCGTCGGCTCCAAAACGTTGGCCCAAGGCCTCTGAAGTCTGCATCGACGGTGGTAATAGAATAGGGATATCGATAATAGAAGCTTTTTCCTTTTCTCTCTACTGGTGCGACAAAGTTGATGGGGAGAAAGGGAAGTTTTCTATCAATCAATATGGCAATTAATGTGGCCAATATACAGGTTGGCGGTATTTGGAAAATACAAGTTCGCGAAAAATTGTTTTGTTCATTTCAAGAATACCTTTTTTACTAGCTGTGCCCACAGCTTTGCCCGGGTAAACATTTTTCTGGCATTTGATCCCAACCAACCAATATAATAAGGGTTTAAGAAATTTCCGTTTTACCGCACTCGCCACTTTGAACTAATATTAAAACTGCGTGGTGTTAGATTTCTTAGTGAAACTTTTTTCACACGAAAATTATAACATTCTTTCTAAATTAAAATAAAACATGGATTATGATTGTTCGACTTTCAATTGTTTTTTAACCCCCGAACAAAGAGACGGTTGTTATAAATTTAGGGTGTCTATCACTGTCACTGTGTCATTGTGTGTGTGTGTGTGTCTGTCTGTGGCATCGTAGCTCCCAAACGAATGGACCGATTTAGATGCGGTTTTTAATGTTTGAAAGCTGATGTGATCCAGATGGTTCTTAGATATATGGGGTGGGGGAGGGGGGGAGGTGAGAAAATGGGTGGGGGAGGTGATAAAAGGGAGGGGCGGGGTGGGGGAGGTGATAAAAGGGAGGGGCGGGGTGGGGGAGGTGATAAAAGGGAGGGGCGGGGGGGGGGTGCGAATCATAGCTTTTGAACGAATGGACCGAATTAGCGGCAGCTGCTTTTGCTGCTGTATTTTGTTTGAAGTCTGGGGTAAACGAGATGGTTCTTAGCTATAACTGGGAGAGTGGGGGAGGGGTGGGGAGAGGGGTGGTGAGAAGGGGTGGGGAGAGGGGTGGTGGGAGTGAGGATCGTAGCTTCCAAACGAATGGACCGATTTTGATGTGGTTTTTATGTTTGAAAACTGAAGTTATCGAGATGCTTTTTAGCTATAAAAGTGGGTGTGGGGTCGGGGGTTATATTTATTTATTTGTGCTGGTACATTCAGATGAACGTGAAGATGGATACAGTAATTTTCGAATACGTGTTCTAACGTCGGACTAACGCAGCAGAAACTGCTCGTAATGTCAATGCTGTGTTTAGAGAGGACACGGCTAACAAACGCACTGTGCGTTTTTGTTCAGTTCCCGAGACTTTTTTAAAAATTATCTTGTTTGTACAGAATTTCAGTTACTTACTTCTTTATTGTAAGTATGTAGTATACATACAATACAATCTATAGGTATATTAATGATACGTAATAAGTATAGATAGATAGAAAGATATAGATTAGAAGTTTAAACAATAGAAACATGATCTTTGCCATACGGATACTATTTGTATTGAGTTCTTGATATTTCGGCACTGTTGCAAGCGCCATGATCACGGATAACTGAAGTAACTGCGGGTGGAATAGATATAGATTATAATAAGTATAGATAGATATAGGTACATATAGATAGAAGATAACCATAGATAGCTTATTTTATTGTTCAAATGAGCTAATAAAACAGAACAACAGAGTATTGGATAATAGAGTAATAAATGGGAATCATTTAGTTTATTCACAAGGGCCGTAAAAGGGCACATATGAAAATAGACAATTACGGGGGGAAAATAATAATTCAATAAGGGGTATCGAAATAAAACACTAGAGATAAGACTACTAATAATAAAGATAACTTCAAATCTGGAAGACACCAGTAAACTCATAAACTTAGTTTTCCACTATCTGACCGAACGTCTCTCCATTGTACTGTCACAAAGGGCCCTGAACAAATCAAATTACCGACACGGCACGTGACGACGACGTGACGTCAGACGTGACGACAAAGAACCCTTTGCACGAACAAATGAACAGGAACTAAACGGGGGGATATGTGAAATGGAGGAAAATGTTCGATTATTGCGTGTGCAGAGGACTGTTGGGATGTAATATTTTTATTGGATAGGTGGTTTGCCACGAAGTTGGGATAGGAAAGGCGAATGGCCACACGACCTGGATTGAGATCCGAGTCTGGCTGGCTACTTATGAGTCAATTTTGTTATTATTTTATTATGTTTTCTTGACATTCTTTGCACGTCACACCAAAATGAAAAGTTTAGGGCCGTAGGAGAGCGATATAATTACACGACTGCCCAAAAAAGGAGTGTTATGTTTTTAGCATTCATGTATATTTGTATATGAGTTTCCTTATTCCACCATAACTTTTAAATGCCTGAACAGATCCTTACATCCCCCGAGTAACATAGGTATTTTTGCTGCAGTATAAAACCATCTTCAAATTCGAAAATTAAAAAATACTTCGAAATTTACAATATGGATATCAAATTGAAGGTCGTGATAAGCCCATTCCAACAATATATATTTTATTGGCAAAAGCTTTTTTTGGCAGGGCTGGCGAGTTTTTTTAGCTTTTAAGCTAGTTTTTTTTAGCTTTTAAGCTAGTTTTTTTAGCTTTTAAGCTAGTTTTTTTAGCTTTTAAGCTAGTTTTTTTACCAGTCTTAAATCAAGTAGGTAAAGCGCAACGGCTCTAAAGTTTAAAATTTCTAAAACGTTTGAATATTAATGTTTGTGACTTTTTAGTTCACTATGACTGTAGTCGGCTTTTAATTTTTGATTTAATATTTTTATTTAACAACTAGCTGTACCCGCGGCTTTGCACGCTATCATTTCTATTCCATAGTTTAAAAGTACTATATGTGCTATTCCAGGACCTAAAATACCAATATACCAACATTTGATCAAAATTCCTTCAGCCGTCAGATAGATTTTTCATCGGATTAAGATACAAAGTAAACCAAATTATAAGTCAAAACTTATGCTATCCAATAGTGAAAATTGCGTCACAATCGGTGGCCTGCAATCTTGACATCGACAGCTCTTGCTTTACAACCGAAATCGGTCGTAAAGTCCTATTATAACGAAAGTAGTAGGTAGTCTCTGGTAGTCTCGATGTCAATCATGATCAATGTATATACAAATGTATACGTACACTTATGTACATACGAATACCGATGAAAATCGATAAGTATTTTAAGTACCCTAGAACTTATTTTTTATTTATCTTCTTTTTACAGACTTTTTCGTACGTATTGCTTTATTATAAGTATAGATCTCAACAGCAGCTATGGTAATCGTCAAAGATAGGAAGATCTATGTGTTCTTAAAAATATCTATCTAGAGGTTTTCAAACGTATTAAAACGGCATTTGAGGATTTTTGAAAAATCGGGATTTTTACCTAAAATAGATTTAACGTGTTTATTTTCGCTTATCTAGACTGACAAAGGCACCAGTCTATTTGCATCGGGGATAAAATTTATGGGAAGTCTAGAAATCAACCTTCTAACTTTTGCCACAAACAAGCTCAGCCGAACCCGGCAAGCATGTTTACTAGAATTTCAAGCGAATAACTGACTGATTTCTGATCGTTTGTGACTAGGAGATAGTCGTTTGACACGATCTTCGCAAAGTAGGTATTTAGTATCTCCCTCTCCCTCTCCTCCCCCCGATTCCCTATACGTGCGATATATGTATGATATATATATATATATATATATATATATCATGGGGTACAGCAGTTTTTGATAGAACTGGTGTTTTGGGGAACAGCACTTTCCACCCCTAAATTGTGGTAAAATCTTAGGGTCAATCGAATGAATAGAATATCATCTACGCTTATACGTTACATTTGTTTAAGAAAATTTTATGTTTTTGCAAACGAATAGTTTGAGCGCAAAAACTTCTTTGGTGGTTACCAAACTTTTTCATTTGTCCCCTCTGCCCCCCACTTCCGCAGTCCCTGTATTATTCTCTAGTAATATTTACTGTGTGGATCACGTCTTATTATTCGACAGCCAATTCTAATTCTTCTAACAGAACGATTACACGTACGATCCAGACCATTTCCTTGGCAGAAAATCGGAGAGCCACAGGCCAAGCCCATGTCGGGATGTTCCATAATACGAATTTATTATCAAAATTATCACGGTTATCAAGGGTTTTATTAGTTTGCGAGCTATAGCCGACAAAGATAACGCATTTTATGCCCGCGTCAAATAAGAACAAATTCCACAGTGAGTCATAATCCAACCGTAAAAACAACTATGTTGACGTATAACGAAAAAACTACTGAACCAATTGCAATGCGATTTTCAAAGTTGGATAGCTTAGAAATCTGGCTACTGAACCCAATCTATGCGTTTCTGACACGCACTTGGGTGGTATTTATTTCACAAAATTCTATAATTACGGAATAGTACACTATTTACTCTGCTACGGGGCCATAAGTTCAAGGCATATAAATTCAAAATTAAAAACACGACTACGGTCGGGTAAAAATAGCCTATACGACACTCATGCGTTGAAGACTGTCTTCAAGGCAAGAGAGTCTTGGAAAAAATCTCTATTTTTTTTAAATAACATCATTTTTCGTCTTGCATTTATAAATTTGGACCGATAATTGTTGTTTTAATATTGATTAATAACCAGTGTTTAATCGTTTTTATAAATCTAAAGAAAAAAATTGATTTAAATTGATACTTTCCTTTAAATATATTCTTTTTATGTCGCATTTTAGACTTATTTTGAAAAAAGATAAAAAAAACATGATAACTCAAAATGGTTCACTTTTGCATAATGCATATGGGAGTTAAAAGCATCGCAAATAGCCACCCCTATCACCTCCTTACGGAAATACGTCGAATTACCAATAATCCTGTATATGTACTATGACAATAGGGACGACGCTATGGTGGAACATCCACATACCCACTTACATACATACATACATACATACATACATAAACATAGTCTGTTAAGCTCATTACCCTTCCCTTGCTTCGCCACAGTCGGGTAAATAATAAAGCTCTTTCATTCGGTAGGTACTCTACTTGACCTAGATTGTCTCACTTTGGAATTCTTACCCCAACACCTCAACAAAACCGAATCAGCAAACAAACATGAACAACGGGTCAACTACGAACCACAACCCAGAACAAACGTCAACTCATGTTAAAAAAAAAACTAAAAAGTCTTCTCCGATTTCCATCGAAATTGTTAAGCAAGAAAGCCCGAACAATACATACATATTTGTAAATCTTCGAGAAAACAACCAACTTCTTTTAAATTGCTTGTTCGAAGTTGAAGCTAGTCCCAAACTGAAACCATCTCCGTATATCACCAACTACAGCTAAAAACAGCCCAAAAAATTCGCCTCCATTAAAATGAAACACACGTCCGCTCAATTTTCCAGAATATTCTTCATTCGCGTCACGCTTTGTGTGTAACATAAGGCTGCGATGTTTTTTGTGAGCGCGAGCGTGGAAAACGCTGGGCAAACTAGCGCTGTGGATGACAGGTGCCTACGTCAATAGGTACGTCGGTTGTGTAGACAGCAAAGTTTTTGATGTATTTGTTTTGTATTACTTTCATATCTTGGCGATCCGCCATGCCAACACTGCACTTTTTTTTAATGAGTTTTCTGTTGGCCTCTTACGGTCTCTCCACAGCTTCACCGGGCGGGGAGGCGGGTGCTAGCACTCCGCCGCAATGCGTGACGCTAAAGGTGCATGTTACACTAGCGTTAGTAGTGATACAATGACAAAATGGCAAGGAGAAATTAAACAAACAACAAACAAACAAAAAACAAACAATATTCCATAGTAACCTAGAGAACTTTTTAATTAATAAATGCTATTATACCGTTGACGATTATTTATATGATAAATCTACATATATAATTAATTTGTATAATAGATAATGGCTCGGTCTGCTTGCTACTTTTTGCTATACCCTGTGAGGGTATTTAAAAAGTAGCCACCTTAATGCCTGTGTTTTTTACTATGTACATATGTTTTTGGAAAATTATATGAAATTGATTGATTTAATAACTGACCACCGATTTGGAATACACCTTCGAGAAGAATTGGCAAGAAACTCGAAGCTGAATAATAACTGATTAGTTAAGGGACCTTTGACCTCGCAGGCGAGGTCGGTATCTGTATCTAAGTGTGTTGATATCTCCTGATGGAATTTATGAGGAGGTAGGATTGGAAGAGGCCATCGCTGCCAATACTGCAGCATGGACTCAGCAGCAAAAGTTTATGGCTAAGTTAAGAATGGGTCCTGTTCTTAAGAATTAGTATTACTCCCAACAACACCAGCAACAACCACCATGGAGACTTCGCCTACACTTGTTGAATATACTACGGCGGACCGATCTTGCTCGAAAAACTGAGTGGATAAGGGCAATAACAAGAAAATAATAATTAAACGCCTCACCCGCTCAAGATGAAACTAGCAATTAAGATTCAAAAGGCAAGGATAAAAGCAGAAAGAAGTCTTTTGCCACCACCTATTATAGTAGATGGCATAAAAGACTACCAAAGCTTCTATGACTATATGTCAGAATACCAATCAGCGGACGAATTCAGCATAAAAATGATGAATGGGGAAACTATTAAAGTCATAGCCACTATAGACGAATCATACAGTGCAATAACAAAAGTCCTTACTAATAACAATTGCCTCTGGCAATAAAGGCCAATAAGAATGATTATAAAAATAAATATTAGAGACCAATAAGAGTGATGCTTCAAAAATAGCACTATACATGCAAACCAGAAAGAATTGGTAACAAGGGCTACAAGATCGTAGAAGCATTTAATAAATTGAGTTCGAAAACTAAGGATCCGCTTAATATGTTTACGCTAACTTTCTTAAATGACGAGGAGATAAAACTGTTTTTTTCTATTATTATGGTCTAGGCAATCATTTGACCACGATCTCACCTGATGGAAAGCGATGATGGGTGTATTAGGATATAATGTCATACAACCATTGAAAACCACCAAACTGGCTCCTCAGTGCAAGAGATGTCAGGCCTATGGGCACACACAAAAGTACTGCTCCAAAGAACGAGATGCGTAAAATGCACAGGTAGACCTTACCAAGGACTGTACAAAACCTAGAGAGGAGAAACCAAAGTGCGTTCACTGTGGAGCTCCACATCCAGCCAACTACAGGGGATGTACTACAGCAAAAGAAATCAGCAGATCCAGAACAAAACCTCGAAAAAACATACTGCATTACAGCTAAGTAATGTAGTAACTTACAACTAGGAAGCGAAAACAAGATGGCCATAGCCAAAAATAGCAAAGCCAATCATCAATTAATTTCACAATGAAACTTATTTCTTACGCACAAGCAGCATAAAGAGGGAATGAACTGGTCTCAGAGGCTCCTCATGCTGTAAACAGTGATAATAAGTTTTTAGAAAATAGCCACGTTTCGGCTCTGTAGTTCATGACTGGTAGGACGCACTGATTGAAGACTGTGCGAAGACTTGTCGAAACTTGAATGCTACCCAACCCAGCTGAATTCTTCTGTTGGCTCTCTTCTCAAAGTTTTTTTACCTAATTGCAATATTTGTCCAAGGTAAGCATATTTTCAGAGGCTTTATCGTTGACTGCAATCGGTTCCGGTTCAACAAGATCGTTAAACATGATCTTGGTCTTATCTATGTTCATTCCGAGACCGATGCGTCGAGAAGCATCACCTAGGTTGGTCAGCATACTTTGCAAGTCTTGCAGCGACTCCGCCATTAGGACTAAATCATCGGTAAATCATGAGACGTTCTTGCCATTGATATTAATGCCCAATCCAATCCAGCGTCTTAAACATATCTTCCAAGGCATTAGTGAACAGTTTCGAGGATATACCATCCCCCTGTCTCACTCCCCTGCACAGTTGGATATGTTTTTATTGCTGGTTTGGTACTTGGGCACCAGTGATGTTATATATAATTGGGCACTGTCCATAGTCGCGGCGTCATACAGAAACCTCAGCACTTCGATATATCGCCAGTCCACTTGACAACGCTGCAATGACTCCAGAACCGCCCAGGTTTCAACGGAGTCAAAAGTCTTCTCATATTCCATAAAGTCAAGACACAGAGGCTAGTTATACTCGTCAGACTTCTGTAAAACTTGCCTCAATGTATGTATGTGCTCTATGGTGCCAAATCCTTCACGAAACCCGGCTTGTTCAGAAGGCTGGATTCTTCAAGTTTTTTGCGAGTCGATTTGAGATGACACTCGAAAACAACTTATAGACGTGGCTCAAGAGAGAAATAGATCGGTAGTTCTAGGGTTTTTATTCCCTTTTTTCGTCCATACCACAGTGCCTGAAGTCAAAAGTCTTCAATCAGTGCGTCCTACCTACCAGTCATGACCTACGGTGCCGAAACGTGGACACTCAGGTCAAACTAGTCCACAAATTTAAGGTTGCTCAGTGAGCTATGGAGAGAGCTATGCTTGGTGTTTCTCTGAAATATTTGTAATGAAGATGTCCGACGGAGAACCAAGGTAACCGACATAGCTCAAAGGATAAGCAAACTGAAGTGGCGGTGGGCTGGTCACATTTCCTGAAGAACCGATAACCGTTGGGGTAGACGAGTTCTCAAGTGGAGACCAGGTTTAGGCAAACGTAGTGTAGGATGCCCTGTGGCCAGGTAGAGTGACGATCTACGAAAAGGGGCTAGAAGAAAATGGATGAGGAGAGCTGAAGACCGAGCTCATTGGCGTGCATTAGTAGAGGCCTACGTCCTGTAGTGGACAGATATAAGCTGATGATGTGATGTGTGAAGCATGCTTAGTAATATTAGAATATTATCACGCTTATCTCAATATTATATTTTTTTAAATGATTAAAAATTAAGACTTTTAAATTATTGCGCTATGATATCTGAAAAACACTTTGTTTGTAGCAGTTTCATAATTTCCAAATTGTTGAAGATCACAAAATAATACAGGAACAATCAAGCAACTGCATAATATCAGCTCATAATTTTAAGTAAGTTTACCTGGTTACAAAAGTATAAAAAAATATATATCCAGATCCAATCCAGCTCAATTGACAGGGTGAGCCAATAGCTTGGACTAATTTCGATCTTATTTATCTGCTACTAGCTTTTGTCCGCGACTTCATCCGCGTGGACTACAGTTTATCGCTTTGATGCCTGTCACTTTGATACCTGTAACGACACCTGTCACTTTGACATTGATGTGGCAGTTCCCATACAAAATTAACAATTTCGTTTTTTTCGTAAATATTTTTATCGCAAAAAAAACACCCTACGTTCTTCTAGGATATCAAAAACCAATGCAAAGGTTCTTGATGCATTTTGACAGATTTGTTATTATTTCATATCCATGGTTACCGTTCCTCACAACGAGTAATAGACATCCAGTTTCCCCGTGGAAGCTTACCATTTTCCGGGATAATAAGTATCTTATGTGGTCTCTATATGGTACAGTACCTATTTACAAAGTTTCATCAGAATCCGTCCAGCCGTAATCGCGCGTTAAACCTCTCCAAACAAACAAACAGACAACGTTTCACTTTTATATATTGGTGTGGATTCCTAAATCGTGATGAAATTATACCTAACCTATGTCCCTTATGTTTTCTGTACCCCTGACAACGTAACAATCAAACAAAATTATACCTAACCTATGTCCCTTATGTTTTCTGTACCCCTGACAACGTAACAATCAAACAAAATTATACCTAACCTATGTCCCTTATGTTTTCTGTACCCCTGACAACGTAACAATCAAACAAAATTATACCTAACCTATGTCCCTTATGTTTTCTGTACCCCTGACAACGTAACAATCAAACAAAATTATACCTAACCTATGTCCCTTATGTTTTCTGTACCCCTGACAACGTAACAATCAAACAAAATCACTTTCGCATTTATAATAATACTAGGATTGTGAATCAAAACAGCAGTCGTGCTTTGACCCGGATTGTGCAATATAAGGATCGTATTCCCACTGCGGTTAGGTATAATTATTTCTCAATTTTCATGAGCTTTTGATGTAAATATTTATACACAAACATTTGAGGTGGCTCGTTTCAACACTGTGCACTTTATAATTCTATTTTGGTGCTTATTTACTCGAGTCTTGATTATTGACTTGACTTGTCATAATTGTTTCGTCAAATCGTCTTTGATTGTTTGTAAGATTAAGATTTTTGGTACTCAGAGTCTCGGAGTTCTAATATTTATTCTCTGCCTGATTCCATTAGTATGGGGCTAAATTTATATAGCTCAATGCTATCTACAACATTTTATTTTGATCCAATGAAAGCTAACTACTATACATACAAACAACATAGTGTCAAATGAAAACCTGAACACTGAAAGCGAAATGTTCACCATACGTATAGGAATCGCAGCCAATCTATATGTTTGTGAAGTTAGACTCTGTGATGATTGCGCAGGTACTGCTGTGGGGATAAAATAGCATAAAGTAAAAGCGAGATAGAATATGCGAAAAACGTAAGCGAGTGAGCGAGGCAGTTATACAATGCTGTCTTCACCGTCAACATTGGGATTGCGCCTGAAAAATAGCAGTTTGCGTGCGACTAGCAGACAACTTCCGAGACACACACTTTCGCTGCGCCTTCTAAGTATTTGTATTCTCTTTGGTCTCCGTGTACGTAAGACGTCCTACGTCCGCATCTTCTGCCATACTAATTGAAATAATAGAGGTACTTAGATAGCACAAGACCTAGTGCTTTAAAGTTTGAACACGTGAACTAGATCACAGTAGGGGAGAGGTGGCATGAAAGGGACACGTATTGAAAGGGCCAATTCATATTACCGGCTAAAAGTCGTATCAGAACAACATTAATTTCGTTGTGTTGCAACCCAAATGCACATCTATTTGCACCTAACTTCACGTTTCAGTCAATTCAAAGATAGCGGTGTCGTACATGTGTTTGTAGGAGAGTTCAAAAGTTTTATTTTTGTTAATGAGGAGAAACGTTTTGTCAAATACTATAAGTTGTCTAGTTATCTGTGTACAATTGTTTACTATCGGCTAGATACAGATAGACATGAGAATAGAAGGTCATTAAACTTTTGATTACAAATGAAGATTTCGGTGTTATGTTTTTATTTTGTGTGTGTGTTATTTATGAAAGGGACACAACAAACGGTTATGAAAGGGACAACTGATTCTGACTCTATAGATGATATTTCTGAAACTGAAGTATTCACTCCAAGTTTAAGATACCGCAGCCAGGCAGGAGATAAAAGAGATGATGACGAGCGTAATGTTTGTAAGAAAACATATTCAGAAAGCGTTGAAGATTGGTTTCAATGTTAAATTTGTACAAAATGGGCTCATGAAACCTGTGGAATTAAAGGTGTCTTTAACTTTTTTGTTGGGCATACTAAGATTCTTAATTGTTATCAAAGTTAATTACTTAGTTTTAAGATGGCCATTTAAAAAAACTATAGTAGAACTGTTGATTATTACTGTTTCTCTCATAACACGTCATAAATCATTACTTTTAAGCAGTATTATTTTTTTATGAAAATAATTATGAAATTGTTTATTTTTTATTTACTGTTCACAATAAATGTGAGACTAAATTGATCTCCGCTTCTCTCATAACACGTCATAAATCATTACTTTTAAGCAGTATTATTTTTTTATGAAAATAATTATGAAATTGTTTATTTTTTATTTACTGTTCACAATAAATGTGAGACTAAATTGATCTCCGCTTCTCTCATAACACGTCATAAATCATTACTTTTAAGCAGTATTATTTTTTTATGAAAATAATTATGAAATTGTTTATTTTTTATTTACTGTTCACAATAAGTGTGAGACTAAATTGATCTCCGCTTCTCTCATAACACGTCATAAATCATTACTTTTAAGCAGTATTATTTTTTTATGAAAATAATTATGAAATTGTTTATTTTTTATTTACTGTTCACAATAAATGTGAGACTAAATTGATCTCCGCTTCTCTCATAACACGTCATAAATCATTACTTTTAAGCAGTATTATTTTTTTATGAAAATAATTATGAAATTGTTTATTTTTTATTTACTGTTCACAATAAATGTGAGACTAAATTGATCTCCGCTTACTGTGAAAAAATAGATTTTAGTTTATAATATAAGTAGTTAAATGTACCCTCTTTTATTTAGCAAAGAAGAAGTCGTTAAGCTGTCGGCCCTGGCTGATTAAAAGCAATCGTTAAGCCATGTCAGAGGCCCATAAGCGGCCTGACAAACTCTGACACCAGAGGCCAGCACTACCTCATATGACAAAAAAAAACAACAATTTATTTTCCTTGATATTTCGTACTGTCCCTTTCAAAACTTATCGTGTCCCTTTCAAGACCGTCTATTTATGAAAGGGACAAATATACTTTTTCTAAAGGTGCAAAAATATATATTTAGGAATAAAGAAATGGTTATTATTGTATATTATTTCGATAGTGAAATAAAATAGGTTTACAATTCTACTCCAACCTGTTAAAAATTTTGTTTTATCTATTTAATAGAACCTCATAAGAAAAAAATACCCTTTCATGCCACCTCTCCCCTACATATAATAAAATTACAGAAATAAATTACATAAATTTTAAATGTGAATATTTATATACAAATATATTATAATATAATAATTAAAATCAATTAGGTAAATATACTTACATACAATTTTTTTATTTACTTTTTTATGATTTATTAATTCAAATTTTACGTCTTAATACACTTAATTACTTAAGTCATATAGTTGGGGGAGCACAGATCCCTATAACACAGGCTTTTAGCCTAGCGTAGGTTTCTGAGGCTTATATAGCTTTATAGTGAACAATATACATGTAAAATCAATTATAAATATGTGTCATGTTAATGTTAGTAATAATTATTTCTAGTTTTAGTATTATACCTTATATTCTAAGTGTATTGTTTTTTTTTGTATAGTTCATTATGTCTTTTTGTGTCAATAAATATAAATATATTCTTATATATAGTCCTTACGGAGCTAACAAGTTAGATCAACTTGTTAGCTCCGTAAGGACTCTACTCTTTCAACTCTGAAGCATAGCTACATTTGACCTACTGTTTGAACTTTGACAGGGCTAATTTGACCAACAGTTTCAACTCTGAAAACCAATATTTCACCCACTGCGTCCCTCCACTGCGCTGTAGTGCTTGGTTTTCAGGATGCGAACACAATTTTAAAATTAGTTTATGTGAAATTGGTTTTCAACGAAATGGGTTTCCGGTTGCCTTCACTCTGAGTAATTAAATAATTAATTGTACTGGGAATCTATTGCTTTGATCCCGGATGGCTTGCCATTGTGTAACGTGATATGAAGAAGGTAAATATGTAAATATACACAATTGACAAGTTTACATATTTCATAAGGCAATGAAATTCGAAAACCATTTCGAGATATTGCGACGCTGATCATTATTCTTATTTATCCAAAAAAAGTAACTATAAAGATATTAAGTAATAACTCTCAACCAAGCAGAGTTCGTGGAATAATAAAATACAGTTGCATGTAAAAAAAAACTACGCTAGAGCCTGACTTTGACAGCTAAATAAATGTATTTTTTTTCGAATGTGGCTTCGGTAATCTTGTTCATTCCACCAAACTCTGTCAGTTACGTCGTTTTAGAATAAGCTACTTTTTAATAATTAATTTCTTGGAACATATAGCTTAGATTGGAAAATGAAAAAATATATCATATTTTAATATCAAGTATATCATATTTTTCAATATTCCTCCAGAGAAAATAAATAGTAATCTTTAAAATTTGAAATGATATCGATTAGCAGGGTGTGGTGTATAAGCATTGACATTAGTATTTAATTGTGTACTAATAAATAAACTAAGGATAATCGAAATATAATGATAATGCTAGTTGTCAGCCGATACGGCTCAATACACCGCGGCACAATAAATAATGGCCGCGGTCACTGTACCAACCAGAACTCAGTACAAAAACCGGCCGCGGTGTACTGAACCTTTACACTGTCAATCTGTACTTATAATAAAGCAATAAGAACAAAAAAGTCTGTACAAAGAAGATAAATTAAAAAAAAAATTGTCTAGGATACTTAAAATAGTTTTATTTAAATCTTGTCTGTCTGTTTGACTGTTTGTCTGTATGTTTGTTCGCGAATCACGTAAGAACTACAGGACTAATTGCGATGCGGTTTTCATTGTTGGATAGCTTAGGGTTTGACTTAAAAACTGGTGTATTCGGTATCTCAATGCGATGACTAGAAGTCGAGCGATCGATAATAGTTGATTGTATTACTAGGGAGCAAAATTATATTTTGCCGGCGAGGGCGCTATTTTGAATCCAGAGTTGAGTGAAGGATTCTAGAGTAGAATCCTCAACGTAGCGAGGGATTCAAAGTACGTCGCCGGAGCCAAAAAATATCTTTGTGCCCACGGCTTCGCACACGTGGTAATTTTTCATGTGTAAGTACTCATGTGCTATTCAAGTGGCCGAAGGAATTTCGATCAAATGTTGGTATATTGGAAGTTTAGGTCACTTCCAATATAACAACATTTGATCGAAATTCCTTCGGCCACCAAATAGTTTTTATCGATTGTTCGGCATCTAACCATCGGGTTGAGATGTTACTAGTTTGCCAGTTTTTAAGTCGCACCCTAAGCTATTCAACAATGAAAACCGCATCGCAATCAGTCCAGTAGTTTTTATGTGTTGCACGAACAAACATACAAACAAACAGACAGACACGATTAAAAAAAAAGGGTTTTCAGTTGTTTTATTTAAGTACACTAGAGCATTTTTTATAAATTATGTTTTTTTGCTATTATAAGTATTGCTTTATTATAAGTATAGATAGATGATCTACCTAGATTACTCACTCACAAAACTTTTGTCACATGAAGGCTACACAAAATCTTGAGCTGGATCACTGTGGTCAGGATTACAAAATCAGGATCACGAACTAAAAGTTCAGTATGACACGGATCACGACACAACTGATTGTGATTTAATCAAAATAAAAACTATGATTCTCACTTTTGTTATATTGTGATCCTGATTGCAATTTAAATGAGGTAAATTATTGTAAATGGGATCCTAATCATGATTTTGGACGTTGGATCAAAGAAAAGCTTGAAAATACATTACCAGTGTCTAACGAACTCACTCAACCCTAAGGCGAGTAAAAACACTTTGTTAAATAGATATAACAACGATCGTTAGACTTGGTCGTTAGCCTGAGTTCAAGCTAAGCACGAAGTGTAGCTAATATACCTAGGTTTAATAAATTATCTCATCCTCCTGCCTTCTTTGCACTGCGAATCCCGCGGAACAATAAACACTGTCTGTTTGTGTGTATACGGCTCGACGAGCGGTTTGACTGATGGCCATCTGTTCAATGTTGCCAGCGCGTGGGTGGTCAATTGTGCAGTGAGGACTTGATGATCGATGTTTATGTTCAATGTGGTTTAATTTTAGAGCAAATACTCGTATTTGAGAGTGAAAGTTTACATAATTCATAATTCGGTGCATTGCGCGAGCATTCCTGGATGGTATAGCATACGAGTAACCCTACTCAAGCATGTTAATGCTCAATATTAACCATCTTCATCTTCATCCCCCTGTATACGTCCACTGCAGGACACAGGCCTCTCCCAATGAACGCCACAAAGCCAGATCTTCGGCTCTTCTCATCCAGTTTCTTGCCGCCTTCCGCAGGTCATCACGCAAACTTAGCCGGTGGGCGTCCAACACGTTTGCCAAGTCGCGGTCTCTAGTCGAAGACACTTCTACCCCAGCGGTTGTCCGTCCTTTGTCAAATGTTACCAGCCCATTGCCATTTCAGTTTGCTAATTAATCCTTGTCGGTGACTTTGGTTCTCTGTCGGATAACCTCATTTTGGATCTTATCCTTCAGAGAATCCCTGAGCAAATGAGCAATGAATCCTCTCTCCATAGCTCAATGAGCGACTGTAAATTTGTGGACTAGTACCACTATGAGTGTCCATGTCTCGGTTCCGTATGTCAACACTATGGACATACCTATGTATATCCGTATGGACGCACACATCTGCACGTCTGCTATTTTGAAGTTTATAATAGGTAATGACATACTTGCTTAGGTTATGTCATCACGTGGATTGGTCAGGTGCCACAGAAGCTGTGAACGAGAAAGTCTGTACAAAGAAGATAATTTAAAAATAAATGGTCTAGGGTACTTATATATATATATATATATATATATATATATTATATATATACTTATATATATATATAATAAGCTGCCGAAAAAGTTTTTTTTAAATCGTGTCTGCTTGTTTGTCTCTTTGTTTGTTGTATGTGACACGCATCACGTAAAAACTACTGGACCGATTGCGATGCAGTTTTCACTGATGGATAGTTTAGGGTAAGGCTTTAAAACTGGGGTACTTGATATATTAATTGGCATTAGATGCCGAGCAACAATATTTGTGTAGGCTGAAGGAATTTTGAACAAATGTTGATATGTTGGTATTTTAGGTCCTGGAATAGTACATAGAGACATTGAACCTAGAGAAAATACCACGCGTGCGAAGCCGCGGGCACAGGTAGTTTATAATATAGTTGAGCTTGAAGCTTAAGTACATAATTAATTTGAACTTAAAATTGATCAGAAATTCACAAATATTCACAATGTCTTCTATATTCCGCTAATAATTAAACTGCCCCATAATTGTCACTGTAAATCAACATAGCTTAAATATTCCTAATCGGAATAATCTCGGCATTTTCACCCTAATCAATGTCTTTTCTCCCTCTTTGAAATTTAATCTCTCATCTGGCTCTGTACAAAATCCTCTATTTAATTGGTATAATCTAAGGCTACGGAACTCTTGGTTTCTGCAATATTGTAAAATTTCTTGAACATTATCTTGTTACAATTAGGCTGGAGGTATTAACCGTTCAGGGCCGCATTCGGAGGCTAAAATTTAATAAACTTGAACATACAATTGTTTTTTTTCTGGCACAAAGTCCATAATATTATGCCAGCCCAGTAGGTACCATATTATTATGCCCTGAGATTTAACGAAAGATTTTATTTTTCATAAAACTCTATTTTTATATTTTTATTATATGAATGTTCAATCTTAATAAATTTAACCCTTAAATTTCATACAAAATCAGTTTTGGTAAAACCAATGCAATGTTAAGCATCTTTGTGGCGTCGAAATAAATAAATAAGCTGTACTATTAATTATATAGATCACCACAGTAGTAGCCACCGCGTTGATTTGTCCATAATCCAGCTAAATTCAATTTACTTAAAAAGTCTTCGGGTTCCTGAAACGTTTGTTAACGTTGACAACAGACTGCTGTCTTTGTCATTTGTTTAGTGCCAGATAAAGGCAGCAATAGAATTAATCTGTTGTAAAAATTGACAAACGTTTCGGAAACCCGAGGTAAATCTCAGTTATTTTAAATTCTGAATAATTTGTTCTTCGCCAAACAAGATTAACGATCCAACTTTCCATTAAAAAAATATCATGATAAATAGCTCGACTTCCCTGACATAACCAGTCTTATCAAAAATATATTATCCCCGATTCTCTTTCACAAATCAACCCCATTTGTTCCACCTGGTCCCATATATCATTAATCTTATTTCAACAATGTAAAAGTAATAAATTGAAGGTATATTTATAGCTCTAGATCTGATTTGTCTATCAGCAAAAGCAATTTAGCTGTCGTCGATCTGAAATTGGAAGACGAATAGCTCTTGTTATCAAAAGTTGTGCCAAACTATTTTCCCCCATTCTAAATGTCTGTTACCTACTTGTTTCACCTGGTTTATCATGCTACGTGTAAGTAATTTATTACTTACACGTAATACCATTTCTCTAGGTTAAAAGTACTCATATGTACTATTCCAAGACTTAAAATACCATTATCTAAACATTTCATCAAAATTCCTTCCGTCAAAAAGTTTTTATCGATTACTCGGCTTCTACTAATTGGATTCAGATACCAAGTATACCAGTTTTTAAGTCAAACCCTACGCTATCCAACAGTGGAAACCGCATCGCAATCGATCCAGTAGTGTTTACGTGATGCGCGAACAAACATACAGACAAACAGATAAACAGACAAACAGACAAAGACACAAATTTTAAAAATGTTATATTCTTGTTCTGTGCCTTATTTTAGGTATTCTAGACATATTTTTTTAATTCTGATTATTTATTATAAGTATAGATATTTCAAAAAGTAATAACTACAAGATATAGATATATACGACCGGTTGGTCTAGTAGCTAGAGACCCTAGGTACGAAATCAAACAGTCGCAGGTTCAAATCCTGCAAGGTGCAATCATTTGTGTGATGAGCAGAAATGTCTGTTGCCTAGTCATTGATGTAATATTGGTATTTATGTATGTTTATCCGTTATCTAGTGCCCATAGTACAGGGTGTCTTAGTTTGAGGCTATGTAATATGTGTGGATTGGCCCCGTTTTTTATTTTGTATGCTTTATAAAGTTTATGATGCTATCATAAACTTAACTTAACTGTTTATGTGTACATATTTTCGTTTTAGTCATCATGGATACATGATTATTTACCATGTTATTAATTTGTTTTGAATTTCCGATATTTCGGCACCGTTGCAAGCACCATTATCGTATCCGATCAAGTAATCACGTGCAAACAGATTTATTTTTATTATATTTGATTGAGTGACGAGACAAGTAGGTTACTCGCCTATGCAATGCCACCCAGAACTTCAGTTGCAAAATCTTGCGCGTCACTGCATTGCGCTCGTCACCCTGAGACATTGGTCTTTGCCCAGTAATTTCGCTGGAAATATTGTCCTTCATAAGGGAACACTGCAATGTTTACACAATACTGGCGGTTGAATTTCTGACAAAGTTGTGGTACTTCCCCAGGTGGACGTTTGTGTAAAGCCTATCAATACATAATGACAATTGTAAATATCCCGGTTCTAATGCTGAATATATTCTTTGTATGAGATATGAGATGAGATTAAATTGTTCAGTTTCAGGACTGGTTAAAAACTTTCGTTCAGTCACAAACAGACTAAGATGGGCTTTTAGCTCGTCAATAATGTTGTCAATCCATTAATATCAACAATTATATTTATGACAAAATAGGTGGCTTTCACCTTCCGAACTACAGCTAAGTCACACCTATTCTATTCTATTCTATTCTATTCTATTCTAAAAGTAGCATGCAAGCGTAGTTTTTTTTTGTAAGTATATTTGCTGTCGGCCTTTACTAGCCTCTACAGCTTGAACCTCGCTAGATAGCTCCACCTCAATGCGTGACGCAGAATTCGCACGCTGAAGTTAAAATTGTGACGAACGGCACAAGGGCTCCCAGGAGGTACGGACCTCAGCTTGGACGGTCGTCTTGATTACGAGGGGCGGACTAAACATCCCTGGATCGCTAGTGTTAGTAGAGATCGAGGGGGCCCTGAAAAAATGACTAGGAGCTCTTTGATTGAATTATACAACTGACTGCCGATTCGTAATAACCTTCGAGAAGAATCGGCAAGAAACTCGAAGGCGAATAATAACCGACTATGGCACGCGTGATAAACAAATCCATTTTGATCAGATGACGATATTTCAACAGTTGGCTTATTTAAAAGAGGCTAATAATTACCCCCATAATCCCACTTAGTCCAGCCGTTGGTGTCGTTAATCTTCGACCTGTCTCGCGCCCGCTGTATATTCCATGTCAGGGCAAAGAAACTTCGCTTCGAATTTTATGAAGAAACCGAGGAATAAGCTCGCTTAGAAAAATGTGGGATGGATCAAGTTGATTCAATTTCATGTTTATATTTTTATTGTAGACTAGCGTACCCGTGGTTTCACACGCGTGGTCATTTCTCTAGGTTAAAAGTATTTTATGTACTATTCCAAGACCTATAATAGCAATATACCAACATTTGATCAAAATTCCTTCAGCCATCAAAAAGTTTTTTTAGTTTGCTCAGCTTCTACTTATCGGATTGAGATACCAAGTACACCAGTTTTTAAGTCGAACCCTAAGCTATCTAACAGTGAACCGCATTGCAATCGGTTTAGTACTTTTTACATGATGCGTGATCAAACAGACAGACACGATTTTTAAAATTTTATATCTTGTTCAGTAGCTTATTTTAGGTACCCTAGACCATTTGCTTAAATATCTTCTTTGTATAAACTTTTTTATACTTATTGTTTTATTATATATAAAAAAATACGGGCTAGGCAATCGTTTGACCACGATCTCACCTGATGGAAAGCGATGATGTGGTCGAAGGTGTAGCACGCTTGCCTAGTAGATACCTATTCACTCTTGACTTGAACACACCGGGGCTATAATTTACCGGAAACAATGACGAGGGCAGGGCATTCCACTCCTTTACAGTTCTTATAATAAATGAAGAAGCGTATATGTATAGAAATCTTTTTAAAACTAAGTACTAAGTTAGATATGAGCAGTATTTGGTTGGCCGAGAAGGTAAATCCAAATTCTACTTTATTTACTCGAGCCCAGACAGCACTTATGAAAAGTCTGGGGTAGTACTTTCACGGGGACTTAGTTTGAAAATCAACTACCTACTGTATAAAAATTAGGAAAAAGTACCATCTAATTTCTTGCCAGTTCTTCACGAATGGTTGCGTTATTGTTATTTTTATTTGATTCAGTGACGACACAAGCAGGTTACTCGCCTGATGGTATGCATCACTCTTGCCCATTACTGTTGCAGTGCCACCCAGAACTTCGGTTACAAAATCTGCACTGCGCTCGTCACCCTGAGACTTTGGATTTTAAGTCTCAAAATTCCGTATCTAGTGGTAGAGTAATATGCAATTTGATTATATACAACATTTTATCAAGTTTCCTATGTTCTTACATGGGATACTTTTATCGCGACAACTTGTAGTCGGCGTGGATGAAGTCGCGGGCAAAAGCTATTTTTAAACATTCGTTCGTAATGCATAAGATTAGCAGACCTCTGTACGATATTATTAGCCAATAACCTCTGTAAAGCACTTGATGTAATTGTTTTTTTTACAGAATTGCTCGTATCGAGTCAAGGGTATTGATCCGGAAATACTGAATCGGATTATCTATGGAAAGGCTGCAAAGGGTGCATAAATTACAAGTTTTCTGGGGCTTTTTATACCCCTGAAACGTTCCAAATACCAAGTTTTATAAAACAGTGAACATCAATTCATTCATTCTCTGTATGTCGGTCCAGTAGAATTCCAGTAAAATTCTAAAGTTCCTAATTTGCTAACATGACGTTAACCTGCTTGTCGCCAGGCGCAGCAGACAAGGAGACAGACGAAGAGGAAGGTTCAGCCACAGCGGCTCCAGCAGACGACACCGAAGATGAGCAGGAACATGGCAAGCACATCCTACCGCTTGTGTCACACCAGCCCGTTGTGTAAGTAGTTTTTTGTATGGCTAATATTTGACCACTTATATCACCAGCTGTGAAGTGTCGATGTGGTCGAAGGTGGTTTCACGCTAAGCCCGGAATGGGAATACGAGTAATTCTCAAGGACTGCTCCCTGACGCAGAACATCCCTAGAGCGGCTAACATCAAGACAAAAGTCACTCATTTGTAGACATCCTGACATCTTAGTTATATCCTATTCGGATATAACTTCGCGATACGGGAGGGTTGAAGGATACTTTGATTGAGACTTATTCTGCGGTGCTACTTCATCCCTCCCGCACAGCGTAGCTACCTCAGTAACCACCACAATTAATAGTGACGATTACTGAATACACCTTGGCACCACTTTAACAGTAAATATTCTAACATAATTATTTTGTTTCAGTGAGGTGTCAGCAAGCCAGCAGGATTTCTTTAAGATGCTTGACGACAAAATTGAAAAGGTAAACCTAATTAAGATCATAAAATGCAATTTCGTATGATTTGGGTTACTTGGAATGAATGAGACAGGCAGAACTTAATACAATTGTTGTTTTATTTCAGGGTCGGGATTATGATTCATCGAGTGAGACTGAAGTACAAATAGAAAGCGAGCGACGGAGGAGAATAATCGAAACCTGGAATTCGTATAGGCAGTCCTCACAGTCTTCTCAGTCCCAGCCGAGTCCCCCAACGCCGGCCAGAAGGCGCATGCCAAAACCCATGCCTCTGGACCGGCAGAGTAGCCCCGGCTCTGGCAGGCGATGCCACACATACAGATCTCATGTTGCAGAAGGCATGTCACCACCGCCACCACGCAGATCAAGCAGCGCCCAATCTCATCACCAAGACCCTCGACATATCAATGGAGACAACTGGCATGACCCCACAAAGTCGCCAGTCAAACGACCTCAGAGCGCCGGAGCCAACTGGAAAAACAACCCTAAAGTGGCTCCTTACAATCAAAAACCCAAGAAGAACGATGACCAAAGAAGCTACACAGATATGGAACTGACCGGATCAGTTCAAGACATGTCACAGATAACTTTCAACCCAACATTCCAAACGCACAGTCCAGCCCATTCTGCAAAGCAGCAACCGTACATTGCGCAGATATTAAGTTACCCCATGTCACAACAAGTGACCCCTCCATCGCCTCCGAAATACATAGCGCCTCCTGAAGAGTACCAGGATCCAGAAAATAACGTTGTAGATTCAAAATACAATTCTAAAAGACAGCCCCCGATGACACAAGATTCTCAATCGCAACCGCATATATACTACATCCATGGAAATAGTACTACATCCCTTAACCAAGATTTGGCTCAGCAGAGACAGCAGACCGCGATGCATCTGCAGCAGTACGTGGCGATGAAGCAAGCTCAGCAGCAAATGTTCACATACATACAAAGGGGTCCTCATACCGTGTTCCCTAGTATGGAATACAGTCATAATCAATCAAGGATGTATGAGAGTGAAGACTATATGGGTCAATATGCCCATCCGGCTATGAGGCCAAACAGTGCGCCCGCTCCTGTGGGAGTTGTCAGGCCTATGGCTGTCCCAGTGCCTCCACCGGGCTACTCGGACGGAACTCACATAGTTCAGATGCCAATGTGGCCGCCCGTGGCTCCAATGGGGCCGTGGGTACCCGGGCAAGTATCCGAGATGCAATACTACCCGCAGACACAGTTCATACCGATGTACCGGCCGCAGTCGGCTGGATCCGCCGGGACGTTGACGAGATACCACAAGAAAGAGAACGATGGAGAGGTGAAGAGTATGTGCCAAAGCATAAATCTAGTCAGACAAAAGCCGATAGGTCAGATCGTGGCGCTGCCGGGGCAAGAGCTGACTGTATGCAATAACGTGAACGACAGCCCAAGTCCTGCGTCCGTCAGCACAGATAGTGGAGTTTCTCCAGGGAATAGTGCGCCCAGTTCCAAAAACTCAGTGTTCGGCACGCCATCGTTAGGTGGCACAGGCGATAATTTCAGTGCAGTGGACAACAAAACCAAAAAGAGCAAAACGCTACCAACTATGAGATCTCTAAAGAATTCGAAAAGTCTTGATTCTTAGGTGAACAATTTGTAATTACTGTAGATTTTCTAAATGTACGTATAATAGTCAACATAATGTATAGGTAGCGAAATTAGAGTCCATTATGCTTATATTGTAATTATTGTGATTTGTTGACAATTTTTTTAATGATCGGTGTTAAATTGGACTTATCAAAGTAGGTTCGAATGTATGTAAGGATCACTGCTTACTCTCCAAAGATATGTGTGATAGTATGGATAACATAATTTTTTGAACATACTGATATTAAATGAGCATTTATGAAAAGCTTTTAAACAATGAGACTTTATATCGAAAGCTCCAGAATTATATAACAGAACATAAAAAACATTGTTGGATAGTATATTTACACCGTTGGTATTTTCACGTTTCATTTGGAAACATTTTGGTACACGGATGTAATTATTATTAAAAGCATTATGTTTGTAATAAAAACAGTTGGGATAACTGTAAGTAACTGACTGAAAAGCTTTTATGCAGTATCCATGTCATGATAAAACTTAGAACGGTCTATCACAATTTAGTGCGTACACAAAATTTCGTGTCTGTCTAACCCTTGAGGAGTTCTCTAGTCAGATCAACCCGGGGTGCAGCAACCATGTCATAGTAAAACTTTATACCAGCTATCGTAATAAAATGCGTACACAAAATTTCGTGACCGTGCAGTTGACCATTGAGAAGTTCCTTTATCAGGAGCTGATTCTGGATTCAGGTCATGCTTAACATTAAAATGCATTGGCATGGGAACTGAATGAATCTGCAATAGTTCAACTCCGTGGGATAAGAGGAAGTGGTTCTAATTCACCTGGTAAGATTTGACCTAAACCAACATACATCCATACATACAAACATTGCAAGTTAAATAAAAGCTTTTAACATGTGACAAAAGTTATGTTAGCCTCTCATTAAATTAATAAATAAATAAATAAATTCGGGGCAATGACTCCTAGGTTGAAAATAGTAATTTCTGTTATTATATTACAAAAAATATTGTTAGGTAACCAAATATATCCAGTGATTTAGCTGCATTATGACAAGTAATAATTTTTGTAATGGCTGATGAAAGCCAACATATGGCTTTTTTTATATCAACAGATACCTAATTTGATCAAACAAAAACAGTGATTATTCTACATTATACCTATCCACCTACGTTTTTAAATTAAAGTGAATCTATTTACCAACATGCAGAGTTTTGAGGGCCCAGGACAAACATTGTATGTCTAAAAATATTAATGATTTGTTTGGAATTGATACTTTTAATTTATAAACCTCATGCGACTTAAACTAAATGGCAACTGGAGCCAAGTGACAATTGGTATAGTTTATAAACCTCATGCGACTTAAACTAAATGGCAACTGGAGCCAAGTGACAATTGGTATAGTTTATAAACCACATGCTACTTAAACTAAATGGCAACTGGAGCCAAGTGACAATTGGTATAGTTTGTAAACCTCATGCGACTTAAACTAAATGGCAACTGGAGCCAAGTGACAATTGGTATAGTTTATAAACCTCATGCGACTTAAACTAAATGGCAACTGGAGCCAAGTGACAATTGGTATAGTTTATAAACCTCATGCGACTTAAACTAAATGGCAACTGGAGCCAAGTGACAATTGGTATAGTTTATAAACCACATGCTACTTAAACTAAATGGCAACTGGAGCCAAGTGACAATTGGTATAGTTTGTAAACCTCATGCGACTTAAACTAAATGGCAACTGGAGCCAAGTGACAATTGGTATAGTTTATAAACCTCATGCGACTTAAACTAAATGGCAACTGGAGCCAAGTGACAATTGGTATAGTTTTTTATAGTCCATTAACTACTTACGCTGGCGATTTGCCTTCTAAAGCGCGGCGCGCTGCGCAGGCTAATAACTTAGGCTATACGGTGATCTGGATTGCGATCAGGATTGTAATCCTTGCTCACAATCAAGTTATTTTGTCTAGAATGACATGATTCACAATCCAGGCTGATTGGGACCTAGATAAAAATAGGTAAAAAGCTTGCGATTTTGAACTTTGCGATCTGAGTAGTGTATTAAGTTTATGCTGGACAATTTTAGAGCTATGGATCATTATTTGATTGCTCGCACCAAGTACTGCGAAACCGGTTTCATAATGGTTAATTTCAATGCTAATAAGCGAGCAAAATAATACATTTATTCGATATTATCGTTATGGGTACTAATGTGTAATAAAACTTAAAAAATTATGCGATCCAATTCCAATATGGACCCTCAGCAGCCACGCTATAATAGACAGTAGAAATGCTATAGATAAGCAATCCATAGCTCGGATCAATCCAGATCGCCGTATAGCCTTAACTTTTTGGGGGTTGGTTGGTTGAGCGTGAGGGCGGGATAGTTTGCTACATTGTTATGCTAGAACTAGCTGTGCCCGCGGCTTCGCACGCGTTTTTACTTCTGTAGTTTAAAAGTACTCTATGTGCTATTCCAAGACCTAAAATACCAATATACCAATGTTTGATCAAAATTCCAGCCAGAAAGTTTTTTATAGATTGCTCGGCTAGAAGCCGATTGAGATACCAAGTATCCCAATTTTTAAGTCAAACCCTAAGCTATCAAACAGTGAAAACCGCATCGCAATCGGGGTTCAGTACTTTTACGTGATGCGCGAACAAACAGACAAGATTTAAAAAATTGTATATTCTTGTTCAGTAGCTTATTTTAAGTAACTTTTTAATTATCTTCTTTGTACAGACTATTTCGTACTCATTGCGTTACGAACGATGTATTTTTTATTTATTTTTTTTATACTTTGTATAAATCCAACTGACGAACTGAGCGTTAGACGGAGACATGATATGTGTAATGGTACCTTTTAAGTGCCGAGCGATGCATTTTATCCAGTAATAAAGAATAATGTAATTCATTTTGCTTTTTATTCCTCCCGTGATAGATCAGCTACATCTATGGTTACAGGTCTGAGGTAGAGTAGGTACATGTGAGAAACGTTTTGTACTACACAAATATCTGAAAAATTCACTCAGTGCTGGCTGATGTAATATATCAGCGAAAATTCTCTGAAAGATTCTAAGGCCGCATAATAATAAGTACAGGAACAATAATACCTAAGAAGCATCTCGATCACATCAGTTTTCAAACCTAAAATCCGCATCTAAGTCGGTCTATTCGTTTGATACTAAGATTCAAGCGTGTTAAAAAAAAACTTACACCATGTTATGCCGGTCGGCCGCC
This sequence comes from Alsophila aescularia, assembly GCA_946251855.1. Classification (NCBI taxonomy): domain Eukaryota; kingdom Metazoa; phylum Arthropoda; class Insecta; order Lepidoptera; family Geometridae; genus Alsophila; species Alsophila aescularia. The sequence goes on along the minus strand of OX276379.1, from coordinate 56,695,663 downwards.
ACATCGCAGTATAATCTCGACCTTGATGGTCGTGTTAATTCTGTCAAGTTAAAGTTCTCATGCAAAATCAAAAACAATGCCGTCTTTTGTGATCAAATTGTGAATCAGCTACAAAACACTACCGGCACGGCCAGCGTTTGCTTTGCTTCACTCGTATGTTTTGGCTGTGTAGACTTCGTCTTTTTTAAACCTTCTTGGAAACGTATTAGTTGAACTCGAAACGAAATCGGTGTAGTGTCTGACATTAGACTGACTGAAGACTGAACAGATGGACAGACGCGATTGGCAACTTTGTTTAGTGGTGATGTTGTAACTTAACACGTTCATGGACGCGAACTCTATGGCATTCCTATTTGGTCACTTTTTTGTGCCACGGATGCCATAGTATTCGAACTTTATTCATCATGTTTTGTCAAGGATGTAAGAACATTCGTCTGTTCTATGCAATTTAAGCATCTATTCGATTTGCGTCACAGAATGGCCAACCACCAATCCGCTAGTGTCATATTTACCATACCTTTGCACAGACGCTATGGCATCCGTGTTTGTATGAAGATTTGCGCCTGCTATAGTCAGTCATCCCGACGCTATGGCATCCGTAAACACGGATGCCATATTTTTGTTTTTTTAGTAAGGATGAGGCTACGCTATGGCATCCGTGTTTACGGATGCCATAGCGTAGCCTCATCCTTACTAAAAAAACAAAAAAAACAATGCGCGTCAGTAATCTTTATATACTCAGCGCCGGCGCACGTCGCTCGTGGTCCCGCTCGCACAACACCGGGCGAATGGACGTCGCATAAATATTGCTGAGATGCAGCTCGATTCTCCCGGTCCGTCAATCCTGGAGCCGCTCCAGAGAGTCCAAAATAAATTCCTTCGAAATGCAGTAAGCGCTCCCTGTTATCAGAGGAACGCCGACCTGCACCGCGATATCGAGCTTCCCTCGATCAGTCAATTCAAGAAAGACGCCTCTCGCCGCTACTTTGATGCGGCGCCCCATCATCCCAACCCTCTCGTAGTAAAAGCCTCCGACTATACGACAGACAGTGTAGCCCTCCGTAGACGTCCCCGCGATGTCCTGGACGATCCGGACGACGCCATCGCAGTCAAAGTACTGGCAGCGATGGCCTCGCCCAATCCGACCAACCCTGGCAACCCGCCAGGGGGTATCAACACACTTAGACACTGACACCGACCTCGCCGGTGAGGTCGAAGGTCCCATAACACATAGTCAGATATTATTCGCCTTCGAGTTTCTTGCCGATTCTTCTCGAAGGTGTATTACGAATCGGCGGTCAGTTATAAAAGTCAATCAAAGGCACCTAGCCATTGTTCAGGGCCCCCTCGATCACTGCCTAACGGTAGCGATCCAGGGGTGTTAGTTCGATACCCCCGTAATCAGACGGCCATCCAAGCCGAGGGCCGTACCCCCTGGGTACGCCCTGGTACCCCCTGGGTACGGCCCTCGGCTGCGGGTCGTCCAAATTTAACTTTGGCGTGCGCCTTCTGCGTCACGCATTGCGGCGGAGTGCTTGTTGAGCCGGCCGCAGCGCAGCGAGGCGCACGAATGCAATTTCTCACACAGGTCACATCACCACAGGTAGTTCATCATCAGGTGATGATGGTGAATATCACCACAGTACCTTATTTGATATCAGACATTAACGACAATAACCAAAGAGAATATAATACTACGTAATAAAATAACTTAAACAAGCACGACAGACAGATATACACTTGTCTATGAGAATAAGCAAGTTTGTTTATTATTGACCTTCGTGTGATTTTGCAAAATCTTGGGATCCATGTCTCGTCAACGCCAACTATCGCATTTTTATAAATTGTTTTTAATTGCCTTACAGTAAACTTCCCTCTAAATACTTATATATATATATACCTAGTCTGACTATAAATATTAGTAGTGGCTCTGTGAGCTATAGACCTCGCGCAAATAAACTATTTTACAAACAATCTAGCAGTGCACAGTAGCGCCATCTAGTTACCGTATTGTAAAACTAACACTAGTGGCTCTGTGAGCTGTACACCTTGCCGTACAAACTTTATTGCATACAATCTAGCACGGCACAGTAGCGCCATCTAGTTACCTTATTGTAAAACTAACATTAATAACCAAGGTTCCATAATTCCTTTCCTGGTGGGCAAACGGATGATTCCACTGGTAGAAACCTAAAAGTGAGAAATTTACTGCATTTTGAGGAGTTATTCTGCTCATCACGCCGAAGATCTGCAGAATGTAATAAGGTATATTCAGTAGCCCCCTTTTTTGAGGGAAGTACCCCCCCCCCCCCCCCCCAACTACCTTGCTCACGCGCGAAAAAGCTACCACGCGCACTACCACGCGCACTACCATGCGCATAGTGCGCACGCATAGCTGTAATAAAGTTTCTCAATTAGTCAGTAGGGTACAACGTGGGCATTACCGGCTTCAGTGATGGTTCGATGGGGTGTTAGCTATCAACGAGTGAGCCATAGTTTTGTGAAAAAGGTCAAAACATCGGCCCAGATGAATTAAGATTGGATGTTCGATAACCAAGAATTATCCTTTCAGCAAGACTCGGCACCGGGTCATAAAGCTTAATCCACACAACCGTGGTTGGAAAAGAACGTTTTTGACTTAATTGGAGCTGATAACTGGCCATCATAATAATATAGTCCCGATCTTAATCCACTTGATTATAATTTATGGTCTCTTTTATTATTAGATTATGGCATGCTCTAAACGCCATGATAATGTGGAGTCTCATATTAGATTGGCAGCGGCAAATTTTTCCATGGAGAAAGTGCGTGTATTAAGCGATAACTGGCCACGCATCAAGGATAATAGATATCATTTTAAATAAGCTTCATATTTTTTAAATGCTATTATATTAATGTGTACAACGCACACTGCAGTAATTAATGTTATCTACATATAATAGAAAAAAAATGAGCCGCCTGCCTGTCAGATGTGAAACATCGAATATCGCTGAGCTGAGCAGGAAAGAGCCGACGAGCCAAGAGCGGCGCGTCGCCGCGCCAAGAGTAAGCCTTACTCCGCCATAAGATCGTTCACATTAAAAACGATGTTTTCCTTGTAACAATATTTATGGCTAGACTGTGTATAAAATCAATAAGGCAAAACAATTGGACTAAAATAGGCTGCAGCGCGAGTTTGTATGAGACAATTTCAAACGAAAATAAACTGAACGTAGTTTAAGTACGTTTGCATCTTGGGGCTCTAATCAGAACGGGGATTTGGGAGGCAAATAAGAAAATATTTTTTTATTTATCCATATGAAATCGCTCTGTTAGGCAATTATTCTAGGATGCTGGCAAGAATGTCTAAGACGTATTCAACAACACCAAATCGATAGTGAAGCATCCATGCATGCTGATCCACTCGTACGCACAAGCCTCATTTACACCACGTTATGCCGATCGGCTGCCACATTGCAGCAAGATCTCGTCCTTGTTAGTCCTGTTCATTTTGTTAATTTCTCACGAAAAATAAAAAACAATGCAGTCTTTTGTGATTAAATTTTGTATCAACCACAAAACAATACTAATTATCCACTCACACACACATACGCGCCGCCATTTGCTATGCTACACTTTTGTTTAGCTATGCGAGTATAATAATAGAAAACTGCAACTTTTTTGCTAGCTCGGCACTATGCGTTGCTTAAAACAGCTAGCTAGCTACTTTACGAAGACGCTGTTTCCGTAATCCGTATTTTTTTAAACAAAACATTCTTGTCTGCTGCTTTGGAAACCATGGAACCATCAACCAACCACCACCACGTCCTGGAAAGTGTTAAACCATTGAACACTTTCCAGGACTTTTGGCGGGAAACGAAGTGGAGACGGTTCTTTTGCTTTGATTTATTATCTCAAACTTGTGTTTCTTCGAGTGTTCATGTGTATAGGTAATATTCGTGGGGTAATAACCATTAGGTGTTCATGACCTAATGGCTAATTAGACTTAGAGTAGACGTGCGTAGATGTGTTAGATTATATGACATTTTCTAAATAAGTACAATATTACTTTGCAATGCAATAAAATATTTTAGAGTTATTACCTACTTAAGATATCAATATGTTATTAATGTAATGACTATCTGCATTCTGACATCCCCCTTCCTCCCGCCCTGACTCCATCCCAGAGATAAAATAAATAAAACTAATAACAAATGCAAATAATGCATTTGCATTTGTTAATAGTTTTTCGGCGGCGTTTTACCGAAATTATTCACACAAGGACCTTCCTACCTTTAGGTATATTTTTAGTTTGAAAAGTATTATATTATACCGCTATAGCACAGTGCCTACACAAAATCAGTGCCCGTATTACCTTACTTTTAACCTACAATTGCATTCATCATTAATTAGTTTATTGGGATAGTAATTAGTTTAATAGGATTACGCAACATTGTCTTGCCCCACTTTCATGCCTTTTCGACCGATAGTTAGCAATTTAAAGTTGTCACCGATTAAGAAAATAGTATAATGTAAATTTAATATCAATTGATAGAAATCGGAACAAGATAATAGCAGCACAGGACAATATGTGTACTACTGTGGCTATATTGAGGTTATAGCTCGAGTTCAGAATTCGAGATCAAGAGTAGGTATCGTCATTGGTGCCGCATCTTTCCCCCTGAAATCTTCTGTAGATATACTGGTTGTTGCGAATTATGTTATCGTAAAAAATCTATAAATAAATCGCAAATTGTTACATAATTATATTGAAGAAAAGTGATGGAGAAAGCTAATCAAGTGATGACTAAGAACAGACAGTAGAAGCGTCGGGCAGTATACAGGAGGCAACAAGGGCTCCAAAGTGTTCGCAAGAGATCTGTCTATTGGGCAAAGCCTGTTGACGAAACTGAAAACTGACAGTGGCAGCATCGTTTCGTCGAAGCCAGAGATTTTGAGTGAGCTCGAGAAGTTCAATGGACAATTATACACCTCATCGCGTAGTCCTTCTAGCAGGACTAGTGATACAAGAGCCCGTTTGACCCGACATTATACCGAAGATATCCCGGACGTCAGCCTATACGAGATCAGAATGGCTTTCAAACAGCTTAAGAGGAACAAAGCACTAAGGGAGGTCGGAATAACGACAGAGCTACTGAAAGCGGGTGGAACACCGGTACTTAAAGTCCTTCAGAAGCTGTTTAACTCCGTCATCCTCGAGGGTAATACGCCAGAGGCATGGCACAGGAGCGGTTTTGTTCTTTAAGAAAGGTGATAAAACCCTCTTGAAGAAATATAGGCCAATTTTGCTGCTGAGCCACGTCTATAAGCTGTTTTACAAACCATCTCGCTCGTAGGTTTGACGACGTTCAGCCTCCCGAAGAAGCTGGATTCCGGAAAGGCGTTAGCACCGTAGACCACATCCATACGCTCTGGCAGATTATACAGAAGACAGAAGAGTATAATCGGCCACTATGTCTAGCGTTTGTGGACTACGAGAAAGCCTTTGATTCAGTTGAGACCTGGGCAGTGCTACAGTTATTACAGCGGTGCCAGATTGATTACCAGTACATCGAAATGTTTGTACAGCAGGGTCACCATGACAGTTCATTTTCAGGATTAGAGCACGAATTCTATCCGGTTGCAAAAAGGGGTGAGACAGGGAGACGTTATTTCTCCAAAACTGTTCACCTCTGCACTGGAAAATATATTCAACTGGAACGGATTTGGTGTTAACATCAATGGCGAATACATCACTCACCTTCAATTTGCTGATGATATAGTCATCATGGCTTAAACTCTAGAAGACCTTAGCACAATGCTCAGTGACCTCAATATTGTTTCCCAACAGGTGAGTCTTAAAATTAACATGGGCAAGACGAACATCATGTCAAATGCACATGTCGTACCCATGCCGGTTTATGTTGGGAACGATATTATCGAAGCTGTTGATCACTATCTCTACTTGGGTCAGACGATCCAACTGGGTAGATCCAACTTCGACAAGGAGGTCATCCGACGAATCCAACTCGGATGGGCAGCGTTCGGGAAATTACGTCATATCTTCTCGTTGCAGATACCGCAGAGCCTCAAGACGAAAGTTGATAATTAGTGCGTGTTGCCAGTGATGACACTGAGACGTGGTCGCTAACTATTGGTCTCATACACAAGCTCAGAGTAGCGCAGCGCGCAATGGAGAGAGCTATGCTCGTTGTTTCACTACGTGATAGAATCCATAATGAGGAAATCCGTAGAAGAACGAAGGTTACCGACATAGCTCTCAGAGTTTGCAATTTGAAGTGGCAATGGGCAGGCCATATAAGTCGGAGAACCGACAACCGTTGGGGAATAAAGGTTCTCGAATGGCGACCACGAACAAGCAAGCGAAGTGTGGGGAGACCCCCCACACGATGGACTGACGACATTATAGCCATCGCAGGAAGTCGATGGATGGAGGTGGCACAAGATCACTCGTCATGGCGCTCTTTGGGGGAGGCCTATGTTCAGCAGTGGACTCCTAAAGGCTGACATGATGATGATGATACAGGATTATTGGTTATTGGTCACGATCCCGTAGCAGGGTGTTAGAACATGCTGTCCACTATCAAATGGCCCAGTAATTATATGGGCAAAAGTCAACCATTTTCGAGATATTAGGTATTTATTTCATTACTTTTTGTAAAATGACGGAGGCATCCATTAAAATAAAAAATAACATTGCAATAAATCAAACTTTTTACTGCTTTTAGGTTGAGAATACAGTAACAAAGAATTGTGTGAAAAAATGAAAATAAACTGCTAAATTTTTTGAATCTTGGGTCTAAAACTTAGCAAGTTTGATGTTTGTGTGAGTTTCTTCAACAAAAAAGCGAATTTTATTCAAAAAAATACATACAGTAGTAACTTAACCTACAGATTATTTAAAAAAAACAGCTACATATTACGAGTATCACCTATCCAACACGGTATAATTTCTTGGTAGTTAGTGACACAGTGACAAACTATGCGACATTAAACAACATGTCGGAGAATATAAAAAATGCGTTAAAGTGGTTTGTTTGATTAAATCATGTAATAAAACAATAAATACAGTTGACCAGATGTTCATCATAACCTTAATTTACAATAAACTAGAGTATTTTTTAAGAAGTTTAGTTTTGAATTAATATACTCGTACATGTGATATATCTACGAGTATTTTAATTTATTCCTGTCAAAGGATTGTCAATTTTAGTCTTTATGAAAATGAAATTGATTTAATTAGTACGTATAAATATTCCAACAAAATTGGTATACCAATCACGATTATTATGAACTAGGTTTTACTCGCGATTTTGTCCACACGTTCTACAGTTTATCGTGAAAAAAAAGTATCCTATGTTCTTCTAGGATATTAAAAACCTACGTTAAAAACCAATGCAATAGTATAGCACCAACGCTCTTGATGTTCTTTGACAGACTTGTTATTATTTCGTTTCCATGGCAACGTTCTTTACAGCGAGTAATCGTTTTCCAGGTTTTCCGTGGAACTTAACGATTACCGGGATAAAAATATAATATATTGGTCCCTATATTGTACAGTACCTATTCACAAAGTTTCATCAAAATTAGAACAGCTGTTTTGGTGTGAATGCTCCCCAAACAAACAACGTTAAAGTGATTTGTCGGTGGGTAAATTTTAGCCTACGGTCCTCACGCAGTAATTAAGGACATATTTGTCGGTCTCTGACGCGACCGTCGTAATTAGAAACCGGAAAAGCTTAAGGCAGATGAAATTTTAATAGCTGCGCCGAAAAGTTAAGACTACTTCAACACACAGAGCGCGGGCAGCGGGCAGCATGACTATTGGCGCATAAGTTAAGACTACTTAAGTTAAGCCTTCAACACACAGAGCGCGGGCAGGCGGGCTGCGTGACTATTGGCGCATAAGTCAAGACTACTTAAGTTAAGCCTTCAATACACAGAGCGCGGGCAGCGGGCAGCATGACTATTGGCGCATAAGTTAAGACTACTTAAGTTAAGCCTTCAACACACAGAGCGCGGGCAGCGGGCAGCATGACAATTGGCGCATAAGTTAAGACTACTTAAGTTAAGCCTTCAACACACAGAGCGCGGGCAGGCGGGCTGCGTGACTATTGGCGCATAAGTCAAGACTACTTAAGTTAAGCCTTCAATACACAGAGCGCGGGCAGCGGGCAGCATGACTATTGGCGCATAAGTTAAGACTACTTAAGTTAAGCCTTCAACACACAGAGCGCGGGCAGCGGGCAGCATGACAATTGGCGCATAAGTTAAGACTACTTAAGTTAAGCCTTCAACACACAGAGCGTGGGCAGCGGGCAGCATGACTATTGGCGCGTAAGCCGCATCGCATGACGCTGTCTGCTACAGAATCTCTATAGGGCAGGTGGCAGGTTACATAGTTGCACTACTACTTCTATTTTATAATGGCTTGTGCAGGTTACATAGGTTATGGATATGCTCGTACGTGGGGAGGGTGAGGGAAGTTAGGGGGAGGTCGAACATCAAACGTCAAATTTCCCTCATTTTCTCTCACTCCTCCACTTTCCCCAGCTTTCCCAAAGTTCGCCCACTCTTCCATCACTTAAATCCACCCTCCCCTCACTTCCCCCACCATTTGCTCACTCACCCTATAAATTCCCCCACCCTCCACCACTTACCCTTACCTACCCTCACATACCCTCGCCGAACATCACCGACCCTCACCTATCCTCGACAACCCACACTTTCCCCACCTTCCCTCACCCTCGCCTAACTTCCCTCACCCTCCCCACACTGCACGGTCTGCCAGCTGCCCACTGCACTGCCCGAGCCGCGCCTGTGGTTCGCGTCCTCGTTTTGTGTGCATGTTGTCTTAACAAGGCGTATTAAATGGAATTTAGCCCAAGAGACCTCAGGCGTTACACAAAATCTTTTTTTTTTTGCCTTGTGGTATTATTTATTATTCTGCGGTAAGTAGCGAATGTGAACAATAAACAATATTCAGTTCTATCAACAGACCTTTTCATCAACAGATATGCGCCTGCGTGACCATCAATTGTTTTGAACAGTGCATGCGATTTCAAAGAAAATGTGTTCATAAAATAAATTAAGGTAGTTAATCTATCTAATTACTACAAAAATATTTTAAATCTGCCTTTAATAAATAACAGATTTCCGGTTCGGAAATGTACTTCTTAGTTTCCTAGATAGTTACTAGTTGGTTACTAGGTACTTCGCTTTGTTCGAAACATTTTAATTCAGAATGGCGGGCATGCGGAATAAATAGGAAATGAAAAGGTCTATCTAGTCGAGAATTTATGAGGATAACATTGAATGCGGACTATTAAATTTCTATTAGGATACTGATGGGTATTTGATGGCGGTCTAACTATTAATAAAATAATAAAGGATAAAAACTTGGGCAATCAACATTTTATAGGTAATCTAGCCTTGCGATAAAAATAAACTCATCAATGAAAATACCTAAGTTAGTAATAGTTAGGATTCATCTTGGGTTCTTATTTTAAATTGGGTTTTTAACATTTACTTCCCCGTTTTTAATTTAACTGGGAATCGTTTATTTTTTCAAATACCGGGAATTCCGAGTAATATGGGGAATCTGTGTATCCAGGTAAAGCTCAATTATTATAGTATATATATAGTATTATAGTAGGTACTCGTAGTAATAAGGTTTATTATCGTCAATTACTCTGAAGCGATTGCATAGAGGTTTCTACTATGGTAGAGTGCTGCGCTCCAAAATTGTGCGCTTCGTGATAATACCTACATCAACTCTCTACCAAAATAGGATGTTCCGTTACGAAGGATTATAAGCGATAAATTGTAAATTTATCAACGAGAATTATTTTCTTTTGTTAAGTCCATCATTTGCAGATGTGGAAGGAAGTCAGATTTGACTTTTCGGGGAGGGAAGGAAAGTACTCATCCGCCGCGCCTTAGAATAAAGGCAATTTTAAAGGAAAACAGGAAACTATACTGCGAAAAAATGTCGCTGGGTGTAACATACAACCATGTAAGTTACGTTATTGTTGCAACCAATTTCTTTACTGGCAAGTGTTTACAGTCAATATAACATATATTTTTGGAATATTTTAAAATTGTTGCAAGTACATTATTTAAATGAATTGTATTTTTAGCAACATAATTTTGTCCAAATCCTCCTGCTCTAAGTTGTGACCTTAGCATGTGCATGTGCATTGTTATGCCAGGAGTGTGTTTAATTGCAACGGCTAAATTACTTTGTTTTGCTAACTACTCAATTTTGCTATACCATCATAGTTACTTTGTTTTGCTAGCAAATTCTATTTTGCTATTATATCATATCTACTTAGTATTACTAGCGCCTTTAATTTGCTATTCTAACATACCCATTTTGTTTTGCAATAATTTTGTATAGATGCAATTGAAAAGGAAGGATCAAGGGGAACCTAGATTAGGTATACATTGTATAAAACAAAATCAAAAAACACTACTTATTTATTATTAAAGTGATTAAAAAACTGCGCACAACTTTCGGTGTTCATAGAACTAACTTAACGTCAACCGTCCAGTAATCCGGGGACCTCAGAGTCAAGTACAGAACACTGAAATCAAAAAAATTGTTATAATAAATGGTTATAGCCCTCCTAACCTCGCCTGATACATAGTATACTCTTTGTCCTTCCCGCGTAAAAAAAACTTAGTAAAAGTTTCAGTTCAATCGGTTTAGTAATTTAGCTGTGAAGTTTTAAACAGACAGACCAGACACAAAAACACATTGCAATAATTCGACAGTTATTTTTAAACTACTAAAACTCCTGGATGTGTATTATTTTTCTTTGTAATAATAGTCCTTAAAGTAACCGTCAAACTTAGAACGGGCTATCACAATTAAATGCGTATACAACACTTCGTGTATGTGCCGTTGAGGAGTTCCCTAGTCAGTACCCAACCCTGAGTGCAGCAACCATGTCATGGTATAAAATTTAGAACCGGATATCATAATAAAATGCGTCCACAACCGTTTACTGTTGAAGAATTCCTTTATCAGGAGCTAATCCTGGATTCAGGTCATCCTTACCATACAAATGCGTTATCATCGGAACTGAACCAACATGTAAAAAATCAACTACGTAGGAAACGAGGAAGTGATTCTAATACCGTGACCGTAATCAAATTTACACGTGTTTCCTACACAAAATGAGATTCCTTGTCCCTTAATTAGCCCCCCCCCCCCCCTCCTCCCCTCACAATTGTTTGCAGTTAAATCCCTAGAACAAAGTGAACGAACTCTTAATTAAGCGGCACGTTTATATTGTTCCAGTTTTGATGGAGCAAATACATAACTTAGTCCAGGGATTTCAGTTTTTTTCTAATTGTTGTTCTGCAAGCATTTGACATTCTCACATGGTCCCAAAATCTGATAGCTATTGAACCGCGATAACGCAAGTCTATTGCATGAAAATCGCCGATTGTGACAGTTTTCGTAGTCTGCTCGCTATGGGGCTCGATCGAGGGCCAAAGCTGCTATCGATAGATTTTGAATAGAACATGATGTTTGACGCTGATGCTGGATTGGCTTCGTAACAAAGTATTTTTTCCCCTGGCATCTATGCCTCACTCACTAAACTAGCACTAACGCCTGTCAGCGTAAAATCAACTTTGTTTCCACGCCGCGAGAGTCCCGATTTGTCCAAACGCTGTCTCAGAACGTGTCCGAATTTATCCAAACACTGATAAACAGCGTGTTAAAAACCTGTTTTAATTACGTTATTTTAAGCGGTGCAGCTTAAATTTACGTAAGTTTAGAATAGATGCCAGGGGCATAAAGACCTTCTTACAAAATCGAAAAGGTTTAACTTACATTTGAAGAAATTTAGTCTAGTTTAGTTTAAGGAGTAAAATGACTGTATTGCTGCCATTATCAATTTTATTTCAGTGGCAACACTAGGGATTTTCGGAAGCCGTAGCACATCCGTGCTACTGCGTTGTTTTTGCTATAAAACTGCGATAGTGTACTTGATTTAGCAGGCTTCCAAATTGGACACTATAGATAGATAGAGGAATCGCAGAGGTATCACATGGGCAAGGCTTTTTGTCAATAGCTAACAGGCTCGGGGCCCTGGCCTGTCTGTGTGTAACGTTCTGTAAAACACACTTGATTTTGTTTTGTTTTACATGACTGCCCAAAAAGGAGTGTAATGTTTTTAAGATTCATGCTGTATATTTGTTTGTTTGTATGTATGTATGTATGTATGTGAATTTATTTAATCCACTATAACTTTTAAATGCCTGAACATATTTAGTCTTATTATATCGTTTGAATCCTTACATCTCCCCGAATAACATAGGCTTTTTTTTAATAATTCTACAGGCAACATCTTTCGCTTTCCAAGACGTTTTTTTCCTATTATTAGTATATAGTTTATCAACAGTATATAATTTATTGGCATAAGTTCTTTTTTAGCAGGGCAGACGTGTTTTTAACGTTTAAGCTAGTTATTTTATCTTCCCTTTTGCACTACTGGCATTCGTTTAGTTGTTTCAGTGTGATAATATATTTCTCATTGGCACAACAGGTAGTGCGTTCCCCAAGGCACTACTGGTAGTATCACGCAGTTGTGCCGCGGGTCTCTTCTCAGGACTGTCGGAAATTGTACTTGACAGATTTTCTGCTAAGAGTGGTGACACTAGGAGTGCCCTACCACTATCACCAACGTTTGTTAACGATGCTTTCCTTGACCGAAAGTTCATGCTCTTTTTTGCGTAAATGGTCGGATTCGAACCTACAACCTACTGCGCGGTGGCCGGACAAACAACTGAGTAATCAATGCTTCAAATGTTATTAACCCCCGACGCGTAAAGAGAGGGCTGTTATAAGTTTAGGGTGTGTATGTGTGTGTCTATATGTGGTATCGTAGCTCCCAAACGAATGGACCGTTTTTTTTGCAGTTTTTCTGTTTGTATGCTGGTGTCATCAAGATGGTTCTTGGCTATAATGGAATCATATACTTAATTTTTATACGAATACTTCGTTCTGAAAGCTGGATACATAACATTTACATGTACCAAGTATTATTTTTATACATTTTTATATTTACAATAAGTAGTAATCTAACACACATATTTTTAGAGCCCTCGCAAAAGCTCGGTCTCCAACCTAACTCGGACTCGGTGCAGCAATAAGTCACTTTCTACTATTAAATCTGCAGTTCCGGTTAGAAGGGCATGGCATAACCCACATAACTCCATAATTTTGTTTTCGTATCCTGTTTTTCCGGATGTGTACGTATACCTACAGGTTTTCTGTATAATCTGCCGCAATGTGTGCCTTTAGGATTATCGACACAGCCTTTGATAAGTACAGTAGCGTTGTCCCCCAGTGGGGGACAATAAGTGGGGGACAACGGGAATAGACGCGCTGAAGTGGCAGTGGGTTGGTCATATTTGTCGAAGGCCTGATAACCTATTAACCTTTGGGGTAGACGTGTTCTTGAGTGGAGAGCGCGACTCGGAAAACGTAGAGCGCCCTCCGGCTAGGTGGAGAGACGATATGCGCACGGTGGTTGGCGGCAGTTAGAAGAGAAGAGCCGAAGACCGGGCTCAGTGGCGTGCTTTGGTTAGAGGTCTATGTCCAGCAGCGGACTGACACGGGCTAGCGATGATTATACCTACAAGGTATGGGGAAAAATACAGGAACATCAAGGGTAAGTATCACAGGAAATCTTTTCCTTCGTTATTTTACCAAAACAAATCGTAAAATGAAGCAAAAAGGGTTTCCATACATTTCCATGAAGTGCCATTCGCCGCACCATACTAACCTACCGAAGTTTCAAATTAATAATAACTATCAAAATAGGTTTTGTAATCCCGGAGATAATAATGTAAAAGTGGTTATCTCAGGACTTTGCAGAGGAAAACAACTCTAAGTACTTGTATAGCGACCCTATCTGCCTGACCTGCTCAATCCTCTTCCAATTTATATCTACAACCTTACATACATATACAGGGTATTACACAAATTGCTTTGGAATAAGCGCGCAAGTCGGTAGCGGGCGCTGCGCTATGGTATGGCTACGTAATACTATTATTTACTCTCGTACATAATACTCGGTGTGGTGCTAATTCGGTTCTGTCGATTGGTATAACCACTGAGATTACTAGTAATGTGCAGTCATTGTATGATATAGGAACCGGCTATATGAGTTTATCTAAAATACAAAACAGTAGGTGGTTAATTCTCATCGCCACGATTCTCATCGTCACCTTCGTGGCAAATTTTATTTTTTGCTTATTTGTACTATTTTGGTAAAAAAAATGCTACGAAAGTGACTCAGTAACTTTACAGACATTATTTACTACTGTTTATCTGACTAAATGTTCATGAAATAACAACTTAATCTTATTTCATAATTAAACAAGCAAATACATGATATCAATAAACGAAAGAGACAACTATCAGATCGGTCCTAAGTTCGGTCAAACTACGAAATAGGTATAATGATTTGCTATTTCAACTAAAACTACACAATTTTAGTTTGTTTGTTTGTCGTATGAGGTAGTGCTCACCTCTGATGTTAAAGTTTGTCAAGCTGCCCGAGGGCCTCTGACATGGCTTAACGACTGCTATTAATCAATAACAGCCGGACCGACAGCTTAACGTACCTTCCGAAGCACGGAGCGATGGAAAACCGCAAATAACTCGGAAAAGTGATTGGTGCGGAGCCTAGATATTGAACCCGGTATCGTTGGATTCTAAACTGCACTATAGAACTGTTAGGCCACCATTGCTCTAACAATTTTAGTGAAAAGTGTTTATTATAAACATTATTAATGTAGGTGACAAATAGGCCCTTTTCTGTGATTTTATTAACTATGTACTTATATTTCAGAGTATATTTTATACTAACAACCTCTGAAATAAAATATTATCCTAATACTTACATAGTAACATCAAACTGAAACGATGTATCTAACTACTAATGTACTTATGACGATTGTGCGTCATTTGAGTACTTATTAAATAGTAAAATTAGTTGTTATTTTTAACATTCAAATAGAAGAATGGCACGAAAAAATGGCCACGATGGTGACGAAAATATCCCTTTTTTATAAATTGCTGCAAAGTTTCGACGTAACGTTTTAAATCGAAATACTACATAAATATCTCGCACATTTTGGGGTTTCGATGAGCTAACTTTGATATCAATTGCAGATATACAATGCACAAAAATGTTGGCCGCGCAAGTGATCGATACACCTGTGAATAAATATAAACTTACCAATTTTTTTTCTTTCTTTCACTTCTGCAATGCCGGAACACGACTGACGTTTGACCGAATCGAACTCTTTGTTTGATTGCTGATGTTCTGTTCAACATCCAGCCTTTATACTACGCATATCTAAAGTACTTACCTAAAATCGTGTGACCGACCCATATGTTGTTTTAAATTCAAAATAATTATGAAAAGTTTTTTCATAGAGTATTGGGTGTAAAGTTTATTTAATTACGATGACTTTAGTATATGTAACATACAAATACACTGAAATTTGGTGTAATAGTAACCAAATGTTTTACTGCAACGGGAAGTGTGACACGATGAGAATACGAAAAATGGGCCCGTTTTTTGATCATTCGTGTTAATTTTTTGTACTATTTTTGCTTCTATTATTTATTTTGTAGCCTAATAAATGTTGTATCTTATACCGTTTAGGAAATATAACTGTGTGACCATCATGTTTGAGGAGCTTCGATGAGAATTACCCAGGTACCGTGACCACAGAATATATAAATAACACCGTGACATACCTACTGACTGACCACCGAAGTGGGCAGGATTGAAAGACTGAACCAAATTTTGTATGAAACCTAGTGTTGCCTGTTGCCTAATTATTCTTAGCCTGTTGCATATTCGCATGATATTATTGTCTTACTATCTGCACCCCGCGGCTTTGCCCGCATGTACAATTTTTCGGGATAGAAAGAATCCTATTTTGGTCTCTCTGGTATACAGCATCTACGTATAAAATCAGTCCAGCCGTTATTGCGTGATAGCGCCCCTAGCATACAATCAAAGTTTCACTTTAAATATTACTAGCTTTCGCCCGCGACTTCATCCGCACGGACTACTGTTTATCGCGCGACTTTTATGCGACTTGAATGGGGAGCTGACCGCACCGAAGATCATGTTGGTCATCTTGTAGTGGAGTGGCAGGTTGGTTTGATCTTGGCCCCTCCTTAGGAACTGCTGCGCGGGTTGGTCTTCAGGTCGGATCTACACTCGCAGGAACATTTCTTGTATGTAGGCGGTGACGGCGATCGGCCGTTCTCTGAATCTGAAAACGATTCCCTAGTGATAGAAGCAAGACTGGCCCCTCCATGACATTGGTAAGCGGCGTCAAAGACAAGCCTTTGTTTGCCAGGTTTGTTCGGGTTACGTTCAGTGAAGTTCGGGAGGTACCAGCAGACGGGGCTTCGTCGTTCAGTGTCGTCGCATGGCACCGTGTAGTTCTAATTCAACAGATTTTCAACTTGTGCGGTGTACTGGTTCGTGAAGTCTGGGCTGGGGTCCATCTTTCTTTCGATGCTCTGTAGACGCCGTAGAGCTGCGCCGTAGTTCGAAGGCATGGTGACGTTATCGCACCGCCAAGGCAAGTTGGTCGGAGAGCGACATGCGGAAGTTCACCTCCAACAGCTCGAGCAAGCACTGGTCGTAGTGGTCGTGCTCTTGTGTACGCTGGTCAAGCGCGTACACGTGCAGCACGCTTTCATGCTCGTAAATCAAGCTGCGAGGTGTGGTTCTGAGCACCACTTGGTAGGTTAAACACTGATGTAGCGCGTGGGCCTGGTTGCAGCTGAGGCATTGTTCGGTCTTCGCTTCTTTTTCTGCGCCCCCGTTGGTAGTGTACACGGCGTTCCCTTTCTTCCTTGTTGCTGCTGGTTTCGTTTCACGTGCGGCGGAGGTCGCTGCAGGCGTGTAGGTGAAGCGCAGTGCCATGTCCGCCCTTCGCATGAGGCAGCGAGAAAGCATGACGATTTCTGGTTCCGAACGTGACTGGTGTTCGTTGGCGTAGTAGCACCACTGTGTCTTGATGTGTGGGATAAGCTTCTCCAGCATTGAGTTATACAGATACCCGCGCCGTTCGATGTTTTGTAGCCCCCCCCCCCCCCCCCCCCCAATCGGATTGTAGGTCTAGTGTGCGAGAACTTCACATTTTTCAATTCATTTTTTTTTCTAAATTACACCCGTGCGAATCCGGGTAGCTAGTAGGATATATTATGAAGTGTCAAGAAAACTAATATGGCGGCTTACAGCAGCTGTATTTCCGACGGAACAATATTAACATAACATATCGAGTGAGGTACCTATCAAAATGAAGGTATTTAAAAGACCATTCCAAAAATATGTCAGTAGGGGAAACTAAAAATGTTAAAATAAATATACAATATAATAAAAAAAGGTACGACTGCGAACACAGTTAAAAAGAGGTAAACAAGCTTTAGATTCTTGATTTTGAAATATAAAATACAGTCAAGAGGCATCATTCATTTCATTGCTCCTTTGAAGGGATCAGCTAGAACCTGGCAAGTAGTCATTTTTTGCCCGCTTGGTCATTTCATTTAAAAGTAGTCCATACGTGCTATTCCAGGACCAAAAGTACCTACAAAGTACAATATACTACATTTATTAAAAATTTGTTCGGCTGAACAAATTTGTGACGGCTGTCACATAGTTTTTTGTAGATTGCTCGGCATCTTATCATCAGATTAAGATACCAAGTACTCCAGTTTTTAATTCAAACCCTAAGCTATTCAATACTGAAAACTGCATCGCAATCAATCTAGTAGTTTTTACTTGATGCGCGAACAAACTTACATACAGACCTTCAGTAGTGACCCGACATGGCCGTGATAGGTTAGAAGACGAAGGCGGGAGCGAAGCTCCCTAACCAATCACGGCCATGTCGGGTCGCCACTGAAGACTGTTGATAGAAATCTATCTGTGTTGCAATAGCGTTGTGTGGACTAACAAATTTACAAAGTCAAAAAATATTACAAAGTAAATTGACAGAATTGCTTTCTGTTTTTGAGCTTTTTTTCTAAATAATCCGAAAGTGGAATTATTGTGACAGTGATGATTTAAAACATTGGCATCGTCGAGCTTTTGGTATTTCGCGATTTTCGCGCATAATGGCATAATGAGAATTTGGCATTAATCGTACCATTCTACGTCTTTGGGATTTTACGTTTTCGGTATATTGCGTCGAAAGGGTTGTAAATTATCAATATCCCATGATATATTGTTTCAAACAAAACTTGACGGTTTAGTTCAGGAAATTACAGAAGCCTAAAAAAACAAAGAAAATGTAAAAATAATGCATTATATGTAAATGCTTATAAATATTGAGGCAAAACATTTATAGCAGCGCGTGGATTTGATCCATGTGCCTCCGGGTTGCAGACCAGTCACGCTGCTGCTGTGCCATTTTGCCTCGTGACATGCAAGCCGAATTTACGGTACCGTTGTATAAACAGATGTACTATTTTTATTCCTTTCAAATTAACATAACTTTAGACTCTTATCCCGCAGGAATCCCTTATTTTTTCGTGATAATAAGTATCATTGATTTTAACACAAAATATAAACTTTGACTGTGCCAAGTTACATCAAAAGCGTGATATGTGTTCTTTTAAATAACTTTCAACCCCTATCCTGCGGGAACCATTGTTTTTTTCGGGATATAAAGTATTCTAAATGTTTATCCATAACATAAGCTATAATTGTGCCAAGTTGCATCAAAATCCGTCTGGTAGTTTCAGCGTAATGCGTGTTCAAAGAGACAGACAGACGGACAAAAAATAAAAAATAAAACTTTTTGCACTCCGTATCGATTTCGAAGTTTATCTCAATTATAATTTTCAAAAAATATTTAATGGACAGATTTAGCCCAGTTACAGTTTTATTATAGTATAGAAGATATAGATAGATAGATAGATAGATTAGATTGCTTTCTACGCAGTCGTCGAGTAATTGGTGTTATAATAACGAAGCCAGGACCTCCGTAACAAGTCAATTCAATAAAAGATGGTTTTTTATACCCCGCAATGCACTTTCACCTTTCACTAACTGAATCTTAAATTTCAATGAAACCTGACCCAGATAAGTTAAATGCTTGATTGAATTTATTCATCACAGCAAAGCTTTTATAGTGGTATCTACTGCTGATTCCATTACCTAGAAAACGCCTCGGGTATATTACTTCCACACCATGTATAAAAGTGAAACGTTGTTTGTTTGTTTGGGGATCTTTCACGCCAAAACGGGTGACCCGATTTTGATGAAACTTTGTAAATAGTGTGAAATATAGCGACCAACATAGGATACTCTCTATCCCGGAAAATGGCAAGTCGCCACGGGAAAAATGGAAAATGTCAAATACTCGCTGTAAAGAAAGGTTGCCATGGAAACGAAATAATAACAAGTCTTTCAAAAATCATCAAGAGCGTTGGTGCTAAACTTTTGAATTAGTTTTTAATATCCTAGATGATCATAGGATGCTTTGTTCCGCGATAAACTGTTAGACCGCGCGAACGAAGCCGCGGACGAAAGCAAGTGCTAAATATATTTAAAAAAGAAATATTAAAGAGACTACAATTTATTATAATTTTTGCTATATATGAATGGTTAGTTCGTTGGGTTCTCGAAAGTATTTTTTTCCGTATTTCAAACAAATAGAAAACAATAACTCCGCTTGCCTGTAGGCACGCCCGTTCTAGACAGATTACTATGGCCCTCAATCTTATTATTTCTTCAAAATTTTGTTCAGTAAGCACTATATATCTAAGTATATCTTTCTAACCGAGCAAGATTCTAAGCAAAAATCTCAAAAGCTATTTAGTAATACGACCACGATCAAATCCAATAAAAGGTTCAATTGAATTTATTACAATCATCAGGAATCGAGAGTTCGCCAACAACATAAAAAAGTCTTTAAGAATATGACTAGGTTGGCTATGAACTGATGTTCTGAAGTCATAACTTGAATGGGAATACAGCAAAGCAGCTGATGAAATGATAGTATACAATGAAGCTGGAATTAAGCGAAATAGATAATAAGTTATGTGCGGTTTTCCATCGGTCCCGGTTGTTATTGATTAATAGCAATGCCAGAGGCCCTTGTGTGACCTGACAAACTTTGACACAAGAGGCCAACACTACTCCATTGGAAACAATCAAAATAGAGAGATGCACTATCTCTCTATTTCGCTTGTTTGCCAAACGGTATCATTAGATCTTTGAAGTCCAATACCAGGTTTGATCCTCGGCCAAATTAGTTTTGGGACTTTTCTGCGATTGTTCTGTCTATTTATCATATTGGATGCAACCGAAACAAAACAGTTCCTAAGTTATTGACGAACAAACATAATAACAACACATAATAACAATATCGTGAGCGAGAAGGCGTCCATTGCTGAACCGTGCCTAACATGCATACCGTATTGCCTCGTGTGCATTAATAACAACGATATGCAGACTGTAGCGCGAATGAGTTACTGCTAGCTCGTGCTACACAAACGCCACTCCGATTATGACTAAGGACAAAGAAGGCTAATTGTGTGTGCTGCACCTAGTTTATGCGGTCCACGCCCGAAGAGCTGGTAGGTATACATAATGTCCCCTCTTTTAATTATATCAAAGGTTAGCCTTCATTCTCGCGCTTGGATTGGCTTCGATTGGTCAAAATAAAAATATATCTACTCGTGGTTATTATCAGTGTATAGACAATCCAATTCAGCCGCAGACAGTTATTTATTTATTCTGTGCCCCAGTGCAGAAATAAAATCTTACTTGACCATTTATAGAGATCCCTTGTCGCCTACAAAGTAGGACATCAGGGCTACCAGGGGACATATTCGAAATGGCGCTGTTAGATATACTTTATTGTATGCCTCCAAAATGGGTTTTATAGCAAGTATTTTTAATATATTATTGCTTCTGCGGCGGCAATGCCAGCAATTTCGGTATGCATTTAGATTTAGCAAGGCGTATT